>CAWUFW010002071.1:1813785-2418381 GCA_963921515.1 Calotriton arnoldi | reverse complement strand
TTTTTGCTGTCCATTTTGCCTTCTGTGCCCCTGCTGCCCAACTGTACTGTGCCCGTATTTCTTCTGTTTTTGCTGTCCATTTTGCCTTCTGTGCCCCCGCTGCCCCACTGTACTGTGCCCGTATTTCTTCTGTTTTTGCTGTCCATTTTGCCTTCTGTGCCCCCGCTGCCCCACTGTACTGTGCCCGTATTTCTTCTGTTTTTGCTGTCCATTTTGCCTTCTGTGCCCCCGCTGCCCCACTGTACTGTGCCCGTATTCCTTCTGTTTTTGCTGTCCATTTTGCCTTCTGTGCCCCCGCTGCCCCACTGTACTGTGCCCGTATTTCTTCTGTTTTTGCTGTCCATTTTGCCTTCTGTGCCCCTCGCTGCCTCTCTCCATTCCCGCCGCTGCGCCTCTGCGGCCCTGCCCCCTGACTGCCCATTCACTGCCCCTGCCTCCCAGCTGCTGCTCCTCCCACCTCCCCATATATGGCGGCCGCGCACTGGCGCTCGAAGGCGCGCCTAAGGCAAGCCCGTCTGCGCCCGTCCGCGACTGGACCGCGCCCAGCGCCAGAACCCCTGGGCCGCGCGCCCCCCGCTCCAGCCCCGAGGACCGACGCCGATACGATGCCACCACACTCCACGCTCTCAACCCCGGACGGACGCACAACTGCTTCAAGGCCGCTCTGAAACGCACCCATGGTCCCTTCACCTGCCGGAACTGCAGCTACACCAGCCTCAGAGCCACCGAGGCGCCCGCCAAGAAGGACCTCAACCACCTCCGGTGCATCCTACTGAACACCCGCTCCGCACGCAAACACGCCGTCGAGCTCTGGGACCTGCTCGACACATCATCACCAGACGTCGCCTTCCTGACTGAGACCTGGATGAACGACTCCTCCGCCCCGACATCGCCATAGCCATCCCAGACGGCTATAAGATCACCCGCAGAGACCGCATCAACGCAGTAGGAGGAGGAATCGCCATCGTCCACAAGAACACCATCAGGGTCTCGACCAGCACCGACGACTCTCAGCACCGCCGAACACATGCACTTCCAGATCCACACGGACCCCAACACCACCCTTAGAGGCACCCTTGTCTACAGACCCCCTGGGCCCCGACCCCAGTTCAGCGACTCCATCGCCGACTTCATCAGCACGCACGCCCTGACCTCTACCGACTAAATCCTCCTCGGAGACCTGAACTTTCACCTGGAGAACAACAACGACAGCAACTCCACCACCTGATCGACAGCCTCGCCAACCTCGGCCTGAGCCAGCTCGTCACAACACCGACCCACTCCGCCGGCCACACGCTTGACCCCATCTTCTCCTCAAGCTCCCACGTCTCCTTCAGCCACACCACGGAACTCCTCTGGACCGACCACCGCTGCATCCATTTCACCTTCCAGAAACCCACCACACACCACCGCACCCAACAGATCCCACGCCGCTGCTGGAGCAAAGTCACCGAAGACCAACTCCGGGCAACCCTCGCTCTCAGCCCTCCCTCCGACCCATCCAACACCGACGGCGCTGCCTGCAACCTCAGACGATGGATGGACGACTGTGCCAACACCTCGCCCGCTGAAAAAGCTCACCTACAGCGACACCACCAAAAGAGCCAGCTGGTTCACCTCGGAACTCCTAGCTTCCAAGCGTACCTGCCGGAAACTAGAGAAGAAATGGCACAGTGATAAGACACCGGACAGCCACACAGCCCACAAAGACGCCATCCGTAACCACCACCACCTCATCAGGTCCGCCAAGAGAATCTCCTTCAAAGACCGCCTCGACAACAACGCACACAACAGCAAGGAGCTTTTCAACATCGTGAAGGAACTCTCAATCCCAGCTCCAAAACCAACGACATCCCGCTCGTCGCAACCCCTGTGCGATTCCTCGCCACCTTCTTTCACCGCAAGATCGCCGACATCCACGACAGCTTCAACACCCAGACAGCCCCAACTAAGATCGATGCACCAGACCCGCCACACACCATCGACCACGACCCCTGCCAGCCTGGGCCAGCGTGAACATCGAGGACACCATCAAGACCATGAGCACAATACACTCCGGCTCCCCGTCAGACCCTTTCCCGCACCACATCTTCAACAAAGCCAGCAGCTCCATCACACCCCACCTGTGCAACATCATCAATCTCTCCTTCGAGACCGCGACCTTCCCAGAGAGCTGGAAGCACGCAGAGATCAACACCCTACTCAAAAACCCAAGGCGGACCCGAGAGACCTCAAGAACTTCCGGCCCATCTCTCTGCTTCCGTTCCCAGCCAAGGTCATCGAGAAGATAGTCAACAAACAGCTAACCCGATACCTCGAAGAAAACAGCATCCTGGACCCATCCCAATCAGGGTTCCGCAGCAACCACAGCACTGAGACTGCCCTCATCGCCGCCACCGACGACATCAGGATCCTGCTGGACAATGGTGAGACCGCAGCCCTCATCCTGCTGGACCTCTCCGCCGCCTTCGACACTGTCTGCCACCGCACTCTACGCGCACGCCTCCACGACGCAGGGATCCGAGACAAGGCCCTGGAATGGCCCACCTCCTTCCTCGACGGCAGAACCCAGAGAGTCCGCCTCCCACCTTTCCGATCCGAAGCCTCCGAGATCATCTGCGGCATACCCCAGGGATCGTCCCTCAGCCCAACACTGTTCAACATCTACATGGCCCCGTTTGCACGCATCGCCAGACAGCACGACCTCAACATTATCTCCTACGCCGACGACACTCAACTGATCCTCTCCCTCACCAAGGACCCCCTCGCCGCCAAAGCCAATCTCCATGAAGGAATGAAGGCCGTCGCCGATTGGATGAAGATCAGCAGACTAAAGCTGAACACGGACTAAACGGAGGTCCTCATCCTCGGCTCCAACCCCTCAGCCTGGGACGACTCCTGGTGGCCAACGACGCTGGGAGCAGCCCCGACACCCACCGACCACGCACGCAACCTGGGAGTCATCCTCGACTCAACACTCTCCATGGCCAAGCAAGTCAACGCAGTCTCCTCCTCCTGCTTCAACACCCTCTGCATGCTTCGCAAGATCTACAGGTGGATCCCGACAGACACAAGAAGAACAGTCACCCAGGCCCTCGTCAGTAGCAGACTTGACTATGGGAACGCCCTCTGCGCGGAGCCCCGGCCAAGCTCATCAAGCAACTGCAACGCATACAAAACGCCTCCGCACGCCTGATCCTCGACGTACCACGCCACAGCCACTATCACCCCCACTTGAGGAACCTGCAATGGCTCCCCGTCGACAGGAGGATCACCTTCAAACTCCTCATCCATGCACACAAGGCACTCCACAAAACTGGCCCAGCCTACCTCAACAGACGACTCTTCTTCTACGTCCCCAACCGCCAGCTCCGCTCCGCCGACCTCTCCCTCGCCACCGTCCCTCGCATTCGAAGAACAACCACCGGCGGCAGATCCTTCTCACACCTCGCGCCAAGACCTGGAACACCCTTCCACTAAGCCTACGACAGACCCAAGACCTGCTGACCTTCAGGAGGCTACTCAAGACCTGGCTGTTCGACCAGTAGCAGCACCCCCCCTTCCCTCTCCCCAGCGCCTTGAGACCCTCGCGGGTAAGTAGTGCGCTCTACAAATTCTGTGATTGATTGATTGATTGATTGAGCTTGCCTCTGATTGGCTGCCAACACTTCAAACCAGGAAGTGTTGGCAGCCATCTTGTGCCTCGGACGAGGGAGAAGGAAAAAGGTAAAAAAAAAAGATTAAAAACAAGAAAAGGGGGCAGGGTAAAAACCCCCTGACCCCCCAGGCCTGCTCAGGGGGTCCCACAGGGACCCCCAGGCCCAAAAAAAGCATTTTTTTATTTTATTTTCGGGCGGGGTCGTGCCGGTGCGCGAATCCATCCGAAAATTTAAAAAAATGAAGCGCCGTCTGCCGCGCTTCGTTTTCAAAGCCCCCGGGTGGGCCAAGTCCTGGTGGCAATTTATTTATGTAGCAGGGGCTCGTGGGGGCCCCCGCAGCCCCAGGGACCGCCATCTCCCCGGGGCTTGATAATTTTTCGCGGGGGCACGCGGCCCCCCGCAGCCCCGGGGACCGCCACCTCCCCGGGGCTTTTTTGATTGGGTGCAGGGGGCACGCGGCTGCCCCGCAGCACCGGGGACCGCCACCTCCCTGGGGCTCTATTTCGTTTTTATTTAAAGTTGGGTGGGGGGGCAAGAGCTGCCCCACATGCCCCCGGGACCACCACCTCCCCGGGGCACAGACTTAATTGAATGTGGGGGCTATGTAAATTGAGGGAGGCGGCCCCCCTCCTGGAGCCCTTGATGGCCCTGGGGACTGCCACCCCCCAGGGCCGGCTCCTTCAGTGTCCCGGGATGCCCACCCCGGGACACTGCTGTTTGCTATGGCAGGGCGGGACTCAGGAGCACGGCTCCTGCCCTGTCATAGCAAACTCTGCTTTGGATTTTGGAAGCGAGAGCAGTTTTCCTGCTCTCGCTTCCAAAATCCAAAGCAGATTGCTTTTGCACACGGGGAGCTGCATGTCTGCAGCTCTCCGTGTGGAAAAGCAATGCCGGCTCCCGCAGGAGGCGGGAAGCCGGCGGGACCGTGGGGGCATTGGGGCTCCCCCCACGGTCCCATTCACAGAGGCAAGGCCCCGGGGGATGGGGTCCCTGGGGTCAGAAGTGGCCCGGGAGGGGGGCCACGCGGCCCCCCTCCCCTCTATTAAAAAACAAAAAGGCCGGCCCCGGGGGATGTGGTCCCCGGGGCCATAATTGGCCTGAGGAGGGGGGCCACGCGGCCCCCCTCCATATACATTTTTTTTTTTAAAGTCTGGCCATGCCCTGGGGGATGGGGTCCCCGTGGCCGAAATTGGCCTTCCCGTTTTTAATTTTTTTTTTTTTAAAAGATAGGGGTCAGGTCCTGGGGGATGGGGTCCCCAGGGCCACAAAAAAGTTTTAAAAAAAGGGGGGCCACACAGTCCCCTTGTTAAAAAAAAAAGCAAGAAAAAAAGCCAGCATCTCGCCAGATGCCACGCCCCCTTTCTCCACCACTCTGCAAACGCGCCCCCTGGCGTGTTGTTAGATGGGGAATTAATTCCTCTTGAATACTGAGGGTCCCTGGGGGCGAACTAGCCCACCAGGTACATCCAGTAAGCGCCAGAAGCCGCGTTTGCAGAGTGGTGTACAAAGGGGCGTGGCCTCCGACCATTTGTACACCTTACAGAGTGGTGTACAATGGTCCGAGGCCATGCCCCTTTTTACACCACTCTGCAAACGCGCCTCTTGGCGCACTGGTGGTGGGGCGATGAGGTCCTCTTGTGTCCTGAGGACCTCAGGACACAAGTGGACTTCAGCCCCCGAGCAGCAGTTTGCCAAGAGGCGCGTTTGCAGAGTGGTGTAAAAAGGGGACGTGGCCTCGGACCACCTCTCTGCAATCCAGCTCTGTGGTGCATATTGGAGGGACCTGGTGGGCTAGTTGGCCTCCAGGGACCCTCAGTATTCAAGTGGAATTAATTCCCCTACTAACAACGCAGCAGGGGGCGCATTTGCAGAGTGGTGGAGAAAGGGGGCGTGGCCTTTGTCTACCTCTCAGCAATCCCACTGCGTGGGGCTTACTGGAGGTTAGAGGTAGGCTAGTTGGCCCCTAAAATACCCCCAGCAGCAAAGGGGACTTCAATCCCCATCCAAGAGCACGCCAGGGAGCGCGTTTGTAGAGTGGAGGACAAAGGGGCGTGGCCTGCTCTCCGAACTTAGCAATGCTGCTGTGTGGGACTTACTGAAGGTAATAGGAGGGGCAGTTGGCCCCCAAGGATGTCCTTGGGGGCCAACTACCCCTCTTGTTACCTCCAGTAAGTCCCACACAGTGGGATTGCCAAGACGTCTTCGGAGGCCATGCCCCCCTTTCTCCACCATTCTGCAAACGTGCCTCCTGGCAGACTACGGGATGGGGGATGAAGTCTAATTTACTCCTGAGGGACTTTGGGGCCAAGAAGCCCTACTGGTACCTCCTGTAAGCCCTACGCACCGGAATTTCTGAGCGCTGGTCGGAGGCCCAGCACCCTTTCTCCACCACTCTGCAAACACGACTACTAGTTAAAGAAGTGTTTGCAATGTAATAGGTTTCGCATTTGCGAGAATTAGAGCTATTGGCGTTGTAAATGCAAAAGTTTTTACTAATGTTTTTTGGAGTGGAGTGGATGTACGTTGTGTGTAGTGGAATTATGTGGTATGTTGTGCAGTGAAATTATGTGGATAGAAATTATGTTGTATTTAGTGTATAGGAATTATGTAGAGAGGGATTATGTGTTATGGAGAGTAATTATGTGGTATGGTAGTCTGTGTTGTGGAGTGGTAACCTCAGGTTTAGTCTTCCTCGTTTCCATAGAAGCTCAACTATGAACTCAGTGAGACAAAAAAAGATGGAATCACTGAGGAGCACTTGTGGACCTAGTCAGCAGTATCAGCAGGGCCACAGGAATTATGTAACTGTTTGGCTGCACCGACTTGCGCACAGTTATACATTTTCTGCATTAGCCACATAATTCATCATCTGCACCCTAATCTGCAGATTTGAACAAAAAAGCCTTGTTTCTAGCTGAAACGGGTCAAACGTTACCAAAAATGCAGCGACAACTGTTACAGCGTGGTGAAAGGCCCTTGGCAAACCTAGAATGGTCACGTGTTACTTATTGCTAAATGTGGGTGTTAAATTGGTACTAATGGTGTGCAAGCCACTCTTGCTTCCCTCTGCGCCTCTCTTGCCTCTTTCTGCATTTCTGTTGCTTCTTTCTGCACGTTTCTTTCTTTTTCTGCACTTCTCTTGACCTCATTCTGCAAATCTCATGTACTTTCTGCACCTCTCTTCCCCTCTTTCTGCACGTCTGTTGCCTCTTTCTGCACATCATTTGCTTCTTTCTGCACCCCTGTTGTCTCTTTCTGCACTCGTCTTCCCTCTTTATGTACCTTTCCTGCCTGTTTTTGCATCTCACTTGCCTCTTTCTGCACTTTTCTTGTTGTTTCTACACCTCTGTTGCTTCTTTCAGCAATTCTCTTGCCTCTTTGTGCACTTCTCTTGCCTGTTTCTGCACCTCTTGCCTCTTTTTGCACATATGTTGGCTCTTTCTGCACCTCACTTGCTCCTTTCTACAATTCTCTTGCCTCTTTCTGCACCCCTGTTGCTTCATTCTGCACTTTCCATGCTTCTATCTGCACCTGGCTTGCTTCTTTCTGCACCCCTGTTGTCTCTTTATGTACCTCTTTTGCCTCTTTCTGCACTTTTCTTGCCTTTTTCTGCACCTCTCTTCCCTCTTTCTGCACGTCTGTTGCCTCTTTCTGCACCTCATTTTCTTCTTTCTGCACCCCTGTTGTCTCTTTCTGCACTCGTCTTCCCTCTTTCTGTACCTTTCCTGCCTGTTTTTGCATCTCACTTGCCTCTTTCTGCACTTTTCTTGCTTCTTTCTACACCTCTGTTGCTTCTTTCAGCAATTCTCTTGCCTCTTTGTGCACTTCTCTTGCCTGTTTCTGCACTTCTCTTGCCTCTTTCTGCACCCCTGTTGCTTCATTCTGCACTTTCCATGCTTCTTTCTGCACCTGTCTTGCTTCTTTCTGCACCCCTGTTGTCTCTTTATGTACCTCTTTTGCCTCTTTCTGCACTTTTCTTGCCTTTTTCTGCACCTCTCTTCCCTCTTTCTGCACGTCTGTTGCCTCTTTCTGCACCTCATTTGCTTCTTTCTGCACCCCTGTTGTCTCTTTCTGCACTCGTCTTCCCTCTTTCTGTACCTTTCCTGCCTGTTTTTGCATCTCACTTGCCTCTTTCTGCACTTTTCTTGCTTCTTTCTACACCTCTGTTGCTTCTTTCAGCAATTCTCTTGCCTCTTTGTGCACTTCTCTTGCCTGTTTCTGCACCTCTCTTGCCTCTTTGTGCACCTCTGTTGGCTCTTTCTGCACCTCACTTGCTCCTTTCTACACTTCTCTTGCTTCTTTCTGCACCCCTGTTGCTTCATTCTGCACTTTCCATGCTTCTTTCTGCACCTGTCTTGCTTCTTTCTGCACCTCTGTTGTCTCTTTATGTACCTCTTTTGCCTCTTTCTGCACTTTTCTTGCCTTTTTCTGCACCTCTCTTCCCTCTTTCTGCACATCTGTTGCCTCTTTCTGCACCTCATTTGCTTCTTTCTGCACCCCTGTTGTCTCTTTCTGCACTCGTCTTCCCTCTTTCTGTACCTTTCCTGCCTGTTTTTGCATCTCACTTGCCTCTTTCTGCACTTTTCTTGCTTCTTTCTACACCTCTGTTGCTTCTTTCAGCAATTCTCTTGCCTCTTTCTGCACTTGTCTTGCCTGTTTCTGCACTTCTCTTGCCCCTTTCTGCACCCCTGTTGGCTCTTTCTGCACCTCACTTGTTCCTTTCTACACTTCTCTTGCCTCTTTCTGCACCCCTGTTGCTTCATTCTGCACTTTCCATGCTTCTTTCTGCACCTGTCTTGCTTCTTTCTGCACCCCTGTTGTCTCTTTATGTACCTCTTTTGCCTCTTTCTGCACTTTTCTTGCCTTTTTCTGCACCTCTCTTCCCTCTTTCTGCATGTCTGTTGCCTCTTTCTGCACCTCATTTGCTTCTTTCTGCACCCCTGTTGTCTCTTTCTGCACTCGTCTTCCCTCTTTCTGTACCTTTCCTGCCTGTTTTTGTATCTCACTTGCCTCTTTCTGCACTTTTCTTGCTTCTTTCTACACCTCTGTTGCTTCTTTCAGCAATTCTCTTGCCTCTTTGTGCACTTCTCTTGCCTGTTTCTGCACTTCTCTTGCCTCTTTCTGCACCCCTGTTGCTTCATTCTGCACTTTCCATGCGTCTTTCTGCACCTGTCTTGCTTCTTTCTGCACCCCTGTTGTCTCTTTATGTACCTCTTTTGCCTCTTTCTGCACTTTTCTTGCCTTTTTCTGCACCTTTCTTCCCTCTTTCTGCACCTCATTTGCTTCTTTCTGCACCCCTGTTGTCTCTTTCTGGACTCGTCTTCCCTCTTTCTGTACCTTTCCTGCCTGTTTTTGCATCTCACTTGCCTCTTTCTGCACTTTTCTTGCTTCTTTCTACACCTCTGTTGCTTCTTTCAGCAATTCTCTTGCCTCTTTGTGCACTTCTCTTGTCTGTTTCTGCACTTCTCTTGCCTCTTTCTGCACCCCTGTTGCTTCATTCTGTACTTTCCATGCTTCTTTCTGCACCTGTCTTGCTTCTTTCTGCACCCCTGTTGTCTCTTTATGTACCTCTTTTGCCTCTTTCTGCACTTTTCTTACCTTTTTCTGCACCTCTCTTCCCTCTTTCTGCACGTCTGTTGCCTCTTTCTGCACCTCATTTGCTTCTTTCTGCACATCTGTTGTATCTTTCTGCACTCGTCTTCCCTCTTTCTGTAACTTTCCTGTCTGTTTTTACATCTCACTTGCCTCTTTCTGCACTTTTCTTGCTTCATTCTACACCTCTGTTGCTTCTTTGAGCAATTCTCTTGCCTCTTTGTACACTTCTGTTGGCTCTTTCTGCACCTCACTTACTCCTTTCTTCACTTCTCTTGCCTCTTTCTGCAACCCTGTTGCTTCATTCTGCACTTTCCATGCTTCTTTTTGCACCTGTCTTGCTTCTTTCTGCACCCGTGTTGTCTCTTTATGTACCTCTTTTGCCACTTTCTGCACTTATCTTGCCTTTTTCTGCAGTTCTCTTCCCTCTTTCTGCAGTTCTGTTGCCTCTTTCTGTACCTCATTTGCTTCTTTCTGCACCCCTGTTGTCTCTTTATGCACTCGTCTTGCCTCTTTCTGTACCTTTCCTGCCTGTTTTTGCATCTCACTTGCCTCTTTCTGCACTTTTCTTACTTTTTTCTACACCTTTGTTGCTTCTTTCAGCAATTCTCTTGCCTCTTTGTGCACTTCCCTTGCCTGTTTCTGCACCTCTCTTGCCTCTTTTTGCACCCCTGTTGGCTCTTTCTGCACCTCACATGCTCCTTTATACACTTCTCTTGCCTCTTTCTGCACCCCTGTTGCTTCATTCCGCACTTTCCATGCTTCTTTCGGCACCTGTCTTGCTTCTTTCTGCACCCTTGTTGTCTTTATGTACCTCTTTTGCCTCTTTCTGCACTTTTCTTGCCTTTTTCTGCACCTCTTTCCTCTTTCTGCACGTCTGTTGCCTCTTTCTCCCCCTCATTTGCTTCTTTCTGCACCCCTGTTGTCTCTTTCTGCACTCGTCTTGCCTCTTTCTGTACCTTTCCTGCCTGTTTTTGCATCTCACTTGCTTCTTTCTGCACCTCTGTTCTCTCTTTATGTACATCTTTTGCCTCTTTCTGCACTTTTCTTGGCTTTTTCTGCACCTCCCTTCAATCAATCAATCAATCAATCTAATCATAACATTTGTAAAGCGCTTTACTCACCCGTGAGGTTCTCAAGGCGCTGGAGGATGGGTGCTGCTACTGCTCGAATAGCAAGGTCTTGAGTAGCCTCCTGAAGGTAAGTAGGTCCTGGGTCTGGTCTTCCCTCTTTCTGCACGTCTGTTGCCTCTTTCTGCACCTCATTTGCTTCTTTTTGCACCCCTGTTGTCTCTTTCTGCACTCGTCTTCCCTCTTTCTGTACCTTTCCTGCCTGTTTTTCCATCTCACTTGCCTCTTTCTGCACTTTTCTTGCTTCTTTCTACACCTGTTACTTCTTTCAGCAATTCTCTTGCCTCTTTGTGCACTTCTCTTGCCTGTTTCTGCACTTCTCTTGCCTCTTTTTGCACCTCTGTTGGCTCTTTCTGCACCTCACTTGCTCCTATTCTACACTTCTCTTGCCTCTTTCTGCACCCCTGTTGCTTCATTCTGCACTTTCCATGCTTCTTTCTGCACCTGTCTTGCTTCTTTCTGCACCCCTGTTGTCTCTTTATGTACCTCTTTTGCCTCTGTCTGCACTTTTCTTGCCTTTTTCTGCACCTCTCTTCCCTCTTTCTGCACGTCTGTTGCCTCTTTCTGCACCTCATTTGCTTCTTTCTGCACCCCTGTTGTCTCTTTATGCACTTGTCTTCCCTCTTTCTGTACCTTTCCTGCCTGTTTTTGCATCTCACTTGCCTCTTTCTGCACTTTTCTTGCTTCTTTCTACACCTCAGTTGCTTCTTTCAGCAATTCTCTTGCCTCTTTGTGCACTTCTCTTGCCTGTTTCTGCACCTCTCTTACCTCTTTCTACACCTCTGTTGGTTCTTTCTGCACTGCTCTTGCTTCTTTCTGCACTCTCCATTTGCCTCTTTCTGCACTTCATCTTGCTTCTTTCTGCAACTTCATCTTGCCTCTTTCGGCACCTGTCTTGCTTCTTTCTGCTACTTCTCTTGCCTCCTTCTGCAGCTCTCTTCAGCTTTCAGAATGTAGTTTTAATGCCCCTGCCCTATTATGTACTAGGGCCATACAGGGAAGGTCATGCCAATCACATGGGTACCCCAACCCATAGTGTACCTTAGTGTCATGTAGGTGCTTTTCACTGTATTCTAAGTGTCTTTCAGCATAGCACTGGCTCTGGGCCTGGTTAGTCAGAGTCAGTTACCACCAGTACCAGTCAGCAAAAGTTGGGGGCACAGGATGACTTTTGCAGCAAGGCCTCTTTCTGCTCCTCTGTTGGTTCTTTGTGCACATCTCTTGCTTCTTTCTGCACCTCTTGTTCGACTTTCTGGACTTCTGTTGCCTCTTTCTGCATTTCTCTTGCTTCTTTCTGCACCTTTCTTCCTCTTTCTGCACATGTCCTACCTTTGTAGGCATAGTTAGAAATTAGCATTTAAAAACCTTTAAAATTCACTGAAAAAACCACAGGTTTCATGGACATTTTAGTTAGAAATTAGCATTTAAAAACCTTAGAAATTCACTGAAAAAACCACAGGTTTCAGGGACGTTATAGTTATTTGGACATTTCACTGCGTACAAAACCAGAGAAATTCGGCCATTATAGTTAGTTC
The DNA here is from genome assembly GCA_963921515.1 of Calotriton arnoldi. Lineage (NCBI taxonomy): Eukaryota > Metazoa > Chordata > Amphibia > Caudata > Salamandridae > Calotriton > Calotriton arnoldi. Next base: position 2,406,465 of record CAWUFW010002071.1, on the reverse strand, counting down.
AGCTAACTATATCTCGCACCCCTCAATGCACTGCTGATAGCGTCACATATTACATCATTCATGACATGGTCAGTGACATCACTGATGACATCACTGATGACATCTCAAATGACATCACTGATGACATCACTGCTGCACATCATCTACGTGATAATCTGCATGCGCCTCCTGCATTCCCTATACTATAACTATTTGATACATCTCTGTAGGAGAGTAGGATCTGCCTCTAATGTTGCCCCCACTTTTTTTCTGATGTTTACACTGGTTTCTGGCTATAGTCTGGCTGGGTCCCTGCCAATCAGGGCCCCAGCCTCTCTGTTCTCTCTAAATGACTTGAAGTGCACTCTAGGTGCACTAGTGATTGGATACTGTGGTACCTTATGAGTCCCTAGTATATGGTACCGTAGGTGCCAAGGGCATAGGTACTTCACAGACCTACCAGGGGCTGAAGCATGTATTATGCCACCCCTGGGAAGCAGACTAAATCTGACACCACAGGCCTGCTACTGCAGTCTGGGTGAGGTGGTGCTAGCACTCCTCACTGAGATATAGGTTCCCTATATCTCTCCTGCACACACGTTTAAACCTATCAGTCACCCCTAAGGCAGGCCCCATCAATCCTGAGGGGCAGGGTGCTTGGTTTCTAATGTGAGAGGGTGCCTCTGCGTGAGCAGGGCCCCTCTGCAGCTCTCAGAGTCCATTCTCTGGTGCTGTTTGTGGATGCGGTTAAACCATATACTCTTAAGTGCATTATATCCTCGCGGTAAAATGCTAACTTTGGAATGGCTGCATCAAAACATGTCGTGTTTGGTGTCAAACATCTTGGAATACTACCTCCCCCCCCGCCAGTTCTGGCGGGGGGGTAGCATTCCACCCTTCTAGAGGGATAGACATGTACCTACTGTGGAAACGCGGTAGAATCCTGAAGAGCCCTGGCATCACAAAATGGATGCCACCAGTCACAGACACTGGGCTGCCCTCCTGCTGATAACCGAAACTCGCAGTGGAGGAAGCCCAACAATAGGCATCCTGTCACAGGGAGGTGTAACCACCTCCCAGACAGGGTTTAGTGTATTGGGGCTGGGTGGGTGCACTCTTAGAGTGCTTTGAAGTCCTGCACTTGGGGAGCAGAAGGCTCCTCTGTGCATATGCCAGTTCAAACCGGCTCAGGGGCTACCTGCCCCTGCTCTGGCGCGAAACTGGACAAAGGGAAGTGGGTGTAGCCACCCACTCCCCTGACCCTCCCATAGGTCGGGTCTTAGAGCTAGTCCCTCCCTTCCTTGTTAGTATAAGGTAGGGAACCCATGAACTTGAAAGTTAGATATCCCTGGACGACGCTCTGAAGAAGAATCCTGGACCTTTGACGTTCCACTACCTCTGGAAGACTGAAGAATCTCCCTTGGAGTCAAGGAGTGACTCCCCTGCTTGGCAGGCACCAAAAACTAGCAAATGACGGTCACAAACCACGCCGCTCCCGCCGGAGCCCGAGGTCCCTGCAGCCCAAGACATAGATTTCCTGACTTCTCCAAGGCTATCGTGAGTTCCCAGTGAAGCTGAGGCAAGTGGACCCCACGAGTGATGAGGAACCTCAGTCCCTGTGTATAGTGCACTATTGTCAAGTGCAACCCCTTCACGACATTCTATGAACTTGTGCTTTGGACCACGTGTGGTCCCATCCTCCAGCAGGAATCCCTCCGAAGATCTGAGGCCTACTTCATCCCGAGTGACCATGGGCCCCTGTTGAACGAATCCTCCCGAGGTGTCTTTGCGATCCCTTGCCCACTGGCTTGTGGGTCCCCTGAAGATTTTTCTACAAAACCAAAAGGCTCCTCTTGTTGCTCCAGTCCTGCCCTGACTTACCCTTGCTGGGTGAGTTCCACAGACCTTGCTGGTCTGCACCATTGTCTTTTCATGCTTTCCACGAGACTTGCTGTTACCAAGGCTTGTTGGCTCCAATTGGGTTGCCGACACCGCAGTAAGCTGCAGACATCGTGGGACACACCGAATCCAGCTCCTGGTCATCGTCGATGCCTCCTGGACCTCGTGGCTGAAGAGTCAAGACACCCATGGACCGACCTGAATCTGTGCGACGACGGTGGGCATTCATCTTCCTGGCCCCGAGTCACTGCCAAGTGGCTTTGAACACTGTCCCCTCTGCTTTCAGGTCTTCCATCTTCTGAATCCAGGCTTGGATTCCATCGGACACTTCTTCGGACTTCATAAGCAGCAAGTCTTCGTTGGCTTCCATTGAAAACGACGCCGTGACCCGACACCAAAGGACACCAATGCACCCGGCTTCCCTGGGTGAGGTAACTCCAGCACTACGGTGCTCCTGTGGGTGTTGGCCCTAGAACTACTTACCCTGTAAGTGACTTGCTTGTAGGTTCTCCCAAAGTGCCCTAAAACTCCTTAATTTCCAACCGCGACTTGCCCCATTGAAGTCAACGGCGATCCGCGCCTGTGTATCCACACTGCACGCGTCCCCCGTGGGTCCTTTACTTACCTGCCTTGGGTGGTTTCGTGAGGCCCCAGCTCTTCTGAAGGCCCTAGGCCTTGTCCCTTTGCAAGTCGTTGTTCCTAAGTCTCTTTTTTAGTATATGGTCTGGTACGCCCCTAGGGCCCCAGCCATATTTGTGCTTAATTTATTGTGAAACGTTGATTTGTGCATATGTTCCTGACTTCTAATCTCGTAAAGAGATTAGTAGAGAGTTGTTTAGTAATAAATACATATATATTTGATATATATACCTGTGTGGTGTCTTTTCATTTGGTGATTCAAGAGATTGTGTGGTAAAACAAGCTGCTTTACATTCCTTCAAGACTTAGCCTGAAGGCTGCTCTCCACAGCTACCACTAGGATAGCTTTCTATAAAGGTTGTCTTAAACCCATCTACCATAGGAGTCGAATTGTACTGGTGCAAGGTGTCCACTTTAATTAACAGCATATACCAGGCCAACTTCTCACATACACCCACTCTAAAATACAGAGTACCATTTTCGAAACCATAGACACACCAATACCAGTTAGTACAAACCCACTCACTAATTCCTAGGTCTACACACACACATCCACTCATTCCCCCATACAGTCACTCATACATGCAGTCAACCATCAATACGGCACTATCATATGCACTCACATATCTATACAGACACTCACACACCACCACTCATCCATAGAGTTACTCACACACCTAGTCAGTCATGCAAAGAATCAATCACACTCCCATTTACTCACCTATACAGTTATACACACACCACCGCACTTTATTCAAACATATACTATCACATACTTACACTCTTATACAATAACTAATACAAGCACACACTCATCCATACAGCCACTCTCACAATCACTCACTCTCACATATAGTCATTTATATACTCCAACACTCACATATACTGCCTTTCACATATGCAGTTACTCACACATGTACCACTGAGGCATCCATTCACGCACCAACACACCCAGACACACACTCACCCACCCATACAGCCCTTGACAGATGCATTCTTGAACCCATACACCCAGGCAATCACCCACTCACACATCTATGCACAGAGTCACACCCCCCCACCCACCCACACAGACACTCAGGCACCCATACAGATACTCAGACAACCAATCAATAACCCATATAGACCCTCATTTAGCTACTCACCAACCCATGCAACCGCTTACACACCAACTGACAAACTAAACTGTGTGAATGTCTGTATCAGTCACTAACCCATGCATTCAGTAAGACACATTTAATCACTCACTTATACAGTCAGTCACGCACCTATTAAATCATCCATTCAGACACTTATACACCCACTCATTCTTCAATACACCTTGGCCTATATATATATATAAAACATATTTAAACTTTACAGAAACACACAGTCACTGGATGATGTCATCAGTGATGTCATCAGTGATGCCATCAGTAATGTCACTGACCATGTCATGAGTGATGTAATATGTGACGTCATCAGCAGTGCATTGCGGGGGCGCGAGTTATAGTTAGCTGAACTAACTATAACGGCCGAATTTCTCTGGTTTTGTACGTCCCTGAAACCTGTGGTTTTTTCAGTGAATTTCTAAGGTTTTTTAAATGCTAATTTCTAAGTATAACGTCCCTGAAACCTATGGTTTTTTCAGAGAATATATATATATATATGTTTTTACTAATTAAGCTCTGAATATGACCCAAGTGGCCCTAAGGCTAAACGGATGGCTTGTCACAAGGCCAGGTCTCTTGGGTTTTTTGTGTGTGTGTACAAGCGCGTGTCAACACACATGCATGCGTATATCAATATTTGACATCTTTTCTGGCACAGAAAGCGTAGGCAAAAGATAGGTTTTAAAGTGTCATGTCTTGTTGGAACTTTTTATTGAAGAATCTGCCAAAAAGCCTTCAGTATAAAGCATGACGTTCTAATTAACTCAGTTCTGAAGTATATCATAGCATCACTAAGTGTCCCATTGGGGAGAAGAAAAAGTAATGAAAGTCAATCAATACATTGGCTTCAGGATTTTAAAAGATCTTTTAAAAGCCTTCAGCTGCTCGCAGCTAATGACTATCGATGTTTCTCTCAGTAAAGAAACGCGTGCATGCAATTACCCTTTCAAAACTCTCCATACCCAATCGTGTGGGCAGTTAAATACCCCAAGACCAAAAGGAAGCATGGCTTCAAATTGCGTATCGGTCTACTGACCCCATGTCATTGGGTGATATTCAACCATTCGTGTTTTTATCCAATGGCAGTAAGCATGCCAAGGCATGTAGACCTGTACTTTCAGGGAAAACGTGAACCTACGAGGCCTGCTCGGAATTTCAATCACTCCGGCGTAATCAGAGTCATTTCAGTAATTCCGCACTACTCTTTGACTCGGAGTTACTAATAATTACATTTCATTTTTTCATTTTCTTTACTTTATTTCGACCACAGGGTCATAAAAGTATACACAGCACAGTAAAGAAAACATATATAGAATGCACATATAAAATACATGATTAAATATAATACAATTAAAAGGGAATAAAATTACAAAAATAAAAGCGGCAATGAATGTAATTGAGGGAGCGAGGAAATCAAAACAAAGCATCAAGTAAATCAGTTTTAGAATCATAAATGATGTCCAGACTAAAGTGCATTGAGATTGATCCAGTGCTAGGCAATGGTCATCACTTCAAGCACTTGAACCTTTTCAGCCATACCGCGTGCCAGAATCTAGATAGACCAAAGACCACGAGTCTACTAGTGTCCGTGCTTAACAGTCTTAGCACCTCCAGATAGTGACCGGGGCCAATGATTTTACAGAGCGGAATGATCCACTTGGCCCTCAGTGATTTATAGAATGGGCAGAAAAATAGGAGGTGGGTAATGGATTCAGGACTCGCATTGCAAGCGGGGCAAACAACGCTATTTTCAAAGCCTGACCTCCAGTTTTTGCAAAAAGTTTTAAACGGAAGCGTTTTATAACGAAACTGAAAAAACAGCTTCCGGGCCAAGGGAGGAGCAATTTCATCAACTGTGTCTTCAAAGCAGGGTACACACTTGAAGTCTAGGAAATTGATAGTCAGACTGCCCTGAGCGTCAAGTGCAATTTGTAAGGATGTGGCTTCCCAGTACTGTTCCTTCAGTGCTGTTCTTGAAACAGTGATCATGCTTCCTGGGTCAGACCAGAACCTCAACATCCCTAGCTTCTCTAGAATTGCCCTCAGAGCTCTAAACCAAGGAACTGATTTGATGGTAGATGATTTCATGAGCTCGCGAAGAAGCTCCCGGTATGGGGACAATTCCTCCACGGTCCACAATCTATACCAAAACATCAAAACTTTGTAATGGATTTTATGGACCAACTGTCTGTGTGCCAAATCAAAACAGAGTGGAACTAACGGGGTACTTGCTGGGAGATTAGTCAGAGATCTAAGGAATCGATTTTCGACCAATGACAACGGTGCTATTTTACCAGAGCCCCATAGTTCTGCTCCATATAGTGCACCCCCTAAAATTTTCATTTTGTAAATTTCCAATGCTGGCGCCAACTGCCTAGTGAAGGTATTTCTGTGTATGTTCGCCAGGTTTGCAGTTTGGAAAATAAGTTGCAGGTTTACCTTGTCAATATGTTGGTCCCACCTCAAAGTTGGAGTTAAGCGAATGCCCAAATAATCAAAGAATTCCACATGCTCTAACTTGCTGCTGCCTGCAAGAACCAGTCTTTTGTTTCGATTGGCCCTACCCTTCCTAAAAATCATGTATTTTGTTTTAGTTTCATTTAGCACCAGACCTCGTTCCTCACAAAACAAAATAAAATCATTTAAAAGCTGCTGGAGACCTTGGGGAGATTTTGCAATCAGGAGAGTATCATCAGCGAAGAGGAGGGCCGGAACTCTTCGACTACCCACCTTCGGTGCATCGCACCCATCCCTGTCCAGCCATTTTATTACATCGTTTATAAAAAGAATAAAAAGTGTGGGGGCAAGGACACATCCCTGTCTCACACCACAGTCCACAGGGTAAGTGTTCGTGACTTGGTTGTTCCCCCCCCACCTAATCTGTGCTGTGTTAGATGCATGCAGTCTGATTAAAATATCTAAAAGGTTGTGTGGCATACCTAAATCTTTGAGGACCCTCCATAGTTTAGCCCGGGGAACTAGGTCAAAAGCGGACCGCAAGTCTACGAAGGCCACATAGAGTTCCCCCTTTAATGTGCACTTCTTTCCAATATAGGCATGACAAGCGGAACGTTTGATCAAGGGTACTAATTTTAACACGAAAACCTGCCTGGAGATCGCTTAAGATTTCAGCCTCTACAATCCAATCCTGGAGTCGGGATGATATCTGTTTACAGAAAATCTTTTGCAAAGAATCGATGAGGCTTATCAGCCTAAAACTAGAAGGCTTAGTTCTGTCCCCTTTTTTGTATATTGGAACGATCTCAGCATTTTTCCAGGAGGTGGGTATGGGGCTACCCCTTAAAATGGAGTTTGTTAGGACATTAATATACCTGCCCCATAAAACCACATCCTCCTTATAGAGATCATTGGGGATACGATCGGGCCCAGGCGCACGTGCTAAAGTGCAAGAGGCAATTGCTGCTAGAGTCTCCTCAAGCGAGATGTGAAGGGCATTTACGTCCAGGGCCTCAAGGACCAGGCTTACGTCTTGTCCCACAAGTATCTCGTCTCTTGATGCATATAGGGTACCAAAGTGGGTTTCCCAGGCTTCCGGTTGGACCGTAAGTTCCAACTGGCACTTATTGTCCTTTAGCCAGTATGCAGCCACACTCCAAAACTTTTTCGAGTCCCTTGCTAACAGAGCACTCCTTAGCGATGACCAGACGCTAGCCTCCCATTCCTTTTTGGCTTTTTCAATGGTTCGTTTGTACTTAGTACGGCAAAGTATTATATCAGGGTGAGATTTAAGCTTGACTGCCTTTAGAAGTTCCTGTTTTGACAGCCTGCATTCTTTTGTGTACCAAGCTCCCTGCTTATTTTGTATGTTGGTTTTCACTGTCTGCGGCTTCCCCTGGCTGCCCAGTAAATCCCTGATTTCTCTATAGAGGAGGTCATGGCTCGTGCCTATCTCATCATCAACCTGCTCCATGGTTGAACTAGCGGCTTTTTCGAGAAGAGCAGAGACCTTCCCCTTAACTGAACCCAGAGCCTCCGGGTGAGTCTCAACCCAGCTCCACTTGATTCTCCTCTGATTGTTGGCAACTGAGAGGAGACCAATATCCGGGCAACCCCGATCTACAGTGCACCCAGGTGCTTGGTTTGCGAGGGTCAGAGGAAGAGCATTGTGGTCACTATCAACCCTTTTGACCACAGCCATGTCCAAGACAAGATGCCAGTGGTTAAGGGAAACAAGGCAATAGTCAATTCTGCTTTCCTGGGCGAACCTGTTAAAGGTGGGGTCCCCTTTTGAATCTGAGGGCGTCCTGCCATTTGTAGCTCTAAGATCATGCTGCAGAGTAAGTGCCAGCAACTGCGCTCCTCTTGCACTCCACCTAACCAAAGGCAAATCAAGCTGGGGCACTTGCCATTCGCAGTCCCATTCATTGGTTAGGTCGTCGGGGACTGAAGCCAGAGGCTCAAATGTACAGTTAAAGTCCCCACAGACCAATAGCTGGGAGTTCTGAGAATACTGGGTTAATGCATTGTCAAGGACTAATAATTACACAATTACTCCTGCTTGCGTAATTATGAGTAGATGGGGGCATGCTACTGCAAGATCAGCTTTAGCGAGCGGTCCTGATGCTGGATATTCATGTTCTACTCCATTTGGTGCTATTTCTTAGCACAAAATGCATTCTAGCGCCCATTTTGAATAACGCTAACTGTCGGGAGTAAGTTGGGGGAAAATCCTAACTCAAGAGCACATTTGGCGAGCGCAAGTGGCTGCTTTCTCATGCTATTTGTGTTCCATTGCTTTGAGTGCTATATCTTAGCACAAAATACATTCTCGTGCCCATTTTGGATGGGAGCGGGAATTTTGTGTCAAGAAATAGAACTAAATGCAGAATTACTCTTCTTGATCAATTATGCATAATCTCGCAGAATTCTCAGGTAATTCCAATTGATTACGCTACACTGAATTGCACAACTACAAGGTCCAGCATGCTTTTGGTGAAAAACTAGGCCTATCTGAAAATTAAGGATTAGGATTAGCATGCAACAATTAAACTGCTTGTCCAAAGAAAGGACACAGCCTCATGCATTAAATAAAAAGTGTTCACACTGACATACCACCATATTTTCCCACCTCCGGATGCTGTGCTAAAATTTCAAATTAAACGCTCGTTTAGATTCAAGCATCGATTCATTTGAAACCGCAAGGATTTCTAGTCATGCAAGTTACAGGGATAGTAAGGTGCTCTCTAATGTATTGATATCTAGTTCAAAACACATATGTAAGTGCGTACCCTCAGTAAAAACATAATAAGCGTCTACAACTTTATCCATAGAAAAAAGGATATATATGTACTGCTAGCAAATTGTTGGGAAAAGTGAGAGTGGTCAGGATAAGGCCAAAACTCTTACTTAGTGCTTCTTAAAGTTCTTATTGTGGCTTCATTGAATGTTCTTGTATCTCTTGGTCCATTAGTGTCCATGAAAGTAGTGTTTGTGATGGACCAGGGTCGCATTATTTATTGTTGATAATTTTAAAGTGACAAATGGCAATCTGCCAAAAACCTGATGAAAAAAAATTGACAAAATGTGAAAATTATGGCAGAGGTCTGCTACACTAATAATAACTGTAGTTTAAAATAGAAAGAAATAAAAGAAAAAATAATCTTTAAAAAAACAAAAAATTCACGTTTGGGGCCTTAAAGGTAGTGGTTTCCGTGCGACCTACAGATATTAGACAAGAACTGGAAAAAAAGTCGTCAGTAAAGTGTGGTGTATTGAAACTGACATCACTATGGACTTTCCGAACATTCCCGATTGACTCTAGGTAGCCATTGAGACATTTTCACACAGTATCATGCACAAAAAGGTAGTTTCTGGAAGTGTGGGGGAGAGCCTCTGTTGAAAGTGGCTCTACCTTACATGTTATCATTATTAACTTTTTTGTAGTTTCACTGTGCTTGTGCCCAGGAAAATAACATTCGTCCTGTACGAGTTTGTATCTGAGTCAGTGTGTATCCATGGAGATGCACTGGTCATGTGTCTTCAGCCTGTGAGGTCAGAGCTGGTGATGTCACAATACAAGGTCTAGTTTGAAGCTTCTGAGTTTGTAGAACCCTTGTCACTTGAAGAGAGACTAAAGGTGGAGCAGGTCACGCAGAGCCGACCAGCGCTGCACCAATCACCGGAGACCACAAGACACTGTTTGCTTAATGATGGAGGTGTCCACAGACTCCCTTCTTCATGACGCGAATCGTTTGAGCCGTTCCAGTTTCTTAAAGGGACCTTCCTTAAAGGGACCGAACTGAATGCCAGTTTAATTAAAGAAAGGCAGATTAACAATCGCGATTCCTTTGGCGATCACTGAAAACAATGGCGTTCCCCATGCTGACAGGTAGGACAGAATGAACGACAGAACGAATTGGCCGTGTTTGGGACCAGGGGAATGACGAATACATATATTGGTTTCAAAAGGGGGAGAGCACCACAACTCATGAGCCCTGAAGCAAAAGGTAAACCCCTTTTCAACCGGGAAATACTTTGCCAAAGATGTGACTGGCATTTCAGAAAAAAACAAGGGGGCAGATTTACAAGGACTGGCGCATCCCTGCATATTAGCAGGGATGCGCCAGTGAAGATGCGACACGCAGGAATACCCTTGCGCCACAACAGATGCGTGGCATTTACAATGCGATGCACCGTGGCGCAAGGATAGTCAGATGCGTGTCGCATCTTCTGGCGTAAGGGCAGCGCATTGCTGGAGTCGTGTCGCAAGCGCGACGCAACTCCAGCAATGCTCAGGGGCGCCCTATACCTAACATGGTGCGTCACTCCTTACGCCTGCTTCAAGCAGGGGTAAGGTTTTGACACAGCTTGGACGTAAAAGTGACTCAGTGAAATCTTGTAGATTTCACTGCGTCACTTTTACGGGGCTTCCTTGCGATGGAACGCCCACCCTGCATACATTATACCTGACGCAGTTATAATGTAGCGCAGGGCTTTACAACGTGTCGCATCTCATAGATGCGTCACGTTGTAAATATGTCGCATCGTAGCGCAATGTTTACGATGCCGCTGCGTCACAGAAGTGACGTAATGGTGTCGTAAAGATGACGCAAGGGGCTTGTAAATCTGCCCCAAGGTCTTTGCTGTCCTAAACAGAACTATTTTCACGTCTCACTAGTTGCCATCTTCACTATGACTAAAGAAAATGAAGAATGTAGCAAATGTGAGATTTTGTGAGGTGGGTCCCGTGGCTCTTCAAACCTAAGCCAAGTCCATTTAGAGTGCGTAATTCCAACAAGAGATGAGAAGAAACATAAGCCACTATTTTTGTGATCCGAATAATATCTGTAATCAACTCAATTAAGTTTGATGTTTATATTTGGCTTAATTGGCAGTGTTTATCACTCGCAAGGTGAAATAATATTTTACCAATAATATTACAAGCCAGAGTGAAATATGCACAGATTATATTGATTGAGAAGAACATCTGGTAAATCAGTGAATTAATATAAATACATTTAGTTATAACAATGTATCGACGAACGGCAGCAGCTAGCCACCAGCACGGTTCCAATGCATATAGAAAATGTATGCAGCTTCTCTTAAAGCAAGCACTGAATACTGACTGATATGAGCGCTTTAAATGCTTTACCTATAGGTTATTAATCAAATGCGGCCAGGTTTCCTAATGTAGATTTTTTTATTCTTGCTGTTACATTTTGGGGGCATTTTCATGTCTGGGTCTGGTGGCTTAGAGGACAAATGCATCCACTGTAGGAATCTGTGTTCGACCTGATGGTCACAGGTTCAAATCCCTGACAAGTCTAATTAGCCTTTCATCCTTCTGAGGTCGATAAAAGGAGTACCCTTCGGTAACAATAAACATCTGTTATTCACTGCCAAGATACCCTTGGGTAAACATTCGCTTTACAGATACACGTTATGGCATGTTTACCCCCTGTAAGGCAGAGGTGTACACAAGAGTAATGGCAAGATGGACCGTTGGGAGCTGGCCAGCCAATTAGAATTCTCTCTTTGAAGACTACAGCTACAAGCCCTCAAAGGGAGTAGTATTCTATGCTGCCCCCTGTCCCCGCCGGGCAAGCACTGAGGAAAATAGGGAGTATACCGGGAGCTGGAGTTGGCATTCACATAAAGAATAAGGGGTAAGGGTGTAGAAGCCACTAAATGTCTGGGTGGGACAAGAACAGCCTTGGGGACTGTTCATTGACCCTATAGAATGTGCCCATCAACTGAGAGCTGAAGGCTTCTATAAATGTGTACAGTCACACAGTTCTGAAGTGAAATAGCAACAAAGGAAGGGACAATGACACAGTCTGTAATTATGCTTTATTGTTAATTACATTCTGGAAAGTAATTTGAAAATATATGAAAAATCATGAACCTTGCATCTTCAGTCACTGAGCAAACAAGGGTTGGAGAGAAAAAGGGAAGAATAAACAAAACTTTCTTAGCAGCATTCATAAACCTCGAAATGCAACTGCACTAATCAGAAACCATTCTTCTTGCTGCAGGCAGTTATAATAATATTCAGAACTTTTGTTTGAAAAAACAAATATTTTTTGCACCGTTCGGTGTGGAGGACAAATTATTTTGCTATTATCTGTATGTCATATGATTCCATAGTCTCTTTATATATGTTGCATGTGCCATGTTTCAGTCTTCTCTTGGACATAATCAACCTTAACCATTTTTTCAGTTGGTGGATACCAATGAAGTTTCTCTCTGTATCAAAGCAGATACTGGAATAACTAAGATATGTTGTAGCTTGTCAACCTACTTAAAAAGGCTCTCTCTGTTGGAAACATTTTCTCAAACTATGTCTGCAAGTTCTGGCTCTGAAGGTACTTAAACATACTTGATAATATTGTTAACTGAGGTGAGGGTGGCGAAGAGGCAATTTTCTTGGTATGGAGCAATGAGGTCTTGCGTGTGTCTCAATCCCCTTTTTGAGTGTTCAGTCTATACCACCATTCTTTAAAATAACCCCTCAGTCTTTTTGAAAGCTAAAGCTGTAATCATTAATTGAATTTTATTGGGTGTTATCAATGTATCATGCTGCATGCTGTAAGGGAGTCACCATTCCTCTATTACCACAACTAAACCTTGACGGCCCACTGTTGCTACTCTTGCAGAGTTAGTTGTATAAAAGCTTATTGAATTGGAATTTAGGAGTATCATAGGCAATGGGACACCAGCAATAAAAACTGTTTCTGTTGTGCTTGGCCCCTAAACCTTTTACCTTCTCCCCTCTTGTTTTCCAAATCCGTTTTTGTTGGCTTTTAAGACATTGTGCATGTTATCACTGCTGACCAGTGGTAAAGTGCTTGTGCTCTCTACTTTAAACATGATAACATTTGTTTACATCCAACTGACACATTAAATTTACTTGTAAAGTGGCACTACATGTCCCCAGGGCCTGTTAATTAAATGCTATTTAGTGGACCTGCAGCACTTATTGTGCCACCCGTTGAACCAGCCCAATAAAACATGTCTCACGCCTGCCACTGCAGCCTGTAGTGCAGTTTTGAACTGCCATTTCAACCTGCAAAATAAACCTTTTGCCAAGCCTAAACCTTCACTTTTTATACATATAAGAAACCCCTAGGGTAGGCCTTAAACAGTCCATAGGGCAGGGTGCAGTGTATTTTAAAAAAAAGTAGACCATGTGCCTTTAAGTTTTACATGTCCTGATAGTGGAAAACTCATAAATTCATTTTTCACTACGGCAAGGCCTGTCTCTCTCATAGCATAACATTGGGGTACCTTATTACATTTCATAAGTGATAACCTTCAATTGGAAACAGGTAGGAAGGTCGAGTTTAGTATCTAAAGAATTGTAATCTCAAACCCTCTTTAATGATAAAGTTGGATTTTTAAGTCACAATTCTGAAAATGTCACTTTTAGAAAGCTGATGTTTTCTTGTCCTAACCATTTGGTGCCTGCAGATGTGTCCTGGGTCACATGAATGAGCGTAGCTGACAGTTGGCCTTTGTGTATTCCTTCCAGACAGTGAGGCAAAGGGGGATTAGGTGTTGGCAGGTTGGGAGGTGTGGCGCTGTGCTCTCGCCCCATTACATTTCAAAGGGGCTGTCTCAGTAGAATTTGTCACCAGTTGACTCCTTACAGCTTGGGTTTGGGGAGGAAGGAAATCCCAGAACCAGATGTGGGGTAAGTCTCGACGTTTCTCCCACTTCAAAGACTTGCACCTGGTATAAATATTGAACCCTCAGACTATTGTGTCAATACACTCCTGGACCTGTGGAAGACTACAGAAGGATGGCCTTGTACTCCAAGGGACTGTCCTGCTGCTTGAGGCTTGCCTTGTTTCTCAGAGGACTGCCCCTCTGCTTAAGCCTGCCTTGTTTCTCAGAGGACATCCAAGCTGCTTGATGCCTGCTTTGCTCTCCAGAGGACTGCCCCGCTGCTTAGGCCTGCCTTGTTTCTCAGAGGACATCCAAGCTGCTTGATGCCTGTCTTGCTCTCCAGAGGACTGCCCTGCTGCTTGAGGCCTGCCTTGTTTCTCGGAGGACATCCAAGCTGCTTGATGCCTGTCTTGCTCTCCAGAGGACTGCCCCGCTGCTTGAGGCCTGCCTTGTTTCTCAGAGGACTGCCCCGCTGCTTGAGGCCTGCCTTGTTTCTCAGAGGACATCCAAGCTGCTTGATGCCTGTCTTGCTCTCCAGAGGACTGCCCTGTTGCTTGGGGCCTGCTTTGTTCTTTAGAGGACTGCCCTGCTTCTTGAGGCCTGCCTTATTACTTGAAATAGAGGCCTATCTCCTTGAACCCAGGACTACCAGAGTGATTCAAATGGTCAGGTGGCTGACCTCCTGTTCTGAGCAACAGGAACACCACCATCTCCAGGGGCCTACCTGCAACTGCCTAGCTGACTGCTAATGTCTTCTTTGGAGCCAGTACAGATTTTAATTTATAGAGTAATTTAAAGCTTCCCGGTGTCAGAGAGTTATTCTTTTCTGAAGGGCACTCTAAGGTTCTTACCAGTCCTGGAAAGGTTTGTACTAGGAATAGTCAAAATGTGTCATACTAAAAAAAATATTTCTGAAGGCACTGTAAGCATTTAAATATTGAGGGGCGAATTTGTAACTTTTGATACTACATAGCACAGTAACAAAAGTTGCTTTCCTGCATCAAAGGAGAAAGTAAAACATCACCATATCTACTAAGGTATGATGCCGGTTTTGGCTCTCTCTGCGCTGGCACACATTTGACTGCCTTGCACCAATGCGCACAACCATGCACTTTAGTGCACACGTGTGTATGTGCGATGTGTAACATAGGTTTTTGTAGTGCAAGGGTACCTTTCTGTACAAAAAATATGCTTTAACATAGCTTAATATTTTTACAACTGTATGTATGCTGTAAGTGCTGTACATGCGTAAAGTTTCAAAAGTTTAGAGAAAATAAATCTTTACTCATTCTTTATACCTGCCTTGAGAAGGTGTACATTTTTGGCACAAAGTCCTATCTACCTTTTTTTTAAAAAAATGTAAATATGATTTTGCATTAAAAGTCATGGATGGTTATATGGGAATGCCCATGCACAATCATGGAACATACCCTTACTGTAAAGTAGTGCTTACCTCCATTTTGCGTTCTGTTTGGTAACGTTCCAATGCAAATCAGGATGTGTGTTGGAAAGTAAATTCCAGCACAACACTTTCTCCTGGGTTTGCGTCACTCTTTTTGTGGTGCAAACCTGGTGAAAAAGTTAGTAAATTTCCCCTTGGGTCTTTCTGCACATTTTCTGGCAGTCTGCCTTACGCTATGTGCAGCCAGTAATACATTTTTTATTGTTCTACATATTTACAGTGCTTTCCCTTCTAGGGAGGGACCTCATAGCTCTAAAGAAACACAAGTCACTAGACCCCATTGCTCCAAGCGGTTGTACATACAGATATCTGAAGTAATCATTAACCTAGAGGTGCCTGAGCCTCTGAAAGCTCAAGCAGGCTTGAGCCTGAAGTCTGGCTCAGATCGGAGACCCGTTGGAACCTTGAGCCCATAGCGAGCCGAGCTTTCATGTGGCTTCTGCCTGCCACCCCCACTCTACCCTCGTACATTAAAAGGTGTAAAAACAAAACATTAACATTTGAGGTAAAAAGGAGAGACAAATAAATACCAATTTAGTGGCTGATTTGTACAAATTCAAACCAGAAAACCTGGATTAATCATGGCTTCCCCACTTAACCAAATTGTGTGATCTTAGGCAAATGTTTTACTTTACCCATTTACCTATTCTTCAGTATTGCATATGAAAGCTCTTTCAAATACATGAATTCAGTGTACCACCTGTACAAAACCTATTGTGTTTCATTTAATAGACTATAATGTTACTCTATTTATAAGAATGGGGTCTGCATAAAGGATTCGCATGACAACTGTCAGGACAGTGATGGTTCTAAGCTCATGTTTAAAAAATATCACTTTTAATAAATACTTCACAGTGCATCGCTGTGACGTATTACTGTCAAAGCATCCACTTGTTAAAGAAATACAGTTTTTTGAATTTTGAAGAGACATTATCATATTTTACGTGATGTTTGATGTATGATTTTCATGGCAAATAATTTCAGGGCTCAGCTTGTGCACGGGCTCTAAAAGCCAACCCAGACTTTTGCCTCGACTCTGACTTGGCTCGCTATGTTAATTTATTGTCTCGCCCATCTAAATATTAACTGACTGAGCTTTACTCTCAGAACAATGCATTTTCAACAGATTAGTTCAGATAGCAATTATTTTTCATTTAAAGGGTCTGCATTTATATTTTACATGCAGTTATTGCCCATGGTCAATGACACTGGGGTTATGAGCCAGGGAAAACCAAATTATGTGGCAGCATTGACTAAATTATGCAGCAATAAAAAGCTAATTATGCTGCACAATGTGACACTTTTTGTGATGGTATTAATTAATTATATTGCCATTTTTTATAAATCCTAACACTGTATGGGCAAAGGTTTTACCTCATTAGTACCAGTTTAGCTCCCAAAGGTTGCATATATGTGGTAAGTGATGATCAGTGTTGTGCTCTTACCATGTTGTTTTGCTGCTCTTATGCATATATTTGAGGTGAAAAGGAGGGAGAGATAGGGAAAATGTGACGTGCCCTTCACAGTGCAACAGGGCCTACAGCACCCACAATACACTTCACTAAAGGCAACATTTTCTCTGGAAAGAGATGAGCGGATGGACATGGAGGGCTGAACCATTAAATAAAATAATTTATTGAACCTGATGACAGATTATGACTTTTTTCATTAACGATTCTGTTTAAATAGTGCCTTATAAATGGTTTCAAGACCCTAAGAAAATAAAAATAAAAAGTCATTGACATTTATATGTGCTATAGAAATGCCAATATAATGCAATGTTACTGTCTTGCTCATTTATATTTTAAAGGAAACTTGCATAACCTCTCCTTTGTAGTAGTTTAGAGTGTGACAAGGTACTACTGCAGTGTATTTGTCAATGGGGAGATAAATGCTAATGGAGCCATTCATCCCTGTTTATCTGTCCCCACCAAGTCTTTAATTGACACCTTGCAAGTGGGCTGAAGAGGGCGCAAGACCACAAGGGGCACAAGAAGCAATTGAAAGAAAAACAAAGCCTCCTCTACTTTTAAAAGACCTTTAAATGACCCGTGAAGTGCTACAGTCCAGCACACACATCAGATAAGATGGAAGCTGCATCAGCCCGGGCTGCAGCATAGGAGGTTGGTGGGGAAGAGGATCTGAAGCTCTTTTAGTGCAATGGGCGTTAGGAGCTTGGATTCAGGAGAAGAGCCATGCACTTCAGGGTTGTTTGTCCCCATTGTCCCACCCACCCTTGTCGCCTGTGTCCCCCCAGCTCCAAAATCTGTGGGGGATAAATCCCCTGCGTCCCCCACAGGTCCTATACCCATTATTAAGGGGATAAAACAACTTCATTCTGCTGCAGTGCATCTTTTGCCTCCTTCTCCTGCCGCCATTTTAGACACAGGTGTCCAGGATCTTCGACCTCCTCTCCCAGAGGAAAATAGAAAAAAACCTAAATAAAGGAACTTATTTATTTCTACTTCTCTGAGGCAATCAGGCTTAGAATTCCTTTTAGCGAAGCAAGGGAAGGGACCCAGGCAGCCATATTGAATCAGCAGTTCAAAGGAGGAGGCAGAAGGAGTGGCATACGAGAAGCAAGATGGTTTCTTACTCCTATGATTCTGATGCGAGACACCTCCTACTTCCGCTGCACTCCCTTTTTGGGTGGAAGATGCTAATAGTCTCGTTGCCCATACATGCAGGGCAAAAACAGCTTCAATTTACCATCTCACCCCATTATTATGTGCCTTCAACTTGAGCTTGGGCCTGTAACTGGGTTGAGGGTGATTAACAGCTGTTATTGTCCGCAGGTCCATGCAATAACTCTTAATAGCGATCATGTTGGCGTGTCCAGTTCCACTGTCAGCATGTTTATCCTAAGCTTAGATCCCTTTTCCTTACATTGTCAGAGCAAGTTAGACTCTCTTATTTACGATCACTATTCACATTTGAGGGATAGTATGTGTAGTTGTAGATGTCAAATATAGCGTTTGTTGCACTAGGCATTGTAAAGGGGTACTACTGCAAATTGAAATTGAGCACGACTAGCACTAAGCACTATATAGTTCACTCATTTTAGTCGTTATTGAAATTGATCTCACCATGTGTCTTTTCTCTCTCTCGCAGAGTTTCTGTTTTAGGATTCAGAAAATTCTGGAGCCATACAAGCCAGAATGGTGCAAAACTCATGAGGACTGGTCACTCTACTTGTTTTCCCCTCAGAACCGGTAAGACATTGACTGCTAAACCATCTGTGTCCCCAACACCCCTAAACATCTTCAAAAATCGATTCCCATTACCATCTGTTGCATGGTCAACTTCATCAAATATAGGACCAAAGCAAGTAAGGGCAGCTCTTGCATTGATGGTTCTTCCTCCTGCCTCCATTTTATGCTTTTTCCATGCTTTATTGTGACACTATACAGATGCTGCCTTTAATGCACCAACAGCCAAGGGCACTTTCAAAAATTAACTTTGGGGGAAAAAAGGTACAGAGTGAAAAATGCATACAAGGAAAAAATCAAAACAGCAGCTGTCCTTATAATTAAGAATACTGCACTAAACCAAATCACCATTATATGGAATCATTATGAACATTTTTACAAAAAAATAGCCAACAAATTATAGACAAGTTTCTAGAGGAAGCAAATGCAAATGAGTTCACAATGTACTTGTTTGGATAAAATAAGTAAATGGCTCTTAATTACATAAAAGAAAAAACACATACTCAAAAGTACTACAGTACTAAGCTAGGGAATTTAGGTCCCCTTTAGGTTTCCGTAGAACTCAAGCCCCACAGCAAATTAGCAGGGCTCTGGGCCTGAACCATTCAGTGGGGCTTTTGTCCACCATACCTGTGGACCCCTCTCTAATTTAGAGGTTAGGGAACTGGCAATTGAGTTCTGAACAAGCCTCTGTCTAAGGTGTCTACAGCCAGATAATTGTGGCAGCCCACCTGCCGCAGGGCTCCTGCCTTGGATGCATCAGAAGGTCTGCCCTACTTAGCCTGGCCTTCCTGATGCAGATTTTTCCTCCCAAGGGTCTACCATGCATTTCAAACTTGGCTCAAGTACGGAATATCAGAGAGAAAACATCTTGCTCGCCAGGGCCACTGTCTTGTTGTCTAAGGTTAAAAAAAATCTGCTCCAGCTGTGAACTTTAAGTAAGGTGGGCATTCTTCCATCGAGTGTGCAGAAGTATGGCTTCTGCCAACTAGCCAGCCCCAGGAGACGACCATCTGCTATGATCTAAATGTTTCTTTATGCTGCTAAAAAGTAGCAAATTCTCTAAGCTGAAGAACAAAGGGGCATATTATCAAGCCCATTTTCGCCGCTTTAGCGGCCGATTTCGGCCGAAAAGCGGCGATTAAAATATCGCACTATTATCAAGGACACGCTAAAGCGTGTTTCCTTGATGTAGTAGCCGTTTTTTCTCCATTTTGCATGTCAGCGATTATCATCGCTAATGACATGCAAAGTGGCGTTCCTCACAATGTCTGCATGATTAACGTGGCAAACACAACTTCGCACTATTAACAATGCGGCCCCAGCGATAAAACAAACCGCACTAACCGTGGTTATCGCATGAAGTTAACGTCTGCTTTTTCTTCTACTTAGCTATGCTGATAATGGGAGGTGGATCACCATGTTACGATCACACTTCCCTATCAACAAGCATCTCCATAATCATCGCTGGATTTCAGGCGATATTTATGTTTCTCGCCGTCTATCGCTGGAATTACATCGCCTGTTCACAAAGCGTTGATGATACGCCGCTAACACGGCGATGTAATTCAGCGATAGACGGCGATAAACAGAAACGCGCTAAGTGCGCTTAGCGATGTTTATCGCTCTTCTTTGATAATATGCCCCAAAGTTAGTTTGACTTAGTCAGGGAAGCCAACAAAGTGAAAGTTCACATTCCTTGCATATGTCTTGGTAGTCTATTGACAGTTACATTAGAAAGACTCTGATTTAGAACATTCATAGGCTTGCACTATGCGCAAAGTGCTCTGACTGCTAGAAATAACAGAAGATGGAGCTCTGTATTTATGTCACATGCTAGGATGGTAGTATCCATTTGCTAATCTTTCCTTCTTCTTCCTCCCCCTTTTTCTTCCTTTCTGCATAGGTTTCGTACTATGTGTCAGAAGGTTATCACCCACAAAATGTTTGACCATGTGGTCCTGGTCTTCATCTTCTTAAACTGTATCACGATCGCCATGGAGAGACCTGATATTCACGTTAATAGCACGGTGAGGAAACTATTAATCCCACATCTTCCTTAGATTGTTGTCTGGGTTCTAGAGCAAAAGAAGTAATGCTTCTCAGGATTAGGCTTATACAGAACACAGATAACCTACCTGATGGGTTGGATCAGTGGGAAAGATCCTGTTCTGCTCCCCTGGGACTTCTGACCACACAGTTAAATCTCCCTGCACCCCTCACAAAATGTAACAAGCATTTACAAAGCCGACCAGTCTTGCTTAGCCGATGCTTATTCATTGCCTGTATTGGCATTGCCGATGCTTGTTGAACTGCCACACAGGCATTGGTAAAGCCAATAGTAGTGGGGGGAACCTGTCCAAGATTGTGATTTTATATGATGCCCAGATGGCAGTCACTCTAACATCTGGGCAGCTTGGCCTTCTTGGAATGTTATAACAATAAGTATACACTATATTAGTATTATTCTATTACAAGATGGCTGCCAGATTGCATCAATATGCATGCAGCCGGGGTCTGGGAAGTATCAAAAATAACATTTCAAGATAATTGTCAATCAGCTTTTGGCTTTGCCAGTGCTTGTAGAGTTGCTCTGCACGCCATGGTAAAGTCAGCAGTGAGGGATGGCTATCTTGAAATAATATCCTTTATACTTCCAAAATAGCTGCTACAATATGTCTACAAGAAGCAAGGAGCTTCTTGTAGATAGTGCTGCTGCAACTCTGACACTCTTATAGTCAATTCTGCATGGGATTCAAGTAGTCCTAAAGAGTGCTTTTTACACTGTAATTTTTAATAAAGGAACCCCAGGCCAGTGTGACCCCAGTATGAGCAGGATCATTACCTAATTTTTGGGATTAATTGCACCCTTTTCTTTGGCAGACATATACTTAGACACTTGTAATGGTTTGGATTACGCACAGCAATGATCTTTCAGCATCCTCTGGAGCATGCAAAATACATAGAGATGTCAGTGGATTTTTTGTGTGAAATTGACAGCGGCCCACTGTGAACTAGACTGAAGCTACACCTTTTTTCTATTGATTGTATTATTTCCTATCAAGTCTATCTCAGTTGATCTCACATGATAATAACATAAAACATTACCAACCAACAGTGGATGTGAGCATGCAATTATGCAAGGGATAGCTCTCCAGTTCACTTCTAAACTGTTCAGTTTTCTAGCACAATATGATAGTTACAGTGTTAACCCATTTACTACCCAACTGATGTGTGTGAGTGTGTGTTGGTGTTAGTGTATGGGTGTGTTGAGGAGTGTCTCCTGCGCAGTAAATTGGTGTGAACTGCTGCTCCGAGTGCCCAACAGCATGTGAAACTGGCATTGCATGCTATTCTAGCTATTGCGCAGAGGCCTAGGCTTGTCCCTGGTAATGCGAGATCCAGAAGCTGTTCTGTCACGGGAGGGGCACACAAAGCAGTGGGCATAGGTCAATGACAGTGGTGAGACACATACAGTGGTGATGGCAGTGGTGGCAGCATCGTAACATGTTTTGTGAATCTTTAGTGTGACCAGATCTTTTTCTGTGTGTCAGGTAGAATGTAGTCTTCTGACCCTTCTCGCGTAAAGTTCTGCTAATGTCTGAACTCACAGAATCTTGTGCTGACCTCTGTTTGTTGTGTGATTGGCGAGAGAGAGTGTGTGTGTGCAGTGAAAATGTTGAATCAATCAATCAATCAATCAATCAATCACCGAATTTGTAGAGCGCACTACTTACCCGCGAGGGTCTCAAGGCGCTGGGGAAGAAAAAAGGGAAAAGGGGGGGCCGCTACTGGTCGAATGTGTAGTAAATTGTAGAATAAATGTTATGATTCTGAGTGCTTGGGCAAGTGTGATTGATTTTGGTTGCCTCTGGTCCAGCACTGCATACGATGGAGGATGAGGGTAGCTTTCTTAGACAGTGGAAGTGTATTGTGTACATTCGTGTGACTTGAGGGTGGAGACCCAGACACTAAAGTGAAGAAGAATCAAGACAATCCTTCCCTTAGAAATTCACTGAGGACCATGTTAGTAAAAGGCTGCTGAATAGATGGTAGCAATGAGGGGTGGCACTGCAGTTTCTGTTGTTCAAGGTGAAGAAGTTTCTTGGCAGGGCCTGCCCTTTTGTCTGTCTCTGGCTGCTGCCTTGAAAGGCTAATGCCAGTCCAGTTCCAAGATCTCACACTTCATTATACTCATGTTTTGGATACCCCAGCTTGGAGCCAGCCCTATTGCTACCTGCTGTGAGAACCATCACCTTGCACAAAGGCTGTGTCTGAGTAACAGCCAGGAAATGACAATTGAAAATGAACCAAACCAGTTCAGAAGCCTTAGATAATCGGTCCACACCCACTGTCTGCAAAGTATGTATATAAAAGTGGTATCCAAACCACCCCACTTCATTCCATTCTCAAGTTCTTTTTGACAAAAGAATGAAGTACTCAAGGAACTACTGTCTAACTAGAGCAGAAGTGTGCTCCTGAAGTGTGCACTTTCTGCTGGAGGAGTTGATGGGCCTGCCTGCTGTGCACAGGAGCCTGCTTGCCTGCTGGGAGAGGTAAGGAGTCTGCCTGGCCCTTCAGGAAGGGAGTCTGTCCAGGAAGGAAGCCTAGCAAATTCCTGGGATGGGAAGCACCCAGAGAAGGCACCACAGAGAGCAAAACGTAGAACGACCCATGCTGGGGGGCTCGCAAAGCAACTGGGTGCCCCCCAGTCTCTCTTGCAGTTTCTGTGTGAATAGCATGAAGACCTTACAAGAATCCACATCACCATGTCATCTGGCATTCCACTGTGAACCTGAGAGACTGGTGCTGCCACTGTCGATGTCAGGAAGAGGAGCTGCATGACTGCTGAAGTGGAAAGTTTGATCAAACCAGAGGCCACACTGCCACTGACACATCATCATGGACATGTATCAGTCTGCACCTGAATGCAGAGGCTGCCACTTTTGAAGACAACAAAGGAAGTGCAGGCCTGCAATGCTGACATCATACAGCGGTACTGGTTCCAGCACAAAGCTATTGCCACAACACCAACAGAAGAGAAGCCACCACTTCGAGGTTGGGTACGCGAACAGCACCAGCCGAGACACTAGAACTGCAATACCAACAAGAAAGAGGGATATAACGCCTTACTGAAAACTGCTACTGAGATTACAGCTCTGTAATTGTAACTATTGAACTGTGTAGTGTTTACTTTTACTGTGACATTAAAGTATTTTCCTTTAGCTAAATGATAAGAACTGGCCTAAACAATTCACTGGCTTTTAAATTCTGAGCACTTGTCCCCCATGCTACCTCCCTGAAATGGCTTTGACTGCTCGCCTTTACTACCCTGCGACTCAAACTCCAGGAAGCCAATACCGAATGACTTCAGCCGCCACCCTGACCCCCCATTAATGGGGTCTGACAATATACACTATTAAAAATACCCTTATGACGTGTGTACACCTCGTAAGTACACACCAAAACTGTTAGAAGAAGTGCCTCTTCAATTGTTGCAAACACTGGAGAATGTATCTGGCACAAGAGTGTGCACACACTCTGGCTTTTAAGGGGTTAATATACCCGATGGCCAGTCCTAGGACAAAAAAAGCTGTCTGTCACTTTGGGACAGATTCAAAAGAGAATGTTTGAAAATTGCTGTTGCAGGGCAACTAAGTCAAATTTCCAACTTTTTAAAATTCTCATAGAATTCTTGAGATGCTGTGTCTGTAAGCCAAAATGTAGTAAGTGTCATAAGTCTCATTTCTTTTTATTTGCTTCACAACAGGACATCTTTTACCCAGGAAAAGACACCCTGCGCTTACACCTGATAATATTTACAGATGTTCCCTATTCTGGAAAAGAGTAGGCCTGGCTGAAATTTTAATTACTCCGTCTAGTTGATGTAATCTTAGTAATTTTCTGTAATGACTTCTATTTGAAATTACAGCTATTATGCCATTGCACCCCATCTCCTTATTTCAAGAATACATTTTAATGCGAGATGTACCGCTTGCGAAATTTTTAAATGTGGGCAGAATTTCAGCTATTTTTTTTTACCCGAGTGGACCTTTCGCATAATTTCTGAAGGCAAAAGTACAAATCCAAACGTGAGCAGCAGAGTTTATGAATGCGAGCAGCTATTTCTTTAACATTGGTGGTCAACAAACATTTCAGGTAGCTGCTTTTTACCCTAGTGGCCATTTTGGTACTGTTTGAGCACAAAACTACAAATCTGAATGCGAGTAGCAGTGTTTTGAATGGGAAAGACACACAAATGATGGATGGAATGAGGAATAAATCAAACATTCACCCCCAGTCAAGAGATCTGGGTTATATCCATCCTTCTTTTGCTCACCATGCCACCCCAGTTTAGACCCAGCCATATGCAAATCAGTCATGACCCTGCTCCTCATGGGAACAGTCCAGCCTGAACTACCAAGCCAGGTCCTCACTGGACCAGAAACAAGCACCCTGGGACCTGTTTCGGGGTATCACCCCTCATCAGCCAGGCTAGCTTGAATCTAGTGGCACAGTGAGCCCAGGACCCACTTATGGACATAACCAGCACGCTTAGGGCGAGAAAGCAAGTGTCACACAAATTATGGACAGAATGCAGAGCAAATCAAACATTCACCCCCAGTCAAGAGAGCTGGGTTAAATCTATCCTTCTGTTGCTCACCATACCACCCCAGTTTACACCCAGCCATATGCAAATCAGTCTTGACCCTGCTCCACATGGGAACAGGCCAGCCTGAACTGTTAAGCCAGGTCCTCCTTGGACCAAAAACAAACATCCTGGGACCAGTTTCAGGGTATCACCCCTCATCAGCCAGGCTAGCTTGAATCCAGTTACACAGTGAGCCCGGGGCCCACATCTGGGCATACCGGCGTACTTAGGGCGAGAAAGCAAAAGACACACAAATGATGGATGGAATACGTAACAAATCAAACATTCACCCGCAGTCAAGAGATCTGGGTTATATCCATCCTTCTTTTGCTCACCATGCCACCCCAGTTTAGACCCAGCCATATTCAAATCAGTCTTGACCCTGCTCCTCATGGGAACAGTCCAGCCTGAACTGCCAATCCAGGTCCTCCCTGGACCAGAAACAAGCATCCTGGGACCTGTTTCGGGGTATCACCCTTGATAGCCAGGCTAGCTTGAATCTAGTGGCACAGTGAGCTCGGGACCCACTTATGGACATAACCAGCACACTTAGTGCGAGAAAGCAAAAGTCACACAAATGATGGACAGAATGCAGAACAAATCAAACATTCACCCCCAGTCAAGAGAGCTGGGTTAAATCCATCCTTCTTTTGCTCACCATACCGCCCCAGTTTACACCCAGCCATATTCAAATCAGTCGTGACCCTGCTCCTCATGGGAACAGACCAGCCTGAACTGCCAAGCCAGGTCCTCCCTGGACCAGAAACAAACATCCTGGGACCTGTTTACAGGTATCACCCCTCATCAGCCAGGCTAGCTTGAATCCAGTGGCACAATGAGCCCGGGACTCACACCTGGGCATACCTGCACACTTAGGGTGAGAAAGCAAAAGACACACAAATGATGGACGGAATACAGAACAAATCAAACATACACCCCCAGTCAAGAGATCTGGGTTAAATCCATCCTTCTTTTGCTCAGTATGCCAACCCAGTTTAGACCCAGCCAGGTCCTCCTTAGACCAGAAACAAGCATCCTGGGACCAATTTCATGGTATCACTCCTCCTCTGGGTCTGAACTGTAATGGCATTGTGTGCAAAAAAACAATGGTTTTAGGCCTAGATCTCTGTAATGGGGGTGAATGTTTGACTTTGCTTCAGCATTCGGTCCATCAATTGTTCTTTTTGCAAGTGTTTTGAATGCGAGCAACCAGAAATCAACTCAGAATTAAAGTATTAAAGTTTTGAGTAGAACTTTTAACTGAATGGGCTATGTGTGTATTTTTTTGAGTGGGAGACACATTTTGCGTAATTGTGTGTTATTCTGCATAATTGTGCTACACAGAATTATGAGTGTTACGCCCACCCCTAGAAAAGAAATGTATTCCTGTCCTTGAAGGCATGTTTTTTTTTCATACACATAAAATTTCAGTTTGTTAACCTAGTTTTGCAGCTATCTCTGACAATGAACACACAAAACCTGAACATTTAATTCTACGTTAGTGGCTAATTTGATCAAATAAACCATTATCATTGCCAAAATTCTCCGACTCCTGGTTCTGCAAATCGGAGACATGATTCTAGCTTTGTAAATGGTGCTATCTCCAGACCTATGTCACACTTGATGAACAAATAACTTTGTAAATCATGCCCAAGGACCATATCAGGATGGAGTCAATAGAGGTGGGCCCAGATCTTCCTCATCCACAGTAGAAAAACATGCCGCATGTGTATTTACTTTATTCCTGATTCTTATAGCTGATATCTACATCTGGTACAAGAACAAGAACAAGTCAACCCGCTAAACAAAAAAAGTCTGAGTAACAAAAAGAACATGTTGACGAACATGTTGAGAACATGTTGACAATGGCATAGAAATATCAGTTCAAAACCTATTCCAAGCATTTAATTTTCAAGAACCAATTTTGAACTGTTGCTAAAACAGCTCAGTGTGATATTTCAGTCTATTTATGGCTCAAAATGATTAGTACTTGACAGAAAAGAAAAAAAATACGGGCAGCTCATTTTCTGTGAATCAGTCCCTGGTTTGGAAGTTGTCCCAGATGCCTCAATTGGCCAATTTGTCCTTAACTAACTTGTGTGATTTTAAGGTTTTTGAGCAACTTGTTTCATGTGGAAGGCAAGGGGAGGGTTGTGCGGTCTCTGTGAGTCACTCATATAAGAGTCCGAACCCGCTGGCGCACCCACAGAGGTATCAAACAGCCTTTATCAGTCTAGCTTTGATGTGAAGTGGCAGTTGCCTCTGTAGTAAAACTTTTTTTTTGCTGTGAAAATGAACGGATAAATTGTGTTGTGCATGCTTATCACTGCATAAAAAATCCAGTGAAAGATTTGCTGTTGGACCTATTGCAAAATTATAAACTACATTATGAACTTGCCAATACGTCATTTTGGGGAAAGTTGCCCTAACTGCCAGAGCTGCCAACTTTGAAAATGAGCGGCCACCTTGGAGTCTGTTGTTGGCTCAACGTCTCATAATTCTGGACAAATCCTTTAATCTCCCCATGCCTAAAAAAATAATCTGACCTTGTGTAATGCAATTTGATGCTCATGCAAAGCAGTCTAATGCCCTTGGGCCATGTTCACCCTCTATAAAACTGCAAAAAAAGCCATTCTACTTTCATCTTGTGTCTCTTTTTGCTTCCCTGACCGCCTTTTACCCTCAGAATTTGTGTCTGATTTGCAGTGTTGTGACTTTATATTTGTTATGAGTGAGATTGTCAAACACTGAGGGGCATATTAACAAGGGCATTATCTCCGCTTTTTTGGCTTTAAAAGCCAAAAAAGCGGAGATAATCTTTTCGCCCTATTTACAAGTGGGTGCTAACATGCATTAGCGAATGTTAGCACCCTTTTACCCGACGCCTCCCTTTGCATCTCTAATGAGATGCAAAGTGGGCGTCACTGGGCAGTACAACCTTGCAAATATCGCTGATGTGCACATCGCGATATTTACAAAGCTGCCCCAGCATTTAAGCAGACGTTAGTTTTTGGAGAAAACCGCTATTTTCGCCGAAAACTAACGTCTGCTAAAATGCAGAACTTACCTATCCCTAACATTGGGGTGGATTATGCTGATACGACCACAGGGTCGTATCAGCAAGGATTATCGTCGTTTTGCAGGGAAGATCGCTGGAAATCCAGCGATGTTCCCTGCAAACGGCGATTTCCCCTATCGCTGGAATTTTTATCGGCCTGGAGAAACGCGTTGTTAATAACGCGCTACCAGGGCGATAAATTCCAGAGATAGACGGCGATAAATAAAAAAGCGCTAAGCGCGCTTTGCGTTATTTATCACCGTCCCTTGTTAATATGCCCCTTCTTTCTTTACACTGCTCCACGAGCAGTGGAGCAACGCTCCTCCGCCTTAGCGGTGGAGCCGCCACTGAAATTGCCATCCTTTTTGTGTACTCCCATATTATAACCTTGACTGTTCTTGCTGGCTGTAAAACTTTGTGCACTTTAACCCTGCTAACCAGTGGTGTAAAGTGTCCATGCTCCCATCTTTCAACATGATGAAATTGGCTCACTCTTGATTGGCATATTTAACTTACCTGTAAGTCCCTAGTAGATGGTACAAAAGTGCGTCTAAGGCCTGTAAGTTAAACATCACATGTTGACTGCAGCACCCATTGTGCCATTCAATGCAGTGACAGTGTACACATGTCTGCAGGCCGCCTACCATGTGGAGCCTGACTGTGCAGTTTTAAAACTGCAAATTCGACCCGTCAAAGTTGACAGGACTAGCCCTTCCTTTTAAATGTTATTAAGGCATTGTGTGAATGGTTTGCAGCAGGGCGCACAGGAAATGGTGCAACAGTGGGTAAGGTAC
Source organism: Calotriton arnoldi (assembly GCA_963921515.1). NCBI lineage: Eukaryota > Metazoa > Chordata > Amphibia > Caudata > Salamandridae > Calotriton > Calotriton arnoldi. Next base: position 2,377,494 of record CAWUFW010002071.1, on the reverse strand, counting down.
ACCCTGGGAACTCCATAAACTTCACTCCATAAACCCTGTTTGTTTATGGAGTGGCCCAGAGTCTGGTGCCAGACATAAATGTGGCATCCTCATTATCCTCCTCAGAACACTTTCTTGACCTGTGGAAGAACAGAAGATGACTAGACCTCCTGTCTGTGCCCTGAGAATAGTATAGAAAGACCAGAACTTGCTCTCCGTCTTGTACCCTGGACAAAGAAGTGGACTCCAATGGTCATAAGACTGACCACCTGTTCAAGCTACAGGAACACAAAAAAATTACAAGAGGCTGTTCCTGCAAATGCCCAGCTAACCAGTTCCAACCTAACTTGCCCTGGACCCTGCTGCTGGCCTCTTCTGGAGTGAGTCTTGACCCCCAAGTGCCATCCTCTAGGTCCTAGACCCTTGGCTGGTATTAGAGTGTACTTCTCCTACCTTTACTGAAGCCTGGCACTTAGAAACTTTTGGACTCAAATGACCTCTGGAGCTCCAGGGCCAAGCTGCCACGCCAATCTGATGAAGGTGCATTGTTGCTGGGCCAAAGATTTAGATTGCTCCCACTGAGAGCATTTCCGCAGAAGCAAACCAATTGAGTGTAACCTCGTCGAGGTGTCCATCCTCGTGGAGCCCTCTTCCGCTACAGCCTACAGCCGTGCCATGCTGAAAGAATCCGATCTCCAAAAAAGTGACTAAGTCAGAAGGTAGAAATCTTTGCGGAGCTAAGGAACCAAAAGTATTGGGCCGGTGAGAGACCTTCTCTGGGTGCGCAATTCACATTTTACCACTAGAAATTTCTCTCCTAAAAGTCAACGGCTTCACCAAGACCTTGTCCAGCGGTTATCTGATTTTCAACTTCCATTTTAGAGACTAAGTTCAAAGAAGAAGCTTTTGACCTGGTCAAACCTGGTTTATTTATTCGACCTGCGCTCTATTGCGGTCAGCCTTAACTTGCACCTAGATACTGGTCAAGGGCAACCAGATGATCACAGTTGATATTGAATTCTACTGCTCTGTGCCATAGCTACCAAGAGATTAATCTCAGATTTATTTAATGACTTTAAGGTCTCATGACAAAGATTGTGGTTATTATTTGAGGTGGGTACTCACCATCTTAACTAATGCCTCAATTTCGTACAACTATGATGTAATATTACATGTCTGTAAATCCCACTCCAGGTATGCTCCTTAAATATCAAAGGTAGAATATCGAGGTACACAAATACCGAGGACAAAACATCAAATCCAAAATATCATAATGTAAGTATGGATTTTCTTTACCTAACTCCACATCTATATACCTTGACTGTACATATATATCTTCAAGGTACATAGATGTGCAGTTAGCAATGGTAAGCCTATATTTCCTCTATATGCCCTTACCTTTTGATACTTTCGTCTTTGACATTTTGTCCACAATGTTTTTTATCACGATATTCATAGTGAAATCATTACTCTATGGTTGGCGAGTGTACGTGCCAGGAGAGAGACATCTTTGAAAGTTTAGTAAGTCAGAAACACTTTTTGACTCCTTCCCACCCAAAAACTATGGAACATTTTACTCATACAAGAGAAGTTTTAAATCCCTATTCAGGATGGAACAACAAGGGAACATCATCAACCCTGAAAGAAACGTGGGGCAAGTGTTTTCTCATAGGGAATATAATTTCCTTGTAGAAAAAAACAAAAAAAACTGCAGAAACCGGAAGGCATTTTTACCAGTGCAATTGTACACTATGTACAATTGTGCATGCGGAATGACTTTCACATGACTGCATGTTATGTGTATTTGTAAAGCGCACTGTCACAGTTGAGAGTATCCTGGTGCTAAGTAGGTGTGTGTCCCGATCCCTGCCTATGGTGGGTTGGTCAATTGGAGTTGGTCTTTATTTTCTTGTGGAATTCAAGAAGAGAGGAGGAGGCTCAAATATGGAGTAGGAGGCTATTCCATGCTTTAGGAGCAATGTAAGAGAGCACGGGCTAGATGTACAACCCTTTTTTACGTCCGCAAATGGGAAATCCTCCCGTTTGCGACTTCAAAAAAGGGTAATGGCATGTACAAATGCTATTTTGCGAGTCACTGACTCGCAAAATAGCATTTGCGACTCTCGCTATTAAGAAGTGGCGCCCCTTCCTAATTGTTAGTCACCATGCCATGTACTGTTGTTTTGCAACCGCATTAGCGGCCGCAAAACACTCGCAGTTTACCACCTACTTCAAGTAGGTGGTAAATCACTCACAAACAGGAAGGGGTCCCCAGGGGACGCCTTCCCTTTTGTGAGTATGTGAGAAAACATGTTTTAAGACAAGGTAGTGGTCCCAGGGACCACTGCCTGCGTTAACAAAATGAAACTGAAAAGTTTAATTTTTCTTTTTTAAATGTATCCCGTTTTTCTTTAAGGAAAACGGGCTGCATTTAAAAAGAAAACTGCTTTATTAAAAAAGCACGGTACAGCAAGGGAAAGTGGTCCCAGTAGGATAACTTCTAAGAAACACACAATTTAAATATCAGCAAACATTAAATTACTTATACTCCAAATTCATGCTCAATATTATTTATTCATATTGAACATCCGTAGATGTTGTCAAGCCAGCAGAACATCTGGAAGTTATATATACATCACAACGCTATTTACAATGAAAAAGGGCTTGTCTAGCCCAACAATAAAATGACAGCAGATTAACAGCCATTGTCCATATTACATAGCCACAGTGAGAAAGCACTGTTGACCCAACTGGCATCAAGTTATAGCAAAGTCGAAGTTTCGACCCCAAAATCACGTAGGTGACTTCAATCCTTACAAAGGGGTCTTCCTCAGGACTGTGTATGGGGCACCTGAGAATTAACAAGAGAGAAATTTAAAATCTAATGTGATTCCCATGTTAAAAAAGTTAATGTAGGGGACAGACAACTGGATTACCATGAGCCACCATTCACTGGGTGGACGAAATGATGGTGATGGGCCTGTAGGCTCCTTGGGCAGAGAACGGGTAGATGGCAGCCTGAAAAACAGGATGGGCGCCATCAGTCATAAATGCCAAGAAAAATCTACTAATTTAAACTGGTCCGCTCTGGTTAGCGTGATCCAATAAACTTACTTCAAACATGTGAATTCTCCATTTAAAATCTTTGAGTCACTTCATAGGGCCAAAATAACATCCAAGGTTCCAATTAACTGTAGACAATAAAAACAAAACAAAAGTGACCAATAATGTACCACCACTCACAACTATGAGGTATTCAGTTTCAAGAATTGCAGATAGTAAAAACGGAAGACTGTTTACCTTTTGTGAAAAAAGACGCACTCATAAAGGCACATAGAGCCTCGGGATTGATGAATTCCTAAAAAACGACAAAACTATGTTGGAGATTATGCCCTTAAACTAACGCAGTCTTGTGCTATGACCGAGCGCAGAGAAAATCACCAAATAAATGTTACCTTAACATGAGAGTGCTTCCGTTCACCGCATTGTAAACGGAGCACTGGGCGGAAGAGTCATTAAATACAGAACCGTCATGACGTGCACGTGGAGGGCGCGTCATGACAGTCGCTAGATACTGTCAGATTAACCTGCAGGAAATGCCGAGTCAGGAAAATAACTCAATGGAGGAAAGACTATCCGATATAGGCAGTGATACTTCTAAAGGCCATGTTAATGCAAAATAAAAAATAAAAATAAAAGACGGGAAGGAATGTTAGAACCTGATTCTGTCCACATGCGCGTGAAAGAGGTTACAGATCCTATTCATTAAATATCAATATTTGCTAAGAGGCAGGTATTGGCCAAACATCTTACATATAACACCATTGCACACGAACAAATTATCGGTATGGAAGGGAAATATTCATATACATGGTTATATCAACAAGTATATTGCGCAATTGTCATGAAAAAAGGAAAAAAACAAATGCGTAATTTCTAGTGTAATGGGAAAGGCAAAGCATTATAATTCATCCAAAATGAATAATACATGTGGCATATACTGTTGCGCGTCTGTAACATTGCACGTATTTTGCCAACCATAGATGTATCGTGGCATATACAGTTATAATGATCGATGGTACATATGACACATACTGATGTGAGCCTATATCATTGCACGTATTATGCCGGCCTTATATATATTTGAGCATATACAGTTATGTGGGCCTCTGATGTTAAAGGGGCGTACGCATATCATACAACGTTTAGAGGAGAGATAATTGGACAATGTATGAACAAGGTTACTCTGTCATTAGGCAGGCTAGCTGTGCATGGCTAGCATCCAATTCGTTCAGACCCCTCTGGATTGTATCTAGAAGGTACATCCATTTGCACTCCCTAACATTCAGAATGGACTGGATGTTGCCCCCTCTGACTCCAAGTGTGGCCTTCTCCAGTACCAACCACTTCAAACTCTCAGGTGTATGTTGTGCATTTTGAAAATGTTCTACAAGGGGAGCGCCTTGCACACCACAGCGAATCCTACTACAATGCTGAAGTACGCGGGTTTTAACTTTCTGTTGAGTTTGACCCACGTACACCAACTCGCAAGGACAGATAATCGCATAAATCACATCAGATGAATTGCAGTTGGTGAAGGATTTAAGATCGAAGACATGTTGTTTGTGAGTAAATTGTTTTGTCTGGATGGTCATTTTGCAGGCCTTGCATCTGCCACATTTAAAATGACCCAAGGTTGTAGGGAGGCCCCACATCGACTGAATGGATGGTTCAATTGGCGGGTCCAGAAGTGACCGCACCACATGGTCCTTAACACTTTTTGCTCTTTTAAAGGAGTGCATTGGTGGATCTTGCAGTTCCAAAATCATCTGCAATGAGGTCCCAGTATTGGTTGATGATTTTCCTGATGGCATGGCTCCGAGTAGAGAAAGTGGTGACACATATCATCCTCTGTATGGGATCACGTTCTCTTGCTTTTGGAGTTAACAAAGTTTCCCTAGGACTGAACCAGGCTTTCTTGCGAGATCTTTTCACTAGTCTCTTCGGATAACCCCTCGTGAATAGGCGGTCACTTAGTTCCTCAGATTCCAACATGTAGTCTTCTTTTTTGGAACAGTTCCTGCAGATGCGCAAGAACTGTCCGAAGGGCAGGTTGTTCCGTAAACCCCTCGGGTGATGGCTGTTATAACGGAGCAAAGAATTCCGTTCCGCTGGTTTCCGGTATAGTGTGGTATACAGATGGTTATTCTCCGTTTATATGGTTATATCAAGGAAATCTATCTTCTCTGGATTCAAGTGTATCGTGAAGTTGATGTCCACATTTCTTTGGTTCAGCCATGTGTGGAACTCATGTCCAGTCCAGATCATCAAGACGTCATCTATGTATCGCCTCCACAGGGTCACATGGGTGCTGTATGGGTTGTTAATACTAAAGACATGGGAGTTCTCAAAGTAATCCATGTAAATGATCGCTAGGTCTGGAGCAAAACTAGCACCCATGGCTACGCCTTTTGTTTGAAGGTAGAAATCGCCCTGAAAATAGAAAAAGTTATGCATCATTGCGATTTTGAGAAGTTTAATAAGGAAATCTGTTGGTACCCCCATGGGAGCTGTTCTTTGGTCAAGGGCTGCCTGCATGACTTCAAGAGCGGGTTCTTGTGGTATGCTCGTGTAGAGTGACACGATGTCGAAAGTCACCAAAAGTTGTTTAGCAGGATCGAAAGGTTGTTGGTCCACCAAATTGATTGTTTTCATGGTATCTCTTAGGTATGCCCTTGTGTTCTCCGCTATAGGTTTGAGAAAGAAGTCCACGTACTTGCATAAGGGTTCGAGTAAGGAACCACATCCGGAGACAATCGGTCGTACTGGCGGGTTCTGCATGTCCTTGTGTATTTTAGGTAATATATAAATTGTTGGAAGACGGGGTTGTTTCTGGTTCAGAAACTGAAACTCCAAGTTGGAAAGAAAACCCTGCTCAAGGCCTTCTTTGGTTACTTTCAAAATCATCTTCTCTAGATCTTTTGTGGGGTCTGTCCGTAGCTTAGTATAGCTGATCCCATCTTGCAATTGGTTAAGGATTTCTGTCTTATAGTTGGTAACATCTTCTCCACAATCGCTCCGCCCTTGTCCGCTGGTTTAATCACGATTTCTCTGTTGTTCTTCAGTGATGAAAGGGCTTCCTGTTCCTTTTTAGTCACATTATAGTTCACGTATTGACTGTTGTTCAATGTCTTCAAAACATCTCGCAGAACCACACTCTCATACGCCAGAATCTTATTTGTCATAGAGTGTGCTGGAGGCATGAAGGTAGAAGGAGTTCTTAAACCTGTCTGTGACAGTGATGTAGAGGCAGGAGATTGTTTGAAAAAATATCGTAGTCGAATCTTCCTAAAGAAGCAATGAAGTTCTGCCTTAATCGTGAAATGATTTGGGTGGGCAGTGGGCACAAAAGATAATCCCTTACTCAAAATGTTTCTTTCTTCTTCCTTGAGAGTATACGAGGAGATGTTGACAATAGGGTTTTCTTGTTGTTTCACCACCTGTAGACACAGTGGCGCGTCTGGATTTCCCCATGGATCTCTGGTTGGAAACGGACCTGTTTCTGTGCCCTCATGCGTCCTCATTCCCAATTCGCGCCGCCCTGTTCCTGGCCACGTTGGGGTCCTTGATGCCAATTGTAGCTCCTTCCTCTGGGTGGTCGCCATTGGGCCTCGCCTAAAAAAGATGGTCTCTGGGGTTGGTACCAACTATCCTGGTACCGGTACTCAGAGCTGTTACCTGGTTGCTCGTTGTCACTGTTGTTACTGTTTGAGCCGGAGGATTCCGAAAAGGTGGTGAAATTTCTGCGGCCTCTGTAGCCTCCTCTTCCCCTGTTGGAAAAACGGCCCTGATTATCTTGTTTGAAGTAATCTTCTGTACCGTCCTTTACCCAGGTCCCAGTGGCTTATTTGGGTTATACCCTTTTTTGTAACTACTTATTAAAAAAGCAGTCACAGACATGGTGGTTTGCTGACCCCAGCAGGCCACCTTCCCTGTGAGTGCTAGCCATTTCTAATGGGGTCGCAAATTGCGCCTGCCTCATTAATATTAATGAGGCATTCAATGTGCGACCACATTAGGAATCGCAAACAGTGTCTGAGACACTGTTGTGCATTCCAATTTGCAAGTCGCAAATGCGACGCAATTTGCGAGTCGCAAATTGGTGGATCGTACATCTGGCCCCCATGTCCTCCTGATCTGGTTCTGTGTATGCATGAGATATGTGTGAGTAGGAGTACTGCAGAGCGGAGATTTCTGTCTGGTTGGTGGAAGGAGCGCTTTGACTGTTCAGGTAGGTAGGGCCACAATTGTGTAGTGCCTTGAATGTGAGTGAGGGGTTTAAAATGAGCTTGTTTGTGTATCCGGAGCCAGTGGAGCTTCTTGAGTTATGGTGATGTGAGTTCTGCATGGGAGGTTGAGGATGAGTTTGGCTGTTGTTAGAAATGGAGTTTCTGGTTGGCTAGGGTATGCACCTAAGCCAGGCAGAATCCACCACTCTACTCAACGTAAGGGAGTACACACCCAAGATAACCCCTGCTCAACCCCTTGGTGGCTTGGCACGAGCAGTCAGGGTTATCCCAGAGGCAATGTGTAAAGCGTTTGCGCAACACACACACACCAGTGATACACAAAATACACCACAAAAGAGACTCCATACTAGGTTATATAAAAATATCTCATATATTGTATACAAAACACATGGACCACAATCACATAAATCATAAATCACTTTCCCATCCAGGCAATTGTCATACATCACATTTAATGCAATAAAAACAATCATGAAAACAACACCCTACACCATCACTGTACATATGTAAATGTAAATCCAGTACTTGTATAGCGCACGAATCACCCCCGAAGGGGTATCTCGGCACTGGGGGCCGTTGGGAAGATTAAGCGAGCTATTGCCCAGAGTCACATTGTGCTGGGCAGACCCCTGCCGCCGGAGCCAGGGATCGAACCGTGATCCCCAGCGTCCAGCGTCAGTCGCCCTGGCCGTGGTGCCACACCTCTCCCATATAATGCTGTTCCTGACATAGTACTCGTAATTCCAACATTGCAAGATAGTACTCGTAATTCCAACATTAACAGGACATCCATACATCAGGGCGTGAACTGCAGCAGTTAGATCAGGGGGAAAACACATAGATTACTATGAACATAGAAGGTGCAGCATCTCTGGACTCCTATAACACTTTATATGGTATCTCCATATGACTACCGAGGGCACCGGAACTCCTGCATGCCCTTTATCAGGATTACGGTAATTTTGTTGGTGCTTTGCAAGCACTCATTAGCATTTTCATCATGGCCCCTTGGGACCGGCCAGGCGGCGAGAAAAAAATGCGGCCTCTCAGCGCCCCCCCAGGTATGCCACCAGAGGAGAGTGGGGGGGGCGCACACAATAGATTACCGCAGGGAAGATTGCCCCCAAAGGTAAAATCACTGGGGAGACCTCGCTCGGTCACCCCATGTGCCACTGATCAAGGCAGCTGCTCGCGAACTCGCTGATCCGCTGCTGTCTTGCTGGTTTCTCACAGCCTCTCTCCAGCTGTACTGCTTTCCCCTTTGGTTGCTACGAGGTGCGTGTAGAGCAGTACCCGTATCCTTGGAGAGCCCCTCTCTTAGCCGCTGGTGTGAAGGGTGGGCGCGGCCTTCCTCAACGGGCCCTGCCCACAGTATGGGGTCAGCAGAGCTCCTCCGCTTTTTGTATAGGTAATGCCCTGGGGCTGTGCCAGGCTCCTTTTGCCGCAGGGGGTCCCTCTCTCCTGCTGGGGGAGGCAGCGTGAGCTACCGGGGAACAGAGAGGAATCCCTTGAGGCTCTAGGCATGGTTTCTGGTGGCCTGAGGTCAGTGCACACCACGCGCTCCAGACCTGGGACCCGGGCAGTATTTCCCACAAATACCAAAGGGGATCAGCCATGTGCTGATCCCTTAGTTACACATAGCGCTCACCATGCTCTAGGAGATAAAGGCATAGCTTGCTCTTCACGCACTAGTTCTCTTTTAAGATGGAAATTACAGCGCTCACCATGCGCTGTCTTGCAAATGTGTGAAAGAACAGTCCAGTCCTTTCCTGTTCCAGACAGGAGCAGCAACTGCCGGCTGTCCTACCCCACACACATTAGGGACAGCGCTCCTGACATAGTTCTTCAGCTCTCCTTCCAGGCAGGTTCCTTTGAGATACAGAAAGGATCTCTAGTGAAGTCTTTTATCTCCCTGAGACTTCCAACAGGAGGCAAGCACACACAAGACCTTGGAGATTCTTCACAAGCAGGATACCACAGCAGGGCAGTCCTTTTCCTCTACCACAGACAGAAGCAGCAACTGCAGGTAAACCCACCCCTCACACAGAAAAGGCAGTGCTCCTCACACAGCTCTCCAGCTCTTCTGGGCAGGGTCCTCTTGTTTCCTGAAGTAATCTAAAGTCCTGGGGTTTAAGGTTTCATACTTATACCCCATTTTCTTATTGTAGTATATGTTTCAGAGTCTCTAAGCTCAGTACAAACCAGTTCTGTCCTCCCTGGTCCAGCTTGACCACATGGGGTGGAGACAGCATTGTGCAAAAGAGAAACAGCCTATTCAGGTGCTAGCGAAACTCCTCCCACTACTCTAAATGCAGACCAGGTCCATTCACCCTAGCAATGAGTCACCCAGGCAAGACAGGACACACCTCAACCCCCCTTGTGACTGTCTAGAGTGAATGCACATCCCCAGCTCCCGTCACTCCAAAACCATACAGTGAATACACAAACAGGCAGAGACACACAGACTGGTAAAGCAAGAAAATGCCCACTTTCTAAAAGTGGCATTTTAAAACACGCAGTTTTAAAACCACCTTTACTAAAAGGTGCGTTATTAGTTCAGAGAGCCTAAACACAATTTATCTATCTTGTCCCAAGGGAAAGTTACGCTTGTAAGATGTTAAAAGGCAGCTCCCGTGTTAATCAATAAGACAGACAGCCTTTCAATAGTGAAAAACGAAATACACTGTATTTCACTATCAGGACATGTAAAACACACCAGCACATGTCCTACCTTTCACATACACTGCACCCTCCCCATGGGAGTACCTGGGGCCTACCTGAGGGGTGCCTTACATGTAAGAAAAGGGAATGTTAGGGCCTGGTAAGTGGGTGCACTTGTCAGGTCAACATGACAGTTTGAAACTGTGTGCGCAGACACTACAGTGGCAGGTCTGAGACATATTTACAGGGCTACTCATGTGGGTGGCACAACCAGTGCTGCAGGCCCACTAGTAGCATTTGATTTACAGGCCCTGGCACACTCCGTGCACTTTACTAAGGACTTACCAGTAAATCAAATATGCAAATCATAGATAACCAATCAGAATTTACATGGAGAGCATATGCACTTTAGCACTGATCATCAGTGGTGAACAGGATGCAGCCATGCTGTTGATTGGTGCGGCTTTGCATTTGATGATTATTCAGCGTTTTTTGGTATGGGTGCTGGGTTTGGGTGTTGGTCAGTGTGATAAATTGGGTTGTTGGTTGAGCAGGGTGTTGGTCAGTGTGATAAATTGGGTTGTTAGTTGAGCAGGGTGTGAACACTTCCAAGCAACAGCCAGAGTCCTAAACCACAAATATCACCAAACTAGCCCGTGCTTAACCGTCTGGTAGTTTGGCACAAAAGCAGACAGGCTTAACTTAGAGGCAATGTGTAAGGTATTTATGCAGCACACAAACAGTAATAAAGTGAAAACACAACACAAGAAGAATTCCCCACCAATTTAGAAAAAAATAATAACATTTTAATAAACTATTGACAACAAAATGATAAAAATCCAATCATTAGAACAGAGGACATGCAATTTCAAAGATTTCAGATAACTATAGCACCTAAAAACACAAAGCCCCACTTGCAGTTATCTGGTCGTGGGAGACCGGGTGAAAGTCACAGGTTCAGGCCGGCTGCGATGGAGCTAGTGTCATATTACATGGACCAGATTAGTCCTGCTGAAAACGTTACCTTCTAAAGTCCAGCGCAAAGAGTTCCTTCATGGTGGATGAGAGCGCGAGGAGCAGTGAGAGCGTCACAAATGGTTGTCGCTGTAGCGCGAAGAGCAGGCTGGGTGTCGCGGACTGTCGTCGCTGTAGCGCAGAAATCCTGGTGGGTGTTGCGGATGGTCTTTGTTGGAACTTCCCGTTGGCGATCACCACAAGCTGTTGCCGGTTGTCGCTGGCTGTCACTGTGTACAAAGGGTCGGGTCTGCCGGAGCTTCACGTTGGCAGTCAGCGCAGGCAGCAAGATCTTGATGTGAATGAGCCCGTTTGCGGTCGTAAAGAGCCTAAAATTTCAGGATTTCTCTTTTTTGAGTCAGAAGAATCTACTCTGATGCGAGCCAAGGGTCCAGGACCTAGGGAGGCACCTCTTGAGGATCAGGGGCTCACTGTTGTAAAGGCCAGCAGTTGCAGATCCGGCTGAGGTCAAGGCATCAGATCAGCTGGGCAGATGCAGGAAGGTGTCTGGAGCTTATGTCTGTAGCTCTGAACAGAAGGTCAGTCAGCTGACCCTTAGAGTCACTCAGCCTGGAATTAAGAGAGCATATCCAGCCTTCCTTCTCAGCAAGCAGGGCAGGCCTCAAGCAGCAGGGCAGCAGGGCATCCTTCTGTAGTATCCACCGGGCCAGGAGTGTACTGAAGAGTGTGTCTAAGGGTACCCTTTTTAGGTTTCGCCTACACAGCACTTGCACTGTGTTTGTGAAATCTCTTCTAGTCAATATATCTTAAATGGGCTCTCATCAGTTCCCGGTTCGAAGTATTGTGATAATGCGCTTTTGTGCGCAACTTTTTTGTTTGGCATTACTTTCCCTGTCTGCATTAGACCGTATTGCACTTTTTATTTACTTTCCCTGGCAGCACTGCTGGCTCAATTTCTTTGATTCTCCGATCCGTCTAATTTTTTTAGGCTTTTAACTTCTTTCAGCTTATAACTTTCACGGCTAGCTCATTTTCAAGTGAAACCTAGGCGCACATCACTGCCAACTCCATTTGTTTCATTCTCCAATATGTTTCATACTTATTTCGGCTTTTACCTTTCACAGTTTGCTTATTTGCCTTCAAACCGTGTCCCATATTACTTCCCTCTCTATCTCTTTCATTTTACGATACGTTTATTACTTATTTGGACTTTTAACTTTCACGGCATGCATTCATTTGCTTAAGTACTTTGGCTCATCCGCTTGCTCATTTTCGAGTGAAACCGTGTATCACATTACTGCCGCCTCCATCTGCCGCCTTGGGAACTAGGGAAACTGGTTTATGTTTCAGCGCCACCATTGCATCCTGTAAATTTAGGCAATTCACTTAATCTCCCCTTACCTACCAAAAAATGTGTCTGTGTAACGGAACTAGGGCTCATGTAAAAGCGCTTAAATGAGTAGTTGTTATTACCAGCCCTTTTAAACGGCAGGAGCGCGGTGCAAACAGCGATACAGTAAGGGGCATATTATCAAGAACGGCGTTAAAATTATCGCCGCTTTAGCGGCAGAAAACTGCCGCTAGAGCGGCGATAATGGGCTTGATAATATGCCCTTGAGAATTCCAATAGAAGCCCATGTTGACACCAGAACATGGGCTTCTATTGGAATTCTCAAGGGCATATTATCAAGCCCATTATCGCCGCTTTAGCGGCAGTTTTCTGCCGCTAAAGCGGCGATAATTTTAACGCTGTTTCTTGATAATATGCCCCTAAATACTTTCATTTTAAAATTCCAGCACAGAAATACCAATAAAATACTATGCTGTTTTACGCAACAGAGCCCAACCATGTTGCACATCAATACTTAAATTTCACTAGCTACAGTTATTATTTATCTTACACTTTTATTACTTAGTCCAGACTTTAGTTAACTTTCCCAGACTGCACGCATTCAAAGGGCGCTTTTTTACTTCTACTGCAATTATTTACATATGATCTTTTCGGGTAAGTATACATTTATTTAGGCCTTTCTTCCACTTACTCTGCTAAAACGCATTTGTTCGCATGTTGTCATCGTAGTCTTTAAAATTAATCTTTGCGTGCATTTTGCACGTAGAGTTAACAAATTTATGCTTAATTTATTTGTTTTCTGTGCTCATGCATACCGGTTTTAAAGGTGAACCTACGGGCATCAGTTAACATTTTAAACAAGAGGATATGCAAATGTTTTTACAAATGGAAGAGCAGGATCACACATATACTAAAAGCTACCGCCTAGATTACATAAGGGTTGCGTGGTTGCACGTCCAAAGTTGATGACTTTAAAACTCGGAAACCAGGTTAAAGTCTCAGCGCAGGCTCAGCATCCCGTGTTTTTGGTCAAATTCCTTAATTTCACCTTGCCAACAATTACAAATGTGTGTTTGTGTAACGTAACTGGGGCTCATGTAAAAGGCGCTCCTGTACCTTCAGGCGGAGTTCCCGCTATAAAAAAAATGAAAATACAGCAAAACCAGTCCCGGCTCCTGGAGGGAGTTCCGCCGGGCGGTGACGTGCGGCAAGGGAGGGGCAGGGTGGGGGTTAGTAAAAACCGGAATCCGGCCGAATCCAGGTAAGTTAGCAAATAAATAAATAAAACGAATTTCAGTAGCGCGCGCTGCATCGCCAAATGCGATGCAGCGCGCGTACGAAATTCGTTTTATTTATTTATTTGCTAACTTACCTGTGTTCAGCCGGATTCCGGTTTTACTAACCCCCACCCTGCCCCTCCCCGCCGCACGTCACCGCCCGGCGGAACTCCCTCCAGGAGCCGCGACTGAGCAAAACTAAAAACATGTGGCATGTGGCCTTTACTGGCGCACCTTTTTGGGAACTGTGCTTCTAATGTCTAGGCTTCTATACACTTTTGGGGCTCTGACTCCTTTTAAATAAAATAGAGTTGTTTAAAGCATGCAGGCAAGCTGCATAAATTTGTTAGGAAAACACACGCTTGATTTATTTGCTTTCTGTAAGCATCAGTCGCGGCTCCTGGAGGGAGTTCCGCCGGGCGGTGACGTGCGGCGGGGGAGGGGCAGGGTGGGGGTTAGTAAAAACCGGAATCCGGCTGAACACAGGTAAGTTAGCAAATAAATAAATAAAACGAATTTCGTAGCGCGCGCTGCATCGCATTTGGCGATGCAGCACGCGCTACGAAATTCATTTTATTTATTTATTTGCTAACTTACCTGGATTCGGCCGGATTCTGGTTTTTACTACCCCTCACCCTGCCCCTCCCCCGCCGCACGTCACCGCCCGGCGGAACTCCCTCCAGGAGCCGGGACTGGTAAGCATACATTTGAAGTGTGCATTATAATATTATTAACAAGGAGCAAAGTCACACATACATTAAAGGCTAGCGCTTACATTTGCTAAAGGTTGCACAGTTGCTCATGTGCCTATGGGCAAGGTTGCACTCTAGTTTCTTTAGACAGCGCGATGGACTTGAAGGTTTTGGAGCGCTTTATTTGAGCACCAGTTACATTACACAATGGCACATGATTTTTTTGGCAGGCATGGGGAGATGAAGTAATTTGCCCAGATTCACAGGCTGCTGAGCCGATGACGAGACTCCTGGTATCCCAGCTCCAAAGTTGGCAGCTCTGGCCGTTACGCCACGTCTGAGCCATTACACTCTTACTCCGAGTCTTGCTTTCTTCAGCTGTCTGGTGGAGGGCGCTTTAAGCACATCATGCAGACGTGTAGCAAGGATGCTTGTGCCTGCTGGGGGAGGTGTCCATCTCTAAACTTACTGACCTCCAGCACTTGTTACACTTGTTAGCACTGTCTGGGCATAGGTCGCAGCTCATTAGTACAGGTTCAGCACTGAAATATAGCAATAAGCAACAGAAAGGTGATCAGTTAACCTTTGCAATGACCATTCCACTTCACGTCACTGCGTTTTCAGTAACTTTTGAACCGTTTGGGCTAGAATTTTTTTTTTAAATCTGCAGAATATGCATCTGATGAAGGATTATGTGGCAAATGCAGAAAATCCATAATTGGGTGAAAAATGCTGTTACTGCACATATTGCCTTTCTCAATAAACAAGTCATCACACTTTTACGAAGTTTCAGTAGCTTATATTGCACAACTGCTCACCAAGCTAAAATTTACAACCCAAAAACCTAATTATTAATCACATAGATGAAACCTAATCCATTTACCAATGCTTGTTATACCTGGTGCCGACTTTGAAGTGGGTGAAGCTTCTGGAGTTTTCCACCTACAGAGGTGTCCGGAATTTCCTACCTCCCTTCCCTGGTCCCAGTGTGTCTGGGGGCATATTAGACCAGTGTGAAGTCCTTTGTGTGTGAGATGAGCCAGTGCCTTTGAAGTACAAGTGTGGTAGGTAACAGCTCCACCCACCCATCCTGCCAGAGATGACCCTCCTGACAACACCTACTCCCCCTATTGTGATACACAAAGGCCAACTGCCACCTACACCTAATCATGTGCCCCAGGAACAAGCTGCAGGCACCAAATGTTTAGGACAAAAAATGCTAACTTTCTAAAAATTACATTTTCAGAACTGTGACTTAAAATCTGACTTTACTATTAAAGAGTGTTTTATATTACAAATTCTTCAGACACCAAACATGATTTTCCTACCTGCTCTCAATCCACAGTTATCACTTGTTAATTGTAATAACTTAGTTTACTGCTATCCTATGGGAGAGGTAGGCATTGTAATAGTGAAAAACAGATGTGAGTTTTTCACTTCCAGGACATGTAAAACTTAAAAGTGCATCCAACTTTTTAAATACACTGCACCTTGCCCTCTGGGCTGGTTAGAGCCTACGCTAGGGGTGACTTATATGTATTGAAAATAAAGGTTTAGGCCTATCCATTGGTTTATTTTGGCAGGTCAAAAGGACAGTTTAAAATTGCACACACAGGCTGCAATAGCAGGCAGGAGACATGTTTGAAAGGCAACTTAAGTGGGTGGCACAATAGGTGCTGCAGGCCCATTAGTAGCATTTAATTTGAAGGCCATAGGTACAGATAGTACAACTTTACTGGGGACTTGCCAGTAAACTAAATATACCAATTGGGTGTAAGACAATATTACCATGTTTTAGAGAGTGAGCACACGCACTTTAGCACTGGTTAATAATGTTAAAGTGCACAGAGTCCTAAGGCCAACTGAAACAAGATCAGCAAAAATAGAGGAGTAGTAAGGCGAAAGGTTTGGGAGCAGACCACCCTGAGGCTGACCGCTCTAAGATACCATTACTACATTTCTAAAATGTGGAAATCTGCACCCAGGAGAGATAGTAAACCTGCTGGTGCAGATTTTTGATTTTTACAGGACTCTGTGATTTTAATGGTTTGTATGATTACTGTGGTACATTGTGTATTACACAATGATTTTATCGCCTCTGAAGGAAACACTGCTGAAATAAACTGAAAAGCATTAGATAACAACTGCAAAAAGACCTGCAGAGAAAAATGGTAAAAGGCCTAATCGTTACAAAAATGCTAACCTGCACATCTGTCCAAAGTCCATGAAGATAGTACCCTTGCTCTGGATACATTCTAACGTATTTTGTTTCTTTTTCATCTTTTGCAGGAACGCATCTTTCTGAGTGCCTCGAATTACATTTTCACTGCGATTTTCGTTGCCGAGATGATGGTGAAGGTGATTTCTACTTATTTATTGCAAAAACCGAAATTCTGTGTTGGTTACACCCTTGCTCCGACTCTCCAGGTCACCTTTCGCGTGCTCACTCCATGCGTCTGGTGGGGTTTTCAGGGCCACGCGCGCGCGCATAGCATTATGACTGAACCTTGTGATGAATTACAGCGAATGTCATTTAGCAATTCATTCTTATAATCATTCCAGGTGCGAAAAACAACATTTGAAATGCTAAAAACCAAGGGTGTGTTTTGATTGGGTGCGCCGGCGCTACCTGGCTCATCATCACCTTTCATTTCCTGATTTCAGACCGAGTTTTCAATAATGATGTTTGACTGGCTTATTTGCTTCTTGCCTTGTTGATTGCTTGGTAATTCCATGTTTACTAATGGAAGCTTTATTGATTAGATGGCTGGAATGAGTGAAAACACCGTTGGGTAGCAGCAGTACCACGCACTTAAACCTTCCTGGCTACTTTCCATGTTTGTCAGTGAGCACTACAAATTCCTGGTTATTTTTTAGTTGTAACATCTTCCAAGGCCTTCCTAAAAGCATCTTGGTGTCAGTTTCAAGTCATAGTGACAGCCATGCGTGCAGAACAGTTGCAGATAAAGCACACAATTTTACCTCTAAATACCGACAGTTAAATGAGAAAACTAAATCAGTGTGTGACCTTGTAATCTCAATAGTGGTGTGAATCCGTAGATTCACACTTTAAATGGTAGAGATTAGCCATGGATTTGCAGGTTTCACAGTAACATGCACCCGCAGGTCTGCAGTTTCATCAATGAAGTCTAACGCTGGATGTGCAGATTCCACTGTGACATGTATCCACAAACCTGCATTTTCTGTAATGAATGTCAGCCTCGCATGTGCAGGTGCCACAGTGGTATGTATCCACAACCCCTCATTTTCTGTGCTGAATGTCACACCTGGATCTGCAGGTTACACTGGTCTACATTATCTGTGAGGAAGGTCAGCCTTGGATGTGCAGCTTCCACGGTGACGATTTCACAAACCTGCATTTTCTGTGAGGAAGGTCAGCCTTGAATGTGCAGGTTCCACAGTGACATGTATTCACAAACCTGCATTTTCTGTAATGAATGTCAGCCTTGGATGTGCAGGTTCCACAGTGACATGTATTCACAAACCTGCATTTTCTGTGATGAATGTCAGCCTTGGATGTGCAGGTTCCAAAGTGACATGTATTCACCAACCTGCATTTTCTGTGAGAAAGATCAGCCTTGGATGTGCAGGTTCCACGGTGACATGTATTCACAAACCTGCATTTTCTGTGATGGACAGCCTTGGATGTGCAGGTTCCAAAGTGACATGTATTCACCAACCTGCATTTTCTGTGAGGAAGATCAGCCTTGGATGTGCAGGTTCCACGGTGACATGTATTCACAAACCTGCATTTTCTGTGATGAAGGACAGCCTTGGATGTGCAGGTTCCACGGTGACATGTATTCACAAACCTGCATTTTCTGTGATGAAGGACAGCCTTGAATGTGCAGGTTCCACAGTGACGTATTCACAAACCTGCATTTTCTGTGAGGAAGGTCAGCCTTGGATGTGTAGGTTCCACAGTGACATGTATTCACAAACCTGCATTTTCTGTGATGAATGTCAGCCTTTGATGTGCAGGTTCCTCAGTGACATGTATTCACAAACCTGCATTTTCTGTGATGAAGGTCAGCCTTGGATGTGCAGGTTCCAAAGTGACATGTATTCACAAACCTGCATTTTCTGTGATGAATGTCAGCCTTTGATGTGCAGGTTCCACAGTGACATGTATTCACAAACCTGCATTTTCTGTGATGAATGTCAGCCTTGGATGTGCAGGTTCCACAGTGACATGAATTCACAAACCTGCATTTTCTGTGAGAAGGTCAGCCTTGGATGTGCAGGTTCCAAAGTGACATATATTCACAACCTGCATTTTCTGTGAGGAAGATCAGCCTTGGATGTGCAGGTTCCACGGTGACATGTATTCACAAACCTGCATTTTCTGTGATGAAGGACAGCCTTGGATGCGCAGGTTCCACAGTGACATGTATTCACAAACCTGCATTTTCTGTGATGGTCAGCCTTGGATGTGCAGGTTCCACGGTGACTTGTATTCGTATACCTGCATTTTCTGTGCGGAAGATCAGCCTTGGATGTGCAGGTGAATCACTGACAAAATATCGACTACAACAATATCGAGGTACAAAAATATTGTGACAAAAATATCGAAGTCAAGAATATCGACATCCTATCTACATCATGGTAAGTACAAAAATATCGAGAAAAAAAATATCGATGTTAAAAATATCGTTGTAAAAAATATCGTTTTTTAAAAATGTTAAAAAAATAATGTAAAATAAAGTAAATAATACATATAATTAAAAGAAACATAGTTAAACATATTTTAAAATAATAACTAATACATATGTTAAAATAAATTAAACATATACATATAAAATATAATATATATACTTACTTAATAATATTCATAAATAATTATTTTAATAACTTATAAATTGTTAAAAACATTTTAGAAATTATAAATACATATATACACATACAAACATAATATAAATACAATTTAAAAAAATATATATAACAAATTAAAAAACTACAATATTTTTAATTTTTTTAAAATAAATTATACACAACATTAACTAAAACAATACAGAAAAATATTGGATAGCGGAAGGAAAAAAATTACTATTCCCACTCAAAAGAGTGCAACAGTAGGGAAAGTGTTGGATAGCGTAGGGGTAAAAATTACTATTCCCACTCCAGAGAGTGCAACAGTAGGGAAAGTGTTGGATAGCGTAGGGGTAAAAATTACTATTCCCACTCCAGAGAGTGCAACAGTAGGGAAAGTGTGGGATAGTGAAAGGGTTAAAATTACTATTCCCACTCCAGTGAGTGCAACAGTAGGGAAAGTGTTGGATAGCGTAGGGGTAAAAATTACTATTCCCACTCCAAAGAGTGCAACAGTAGGGAAAGTGTTGGATAGCGTAGGGGTTAAAATGAATATTCCAACTCCAAAGAGTGCAACAGTAGGGAAAGTGTTGGATAGCGTAGGGGTAAAAATTACTATTCCCACTCCAGTGAGTGCAACAGTAGGGAAAGTGTTGGATAGCGTAGGGGCAAAAATTACTATTTCCACTCCAGAGAGTGCAACAGTAGGGAAAGTGTTGGATAGCGTAGGGGCAAAAATTACTATTCCCAATCCAGAGAGTGCAACAGTAGGGAAAGTGTTGGATAGCGTAGGGGTAAAAATTACTATTCCAACTCCAGAGAGTGTAACAGTAGGGAAAGTGTTGGATAGCGTAGGGGTAAAAATTACTATTCCCACTCCAGAGAGTGCAACAGTAAGGAAAGTGTTGGATAGCGTAGGGGTAAAAATTACTATTCCCACCCCAGAGAGTGCAACAGTAGGGAAAGTGTTGGATAGCGAAAGGGTTCAAATTACTATTCCCTTTCCAGTGAGTGCAACAGTAGGGAAAGTGTTGGATAGAGTAGGGGTAAAAATTACTATTCCAACTCCAGAGAGTGCAACAGTAGGGAAAGTGTTGGATAGCGTAGGGGTAAAAATTACTATTCCCACTCCAAAGAGTGCAACAGTAGGGAAAGTGTTGGATAGCGTAGGGGTTATAATTGCTATTCCAACTCCAGAGAGGGCAACAGTAGGGAAAGTGTTGGATAACGTAGGGGTAAAAATTACTATTCCCACTCCAGAGAGTGCAACAGTAGGGAAAGTGTTGGATAGCGTAGGGGTTAAAAATAACATACTTATCAATTAAATAATTATTTAAATTAAATAATAATTTATTAATAAATTAACAATAAATTAATTATAAATATCAATAAATTAAAATTAATAATTACTTTAATAACATTAAATTACTTCCCACACTATTCCCCAATAAACACACAACCCACTCCGCATACAATTTAACACAATTAATATAATCATCAATTAATCAATTAATAAAAATTAATTACCAATTAATGATTATTAAACAATAAATTAATTATCTATACCCAAAAATAATAATTAATAAAAATTAATTACCAATTAACAATTAATTAACAATAAATTAATTATCAAAACCAATAAATATTAATAAATAATTACTTAATTGTAATAAATTACTTCCCACCCTATTCCCCTATAAACACACAACCCGCTCCTAAACTAAATCAACACAATTAATATATTTATCAATTAATTTATTAATAAAAATTTATTACCAATTAATAATTAATAAACAATACATTAATTATCAATACCAAAAAATAATAATTAATAAAAATTAATTACCGATTATGAATTAATTGACAATAAATTAATGATCAATACCAATAAATATGAATAAATAATTACTTAATTATAATAAATTACTTCCCACCATATTCCCCTATAAACACACAACCCGCTCCTAAACTAAATTAGCACAATTAATATATTTATCAATTAATTAATTAATAAAAATTAATTACCAATTAATAATTAATTAAAAAATAAATTAATTATCAATACCAATAAATTAAAATAATAATTTCTTAATTACAATTAAATTACTTCCCACTCTATTCCCCTATAAACCCACAACCCGCTACAGAACTAAAATGCAAAATTTATTTAAAAATAATTAATAATTTCTAAAAATTATGAATTAATTTACTATAATTAAATTACTTCCCACCCTATTCCCCAATAAACCTACAACCTGCTACGGTACTAAAACGCAAAATGTACTTTAAAAACAATTACGAACTTCTAAACAATTAATACATATATTTAAAAAAAAATACAAAACATAACAAAACATGTGGAGCACATACATATAAAATACATACTAAAATACATAACCCTAACATAAACATCGATATTATTAACATCAATATTTTTGCTATCGATATTGCTAACTTCGATATTAACAAAAACGATATTTCTTACCTTCAGGTCGATATTATGGTCACCGATATTCTTGATGTCGATATTCTGTCCCTACGATATTTAAAACTCGATATTAATGTAGGTCGAAATAAAAAACTCGATATTATGTCTGTGCACCGTGCAGGTTCCACGGTGACAGGTATTCACAAACCTGCATTTTCTGTGATGAAGGTCAGCCTTGGATATGCAGGTTCCACAGTGACATGTATTCACAAACCCTCATGTTCTGTGTTGAATATCAGAGCTGGATGTGCAGGCTCCACAGTGACATGTATTCACAAACCCTCATGTTCTGTGTTGAATATCAGAGCTGGATGTGCAGGCTCCACAGTGACATGTAGTCACAAACCCTCATGTTCTGTGTTGAATATCAAAGCTGGATGTGCAGGCTCCACAGTGACATGTATCCACAGGTCTGCATTTTCTGTTATGCAGGTTGGCCCTGACCTTTACGCCCCTATCATGACATTTATTTTTAGACCACCATTTTATATAATAGAGCTATTGGCCTTGCCATATCTACTGTGACATGTATCTTTAGACGTGCATTTTCTATAGCATTTGTTTATTCTCAAATTGTAGTCTCAATTGCAGGGGTGTCCAACGTTGGCCACGAGGGTCAAATCCATGGAATATTTTCAGAACAGCCACCTGAAATAAATTGCATAAGATGTGGTGAATATAAAAATCAGGCCCTCCTAGACCTAGGTTGGACACCAATGCTCTACCATGACATGGATCCGTAGACCTGCATATTCTAAAGTGGAAGTTAGGAATAGCCCTGCAGTTCCTACAATTGCATGTGCCCATAGACAAGCATTTGCCAATAATGTAATTTATCCATCACTTTGTAATCTCTGCCCCGGAGGGTGGGGGGGGACTCACAGACCTGCTTTTTCCATAGTTGGGGGTAACCTTGGCCTTACAGTCTCTTCAGATACACATCTCAATAAACGTGACTTTTCTAAATTGGGTGGTAGCCCTGCTCTTTCAGTCATTTCAGTGACAGCCATTGAAAGCCTTTATTTTATATAGCGGGGCTTAGTAATTGTCATGCAATCTCTACCATGACCTGAATTTTCCTGAGTGAAGGTTAGCCCTGATCTCGTAGTCTTGTGGGTGGAGTTCTTCATTTTCCTCGGTGGAGGTCTGCCATGGCCTGCAGACTCTACAGTATCATATTACTATTGTCACGCATGTTCTATTGTGGAGATTATCCCTTATCTTGCTGTCCCTACGTTAATGGGTTTCTAGAGACCTGCATTTTTGCAATGGGTGTTAGCCCAGATCTTACAGTTCTCTTCATTATAGGTTTCTAGAAATATGCATTTTCCACAGTGGAGGATAGCGATGTCATGCTTTTGCTACGTGACATGTTTCTACAGACTTGCTTGTTCTACAGTGCAAGTTAGTCTTGGCATTGCAGTCTCTCCAGTAAGACATATCATTACATATTTGTTTTCTACAGTGAATGTTTCTCAGCCTTTACTCATAAACCTGCAATTTCTATACTGGAAGTGAGCCTTAGCCTTGACATCTCCATAGTGACAGTTGTTTGCCACTTCAAGTTCTTATGTTGCCAAGAATGAATGGAGTTAGATAGGCTCAGGGGGTACCACAGTATGAGATCTTCTGATGTAATTGCAGGTGGTGGCCCTGGGATTCTTCTCCGGTGAGAACGCCTACCTTCAAAGCAGTTGGAATGTCCTGGATGGTGTCCTGGTCTTTGTTTCGATCATCGACATCCTCGTCTCCTTGGCTTCTGCTGGAGGGAACAGGATTCTTGGAATTCTTCGAGTGCTGAGATTGCTGCGGACTCTGCGACCTTTACGGTACCTTTGAGCTTTTCAATTGATTAACTATGGTATTGCAATGTTTGACCACCATCATACACTTCGTAATATTAATGATATGTGTACTCCTGGATGCTAGGCTTTATGAAGGGTTCCCATCTGATCTTCATTAGAGGTTTTCAGATGGTCTGACAATTGGAAGGTAATGTGAAGTTCAACAAATATTGTTAATGGAGCATCTCAACGCAACTGATAGTGTCAGTAGCTAAGAAGGGGTTTTACTACCTGTGTATTTCTCCAGAACGAAGTAAATATAAAGATTTAAAGGTAAAATATTCACCTTGAGACACTACATCCAAATGTATTCGGGAAGAGAAAAACTGCAATCAACATAGTTATGCAAATAGTATAATTGAATGGAAATTGATGTGTTTTCTTCCAGTAGTGTGGCACGTATATACAATCTTTAATGAGAATTTTGACTACAATTTATAAATTGCTTAAAGAGAATATTCACACTCTAGGTACTGTTCACTTTTCAACATGCCATGTTTTGACTGTATCAGAAAGTATTGTGTATTTTGATACATATGAGTTCCCGAGAACTTACCCAGGTTTTACACTCTGTAATGGAGACACAAGAAATGTCTTTAACAGAATGCAATAGTAGTCAGCTCTTTCACAAAGGTCTACACTAAGAAATATTGCTGCCTGGTATTACTGTTTTTTCAATATTGGTCTTTGTTAGGAAATCTATCTGCCACAGGCTTTTTGCCATTTTTGTATGATTGGGACTCTAAAATCTTGATCTCTACTGTGGACTGGAGAGCAGACCTGAGCCAAGTGTTCTTTGCTAAAATGTATGTCTCTGTTCACTTGATGCAGGCCTTAATTCTGTGGGTCTGGCCTGAGTTAGGATCAGAGCACAAGAGTGAAACTGAGAGATAGTATTTTTGGATCCCTTCCAAGTCAAAGGCCATAGACCAGGTCCATTGAACATGCTGCCAAGTTTTCAGGTATGAAAATTGTGCAGCAGGAATCCTATCTGCAGTTTAAAAATTATTCATTCAGCTTGGAGGATGCACTGGCCCCTGACAGTTTTGCTGCAGAAATAATTCTTATAAAAATAAATCTCAAAATTAATCTGAATTGGGATCTGGAGACCATCGACGGTGGTCACCGTCAAAATGACAACATGGCCTTATTTTGAGTTAGTCAGGCAGGGGAGTTAACCACAAACATAGAGGAATATCCTGTCCACAAAACTCCTCGTTTGCCCACTATATTTGGAGTCCGGTGAACCGTCATGTTTCACCTAGCAGAGCCTCCTCTGACTTTGATCGATGGCCGACTGACACCCAATGGGTAGGAATGTCATATTCGTTGCTGAGCTCTACCAGCTTGCAGTAGGTGATACTGAAAGGCAAAAGAGAGATATGCATTAGTTAAGAAGTTCTACTGTGTTGAATTTCCCCACCCCACCAGCGGCTATGGGAGATTTTGTTGTTGAAAGGCAAACTCCCAGTGCAGGAACAGCATCATACAATATGAAAAATGCAAAGACTCACACTTGGAGCTTTTACAGGAATTTACAAGGTCACCCACCATTATAGAGCTCTTTCAAGGTGCACTTTGGACTGATAATGCTCTTCACTGGGTCACTCGCTTATATTTCTATTAAATGTGGCATTCTCTTTATTGGACCATTTAATTCAAGCTCTTAGATTCCTTTAAAAGCTGACATTCACTTTACTGAACTCAGTCATTCATTGTCTTAGAGTGCTGTGAAAGCTGAAATGTTCTTAACTGGATGTAGTGCTTCACACTCTTCGGGTCTTGTCTTTCTTTCACTCTCTGACCCAAGTTAGCCTGTATCAGTGCTTGATTGGACCAGAGAACAGTGGCGTAACAAAACTTGAGGGGGCCCCCTTGCAAAGTACATCGAGGGCCCACCGACCCAGCCAGGAGCTCTCAGCTGGGCCCGCCACCCCTGCACAGTTTACTGGAGCTTGGGCCCCCACCAAACCGCGGGGGCTGCGGAGGATATTGTTACACCAGTGATAGCGCCTCTGTTACCAGCATAGGGTGTTGGAGCACTTAACAGCACACACACATACAGAGACAATGAATCATACATGTGTAAATCAGTGCATAGAAAATGTTACATAAGACAAAGGGGGCTACGAGCTGTAGGATTCACACGTCATTCATACTAGTAACCATTTTTAAGAGTGCTTGGTCTGGGTAAGCATAAATTTCAGGATTCAGAACGTATCACAGTGGTTAGGGTTGACTTTACTAATAACAACTTTCTAACCTGTACCTTGCTCTTTGCATGCAGCACTTTGACGGCAGTTCATAGCTCACTGTGCTAGATTATGATTGTAACTTATGAACTGCACTGTAACAAAAGGGTCTCTGTGACAAAAGCACATCCCACTGGGCTTTGCACGTGTAATACTGTTCTGTAATCCGCATAGTACACGTTCTTTGCAGCAGGCATATTAACCCTCTGCCCTATCTGAGGTGAGTCAAAACTGCCACTAGATAAAACTCTGATCTCCCTCCAGCAGGCGCATTAATCACCAGAGTTATCTTGGCACATTTATTGTTGCCTGAAAACTGTTGGATATACAAGGAACTCTGCAGTGCTGTTAAACTTGGTGCACTGCTACAAAACCGTCCGCCTGGTAACAAAAGCGGCCTTTCAGCCTCCCGGTACAGCCTGTCCGGCCTTGATGTAGGTATAGTGTTTGTTTCTGCAGCACAACGCTCTTTCACTAAGGTAATTTGTTACATTAATGGAATGTGATGTGAGCACACTCGTAATACAAATATAACCTTGGAAACACTTATGCAGAATTGAAACATTCTGTGCTTTTGCTACAATTCTGTTTTGCTGAATTTTGTACACAGAATATCTTTTTCACTGGCCTAGACATGCCAGCACAAGGGGTAATGAGGATGATCATATTCGCAGATGGTGCATCTATCTTTATCAGAAAACTGCATCGGTCCTTAATGGGTGCAACAATCTGTGCCTGTCGCGGTTCAAAGGTTGGTGAATAAAACGTACCTTTTCGTTCTATGCCCGTTCCTTGCTTGGCGTGAACGGTAAGTGAAGTCTGCATAATCAAGGCACCTGTCTGGCTGTGACAACCCCGGGTCCCTAAACACAGCAGCCCTATACCCCCACCGCAGAGAGAGAGAACCAGACATTTGATTGTGATATAGTGAGTACGTCTCATCTCATCCAGTTTCACTCTCACCTGTGAGCTGCAGCTTGGCAGGCGCACTGCTCAGACCGCTGGACAATGATGGTCCCACCGGCCACTGGACATGCAGTTTACACTGCGCAAGTACGCATGAAAGAATAAAGTCGCATCCACCCTGCCCCATCCTGTGCCCACCCTGAAACTACGCCGCAGCACACGCAGCATGCATGCACCATGTGCAGGGCCACTGGAATTATGTGGCAGGAAAGCGCCAAATTCTGCAGCAGGGTTGAGTAAATTATTCGGCAAGAAAAGGCAAATTATGTGGCATAATGTGCCACATTTTTTAATAGTATTACATTATTTCATCATTTTTAAACCTGGGCATTGTTTGCACCTCATTAAAACCAGTTTAACATCCAAATGTAGCAATAAGCTACAGAAAGGTGTGCATTCCAGCTTTTTAAAGAGCATTCCACTGCGCGGCAATATATTTAATCACATTTTAAGTAACTTTTCAACAGTTTGAGCTCAAAGCAATTTCTATTTGTTAGAATCTGCAGATTATGCAGCAGATGATGGATTACGTGTCAAATGCGGCAAATCTATAAGTATATGAAAATCGGCACGGCCGCACAATCGTATAATTCCAGTGGCCCTGACCCTGTGTAATATCGTGAACGTGCGTGCGAGCATAACTGTAAAACTGA
This sequence comes from Calotriton arnoldi, assembly GCA_963921515.1. Classification (NCBI taxonomy): domain Eukaryota; kingdom Metazoa; phylum Chordata; class Amphibia; order Caudata; family Salamandridae; genus Calotriton; species Calotriton arnoldi. The sequence continues at coordinate 2,350,216 of CAWUFW010002071.1, read as the reverse complement.
CGGATGCCAGACCCAGTTAGTGAGTCAGTGAGTGTACTGAGCTGAGGGAGCCCCTGGAGCTCGCCCCCCTCCGCACCGTGAGGGCTGCGGGAGTTTATGTTACACCAGTGCCAGAGAATACTTCTCGCAGATGCTTGTAAGAAGTGGCTTGGGAAGACCTTAACACAGTCAATCGGAATGTAAGCAGTGCTGCTGCTTTTGTTACAGGGGAGAGATACTGCAGCACTGCTGTAAAATCGGCCCTCAGTAACAAAACCGGTCCCCACCCTTCCAGCCCACCGGGAAAACGCTCGATGCCCGCTACGGCCAGTCCGGCAGTGCTGGGTGTGGATTTGCCATTTGAAACACAATGATTCTTCCCCTGCTGAATGAGTGGGAGAACCAAGAGGCTGGTGAACATGACATCTTGCAATATTTTGCAGGTGGCCTATCACCTCGGACCTCTACAAAAGGCCATTATGTTCCCCTCCTTCACAACGACATTGTCCGTAGAAAAGCTTTTCGGTCACTGTTAGAACCGGGGGGTTGAAATCCCCACCCGCTTCCAAGTCAGGGAAAGGAAGGACACATTCTCAGATAGCCCCTGCTCACCCCCTTGGTAGCTTGGCACGAGCAGCCAGGCTTATCTTCAAGGCTAATGTGTAAAGTATTTGCAATCACGCTCACAGCACCCCAATGATGACACCACAAATGGACTCCACACTAGTTTCATAGAAAAACAAGTATATGTTTATATAAAAAGATATACGATGAGGCCACACGATAAAAATCCAACATATGCGTATTTGTAATATTCCTCCTAGCCGGTTATTAGGCCAGCCAGCCCTTGTAGGGTCTGGCGGTATTAATGAGCAAATCTAGGTGATCCAATGCAATCCTAATGCACTGCTATGCAGTTCGTAAAGCAAGAATCAGGCACTTTGCAATGTAAAAATAATACAGTTCGTTATGCAACAATCCAGCAGTTCGTAATGCCAAAATATTGCAATGCATAAGCAACAATCAGGCAGTTCGTAATGCAAACTAATGTGATGCGTAATGCAACAATCAGGCAGTTTGTTATGCAAAACTAATGCAATGCGTAATACAACAATCAGGCAGTTCGTTATGCAAACACAATGCAATGCGCAATGTAACAATCAGGTAGTTCGTAATGCAAACTAATGCGATGCGTAATGCAACAATCAGGCAGTTCGTTATGCAACCACAATGCAATGCGCAATGTAACAATCAGGTAGTTCGTAATGCAAACTAATGCGATGCATAATGCAACAATCAGGCAGTTTGTTATGCAACCACATGCAATGCGCAATGTAACGATCAGGCAGTTCGTAATGCAAACCAATGCGATGCGTAATGCAACAATCAGGCAGTTCGTTATGCAAACACAATGCAATGCGCAATGTAACAATCAGGTAGTTCGTAATGCAGAAACAATGCAATGCGCAAGGCACTTCGGCACCAATCACGGTGCTTTAGACGGTCTCTCTGCCTCTCGTGCTGACTCGCGGTCAGCTTCCGCCAACATATGCCCCCAACACGGGTATGGTGTAAACCAAAGTACAGCTCCACACTCCGGCCCCGGTACTGCCACTCCTTGGCACGTACAGGCCGCGATATGAGCTGGAGCAGAGGCTTGTGCTGCAAGAATGGGAGAGGCCGAGAGCATCCCTCTCCGAGCCCGCACCCCGCCCCAGGCGGCGACACACGTTACCTGGGGGGTGCGACCTCGCTCTCCTCTCCTCCTCGCGCGACTTGGGCCTCTGATGCGACTTGGTTGATTCCGGGCCGATGGCGATATCGAAGATCTCAGGCTGCAACAGGGCACACGCACACAGCGTCGCTGAGACTCACTTGAGCTTCGGGTGTGCACGGTCACAGGGCAATCCTCACGAAGGTCTCAGGCTGCATGAAGCACACGCACACAGCGTCGCTGAGACTCACTTGGACTCCTGGTGCCCATGATAACAAGGCACTTCTTACGAGGGTCTCAGGCTGCAAAAAGCACACACACACACACAGCGTCGCTGAGACACACTTGAACTTCCGGTGTGCACGATCACAGGGCAATCCTCACGAAGGTCTCAGGCTGCAAAAAGCACGCGCACACAGCGTCGCTGAGACACTTCTGGAAACTTTTGTGTTCCTGAGTTTCCACAACAGGGAGCCAGCTCTCCTCGGGCCCTTGGGGTTAAGTTACTTCAGGACACAGCAAAGTCCTTTCAAGCAGGGGGACACAGCACACAGCAAAGTCCCTTTAGCCTCTCCTTGGTTAAAGCAGCAAACTGCAGGCCAGCCCCAGAACACACAGCAAAGGTCAGTCCTTTCCTTCAGTCTATTCAGCTGTTTCTTCCTTGGCAGAGGTTCCTCTTGACCACGAAGTAGGTGCAATCCTTTATAGTCTTGAACAGTTCCATTCCAAAGTCCAGGGGTTTCAGCTCTCCTAGTTATACCCCTAAATGTCTTTGAAGTCTTTGTGTTCAGGGGGGCACTGACCCCTGTCTAAACCAGTTCTGGGTGTCTCCCTGCCAGTGACACTTTCTGCCTTTGATAGTGGGGGTCTGGATCCTTAATCACTCAGCAGGGGACGGAGCCATTGGTTTATGGCAGCAACCCAGGCCTCTTCACCACCAGGGGCTACTCCTCCCCCCCTACACTCCAGATGCAGGCCAGCCTGTTGCTGTCTCACCTCCTCCCCTGGGTCAAGACATTCCCCAGAGCCTATCACATTTAAATCCAGACAGTCAATCCACAACCAGGCAGAGACACACAGAAATGTTAGAGCACAAAAACCCAGCCACTTCTAAAAGAGTGGTTTCTAAACACGCAATTCAAAAACCACCTTCACAAAAAGATGTGTTATTAAATTGTGAGTTCAGGCACACTAAACTTCACCTCTCCATCTTAAGCCTTTGGGAAGATAGGCTGGAAACATATTACACAGCCTTCCCCAGTCTGTCCTATGGGCAAGATGGCCTTTCAACAGTGAAAAACGAAATGGAGAGTATTTCACTGTCAGGACATGGTACACACCTCAGTACATGTCCTACCGTTCACATACACTGCACCCTGCCCAGGGGGGTACCTTGGGCCTACCATAGGGGTGGCTGATGTGCATAGAAAGGGAAGAGTAAGGCCTGGCAAGTGGGTGCACTTGTCAGGACAACAAGGCAGTTTAACAAACTGTGCGCAGGCACTGCAGTGGCAGGCCTGAGTTCTCTCTTTAGGGCTACTTGTGTGGGTGGCACAATTACTGCTGCAGGCCCACTAGTAGCATTTGCATTACCAACCCTGGCACACATAGTGCACTTTACTAGGGACTTCACTAGTAAGGCAAACATACCAATTATGGACAACCAATTACCATTACACTTTACACAGGGATCACTTGCACTTTGTCACTGATCAGCAGTGGCAAAGTGCCCAAAGCATCTAAGCCAGTCAAACGAAATCCATCACAGCATCAAAATAGAGGCGGTAGAGGCAAAAAGTCAGGGGTAATCACGCCAAGAAATGCCAGGTCTAACAGTCACCCTCACTAACTGCGTGTGTAGTGTCTTCTGAGCAGGATTGAGGCTCGCTAGTGGGGCAGTATGACAGCGATGGTTGCATCCCCACTGCCCAAGGCAATGGCAATGTGAACAGTGGTAGTAGGCAAATTGAGATTCTGTGTTTCACCATCCAGCACTATTTAAGAAAGCAAACTACACTCACAAAGAAAGAAAGCGACAAATAAACAAACAAACATTAAATTGAATAATATTAAATGCCGTAAAACTATTTATTTCTAAATTATCTTATTGGTTTCAATGTTTTAGGAAAAAACAGCATCTTTTTGGTAACAAAGTAAGAATTATCAAAAGCTGAGGAAGGGTCTCCAATGTGTAAATAATTGGGGGGGCGCGCAGGTCTGGGGAATTTTGTCAGAATAGCGCATAGCGAACTGTCATCGCGCGTAACAATCATGTCCTACATCTCGTTTACAAAAAAAAATTGCCCCAGTGGGTTCCATTTTTTATTATTACCTCCAATTGGGTGGTTCTTTTCTAGATGATATTAAGGGTACAATATTTATGTCAGACGACATTCTGACAATGATATTCTGATAACCTCTTTGGCCTGTGCATAGATGACATAATTTGTACCAACACCTCTTTACAAGTGCAAAAGAAACTGCCTGACCAGTGAAAAACCATGTTTTGTTGTATCAGTCAGCCCAAATGTTGGTGCAAAATGGTACCGGCACCAGCGCAATGTATCTAATCCTTCACCAGGCTGTCTTTTCCAATCTTCATGTTTAGCTAAATTTGCATCAAACCAGAGAAGGTGAGATGCATTTGCAGACGAGTTAGGTCTGGCGTAGTTATACTTAGTGGGGATATCAGTTTCTTGCATCTGGAAGCAAGGTGATCAAAAATATGCCATAGCGCTGACATAGGAGTACTGCTGAAAATATACCATAGTTGTTCTGCTGCTACATGATAATTTAAATTGTGATGTTTTAATTTACAGTGTTTATATTTGATTTAAATATATATATTTTTTATCTTTTATGGGTATACTTTTCTATACCGAATAAAGATTTATCTGATCTGATCTGCCACAGCGCAGAGATATCGGTACAGCTGACTAAATGTGCTACCTTGAACTTTGATTACGTGCAGGAAAGGATGATAGCAGACAAGAGGGTAAGCAAGGGCAAGAAGAGGCAGGAATCTGAGTCATATCTCAGTTCACTGGGGAAGCTCAGCAGCTAATGAAAAGTAATTAAATTGGCTGCAGATCTACAAGAGCAGAAGACTAGGGAGCAAGTAAGGAGATGGGTTTGTGGTACAGGCAGCTGCTGAGTCTGCTGCCTGCACTTCTATCTGTTTTGATGTTTAGCTTAATTTAGGTCCCCCCTTTTACTCCTCTATAAGAGCAAATCCTTATATGCGCATGCCTGTTGATATCCAAATCTAGCATGGTTCTTGCCCGCATGGTCAAAAAGTGTGCAGAGGGAAGGGAAAGGGAAAGGGAAGAAGGAAGATGTAGTGAAGATTTATTTTGTAAATGCTGGAAAAAGGAGAAGAGGTAGAGACTCAATAAAGGAGTAAAAGGGGGGACCTAAATGAAGCTAAACGTCAAAACAGATAGAAGTGCGGGAGTCAGGGATACAATCCCCTGGGAGAGGTAAGGTGAGGATTTCACAATTCTTCCTTGGGTGCTGCTGCACCATCTTCAGTCCCCCAGGCCATGTTGGGTCAAGGTTGGAGGTGCCACTTGGGCCATCACAAAGAAGAAAAGTATGTAAATAGACCCTCTCACAATGCATTATGGGGCCTTCCCCTCGGGAGCAGTGAATTTTTAATGAGTGGGCCTCCCACTGTTTTTATATCCTTTTTGCAGCGCAGCACTATGTTCCTTTTGCTTGGAGTTGGGTGCCACAGTCCCACACAGAGCACCCACAGACTCAACTATTTGTTTGTGCCCTTGGCCCCTGCCAACCACTGGCACTTCCACGTGCGGTTGTGTTTCAGACGGGCGAGAGCAGCTTCACTCTTGGGCTCCTGCTTGTAGCGGGAGTAATCCAGTGTGCCCTGCCTGTGCTCACAGGGAGCGAAGAGCGGGGCATCAACCCCCTCAAGACATGATCATGGGGGCCAAGATTGCAACCTGCCTTTGGCACTCTCCTTCTTGTGTGTCCCAGGGGATGGGGTCCCCGGGACGCTGCATTTGCAACCGCCTCTGCAGAATGGGGTCCTTGGGGCTGAAGTTCTGTTCATGGAGGGAGCCCCACGTATAGCCCCTCTCCATTTAAGCCTCATAAATGGGGCTTTGGCAACCCCTGAGGGCTTGGACCTCTCCGAGGGAACCTTTAAAAATACGGCAGGGTGCCACATGTACGTTATCTTTTATTTCTGGGACCAAACTTCCCAGGCCCGGTTCTCTGGACCCTTTGGGCCAATTTTCATGTGGGTTGGCACAATATACTCCTAGTAGTCATGCCTAGCCACCAAGAGCATTTTCATCAGCCCTCATGATCTCTAAAGGTGTGCATTCCATGGGGAGTTGGATTTGCTGGCTCCACGAGCCAATTTTCTCCACTGCCTGTCTTCTTATGCTCCTCTCCTGCTGTAGGGAGCATCTTGAACAACCTCTCCACAACCAGCCAGCACAACAGCATCTTGCCTGCACTCCCCAGGCTCGAGAGCATCATGACTGTCTTGCAGAGCACAAGTGGGAGGCAGTGGAGGACAGGTATTTCCACCAGCTAGTCCTCAGACGGCATAAGGGTGCCCAGCACCATTGGCCCTGAAGAGACCAATCCTAGTCTTGGGGGCCAGCTGGTGACAAAGTTCTTAGTCTATGTTTGCAGGGAATCAGGTGGCTTCCCTTTACAGCTGGGCATCCTTTCCACTGTTGCCCACTCCCGGTTTCATTGTCTTCCAAACTCTCTCTCCTTTCTGCAGGGGCTTTTAAGTTGGGGTGAAAAGGTCTAAATGCCACGTACCCATGGCCACCTCCAGGACACAAGATCATCCCGCCACCCCATCCCAAACCTCCTGTACAGTACGCTGGGACAATCAAGTTTTCTCTGGAAAAAACTCCTCTGAGGGTGTAAGCTGTGCCCCCAGCTGACATCACTGCTTGTCCCCTTCCAACCAAAACTTCAAAGGCGAATTCCTCCTGTATTGGCTCCAGACGTCTGGCTCTCCACCTTTGTTCTAGTGGGTCTGGGCAGTTCCAGCCCAGTTGTGGCAAGCTAATTATCAGATGCAGATACCCCCCAACTCCTTTCCTCTCCCAGGATCTGAGTCAATCACTGACAATTTCTCTTTTTCTGTGGGGAAACCTTTGCTCTCTCTGCTTGTGAGGAGCAGAGTAAATAACTTGGACAAGAGAGGGGTCAAAAGGCTGGAATCTGATCATGAGCTGAGACAGAGAAATATGACAATTTCTGAAGTCCCATATGATGTGGATGTATGTTGCTGGGAACTTGGCATGCATGTTTTACTCCAGAATGGTACCTTGCTGGAGTGGAGTGAAACTGTACTTTAGGGCAGATTTCGCCTGTATGTAAAACACAGTGAAAACGCCTCATATTTTCCAGTGAGCACCCTAGATGCAGATTCATGAATGTCCACTCATATTGCATGCCTACCCTGGGTCAGCACCAATCCTTGGAGAGTGCCTCCTGCGCCCGGATACCTGCAATAGTCTGACATGCTCAGCCTGCACATATGCTCACACACGTGTTCAAGTGTATCCAACCCAGTGCCACTTGTCCTAGCTGCAGCAGGGGGCTAATCTTAAAAGATAGACACTGGTGATTAACACACATTGTTGAAATACCATGAATTTACAGCGAGCGAGACTCAGGTAGTGTTACTCATGCACAGTAAAAAGTAAAAAAGCACAAAATAAATAGTGGGTGTTTGTGAAAATTCCTGGTGGATTAAATGGGCAGAACCCATTTGTTACTCCTCTATTGTCAGGGAAGACAAAGTCAAACAGGGTGAGCGTAGCAGCGCTTCTCTGCATGAGAGTACTTCCTCACACTGCTTGCATGTGGCTGTGTTAATACAGGGTTATTTGTAAAGACATTATTGCACTTTTCACAAGCACCTCCTCCGAATCTATTGATTGAAGACCTGACTTTATAGTTTCCGCTAAAATGGTGGTGACCAAACGTAGCAAACCAACGGCCCCCTGGTTTTCTGATAATCTCAGGGTTTTTAAACAAAAATGCCAGAGACAGGAACAAAAATGGTGCAAAAATTTCAACTATGGTTATCCCTTTGATAAAAAAACCCTTTACTAACTCACTGGATCCCAAAAACCCATTTCTCTTTTACTTATGCCTGCTAAAATACTAGAAATAGCAATTAATCGGGGTCTCACTTAATTTTTAGAAAAACATGAACTACTTGATCCAGCTCAGTCTGGAATTAGAAGTAACCATAGTACTGAATCAACGCTGGTCACTGCCATGGACGAAATCAGATGCATTATCAATGGTGGTGGGAAAGCAGCCCTTATCTTGTTAGACCTCTCAGCGGCATTTGACACTGTTAGCCACTCTGTGTTGATCGCTCCCCTAAATCAGCTAGGGATTAGAGATAGAGCGCTGGATTTACTGAGCTCCTTTGTCTTAGATGAAGAAAAATCGGTCACCATTAATAATTTTCCCTCTAATACCTATTCAATTCTGTGTGGAGTTCCTCAGGGTTCATTCCTGAGTCCTACACTCTTTAATCTCTACGTCTCACCTCTTGCTAAGGTCATTCGAGCCTTTGGTTTTCCTGTGTTGTCATATGCTGATGATACTCAGATTATTGTGTCAGTCTCTAGAAATGAACAAGAGACAGCCCTTAGGTTTCATAACTGCATGCAAGAAATCAGACTTTGGATGAAAAAGAAGCTCACAGCTGAAAAAACTGAAGTTGTACTCTCAGTAACCATCTAACATTCTGGTCTCCTTCCTGGTGGACCTGCGAGCTGGGCTCTCCTCCACTCCAGCAAAATCAGCGAGAAATTTAAGAGTAATCTTCAGCAATAATCTCACTTTTTTCAACTCAGATTAATCAGTTTACTTCCTCTTGTTTTTACATCAACTGAATTCTTAAGAAAGTTTTTCCTTTTATCCCGTTTGATTTGCGAAAGTCAGTGGTGCTAGCTTTGATTTTATTTTGGATTGTCTCTCAACAAGCTTCAAGCAGTTCAAAACGCCTCAGCTAGACCTAAATAAGATATACCAAAATTTAAATAGTTTTCCCAAAAACTACCTAAACTATATTGGCTCCCAGTGGGGAAGCAGATTACGGTTAAATCTTTCTGCCTGGCACATAAAGCCTTTCACAATACAGGACCAAAAGGTATTAGATCGATATTTCTGTGGTATGTTCCTCAAAGAATCATTGGGTCGGCTTCTTCTAAGAAAGTGGTAATACACAAAGTGGCCTGCTTTTCCTGGGGTGGAAGATGTTTCTCCTGGGCAACTGCCAGAGCATGGAATGATCTCCCTTTATATATTAAATCGACTGAGATCCATAGTCTTTTTAGGAAGGCCTTAAAAAACGTGGCTATTCTCGACTTAATAACTGTTTTCTAGGTGTATTTATTTGTTAGCATCTTAGTAGCTCCTTTCAGCACCAAGATGGCTATGAGTATAAGTGCCCTCAATAAATTTCTTTTTTATTTCATTTTTCAAGAAGTGTCATAGACATGCACAAGAGTCTTACATGGCATGCACGCATTCTGGTAAAGTGTTCCAGATTTGACAATCAGTCTAGCTGAAAGCTTACCCTTGTGCTTGAGTCAACTGCTCCTTAGGGGCACTCATCACATATTTACCACTGAACCAAGAGGTTGAAGCTAAGGCTTAGATCTCATATCTAGCCTTGAGTAAATTTCCAAATTTCTCACAATGCCTTAGGCGCAAAAGTCATCACTAGATGCAATACTGACAAAAACCAGTAGCCAGTGCATTTCTCTAACAGCAAGAGTATATGTTCCCTGTCAGGAGGATACGTCACAGCTCTTGCTGTTGAATGTTGATGCCCTTGCAGTTGGTGCATCTCAATTTTTGTGGCACTAATGCATACAATATCACAGTAGTCCATATCAAATCCATTTATGGCTCGAGCGATGGTGGTTGTACGTTTTTTATTCAGACTCAGTCTGTCTAAATGCAAAGTGGACAAGCAGCCAACCAAGAGACAGACAACGCTACTTTCTCAATTAGCTAGATTAGAGATGTTCTCTAGTTTAAATTTGACCTGGATATTGCTCGAAGTTCATGATTGGACTTTGTGTGAATTTTCAGTTGACCTAGTTTTTCTTCAGTTATGATTAGGGTGGAAATATTTGGACACAAAACTCCCATTTTGCATTCAATATCTTATGTCAGATGGCTTTGCAGACAAAATTTGTTTTAAAATTAATAAGGCTAGGCTTCAATTTGCGCCTACATTTTGCAGTCAAACAAACTTGACACTATTTATTCGATTCAGTGACATTAGCAGACATTTTTAACCACAAACCAGACAACAAACCCCAATTGTACAAAACTGAGATTTTAGAAAGTCCACGTGATGCTCTTCTCTAACACAAACCATGTCCAATACTCTAGAAAATATTTCTTGATCTGCAATAGCGCAGATTGTGAAAAAACATGATTTGTTAAATTGTGCGCATATGTAAAATCCCTTCTTGCGTGTAAATTGCAGTGCACACTAGCATCTGACTTGGGCCAATACCTGTGCTCCACAGCAAGTAAGGTGGTATGGCAGGAACAAACCTCAGATCATTTCTCATTCACAGAGATGGAGAGGTGCTGAATCCTGAGACACAACCCCCTGGTTTTCTGATAATCTCTAGAGGCGAGGAAGCCACTGAAGACTGGACCTTACCCGAGCCAGAGGCCTGGCTCTAGCTTAGCCCAAAGTCCTGGAGGACTCTCGAGCCATAACCTTGCCGAGCCTTTATGCGGTGACTACTGCCATCCATCATCTGTTCTTTTTGCATTTGTCGCCCTAAGTGGGAAGGGTATGCCCAGACATGGATCCCGTGCTCGCTACGCCACCTGATTCAAGCTAGCCTGGCTGATGAGGGGTGTTACCCCGAAACCGGTCCCAGGATGCTTGTTTCTGGTCCAGGGAAGACCTGCCTGGCAGTTTGGGGTGGGCTGTTCCCATGGGGAACAGGGTCAAGACTGATCTGCAAATGGTGGGGTCTAAACTGAATGCTGTGGCGTGGAAAAAGCATTCCATCCATCATCTGTTCTTTTTGCAACGGCCTCACACATGCACACTGTCACTGACTCTTTTGCCTGAACACATGCACGCTGTCACTGACTCTTTTGCCTCACACATGCACGCACTGTCACTGACTCTTTTGCCTCACACATGCACGCTGTCACTGACTCTTTTGCCTCACACATGCACACTGTCACTGACTCTTTTGCCTCACACATGCACACTGTCACTGACTCTTTTGCCTCACACATGCACGCTGTCACTGACTCTTTTGCCTCCCACATACACACGTCACTGACTCGTTTGCCTCACACATGCTCGCTGTCACTGACTCTTTTGCCTCACACATGCACGCTGTCACTGACTCTTTTGCCTCACACATGCACGCTGTCACTGACTCTTTTGCCTCACACATGCACACTGTCACTGACTCTTTTGCCTCACACATGCACGCTGTCACTGACTCTTTTGCCTCACACATGCACGCTGTCACTGACTCTTTTGCCTCACACATGCACGCACTGTCACTGACTCTTTTGCCTCACACATGCACGCTGTCACTGACTCTTTTGCCTCACACATGCACGCTGTCACTGACTCTTTTGCCTCACACATACACACTGTCACTGACTCTTTTGCCTCACACATGCACGCTGTCACTGACTCTTTTGCCTCACACATGCACGCTGTCACTGACTCTTGCCTCACACATGCACGCTGTCACTGACTCTTTTGCCTCACACATGCACGCACTGTCACTGACTCTTTTGCCTCACACATGCACGCTGTCACTGACTCTTTTGCCTCACACATGCACACTGTCACTGACTCTTTTTCCTCACACATGCACGCTGTCACTGACTCTTTTGCCTCACACATGCACGCGCTGTCACTGACTCTTTTGCCTCAAACATGCAAGCTGTCACAGACTCTTTTGCCTCACACATGCACGCTGTCACTGACTCTTTTGCCTCACACATGCACACTGTCACTGACTCTTTTTCCTCACACATGCACGCTGTCACGGACTCTTTTGCCTCACACATGCACGCGCGGTCACTGACTCTTTTGCCTCAAACATGCACGCTGTCACAAACTCTTACTGGCATTCTCCACGTGCCAATTAATTTATCACAGAAGAGCCTGACCAGCGCCTGCCCTCCTGGGAGAATGCCGGTGTTTGTCCTTTGATTACACCCTACAAAGAGAGCCCCCCCCCCCTGCTCATTCTTCTCTCTAGGGCGGCGTGCAGTTCTGGGCAGAGACACGGGGGAGTGATCCCGACAGGAGCTTCATGAAACCAAAGTCAATATCAGCAGATTCCTGTGTTCGCCCTTGAAAGATGGCGCTGTGAATGTCAAAGCCCCAAGAGGCCACTGAGTGGTTCCAGCCAACTTTAGCCTCCGAAGGCAGAGCACGTTGCCCTTTCCCCAGTTTTGTAGTCGCCTGTTTGCAGCTTTTATGATATCTTTTCATACTGCGAGCGAAACAGTAAACAAGCTGCCTGGAAGGGGACTTTTTCATTCCCTAGGAGTTTTCTCTTAGTGGGCCCAATTGCAATAACTGTTCTGGTGCAGCTTTTCAGCATCAAAGTTCTATTAGCCGAATTGGGCCACATTAGAGAGTGGAAGGGTGTGCAGTTCTGGAAAAACTATGAATTTTCTTTAAACGAAAGATAACTGCGTTTAACTCTTGCCAAAACTGATTGTCGACCAATTTTCTTTTTAAACTGTGTTCAGTCCTACTGGCAGCATTCTTAAATTTGTTTTCCTAATAAAGGTTTGGTTTTATTAAGTTCGTCACTGACCTTTCATGCGTCCTATTACCATGAATGTGCTGCTTCCAGGGCAGCCGCCAACTCGTGCTGTCCTAAGGGCAGCGCATTCCTGTGAAAAACGGAGCGGCTGCTTTAAAGCAACCCGCCTGCAATTTGAAGGGGGATTAGAGATCCCCTTGCAGGCGGATGTAATCAGTGACTGCACCTGCCTGCAAGGGGATGTCTGGGGGGTCCATAGGACCCGCTTTGCCCCCTCCACATGGCTGCTCTCAGGGGGCGCACTGACAGTGCACCATCTTTAAGGTGGCGCACTGTCAGCACGCCTCCTGTGAGTGTCTTTGCCTCTGCGCCCGTGTCTGTAATAGGGTGCGGGTGCAGAAGCAAAGGGATTCCCTCATTTGCATGGGGCATGCCCCCATGCAAATGAGAGCACGCCCCCTTGAAGATATCGCTGGCACTTTATGTGCACCAGCCATATTGGTATTACAGAAGGGGCCGCACAAGCGTCTGCGACCCCTTCTGTAATACCAAAGTGCCCTGGGGGCGCGCAAAGCGGTCGCAAATGCCCGTTGCGCCCCCTGGGACACTTTATGTAATACGGCCCCTGATGTTTTAATAGCACAGGTTTTGTCTTCTTCACAGGGATTTCTAAGTTGTCTACTCCACCCGAATGTGAGTTTTGCATCTGAAAGACAATGCAATGCCAATTGAGGGTGCCGCTGTTTTGTTGCAGTTATCACCCTGGGCTGTATGGAACCATACCACAACCATATCTTGTCTACATCTACTCATTGTAGGAGTTGTATTACAGACTGCCTGCCTTCCCTATCTCGGACTGGCTGTCCAGGAGATCATAGCAAACATGTTAGAGTTTTAGAATTTTTTTCCCGAAAAATATAGGGGCATATTATCAAGAACGGCGTTAAAATTATCGCCGTTTTAGCGGCAGAAAACGGCCGCTAAAGCGGCGATAATGGGCTTGATAATATGCCCTTGAGAATTCCAATAGAAGCCCATGTTGACACCAGAACATGGGCTTCTATTGGAATTCTCAAGGGCATATTATCAAGCCCATTATCGCCGCTTTAGCGGCAGTTTTCTGCCGCTAAAGCGGCGATAATTGTAACGCCGTTTCTTGATAATATGCCCCACAGTTTCTTCCAGTCTGCCTCGGGAAGGAACAAATCACTGCCAAGGCTTGAATGCAATCTGTGTTCTCCTGTGTTCCCCTGGCAGCTTAATGAGGCAGGCAGGAACACAGCACAGAGCTGTCCCAGTCTAGGGTTTGCCAGTGCGCAAAAGAGATCAGGCAATGGCACACTGTCTCACAGCAACCATAACAGAAGAGAGATGGTTCCCATCAAGAGGGACATAAAAATGAAAAACGAGTAATTTGGCCAGGAGGAAGTGATGACAAAAATGTTTGCATATATGAGTCAATGCGGGCATCCTAGCGATACCTTTCCATGGCGCACACGTGTCAATAGGGCATCAAGAGTGTTAGAAACTGAACTGTAGCAGGCGGTCACACGTGGACCCTGGGAATCTTGGTGGCTATGTTCACATGAAGATTTTTTTATGGCTCTTCTCTTGCTTTGGCTGTCGGAGCCAAGCCGAGAACTGGTCCAACTCTGGCTCAGCTCTTCTTCCCATGAATTTTCTGGCTTGCCCACCTCTGCACCCTATGCTAGACTACTCATGGGTGTTGGAGCATAGGATCACATTCCTACCCCTTTGGGCAGAAATGTAATTCAATTCATTGGCATGTACAGGCCCTTTAATGCCTGCAAAAGTCAATGTTGTCCCATTGGTGATGTGGTGCTGGAGTCTGGCCTTCTGATATCAGCAGGGCACTACTAGGCAGACACTGGCAGTTAACACATTCAGATCAATACTTGTGAATTTACCATGAGTGTGAGTCAGGTAGTAATACTCATAGTACAAAGTAAAAAAAAACAAGCATTGGAAATGCAATAGGTCTCGCATTTCCTTGAGTTAGAGCTATTGGCGTTGTAAATGACAACGTCTTTTACCTATGTGTTATGGAGTGTATGTATGTGGTGTACAGTGGAATTATGTGGTTTGATTGGAATTATGTGGCATGGTGTGCAGTGGAAATATGTGAATAGTAATTATGTGGTATTGAGTTACTTGAATTTTGTGGAGTGGGATTGTGTGTTATGGAGTGTAATTATGTGGAAGCGCATTTTCTGTTGTGGAGTGATATGTAGTGGAGTTTAGTTATGTGGTGTGCTGTTAATGTTTGTGCCATGATGTGGAATTTTGTGGTGTGCTGTGTAATTGTGTTGTTGAGTTGAATTATGTAGTTTGGTGTTGAAGTATGTGGTGTAGATTGGAAATGTGTGGAGTTGAATTGTGTGGCATGGAACTGTGTGGATAGCATTGCCTTTCTGGTGACTAAAAGAAAGACAGATGGGTAGGAGCTAAGCTGTAGATGGTGTATTTGGGTGTTAAAAAAAAGAGATGGTGTGGGAGCTTGGGGCACTACGTAAGCACATACACAAATACACGCTAACAAGATAAACAAGCGGTCGTAGACACGCACTTTTCTACTTATAGTCGGTGCTTACGAGAACCAAGGTTGGCAGTAACTGCGCCTCGTTTACTGTCAGACTTGCTTGTCGTAAGCAAGGACTACAAGTACAAAGTGCTTATTTACGCACCGCTTTCAGGTTTTCAAAACACATCAATAAAAGGTATTGTCATTTACAATGCCAATAGCTCAAACTCTCGCAAATGCGAGACCTATTGCATTGCAAATGCTTGTTACACTTATTCCTACTGCCCTCTCTTTCCTTCTCACGAACGGACGCTGACATTTCTGTTTGACTATTGGGTCACGTGCATCTGGAGCCAAACCTGCAGCATGTCCTGGAGAATCCTGGACTGTCCATTGGCTGTGCAGACTGTCCATTCCCTGTGTAGAATGTCCATTCCCAGTGCAGCCTGTCCATTCCCTGTGCAGACTGTCTAGTATGTCCTAGAGAAGCATGGACTGTCCATTCCCTGTGCAGACTGTCCATTCCCAGTGCAGACTGTCCATTCCCTGTGCAGCCTGTCCATTCCCTGTGCAGACTGTCCATTATGTCCTAGAGAAGCATGGACTGTCCATTCCCTGTGCAGACTGTCCATTCCCTGTGCAGACTGTCCATTCCCTGTGCAGACTGTCCATTGCATGTACAGTACCACCCTAGACCGTGCCACGCCAGGGGTGAACGGTGATGCCCACCAAGGGTACTGCCTAGTAACACCTGACTGCCCCAGGGCCTGCAGAGAAGCGTGCCTATGTCCGGTGTCCAGCCCTGCGTGCGGCCGGCCCTCTGCCCTGCACCGCGGCGGTGCGGGCCCGTGTCTACTCCTGAGGGACACTGGCCCTGGGCTAGCCGGCGGGTGGTGGTCAACCCACAGTGCTTAGCTCGCTGAGCCACCCTAAGACATGAATACTGCATCAGTGTGAGTCAGAGTTACCCAGTGACAACCAGGGTGTGCAGAGCTCTTGACACCCCCAGCCCTGCAGCTCCCACACATCGCACCACCTCTATCGAGGTGCTAGAGGGGGAGGAATGCGCGCATTCCCGCTGCTTGTGCAGGGCAGTGGTCTCTCTTCTGTTCCTCAGCCATGAAATGCTATCTGTGAGTTCTGGGGCAGGCAGTGGTTACTGGGCAGTGTCCGTGGTGGGCACGGTCATTCACCGCTGGTGCCCCAGGGGGCACAGGGTTCTACTGGCGTGAGTGACGTGCTCTCACTGACTCTCCGAGAGTAGCACGCAGCGCTTGCTCCAGGGGGTGTAAGGGTTTTAGACTCAGAACAGCAGGATGGCGCGTGTGTTTACACACGACAACTCAACGCCCAATCAAAGCTGCGACTTTCTAAAACGATTTTATATTTCAAACCAAGCTTGGAAAGATGTGTCGTTAAAATAAGGAAGCGCGCAGAAAGTCAAAGGGTTCTAGCCACTTTTGGAGCCCTAGACGCAATTACAGCGCTTGCATAGTAAGGCACTATAATACACACACACTCGTGGACAGTGTAATTCTATCTGGGAATGTTGCGCGTCCTCGTCGGTATTTCAGAGCTCCCGTCTCACACGTCTTTGCCACACCGTGGGGTCTGTCGTCACAGTTCAGTCAGTGGGGCAGAGGTGCTAGCAGAGATCCTTTGGCTGGGGAGCCAGGCCTCGCTGACGTGCCATGGGGGCGGGGCTATTGACATCTGTACACTGCACTCCGGACTGGCCAGAGGCCCGAACAAAGGGGTCCAGACCTGTTGGAACCGGAAGCTTCATCTCCCGCCAGGGAAGTTCCAAGCACCGGTTCAGGTGTGTGCACGGGGGTAAAGGAGGTGTCGCCCCCTGGTGGAAGGTCTCCGGTCCTCCACTGTGTGTATGTTTGCTGCCGCCACCAGCTTACATACGAAGCATGGGGCTGCTCCTCATTTCAGCAGAGGGGCCTCTGATAATCCATGACCGTAAAGTGCAGGTGATGGCGACCGACATTTCGTGAGGGGGGTGGAGACCGAGGGCAGGGTCGGAGTAAGCAGAGGCCTACTTAAGGGGACGTCACCTTACACACAAAGGGGTCTTTCGTGTAACTAAACCTGGCCAAAGTTGCAAAGTGCCTACAAACAGCCTTCCCACGACCACACTTGCTCCCTGTGGCTTTATCGACCGGCACATGTTGAAAGCAGGAGTCCGCCCGGCTGCATTCTAAGCACATGCAGGGCTCCAGTTGCATACAGTTGTCTCCAGCAGAGAGGTGAACCCACCGAGCTATCTCCGCTGCACGGTAGTAGAGGGACGGACGTGCCAGAAGGGTAGCCGCGGTAGCAGCAGTGGTGAGACACGCCCGTGGCAGGCTTCCCGCCTCTCCCTGAACTGGAAAGTCTAGTTTGGATAAAAGCAGGAGCTGCCAAGCAACAGGTGGAGCCACGCGTGGGGTGCGAGGGCGGGCCCTTGCAGCTCAGGCTGAGGGTGCGGGGTGGGGGCGAGAGGGAAGGGGGGCAGCTCAGGTGGGGAGGGAGAAGCATGCTTTTATAGCACCATGATGCCGTATCAGAGGCACAGTGATAGCTAGGGAGGGGGCGCTCAGGATAGGAACACACATAGCCGGTGGGTGGCGGATTATGGTAGGGAGCGAGAGGCACACTGATAGCTGGGGGGGGGGGGCATTGATTTGTTTGTGTGCCAGCATGTTTTCAAACACCGGCTCCTCGTGACCTTGAGTATAAGGCGCTTTATAAATCACGTTAATTCATCCTTGGGGAATGTGGAAAGAACACACTGGGAGCTCAAGGGGAGGGGAGGGGTTAAGGGGTCTCTGCTAGCTCATGGAGGCTGAGTGATGATGCAGATAATGAATCGGTGCATTCTGGGAGTTATGGTCTTTATATTCAGTTAAACAAATTGAAGTAACTCGTGTGAAAAGATAATGAAGAGAGTAAAAACCGTGGCCTGGCGACGTGAAATGAACCTGAAACCAGTCACTTGGGGCCGTCCCTGTGATGTGCAGTCAGTCACACAGTGTGTTAGCAGACAGGGATTGTATGTTGTATATCTCTTGTAATAGAACCACGACGAACAGTGTGATCTTGTGCAAGTCCCTTCACTCCTTCTGGTCCTTGGTGCCTGATCTGTACATCCAGAGACCTTGGCGGGGGTTGTGGTGGCTGTGAGGGGAGAAGGGAGGGTTGAGCCACATCAGAGTCCAATATTTCAGTGGCGGGAGGATAGCTCGACGCTCTGTGGATTCTGGACGCTAGCCCAGGCCCTTCTGGATTGCGCATTAGAAGCCCCCCCTCCCCTCCTCACCCTGTCTGCTATGAAATATCCCAAAATGCTGCATTTCCAGACAGAAGATGTATTTCTATTCTCTGGCCAGAGGAGACTTAAACGAGTGGAATTATTGAAGTTGGGGTGCCGCCCGGGGGACAGGCCCTTGAACGGGACAGGTGCCCATCAAGATTCCAGCACATGATGCAAAGTCCCTCCTCCACACGGGTATCCTCCAGGGAGCAACAGCGCATCATGCCTATATGAAGACAGGTTCTCCAAGACAAAGAAAGGGCTGCTCCACTTAGAACACACAGGGTAAACAAACAAATGCCCGGCGCATTCAGAAAACAGTTGGTAGGCAACAAGAAGAAACCAGCGGGTGCATGTCAGACAAGTCCGCTTCCCAAAGAGGGATCTATAAAATGCGCCTGACATGAATGAAACCCCTGCCTCATGATCACAGTTTCAGAAGTGTCAAAACAGAAAAATGCAGTTGACAAAGGGGTGAAATCGCGGGGTACAACCGGCTGATTTCTAATCAGTACTACAGAAAAAAAACTAACGACAAATGAGGGGACACCTACCATACACCAAAACAGGCAGTAAATACTGTAAATGAAGCTATGTTAAACATTAAATAAACTGCCCGTCTGTATAAGAACAAATGCCTAGCCGAAGGCATTCGATTCAAACAATCACGTTAATGATTTCAAACCCAAAGCAAAAAATAAGGGCAAACCTACGTTGTGATCGATAAATAAGGAGATAAAGTACAAGTCTTCTAGAAATGTCAAATGCGCACAGAAGCCACACTCGGAAGGGGCGGCCTATATACTACCCCTAAGGACTTACTACTGCTCGCACAAGCTGACACTGGTAGAAAAAAGGATTAGTGCACATCGCTAATAAACTCAATGGCATGGCACACGGCCAACATGCTAGAGCATAAATAAACAATATGTCCCCGCCTGACAAGAAGGAAAAAAATCATTGTTAGTCACAGTACACCTGTCAATTCAACATAAGATGCGAGGTTTGCGCTTGGGGAATAGAATTCATTGGCTAGGTATTTTATAGCGCACACACACTCCAGAATTTCACTGCGCTTAGAGAGGCACACACCAAAGGAAAAAGAAAACGAGTTAAGTTGTTTTGTGCGCCTCCTCAGCGCCCACGTCGCGCCGCCGGCCCCACTGAATCCCCCACTACTACAAATTACAGAGACACATCTGCCCCCTTTCAGGCACAGAAAGGGGACGGGCCGGGGTCAGACCGCACACAAAAGCTGACAAGCCTCCTGAACAAAAACACACAATAATAGACCTTATTAAGCTGTCATCAGCAGGGAAGTATTGGCAAACAACAGATCCCCGGCCTTTAGCGGCCTCGAGAAAAGCGGCTTTGGAAAACGAAATAAAAAACTAAACAGTGGTGCGCGCGCACCACAGAGGAGCGGGGGGAGGAGTGCGGCAGCGAGGCGAACGCGCGCTGCTGCGCGTGCTAGCCACAAGTGGGAATGGGAGGAGCAAAGGCGGGACATGCGCCCGCCTTTGCCCAATCGCGTGCCGTTTAAAAAAAAAAAACACACGCTACAGCCAATGCCAGGCTTCAGAAAGCTAAACACACGCACGAGCGTGTGGTTAGCTTTCTAAAGCCCGTACAAAAGGTCTCGCGCTGTGCGAGCAGAGTTGCGCACTGCAACGCTAGGCGCGAGACCTAAAAAAGAGTAGTCATTTACAAAAATTACTAATGGATTAAATGGGCAGAATCTTTTTGCTTCACCTCTCTGCTGCTTAAAATCCTAAGACAGGGAAGACAAAGTCAAACGGGGTGAACGTAGCAGTGCTTCTCCACCATGAGTACTTTCATCACCACACTGCTTGCATGTGGTAATGGGTTATTTGTAAAAACATTAATTAAACCAACATGATCTCATAATTTTGGGAATTTCGCGTTAATCTTGTTACACGAAATTCCAGAAATTACACCATTACGCCATGTCATGTAATTACAAGCCATTTGCTGTAAAAATGCACAGTGAACGTGCATTTCGCTGTAAAACTTTGCCACAAACCGATGGCAACAAGAGAACATGAGCTGCTGTTATTCGTGAAGCTTTTGGATTTTCCACTTTTTGTTTTTTTGTATTACAAATTTTACTGGCATTTTAGATAAACATAGTCATGGCACTTTATAGGAACCAGATTGGCGTGTCTCACTCCAGGTTGTCATGCACTGCAACCAAATCCCAATGCCCCCAGAACCTATTTGTGCATGACCCCCCAAAAAAAACACAACTTGCCCCAGGCATTTCCCATCCCACTACCCCTCCTCCCCACAACACACTCCACTGGGGTGGTTTTTTAAAAAATTCTGTTGTCTGTGATCCTTCACGAATTGAGGTTCCCTCCCGTCATCTCCCATTTTTTCCCTGCCCAGATGCTTCCGTTCGGTAATTAGTTGGGTCCCATGCCTAACAGGGGGCATACCCTGGAGCAGATCGAGTTATTGGCTGTTGTTCGGGAGCCCAGATGCTCTCAATTATTTTTAGTATTGTCCAACAGGTTATATGTAAGGCTCCCTGTTTTCCGTTTTTTTACTGATTTTAACAGATAAATACAGTCAAAAAACATTTATTTCCTTGTCTGTATTTATTTTTAAATGTGGATAAAAACGGAAATTGGGTTGCTTTTTGAGTAATTCTAAATACTGTCTGCCATGACTGCCAGGCCAATGGCTGTGTGGATTGATAGGTAAGGGGGCTAAAAAAGAAAGGAATTTTAGTCAAGAGGCTTTAACAACAGTAGATATGCACAAGGTTGAAACTGAAATTTGCATATTTTCTTCTAAGCGCATTGATTAATCTTCTGTGAGTGTTTACAGCATTGAAACCTGGTAGGCATTCAAGCATGAGTGCATATTTACCAGTTAAATAAATGTGGAAATATACTAATTTCAGCTTAATTTTCCCATAAAACCCAAAATAAATATGGATAAATGCAGATAAAGTTAGCAAAAAATAAATATGGATAAATACAGACGGAAATGTCCAAAAAATAAATACCATAAAACCGGTAGCCCTAGTTATATGTCATCTTCTCCACGGCCATCATGTGCCACTGGTTGCGAATCCATAACTGTGCTCTGCTTCTCCCAATATACTGTGATCAGCCTCTTGGCCGCCCCTAGGAGGTGTCCCAGTAGTGCCTTGTCTCTGCCTCCAATTTCAGTCTGCCACCTCCCTCCCCACACTGTCCACTTGCCACAGCAAACAGCAACAGGGTAGGGTCCCTTGGAACTGGGACCCCATTATGGAGTCTACGTGGCTCAGAATTTCTTACCAAAAAATCTGGATCGTCGGTTAGATCCACTATAGGTGAAGAAATGTGCCTTTGTCTGTTCCACAGTGCCAGCAGTTGTCCGATGTGGCCGGATACATGGCCTAAGTTTGCTGGGCATGTGATACCACCTCGTGAGTAGTTTGTATTCCACCCCTCTGTGTTTCAGGCTTTTAAAATTCTTCCGTATAGCTTGCCACAGTGAGACCCACATTTTTAGGTCTCGCCTACGCAGCGCGCATGCGCTGCGAAGGAGGAGACCTTTAGAAATCGATTCGGTTTTTGTGCCAAAAACGTGCACGCATTGCATTGATTTCAGTGGCAACGCGTGCACGTTTGGCGATTCCCTTGCTGGAGTGAGCTTTGGCAACATCTGTCTGTAATTAACTTCCAAACAGATGGTGCCCAAGGCTCGCTCCCGCAAGGGAATCGCTGTGTGCGCTCTCGGCCGCACTCCCCCCCACCCCTCCCACTTGTTAACCCGTTTGTTTGCTGTTTTCTTTACAGCACGCGCGAGTTTGTACTTGTTGATTTTCTCTTGGCAAACAAAGTTCACTTCTTGCAGAGCTACAGAAACACAATTTCAGAGATGTTCTCACTGTGACCGACAGAACTCAGTAACCGAACAGTTTTAAGATGCTCTTGCAACAAAAGACTACAGAGGACACGACCCTGGCAAGCAACGGAGGAGCATCGGTTAAATCAGACGGACAAGAACAGCGTCCTGTTTGTAACAAATGGGGCTTCTAACAGCTGCAAGTGCCTCGACGAACAGGCGGGCATTTAGCAAACACTTCGGATCCCAACGACGCATGCTCCGCGTGCAGCGCCCTAGAAAGGGACAGGTCGCATCAGGTATTTAGGCGAGTCTCTAGACTAAAAGCGAGTGCTAAGCAAAAATAGGACATTAAAAATCTTAAATAGCAGCTGCTCGGGTGATTTGTTTCAGGACTTGCGTGCGCTTCTTAGAACAGGCTTCGGTCGCAGACAGTGTCTTGGCAATCGTACTGTTTGTTACAAAACATGGCAGCCACCCTGTTTGTTTTCCCTTGAGTCATGCCCCCTTCCACCTCCCCGGTTGCCATGCCAATGGATTCTCCCCCCCCCCATCCCCCCGGGTGTTCAGGCAGCCAGTGAATGCCAGTACATTCTGTGTTTGAGGCAAACATCACACACTTCTGTGGGTAGGGGGCATTCATGTGTGCGCGAGGTGGGGGGCTGCTGCAGAATAAAGACCGAACTTGGTCAACACCTGTCAAGGAGACACCCCCGCCCCCACGCAGCGTGCTGCATGTGGTGTCCTATGCAGGGGTGGTGGTTGGGCCAATGCAATGTCTTCCAAGGAGGGCGAAGCCTGATGCGTAATCAACACAACCCGGTGCACTCCACCAAAACTGTACGTACCCACCAAAAATAATGTGGATAAAATGCTTTGTGCTGGGGAGGGAGGGCATTTAATCTAGTCAACAGAAATACTTACTACACCGTTCTATACTGAGATGTGCTATAACGCCGATACACTTAATTCCAACCTCCCCATGTACAAAACGTGTAATCCTGGGCAAAACACTGTTCTGCCTCAAGAACCAGAGGCAATGCAAGGATCAGTAACTACCACTCAAGCAATACAAGCTTGACGGGACAATCATACGATGTGCACTGCACGACACTTAACCTGTCAGAAACCCTCCAATGGAAACAAGCCAGTAATCCCCTCGGGTGATCACTCAAGCCACCGACAAAAGCTGTGACCTGCAAGTCATGAGTCGAGCCTCGGCAAAGTCTAACCACCCTACAATCAGGGCCACTGGAATTTGGAGATGTGGCGTTTTCCGCATAATTATGGATTTGCCATACAATCCATCACCCGATACATATTTGGTAAAATCTGCAAACAAAATGTGTTTCCCGCTGAAATGGATCAAAAGGTACTAAAAAAGCATTGCGTGTTGCAGGTCCTTGCATTAAAATCGATCCATATCTCTAGTAACAATACCCTAAGTCTACCCAACTAGGCAGGCTTACTTTTGTAGAGTACAGGGTCAGTCTTAGTCCTCCAAATTACACCCCTAGAGGGGAGTGGCTGGGTTTTGCATCACTCTAACAGACCTACTCAAATGGTTATTAAATCAGTTTTGATAGTGGCTTATTCTATTACCCACATTAGAACGTTGACAGATTACTGGAAATAATCTTGGCAGTACGAACCCACCAACACTAACCAAAGTCAGCCCTACTGGATACGATGCTTTCAAAACCAGGTCTATATGTAAGCTATGCGTCGGGCCAGACTGGGACAGGAAACAAGCCTGGGGACAAATAAATAAAGGAAGGGGCATTATTAGCAAATTACGTAGCTAAAAAGTGGCCCACATTTGCAAATTGGGGTGGTTTTGAAATTGTAAAGGCCCCTGTAGAGGTGTTTTGCAAGACATTGGAGACTATGCATTTGTGCTTGCTGAAGGCAATGATTGTGGTAATGTCAAGGAAATCAACAGTAAAACCTGACCTACTAGACCATAAAAGCTTATAAACCGCAAAATAAAGGCGCACACACTGACCTATCACACAAGCCCTTTGGGCACTCTCAGGTTGGCCGATAGGCCAGTCCGACCCTGCACGTTCCCCAGGTGGAAGCCCACAGCACAACAGCAACACCTTAAAAGTGCAAGGTCAATTAAGTCAAGGGCGGTACAAGTACCCCCATAAAGCCTTGCACTCTGAAGTGTAGAAAGCGGCGCAGTTGAGTGGCCTCGTTCAACGAGTGTAATCTATGACCAGGGCCACTGGAATTACGCGGCAGGGAACGCCAACTTATGCAACAGGGTTGAGTAAATTATGCAGCACATTTTGCACTTGTGTTACTTCATTATTTTATCATTTTCAAGCTTGTTAGCACATTTAGCTGCACCTAATTAGTACTAGTTTAAACACCCAACTACAGCAATAAGCAACAGAAAGGTGACCAGTCAACCTTTCCAAAGGTCCTTCCACTGCATGGCAACATGTTTTGCTGCAGCCATTTTTACTAACTTTTGAACCGTTTAAGCAAGAAAGAAGTGTGTTAAAATCCGCAGATTATGCAGCAGATGGTAGATTATGTGGCTATTGCTGTAAATCTCCAATTATTCGGAAATCGCCACAGCCTCACAATCGCTAAATTCTAGGGGCCCAGTCTATGACACCCCGATGCGGGGGGGTCATCAACACTCGCTGAGCACTGCTGCCATCAAACAGAGTCCAGAGCAAGCGAGGCAGGAGAAGTTAGGAACAGTGACAAAGGGAGAAAGTATGGAATAAAAAGAACCTTCCAGGGTGCGTAAAAGAAACCGAAAGTGAAAGGTGGGAGAAGGAGGCATCGGGTAGAATCGAGACTAAGGCAGCTTTGGTGGTCCAGCCTTGCATTGGAGACTGCTGGCAAGGCAGTACCTTACAGGATAGCAGCCAGGTTTCCAAGGCCCATGCTTGACAAGTTATATCAGTCGTCCTGCTACCCCAAGGAATTCTGGGACTTTTAGTCCTGGTTTTTGAGATATAGATACACACACGTGCTAGACTGTGCCATCTAGTAAAGCAGAAACCTGGGAAACTCGGCAGCTATGCGCCGAAGAAAGCATAGTCTCCTGAATCCTTTTTTTTTTTTTTTAACAAATTAACTTCTCACCCCTTGCCCATAGCAGCCCATACCGAATTTATTTAAAACATTGAAACTAAATCATGCTTAAACCTGCATGCATCTAAGCACGTAATCGGGCATGGACAAGTTTCCAAAAGAGGCAGTCACGAACCACACAGCAAACCCACTTTTGCCAACAGCTACAGCTCACTGCTGTACGCAAAAGAGCCCTCCCGAGTCATGTTCAGTAGCATATATCATTTGTCATACAGTACGACAAAGGCCAGATCTACGTGTGCAGTTGCCAAGTGATCACGCAACCTACTGAAATGCACGGATGGTTCCCAACTCTTCATTTTAGGGTCAGTCATGCCATCTAGGCGCCTTGAAGCTTTGGTGCAAAACGTACAGCCCTCACTCGCATTTCAAGGTTAGCTTCCCTTCTCAAAAGTACAAATTAAAACTATCAATGCATGGCCTTTGTCGATTTTTTGGGAGGCAGCAGCTCATAAATTTAGGGAGTTTCCAAGTTTAACTTTAGCCATTTCCCTTTAGTGTTTTTATCTTTAGGAAGGTTTCAACTCTTCTTTTTTAGGCAATTGTTCAAGTTCCAGGATTACCTTCCTCCACAAACATAGGTTACCCCTCCACACCACTTTCAGAATCCTGGCACAATTGCAAAAAGTTTTCAGAGACAAAGGAAGCTACAGGAACGACTCCCACACTGTACATCATTCACTTCAAGGCCTCTGTCCCCATCACTTTTTCCGTAGTTTTATATAGGACGAACTTGACCCGCTGCCTATGTTGATACCGACCAAGAGTAGAAACAGTTTTGTACCCCAGCACTTCCGGACTCAACACTGGATGGAGGAATTATGAACAGCTAGTGAACCTAGAAGAGATTTGACAGTGCAGAAGTGCCAGTTTTGCCACTGTGCAGCACAGCATCATCCTCTAGAGGGTCGCTTACATATCAGTCATAACAAAATCAGATTTCTCTTGATTATTTTCTTCACTAACAAATAAATATCTTTCTAAAACTAAACTAGTGAATCTCGAGCCCAACCAACAACAGAAGCTGCAAGTCACAAGGCTCACTCCAATCACTTGTCCTGTTCTAGGGTTACAGTCAGCCCGCAATGTAAATTATTACATACCTCAGTATTCTTTAACACCTATCAGCAGAGGACAAGGAATTGTATCTGTTTATGTGCATCTGCAAACGCACACGTGCGCTATATATATATATATATATATATAGCGCCTTCTTAAACACCAGAGAGCTTACAGGCAATGCAGAACATAGCTTCAAGATTCTGAAGTCCAAGGAATCTGCCAGAGTAACACTTAGAAAACACCACTTATTCCCATTTCAACAAACATTGGGACCTTATAAGTGTTTAGCCATGCAACGGTTGATGTTGTTGCACCAAGGATATTGTGCTGCATAACTAAATACTTATAAGGTCCCAAAGGCGAGACCTATTGGCTATGCCAATGCTTGTTTCTCCATATGTTTGTGTCAGTTCTTGTTCCCAAGCCCCCTGATAGGCCCATTGTGAGCTTTCCGTCTTGTCCATCAAAATGTTGTACAATGTTCCTATAAGCCCTTTGGTAGTGTCATAGGTGCCCAGCAATTTTTCGAACCGGGAGAGATTTCTAGTTGCCTGCAGCCGAATTTCTGGTTGCATAACCCAATTGCGTATTTGCACATATTGCAGTCTTTCTGCTTCGGATAGTTGAAATTCTTGTTTGCTCTCAGTGAACGACTTAATGTTGCCCTTGTTAAACATGTCTCTGATCATGAGGCACCCTCCTTTTCCACTATATTTTAAGCACAAAATGCATCTTTGTGTCAAAATTTGACGTATGGACGGATTTTAAGCTAAAATATAGTGCTAAATTATGTATATGAATTTCGCATGACTATGCGTAATTTTGCGTAACTTTGCTGAACATTTGGTTTATTACACAAAAGCAAATTATAGAAATTTCGCACACCCCAAAATGACCCATGGGAGATTGTGGCTAACAGAGCAGTGGGCATGTGCACTTTGCTATCTTATGCACAGTTGTCTGGTCTAAACTGCAAACATAGCACGTGGCTCGCGGCTACTCTTGAGGCTCCTCACAAATGCAGAGACATAACTGTGAAGAACCAACTGTGCAGAAGGCTCATTGAGACAGAAAAGCAACAGCAGCACTAGATGCGATGCAATGAGGAAAATCCCAAATATAAGGACCACTGTGCATGCACAGAAAGAAAATCTAAAATCCCATTGATGCTCCAAAAAAGTAAAAATGCTCTGTAATAGTCCATCATTATTTGACACATTCATAATGATCACAAACCAACGTTTAGTGCAAATATCCCAGCTTTAATGATGTGGAAACAAACCTATATTCACAAAAACAGAGTGGGGTGTTAAAACAGTCCTGCACGCGGTAAATACACTGAAAAATAAATCAGTCGTATTTGCATACAGTTTGTAGCTTTCATCTGTATACTCTGGTTTTCAAATTGCTCTTTTCAGCGGCTTTCTAGCTGCTAGTTCGATGGACGAATATTAATGTGTCACGTGTTTGCCTATGCAAAATTTGTTCATCTAGTGTGTCTGATTCAGCATAATGGTTACAACCTTGCATTACATTCACATCACTAGACCTACAAGCTGCATTTTCATTTGGATGCAATCGACTGATTTGTTATGGACAAATTATATATTTATAGGCACATGCTTCTTTCCAGGTACTATGCCTGCTACCAGCCGTGGTTCGTGCAGGTAACAGTGGTGGGGCCAGGTAAGGGGGGATTTCGAGGGACGATGCCGAGGGAAAATTAAGTATTTATTTAATTTTCCCTCGGCATCATCCATCGAAATCCCCCCTTACTCGGCCCCACCGCTGTTACCTGCACGGACCGCGGCTGCCTGTTACGGGTCACTGGACTCAGCCTCATATTTACAAAATGGTGTCACATTTGGACCAGAGGTAATGTAAGCGTGAGTACTTACCAAACTCAAGAGAGAGAAAAACACACAGAAGGAAATAGGAAACAAAAGAATAAACAACCATCACAAAGGGAGAAAGCAGGAACCGGCAAAAGATAGATAAAAGGATAGGGAGTGTCTGGTAGTGGATTAAAGAGGCATGAGGTGGACTTAAGAATGCAGGCCTTGGTATTCAGCTTGCCAGCTTTTAATTGCACCAGCCGCTGGCTTCTGAGCATGTTTTTCAACCAATGCAATTTCCATAGACTCTTTAGACAAATGCTGTGGCAAAATGGCAGAATGTTTTTTCATGAAATTTATTAAAAATAAAGATTGTGGTGTGAAAAGGGTCTTTTTTTTATTTGATATAAATTGGTTCAGTCATTTTTAAGTGATGAGTGCCAAAAATGTAGTGATATTTTGAGCGGTGGTATAGCTCAGTACCTTCACAGTACACCGCGGTAACTGGTGATGACGAAACACATATGATTGGTTAATGAAAGCATTTGCAAAGTGAAAAGCCAGCCATATTGTTTAGACCACACTTTCGATTTGTTCTGTGTTTTTACATAAAATATAGCTTAATACTGTATGTGTAATGCATAAGAAGAAATGAGGCAGTTTAAGAAGTCTATAGAGGCAGGGAAAGTATTTTTATTGATTTATATATTTTTTAAAAAGTTTATGGAGTACCGCAGTATGTTCATGAAAGTATCTAGAAGGTTCCACGCTACCTATGGAAATAAAATAAATAAATAAATAAGTATGACAGACGACACTTTACAACACGCCACTTCACTCTATTACACGCCACTCCATGATAGAACATGTCACTTCACTTTACGACATGCCACTCCACTCTACAAGATTCCACTCTATGCCCCTCCACTCTAAGACAGTGTACGGCACACCACTTTTTGACATGCAGCTGAGCTCTACTCTACACCACGCCACTCCACTCTATGCCAGTTTACTTTTAAAGGCTCTCCTCTACTCTTTGGCCCTGCACTCCACACCAGTTCACTACCCTCTACGACACACCACTCTGCTCTAGGACATGTCACTCCACTCTAAACAGGCCACTTCACTCTATGCCACTCCACTCTACTCTACTCTATTGCCTGCTACAACACTCTACTCCTCTCTGTGCCACTCTACGACACTTTATTCCACTCTACAAAATTCTGCGAACTCCCTATACGCAATCCACCCCACTTTATTCCAGTCTACTTTATGACACACTTGTCCCCTCTACTCCACTCTACTCCACTACTCCATTCTATGCCACTCCACTCTACCCCACCCTATTCCACTCACCTTTACGACACTCCACTCTATGACACTCTACTTCACTCTACACCACTCCAGTCTACAACACTCTACTCCACTGTATTGTCTTCCACTCCACTCTGCATTACTCTTCGACACTCTACTCTACAACACTCCACTCTGACACTCTACCCTACAACACTCCACTGTACGCCCCTCCATTCTTTGACACGCCACTCTATGACACGCCACTCCACACTACAACAGCTCTCCACTCTACGCCACTCTACTCTATAACACTCTACTTCACTCTATGCCCCTCCACTCTACTACACTGTACAACACTATATGACTCGCCACTCCACCACAGTCCATTCTACTGTACGATACGCCACTCCAGTCTGCGCTACTCCACTCCACTGTACGGCACTCCATGCCACTCCACTCTATGACACACAACTCCACTGTACAACATGCCACTCCACTGTACAACATGCCTTGGTATTGTACAATATGCCACTCCACTCTACAAGGCTCCACTCTAAGACACTCTTCAAAATGCCACTCTATCACATGCCACTCCACTCTACTCTATGACACGCCACTCCATTGTACACCACTCCACTCTACTATAGGACACGCCACTCCACTTTACAACACTCAATCCCACTCTATGACATGCCATTCCATGCCACTCCGCTCAATGACACGTCACTCCACTCTACAGTATGCCACTCCACGCT
The DNA here is from genome assembly GCA_963921515.1 of Calotriton arnoldi. NCBI lineage: Eukaryota > Metazoa > Chordata > Amphibia > Caudata > Salamandridae > Calotriton > Calotriton arnoldi. The sequence continues at coordinate 2,319,949 of CAWUFW010002071.1, read as the reverse complement.
ACGACATGCTACTCCACTCTAGAACATGCCACTCCACTCTACGCCACTCCACTCCACGCCTTTTCACTCTAAAAAATACTACGACACACCACTCTATGACATGCCACTCCACTATACTGTACGACACCCAACTCCACGCTTTAAAACACCAATCCCCTCTACGGCACTCCACTGCAGTCTACAACACTCCACACTATGACACACCACTCTACACTGTGACATGCTACTCCACTCTATGACACTATAGGACCTGCCACTCCACCCTATAGAACTCCACTCTGCACCCCTCCACTCTAGGACATTCTATGACAAGACACTCAATGACATGCCACTCTACTCTACTCTACAACACACCACTCCGCTCCACTGTACACCACTCCACTCTAAGACACGGCACGGCACACCACTTTATGACATCTGATTGCACTCTACTCTACTCCACTCCACTCTATGCTTCTCCACTATACCAATGACACTCTATGCCACTACACTCTATGCCACAAAACTCTACGCCTCAACACTCTATGACATGACACTCTCCTCCATATCACTCTATGCCACGACACTCTACAACACCAAATTCTACAACACAACACTCTATACTACTCCACTATATGCCACTCAACTCTACGTCACTTGACTCTATGCCACTCCACTCTGTGCCACTGTACTCTGCACCACTCTACTCTATGCCATCGCAATATATGCCAATGCACTCTACGCTACTGCACTTTACACCACATTACTCAATACCACTGCACTGTATGCCACTCTACTCTACTCTGCACCACTCTACTCCACTGCACTATACACCACTCTACTCACTCTGCACCACTGTACGCCACTGCAGTCTACACCACTGCACTCTATGCCACTATACTCTACTCTGGACCACTCTACTCTACACCCCTGCACCCCACGCCACCCCACTGTACTCTGCACCACTCTATTGTATACCACTCCATTCTACTTTATGTCACTCCACATCACTCCACGCAATTGTATGCCACTCTAATCAATGCCACTCCACTATACACCCCTCTAGTGTATGCCATGCCACTCCAGTCCACACAGTGGTACCACTCTATGCCACTTTACCCCACTCTAATCCACACAATGCCTCTCTTCTCTATACCATTCTACTCTACGCGACTCTAATCTACTCCACTCTACTTTACCCTACATCTTTTTACCATGCTTTACTCTAAGCCACCGTACTGTACGTCACCATACTCTATGCCACTATAAGCAACTCTACTCCACTCCACTCCTCTCTACTCCACTCTACTCAACGCCACTCCACACCACTGTATGCCATGCCACTCCACTCTACTATACTTGACGGCAAATTATCAAGAAAGTAGCACAGTAGTTTTAAAATGTAAAAGAAATAATTATACAATAAAAAATGAATACCAAAATAAAGAACATTATATGATTAGAAATTAATTTTTTTGTAAAACACAGAGAAATTCAATTGTTGAAGATAATTTATAGTTAGTAAAAAAGTATTTAATATTTCTATACAAAAACTTCATAAACTACACTAACATTAGAAATTAAAAAGTTGTGGGTATAAATTAGAGTTATAATTTGTGCCCCGCCCAAAACTTACTATAACTTGCAGACCTCCGTCCACAATGTTGTAAACTTACTAGCCAGACTACTTAACTATAACTCACCCCTAAACCATGCATAGTCTTCACATAAATGATGTCATTTCAGATGTCATGAGTTTTCTTATGAATACTATTATTAAACATGCTACAATTAATGTACTATGATATGGTTTAAGCTGTGCATGTGGAAGGCGAAATGTATAGTTAATGTAATGTATATACATACATATATATATACATATTTATCTCTCCAAACTCCGTTATCGATATAATGGAAGAACTGAGTCGCACTCATGAGTAGCAATAGTATCTGTTTTTATTGTTCAAAACAGAGTCGGCAAATCAAACGCACCCAACGCATTTTGGTCCCCCTGGACCTTGGTCACGAGTTCAAGGGGACCGAAACACGCTGGGTGCATTTGAATTGCAGACTCTTTTGAACAATAAAAACAGATACTACTACCACTCGTAAGTGCGACTCAATCCTTCTGATATACAACAATAACGAAGTTCAGAGATATACAAGGCGGTGTTGTCCTGCAGCAGGAGTACTCCGCACCACTGCAGCAAATTGTGTGTGCCATAATGCCCGAAAAAAGGGCTGACTGGAGATTGATATATACATATATGTTAGTGTTAGACCTGGCATCCTTGGCTTGGTTTTCCCCATAACATTTTAACTTCAGACCTCCTGTTTCTGCTGACTCAGTTTTTGCTGGCCCTAGGACTTTGCACACTTTGCCACTGCTAACCAGTGCTAAAGTGCTCGTGACCTCTCCTTAAAACATGTTAGATTGGCTTATACCCAATTGGAATATTTAATTTACTTGTAAATCTTTAGTAAAGTGGCACTCCCTGTACCCAGGGCTTGTAAGTTAAATGCTACGAGTGGTCTTACAGCACTGATAGTACCACTCACTTAAGTAGCACTTTAAACATGTTTCAGGCCTGCCATTGCAGCCTGTTTGTGTGCAGTTTAAACTGCCATTTCAACGTGGCCCAGTAAACCTTTTGCCAGCCCCCAACCTTCCTTTTTAGTACATATAAATCACCCCTAGAGTAGGCCCTGGACTAACCCTGGACAGCCCAAAGGGCAGAGTGCAGCTTTTTTTTAAAATAGGACATGTATTTTTAAGTTTTACATGTCCGGTGATGAAAAAAATCTTAATTTTTCCCTACTGCAAGGCCTACCTCTACCATAGGATAACATTGGAGTTCCCTTACAACATTTAATAAGTGTAATTCCCAAATGGAAAACCAGTAATCCGTTTATGTTTGGTGTCTTTGGAATTGTAATGAAAATTCCTAACTTATGGAGAAGTCAGATTTTAAATTACAATTTTGAAAAGGCCACATTTATAAAGTTGGCGTTTTCCTGCCTTAGCTATTCAGTGCCTGCAGCCTGTCCTGGGTCACATGACTGGGTGTAGTAGATAGTTGGCCTTTGTGTATTCCTCCTAGACAGCCACACACAATGGGGTGCTTAGGTGTGACTGGTTGGGCCATCACTGGCAGGATCGTAGGGAGGAGCTGGGCTTAGCCCCACTTACACTTGAATACGCTGTGTCCTGTCTCCATACAAAGGGACTGTGGACCATTGTGTCCTGTCTACAGACAAAGGACTGCATAGCCCATGTAGTTAGTCTGGGGCCAGGGCCAGGAATTCAGGGCATGCCTCTAGAAGCTTCTGCCCACTTCAGCAGCACAGCTGGCTATAAATACTGGATCTCAGACACTAACTATTCAGAACTCATTTGGACATGTGGATACTTTTCCAGGAAAAAGGATTGGTGGGCTGCTAAAAGGACTGCCATTGTGCTGGACGGCTGCCTGCTTCCCTCTTGCCTGGGTGAGTAGGACTGGATCTGCATTTCTTGAATGCAGAACCCAGAGTGACTCCAAGGGCTAGTTGGCTGGCCTTCTGATCTGAAATCTCAGGGACACAACAGGCTTCCAACAACCTTGCACCTGCACCTGGGCCCTGCCATCTGTGAGTCTACCCTGCCAAGTGGTGCCACCCCAGCACTGGACACTTTGAAGTAGGCTTAAGGTGCTCTGCCAGCCTCTATGGATCGGGCAGAACCCAGGCCTCTCCTCTGCTGCACGGCGCAAACTGACGCATTGCCGCGGCTGTGTTGATTGGGCCCATTGCAAAAAAACACATCAATCTCACAGCCCCATCAGAACCGCCTCTGCACGATGCATCCTTGGCGCAGGCCCTTCATGGTCAATGGAAGCCTCGACGATGATGCCAGACTCCCCATCGCAGCCTCACAGCTACCTAGAACTGAAACATTGGCCCAATTGCATGCTGCATTCCCGACGATGGACTTCACGTCGACTGTCCTCTTAATGATGATGCAGGCCCTCTCATCACAGCCTCGCCGCATCCCAGAACAGATGCATTGCTTTGGCTGCGTAATGCACAGCAAATCCTGATTTAAGGTACTTTGTTCAGCGGACCTAATTGGGTCCCTCTAGCAAACCATTATCCATTGTGGTCAGCCTGAACTTGTGACTTTGTCCCAGCTCTGCACAACCACATATCCACAATTGCCGCTTTGCGCCTTTAGCTACTGTTTTCACTAAAATCTTTAAAATTGCTCATCTCAGGTTCTACTGACTGGATTATTGTCATTTTGGTTATATATATATATTGATTCACCGTCAATCCTCCACGACATACTTCCTCCCACCGGATTGATACAGGCACTGAAATTATGCTCCAAACAGAATTTATTGATGTTCCATGAACGCCATTAAGGCTGTTTCGGCCACTGTCCACAGCCTTGATCGCACATATTCATATTTAGTCCCTGAAAAAAGAAAGGTTAGGTTAAAGTCGTGTTATAGTTAGGTATGGTGATCCAGCGGGTTACTAGCAACGAGCATTCATACACAAAATACTCACTTGGGCCCATACATTCATACTACGCTAGCAATTTCCGCCTGGTGGGTCAGTTGTACTCTTTATCAAATCCCTGCTACCAATTACTTTTCTGATTGAAGAGTAATGACTTACCAATGGACCTTTTGCTAATTGGGAAGTTTTAAATGAGTGACATTCATTACAATTCATAATCCTGAAATAATCACTGTCAGGAAGTTTTAAAATATTTATCTAAAGATTTGCAGAGTAAAATACAGAACCACATGATACTTAATCGTATATCAAGGATGAAGCATAATAATCAATTATCGATCAATGACGGTCCCTCAGAAAGGGGAAGATAGAGAAAGCAGCACAACTAAAGTTGCATTTATATTTACCTAAAGGTGCGAGAAACCAAACCCCTTGGCCAAGGAGTTGGAAAGGTAGGACCCAGGAAGGATGAAGGGCAAAGACCTCCTCCAGGTTCAGGACAGAACCGGTGACCTCTCTATCAACGACGCCTGCGTCGTTCCCCTCTCTGATACTTTGCTTCTCCTTGATTCTCTCAGGTAGTCTTCTAAGGTTCCGCCCCCCACCTCAGGACCTCTCTGGACAGCGGTTCAGTCTGCAATCGATCAGCTTGTATGTCTGGAGCTTATGCGTTCTAATGCCAATGCCTGTTCTCTGAGCTCCTCTGCAGCTAATTAACTAATTCTATATCTATTATACCCTTCTACGCCCATGTACCTCCCCTTAATGTTGCAGAATTATGGGCCCACTACTTCTGATTGGACGGGGACAGGGGGTTGATCCTCACACCATGTCAATTTAGTTCAATTTCTTTAAGCCCATTGTCTTTAAAATACCGCCCATCACAATTAATACATTGGCTTTATTTCCCACCCGTTTCTCATTGATTCAGCAACAACGTTTTATATACAATTGTATCGAGTGCAGGTACATTTCGGGTGAACTTGTGAACCAGGCTTCGCGACCTTGGAGAGCTTCCAAGTTGAATTCATCGCATTCTTTGGTCAGCCTTTCAGGGCGCATGTGCAGAATCAATGTCTCTCGAGCTACAGTTCAACCAACCCAGGCCCATTTTACGAACTAATAAAAGTCAAAGAAGAAATATTAAAATCACAATATAAATGGTTTCACTGTATACCCACTTTGCCTACTCTATTCCCATTTATTTATAAATCTATCCCGCATTAATAGCGTTAGAATACCACAGTTTAATTGCAACATATGAGCAAGCTGCAGCACGTGAAAACATTAAGCAGCCATTTTAATACACACTGCGCAGAAGCAAGGATTTCCCTTCAAGCAAAGAAAGACGTCACACCATGTGATATGGTTGACACATGCGCAATAAGTTTCCTGCGCTTTAGCGGCCATTTTAGATTAGACAAGCGTTATTTGTTAGTTTAAACACATAAGCAAGCTTCTTTCTACTTGTATTTGTGTGTGTATTTGTTATTACAGACACTACAAAGTTTAATAAATTAATACTGTGAGAAGATTGCTTTCGAGCAAGTCTTATTGTGAGTCCTTGCTCCATCAATCCCCTCTCTGATGGCGTTTCTGAGCCATCAAAATACTTTCGACAACCAGATGCCAACTTTTAGCATAAAATTGTCTCAGCTTCATTTTTACACTTTCTATTTTTCACGTCTCCTTTTAGTTTCTTGTATAATTCGCTTCTCAGATCTTCTAGTTCAATTTCATCAAACTTTCGTTTCATTCCTTTTCCGTCACTCTATACATCTCATTCTTTCTACAACATTTGCACCATATTATTATTGACAGCACTATTATTGCTATCCCTGCTAAGGGTATTAATATTTAACCTATAAGTCCTTTCCCTACATTAGCAAACCAGGTACCAATTGACGTAATACTATTTGTCAATCTTTCCCATACACTATCAACTTCCAGTGGTTTTAGTTCCTTCTCAAGTTTAGTTATATTCTGTATATATGTTCCAATTTCTGCACTTTTATCAGGTATGTAAGTGCAACAGTGTTTCGTCTTCAATAATTTACAGACTCCGCCCTCTTTTGCCAGTATTATATCAAGAGCAAGTCGATTTTGCATAACCATAGATCTAATCGCAACCATCTCCGCATTAATCATCAGAAATCCTCCAGCAGTGTCCGTTGATAAACGATCAACCACTGTAGACAATTTACATATTTTCCTTGAGTTCAGAATTATTCCCACTGAAGGTATCAATGCACCGAATATATCACCTACAATTTCAGAAAAACTAGCTCTTTTACTACGTGTTAATTCACTATTTTCATTGCTCCCAGTGTTTCTTTTCACGTGGTATATCTTTGGAAATACTATTCCAAAATAACAACTTCCATACCACCGTGCAGGAAGTCTAAAGTAAGCCTTATTCCCACACACATAATAGATTCCAGGAAAAACTGAATCCGTTCCTCCTTTTAGTCCCCAACCTCCAAGAATTAAGAAATTATGTTCACATTCACTGGTACCGATGAAAATATTGTTATACTCAGTCTTTAACTTATGTAGACAAATTTTCCCTGTCTTTACAAAATCTAGAGCCATAGCAGCTTGAGCCTTGCCAGGTGTGTAACTACCCTCTTTCTCAGCCCAAGGTGGTAGATGAGCCTTATGCTCAGAAGCTTTCTTTTGGAAATCTTGTCTTCTATTCTCTACTAAATTCAAAAATATCTTTTCTTCTTCATGTAATGAACATGTTAGATTGCTTCTATGTGCATGTGTTATGTCTATTGATTTCATTGTTAAGAAAAATTCTCCCATAAACTGTGCATCTTGACTACTCAGCACTGGATTCATATTCTTTCGAATCGGAACCTCAGAAAATATCACATCTATTTTTGAATAATAATACTGAAGTCTCCCTGTTCTATAAAATAGACTAGCCAATACACTACATGATATGCCATAAGTTAATGGTAAATGATGATATGTTAACCCTTCTGCTACTGATTCAGGTAATTTCATACAGACATAACAATTACTAACTTCCATGGTATCTACATATTGAAACAATAATTTTGTGAAAACATTCAAACTAGTGTCGTTATCTGTTACTTCATGATAATACTCTGGTTCATCTTCTGCCTTTAGTTCTACTCTATTATCTTTCAAGTTATCTGTCCTTCTCTTCGTTTCGTTGTTAATCTTTTTATCCGTTATCAGAAGGTAAGGAATTGCTACGATCACAACTAACCATACTATAAGCACCACTACCAGACTACATATGCATATAGCACAGCACCTTTTACAACATTTCTGTTTTGGTCTCCCAGAAACTCTATCTTCAGGCATTTTTGACAAGGAAGATTTCTCTTCTTATCGTTATTTCAAGTCTCTTTACGTTATCAAGGTGGTTTTATTTCTTTCTCATAAGTCAGTTCCGCACTTGTTCCTTCGTCACCACTTTCACTTGACTCTGAGCTCTCGTAGTCTTCAAGAATGATATAAGTCCAATCAGGACCTTTAAATTTGTTTTTCACAAGTTTCAGTCTTTTGCTTTTTCGTTTTTCGATTCCACTTGTTTGTCCCGTTAGGCTTGTCACTTCATTTACTTGTTCTGGATCTTCACTTCTGGTTGTTATGTGGTATTTTACTCTTTTAATGACACGACGCCAACGATCACCTTTTCTGACCTTCTTTGTTTGCACTGTCTCTTCACTTCTTATTTCTTCTTCAGAAATTCTTTTATTTTCAAGTTGTGGCACAATTTGGTTTTCTTCGATTTCAGTTTCTTCTACTTGTTCTTTTTCAGGTCTTATTGCTTTCTCTTCAGCTGCTCCAATGTGAGTTTCCAGTAACTGACCTTGTTCAGGATTTACGTCTTCATGCTTGTGATTCTCGTGATCTTCTTCTTGAATGTATTTTCCTAGACCTAACTGGTTCTGATCAGGGCTTATTGCACTTTGTACTTCTGCAGCCTGACCGCGTTCTTCTAAACCTGTCTGTCCCTGCTCAAAATTTGTTGGTTCGTTGTTGATTTGAGCCCAATTTCCTCTCCCTATCTGATCCTGCTCAGGTTCTATTATTGTTTCATTTTCCTCCTCCTGAGCTGCTTTTTCTTCGCCTATCTGATCTTCTTCAATTTCTTCTAAATTTGCTTGGCTTCTGGTTCTGTTGTAAACTTCAGGTATTTCAACCACTGGTATCCAGTCCTGACTTGTGCTCGGTTGTTCTTCTTCAGCTTCCCTGGAATCTCGCCCCTGAGATTCTTCAGCTGGGCAACCTTCAGCTTCCTCAGTTATCGATGCTGTCTGAGGATTTTCTTCTTCAGGGTCTGGTACCCTTTTGGTGTGGCTTACATGAATCCAATTAGGCAATCCTGCACATTTTACTGCTGAGTTCGTAATTAGTATGACCTGACAAGGTTCGGCCCACCTGGGTGATAGACACGTTTCTCTGGTGTGATGCTTCACAACCACCCAGGATTCAGATCATGCTCTTGTTCAGGCTGCCTGGAAACTGCGTTTTCCCCAACCTGGTGAGAGACAGAACGCACTAGGTCAGCCAATCCTTTGCAATAATCCAGAACCATATCATCAGTTATATTCAGCAGTTTATTTGTAGGAACATGTGCTTGTCTCATTGCTCTTCCCATGATTATTTTGTGCGGACTCAATCCGGTATTTCTATCAGGAATGCTTCTGAGTCCCATTAGAACAATTGGCAATGCATCCGGCCAATCTAACGATGTTGATGCACACATTTTTGCCAGTCTTGATTTTATTGTGCCATTCATTTGTTCAACAACTCCAGAAGCCTCTGGACGATATGCACAGTGCAATTTTTGCTCAATTTGGAATGCTTCACAGATTATTCTAATCACATCATTGTTGAAGTGCCCTCCTCTATCTGATTCCAAAGTTACTGGAAAACCAAATCTAGGAATGAGTTCTAGTAGCAACAACTTTGCAACTGTAATACTGTCATTCCTTCTGGTAGGGTAAGCCTCCACCCACTTTGAAAACAGACACACTATGACAAGTACGTATTTCAGTCCTCTACATGGTGGTAACTGAATAAAATCAAGCTGCAATCTCACAAATGGACCTTCTGCCTTTCCGATTTTCCCAAAACCAATTATTGTTTTTCTTCCTGGATTATGAATTTGGCAAGTTAGACATCTCTGGCAAAGACTCTCTGCTGCAGCCCTAAACCTTGGATTGTACCAATTTTGTCTGAAGAGCCTAATCATTGCGTCTCTCCCTACATGTGTGTCTCCATGATACATTCTGGCCATTTGTGAAATCAGACAATCGGGCATGACTGGCCTGCCATCAGCATAAATCCATACATCGTCGTCTGCCCTTTAAGAACATCCCATTTTAATCCATGCATTTCTTTCATTCTCATCAGCATCATCTTGCAGTCGTTTCACATCATTCCATGTTTCAGGAGGTGCATACAGCATAAGTTGGCAGCTGATTCCCATTCTTTCAACCTTTTTATTGACTGACAACCTGTTTTTAGCACAGTGTTGAGCCACCAAATCTGCATATCTGTTACCGACTACCACCCAGTCATCTCCTGACTGGTGTGCGGCGCATTTCACCACAGCCAATTCTTTTGGTGATTGTATTGCTTCCAGCAGTTCCTTTACAAACTGTCCATTTTTAATAGGGGATCCTGAAGAAGTCATGAAATCCCTCTGCATCCATAATTGGCCAAAATCATGCACAACCCCGTAACCATATTGACTATCTGTAAATATAGTTACTTTCTAATTCTTCCCAATTTTGCAGGCTTTTATTAAAGAAATTAATTCAGCTACTTGTGCAGATTTTACTCCTGGTAAATAGGATGCTTCGACTATTCCAGTTAATTCACATACTGCATATGCTGCACTTAGTTTACCATCTTCATGCCTTTGGCACGAACCATCAACAAACAGCTCCCTGTCTGGCTCTCTGAGGGGCAGTTCCTGTATGTCAGAACTCTGTGACTTGTAAACAATCATGTTCCTCTTCATCGTCTTTTACTTCTTCATGATACGGGTCTGGTAATAATGTAGCAGGGTTTACAATTGTGCACCTGACAATAGTTACATTTTCAGCACCTAAAATTATTCTTTCATATTTAGTCAGCCGACTAGGAGTAAGATGCTGAGTTCTGGTTCTTGTCAGCAGAATCACAACTGAGGGGCCGATTCCGATGTTGGACGGACTCTTGTCCGTCCGACATCGGTCCGGAGCCGTAACCGAACGACCTGCTGTCGTCGGTTACGGCCCAGGCAGTACGATGCGACCGAACCCTGTTCGGTCGCACTCGTATCTCCCACAATGGGAGCATGCATTCCGGACGGAATGCATGCTGGCATTGGAGAAAGCAGGGGTGCAGTTCAACCCTGCACCCTGTGGCCGGCACCCCAAGGTGCCTGCCACCGGGTGCAGGGTTCAACAGAGGGGCACCATAGGTGCCTCCAGGCCACCATTCGGTGACCTTGCACCCATGGGGGTCCCACTGGGGGCCCCCAAAGACAGTGACCGATTGCCTTTTGCGTGCCGGAAAGACCGGCACGAAAAGGCAGTGAAAACTGCCATCGTACTCCCTCGGTCGCAAAGAGGCAGCCGGGGAGTACAGAGGATTTCCGGATGGCTGATGGGCTCTCCGAACCCGTCGTGAGCCATCCGGAAATCCGAGTCGGATTCTTTTCCGACCGAGCCCATCGGAATGGCTCGGTCGGAAAGGAATCCGAGCGGCAGCTTCCGAGTCGGTCGGAAGGGCTCCGACCATCGTTCGGTGCCCTTCCGGCCGACATCGGAATCGGCCCCTTAGTGTGGAACAAACACTTTTACAGGATGTCCCATTACAATTGATTCACTTTGCTCAATGCTCAAACATGTAGCCGCTACTGCTTTTAAGCAACCTGGCAATGCTGCTGCCACTAGGTCCAATGTAGCAGAAAAATATGCTATAGGACGTCTGTCTAAACCATGTCTCTGAGTTAGTACTGAAAGTGCACAATTTTCTCTTTCATGACAGAATAATGCGAATCCTCTTGTATAGTCAGGCATGCCTAGGGCAGGTGCTTCGTATAAAGCACTTCTCAGTTTTACAAAAGCTCCTACACTTTCATCATCCCACTCAACTGGATCCTTTGCCTTCTTTTTCGTCATTTGAATTAAAGGCTTTGCTAGCAGAGAAAACCCTAGTATCCATTGTCGACAATAACCCACTATTCCAAGGAACATTCTCACTTCTCGTTGGTATACGGGCATTTGCATTTTCTTGATTAATTTTACTCTTTCAGAGGTTATCCTTCTTCTTCCCCTCTCAATTTGGTGTCCTAGATATTTAACTGCTGTTGTACAAAACTGTAGTTTTTCAGGCGAAACTTTATGCCCTTCTTCTGCCAAGTGATTTAATAGTGCAATGGAGTCGACAACACAGTCCTCTCTAGTGTTAGATGCCACTAGTAAATCATCTATATATTGTACTAAGACTGAACTTCCTGGCATCACTAGTTTCTCTAAGCACTTTTTCAATATCTGATTAAAGATGGAAGGACTCTCTGTGTACCCTTGAGGAACACGATTCCATACATAGACTTTGTTCTCAAATTTAAATGAAAAAAGATACTGGCTATCTGGATGTAATGGTATGGAAAAGAATGCTTGGCATAAGTCAATCACAGTAAACCATCCTGCACTCCAGGGAATCTGGTATAAGATTACTGCAGGATTCGGCACTATAGGACAACAAGGTTCCACAATCTTATTTATTTTGCGCAGATCCTGAACAATCCTATACTTTCCACTAGGTTTCTTCAAACCCATTATTGGTGAATTACAAGGGCTACTCATTACTTCTTTTAATATGCCTTGTTTTACCATTCTGTTAATTTCTTCAATAACTCCTGCTTTTACTTCTGCACTCATTTTGTATTGTCTGGTATTTGGGAAAATTGCACCTTCTTTTACACTGATTTTTACTGGGTCTATTTTGGCCATAAGTCCTACTTCTTTCCCTGTGAAATCCCATACTATGGAATTTACTGTAGTTCTTAATTCTTCTGGCAACTCGTCTTTTGTTATCAAAGAGAACATCTCATCTACTTCTGTACCTTGCTTTGCAATCATAATTTTATATACATGGTCTTCATCCGGGGTCTGAATTGCAACACCATCCGGTGTGCAGAAAATTGTGCAGTTCATTTTACACAACAAATCTCGGCCCAATAAATTTACTGGACTGGAATCACACACTACAAACTGATGCATTTCTCTAAAATTTCCAATTTTTACTTCCATTGGTTTGGTAAGAGGTGTTCTAATCTTTCGATTAGCTACACCCACAACTTGGAAAGCTTCTCCAGAGAGAGGAAGGTCTGGGATGTCTGCTGTTCTCACAGTAGATCTGGTAGCACCAGTGTCCAAAAGGAAAGTAATATCATTACCTCTTACCTTCCCTTCAACATATGGACCTGACTGATCTACCGGCAAGGATGCGCCAAGTACACACTCCTTCTCCCCCTCTCCTAGGCACCGTCATTGACTATATGGACAAAAGTCGTCCTGTAAAAGAAATTGTGAAGTTACATAATCATTCTTACCACTTCCTCCTTGATATCCGACGTCTGTACCGTGCTTTGCTCTGCTTACATTACGCTGTATAGGTGCAGGTGGCAACTGACTCTGAGGATTTACACCCTGCTGTGAGTCATTCTGCGTCTGTGGATTTAAATTTTGATTTGGGCCATTATTATTTCTATCTTTTTACATTCATCCTTCCAATGCCCCAATTTTCCGCATCCATGACAAGGAAATTTCTTTTTAGCCTCTTCTCTACTCATTCGTCCTCTCATTTTACCACCATTCCCAGTGTCACCATTCATTCCAGAATCTTTTCCTTGATTATCATTTGGATTATCCAAATTAATTCCTTGTCGCTCAGCCATTTTCACCTGAGCCCACATCACTTTCTCTTGTAGTTTCTTGTGCCTATCCTCAATGTCGTCTCCACAATATTTCGCATATTTCAAAATTTCATCTATGGGTTTCCCTTGCCAGCACAACATGTGCTGCTTAATCATCTGACAAATCTCTGGTTTTAAACCATAAACAAATCGGTAAACAAACTGACTCATGTTTTTGTCTCCAATGTCCTCAAATCCACTATACTGTTTGAATACCTGCAATAAACGTTCATAATAGGCATGTACCGATTCACTTGCTTCTTGGGTAGTTCTGTCTATTTTCACCCAATCCGTTTCTTTCGGTGGTATTTTCCCTTTCAAGTAAGTTATTACCTGCTGATACTTTTTCATTACATCACTTGATGGAGCACCTGTCTTTGGATCTCTAGGATACTCTTCACTCGGCCAATCAACTGTGATTTTACAATCTGTCCACAAATCGGCAGGTACCACTATATCGAACAAACCATCTAAGTCCTTCAACAATACCTTTGACACTTTCAGAAACCTCTCAACTTGCTTGTACCATTTAATTGTTTTTTCTCTCAACTTTGGAAAATCATTCGTAAATGACAAAATATCCTGTCTATTCCATGGGACATGAACATAACCTCCTCCAGGAACTTCTCGCATCCGATACATTTGATCTGCTTTCCCTGTTTCCTTCATTAAGTATTCAGAAGTGGTTCTACTGTACCGTGCCTCTTCCTTTTTCTTTGTCCATCTAACTTTCCATTTATCTAAGTCTCCCCATTTCTGTAAAACTGTCATTAATTCTTTTACTTGTAATTTTCGACCCAAGGCATTCATGTTTTCTAGATCTTTGTCAGAAAAGTCTGCTCTATATGGTTTTTGTAATACCTTTGACTTTCCTATTTCAATCCCCATCTGTAAGGCCAAATCCGATAATTTCTCATGAAATATTTTTACATTTCTAGTGATACTTCTGCATACGAACAATAGTTCTTCTTCATCGTAAGTATTTAGCCGATCTACCTCTACATTTCCTGCTATCATTTCTTCTAACTCGACTTTTAATTTGTAGATGTCCATGATCTTTGGGGGTGAACTTTGTCTGTCTGATCCTTGTGCCCACCTTTCTAAGTCTTCTGGCGTAACTACTGTGGCACTTTTGGTTCCCGATGAGGTTACTATGTTTACATCTTTGGAGCAACCAGGTGTTACTCTTCTAGGAGTGGTATTTACAGATCCTCGAATAGGTAAATCCATTAAGGATATCATGCTTTCACAATCACTGATTTGATCATCAATTATTACAGGTTCAGGTTTAAGAATTTCTACCGGTGTGGGCATTGCTAATGGTTTCGGATAATTCACCTTATCACCATATAAGGGAACCACTGGACCAATCGTTACAGGTATGGTCAGGGAATCAGGATGTGCATTCAACTGTGTTATTTTCTGTATCAATTCTGCTCTGTTTCTGTCAATAGCTTCCTTTTCCTTATCCTGAAGTACCCTATTAACTGGGGGATTATGCAGTACTTGCGGTACCAATGGTGTCTTTAACAGTGGTGCACTTGGGGTGCATCCACTTGTCCCTTCCTGATATGGTGGCGGGTTCTTTAATATTTCTTCCATAAATTCGTCTTCGGAATCTCCAAATCTTGCCAAATGTTTTGTCTTCTCTGAGCATTTGCTCCCTAACGATTCTTCTGCCATTAATATTGGATACAAACCTTCTGTAAGCATCGCTCTTCTCCACTGTTTCATTTGACCGTCTCTTGACTCATTTTGGTATCTAGGAAAAAATCCCCAATAACCCCTACTACTCCGGGATCTGTCACGTTCGAATGCCTCGGTTTCCCACTCTTCTAAGGCTTCGTATTGAGTTAATCTTGGTCTGGGTTCTAAGTCATTCATCCTCAATCTCAAATTTTGAAGAATTCTCCCATTGAAAGTGCCATTTTCTGGGAACGCTAATATTCCATCATTTTTGGTATATTCTATCCAATTCTCTAACCATACGCAAGTATGATAACCTCTCTCCATCATCATGAAGCAAGCGGGCGTTGTAGCTGGATCGAATGATAATTCCTTCTCTAGTTTTTATGGGTTTATCCTTGTTAATATAATTCTTAATCTTTTGTAAAAATGACATTTTTCTCTTCTCTCCGTACATTTTGAGTAAATCTCGGTGTATAAAATTATTTTCTGCGAAACCTAGGAATCTCCTATCCGGACGAGTTCCTATTAAAGTCAGATCGTGTTTCAACATATACTTTTCACTATCCACTAGGATTTTGACTACTATGCTAACAAACCAATTAAATTCCAGCTAACAATTATCTCCGAACCAATCCTAGCGCGGCTTTTCAGTGACGTCTTTTCTGACGACCCCTCCTTTACAATCTGCGCTTCTCTGTCCCTCGCTGTTTCGACCAATCCCAGCGCGACACCTGGGACGTTAACACTACTCCTGACTACTGACCCCTCCTTTACAAGAGTCGTTCTACCCTCGCTGTTTCAACCAATCCCAGCCCGGCGTTTTGTGACGTCAGCTTCCTCTCCGGCAGCTGACCCTCCCTTTACAAAATCGTACGCTAAACTTTTATTTTTCCACAATTCTTATAAAAATTCAGTAACAACATAAAACATTCGCTATCGTGTCAGTTTCGCTAATCTGAAAAGATAGTCTCTCTCACACTTAGTAAAACCTTTCCGTTTACTAAACATACACTACGAGTAAAAACCCTTCCGTTTACTCTTCACGTAAGCTTCTTCAATGTTACCCTTTCTAAGTGATATAACATCAAATTTTTACCAGCATATTCCTTTTGCTATTACTCACACTCATAGAGTCCCTAACAAGTACTGATAGCCCTGCTTAACTTTTCAGTACTATTTCTGCCTGACATATAACCTCACTGCAGTATGGTTTCCACTTACCATCCGCTATTCAGTTTTCCCCGGGAAATTCTGGACAACATAAAACAAACTTTGAACAAACGGATGTTAGTTTTAAAAAAATAAAATTCTCATTACCCAATTAACAAAATACAACCATCCTCAGATAACCAGATAACTGATCCAGTGGGTTACTAGCAACGAGCATTCATACACAAAATACTCACTTGGGCCCATACATTCATACTACGCTAGCAATTTCCGCTGGTGGGTCAGTTGTACTCTTTATCAAATCCCTGCTACCAATTACTTTTCTGATTGAAGAGTAATGACTTACCAATGGACCTTTTGCTAATTGGGAAGTTTAAAATGAGTGACATTCATTACAATTCATAATCCTGAAATAATCACTGAGTCAGGAAGTTTTAAAATATTTATCTAAAGATTTGCAGAGTAAAATACAGAACCACATGATACTTAATCGTATATCAAGGATGAAGCATAATAATCAATTATCGATCAATGACGGTCCCTCAGAAAGGAGAAGATAGAGAAAGCAGCACAACTAAAGTTGCATTTATATTTACCTAAAGGTGCGAGAAACCAAACCCCTTGGCCAAGGAGTTGGAAAGGTAGGACCCAGGAAGGATGAAGGGCAAAGAACTCCTCCAGGTTCAGGACAGGACCGGTGACCTCTCTATCAACGACGCCTGCGTCGTTCCCCTCTCTGATACTTCGCTTCTCCTTGATTCTCTCAGGTAGTCTTCTAAGGTTCCGCCCCCCACCTCAGGACCTCTCTGGACAGCGGTTCAGTCTGCAATCGATCAGCTTGTATGTCTGGAGCTTATGCGTTCTAATGCCAATGCCTGTTCTCTGAGCTCCTCTGCAGCTAATTAACTAATTCTATATCTATTATACCCTTCTACGCCCATGTACCTCCCCTTAATGTTGCAGAATTATGGGCCCACTACTTCTGATTGGACGGGGACAGGGGTTGATCCTCACACCATGTCAATTTAGTTCAATTTCTTTAAGCCCATTGTCTTTAAAATACCGCCCATCACAATTAATACATTGGCTTTATTTCCCACCCGTTTCTCATTGATTCAGCAACAACGTTTTATATACAATTGTATCGAGTGCAGGTACATTTCGGGTGAACTTGTGAACCAGGCTTCGCGACCTTGGAGAGCTTCCAAGTTGACTTCATCGCATTCTCTGGTCAGCCTTTCAGGGCGCATGTGCAGAATCAATGTCTCTCGAGCTGCAGTTCAACCAACCCAGGCCCATTTTACGAACTAATAAAAGTCAAAGAAGAAATATTAAAATCACAATATAAATGGTTTCACTGTATACCCACTTTGCCTACTCTATTCCCATTTATTTATAAATCTATCCCGCATTAATAGCGTTAGAATACCACAGTTTAATTGCAACATATGAGCAAGCTGCAGCACGTGAAAACATTAAGCAGCCATTTTAATACACACTGCGCAGAAGCCAGGATTTCCCTCCAAGCAAAGAAAGACGTCATACCATGTGATATGGTTGACACATGCGCAATAAGTTTCCCGCGCTTTAGCGGCCATTTTAGATTAGACAAGCGTTATTTGTTAGTTTAAACACATAAGCAAGCTTCTTTCTACTTGTATTCGTGTGTGTATTTGTTATTACAGACATTACAAAGTTTAATAAATTAATACTGTGAGAAGATTGCTTTCGAGCAAGTCTCATTGTGAGTCCTTGCTCCATCATGGTAATAATATCTAACTTTTCGTTACAAAACCCCCCTAGAAATTCACTGAAAAAAAACAACGCTTAAAATGATGTTATGGTTAAACATTGTAATAATATAAAAACTATTGTTTTAAATAAAAAACACTGAAATTCACCAGATTTACTGAGCTTACTAGAACTTTGCACTACTTGTACCCTCACATATTACATCACTCATTACATGTTCAATGACTGCATTGATAACACTCTTAATGAAATCTAAAATAACATCATCGATAACAACACTGTGCACAACAATATGCAGAGATAGATAGATACACAGTCCTTCTCTGTGATCATTAATCACCACACCTGATAAGTTGACTCTTGCAGGTGCATCCTTGATGCAAGTATCTACCATTAAATCCTCCACAGTGTATAAAAATAAACATTCTAAATGCAGAACTCTGTCAGCAAAACGTTACACTTCCCAAACTACACTTTTTTCCTTCTTTGTGTCTTGCTAAAACTACTCTATAATGTCAATGTACTACAAAAGAAAAGTACACTTTAGAATGCATGCTTTTCATTTCCTTACAAGACACTTTGCATTTAAATTTTGATTATTATTAATACACATTGTTGCATAAAACTAATTTTAAGTATTAGCGCATTATCCTCAACAAAACATACATTTCACACAACATTGACAGACATATCTGCAGTCTCAGGCAAACAATGAATACAAACCGGTTGGCTCTCATTGCCCTAAATCTTTCTAAAGTGTACTGAAATAAATAAACCATGTAATATATTAAAAATACACAATGAATAACATGTAAAATGGTCCTATAATGCCATCTTGGGGTTCATGTGACGTTTATAAACTACTTGGCAATCAGCCTTATGGCTTCTAAATGTCAGCAAAACCCACAAAATGGGCCCTTATTACACAGTTACCTGCTATGTATTCAACTCTCTGTACTTTCTCTATCTCTCTCTATATATATACACACACACACACATATATATATATATTCACTGAAAAAACCATAGGTTTTAGGGACAGTTATAGTTAGTTGGACATTGCACTCGTACAAAACCCGTGAAATTCCCCCGTTATAGTTAGTTCAGGTAACTATAACTCGCGCCCCCGCAATGCACTGCTGATGTCGTCACATATTACATCACTCATGACATGGTCAGTGACATCACTGATGACATCACTGATGACATCTCAAATGACATCACAGATGACATCATCCAGTGACTGTGTGTTTCTGTAAAGTTTAAATATGTTTAATATATATAGGGAAAGGCGTATTGAAGAATGAGTGGGTGTATAAGTGTCTGAATGGATGATTTAGTAGGTGCGTGACTAACTCTATAAGTGAGTGATTAAACGTATCTTACTGAATGCATGGGTTAGTGACTAAACTGGGTGAATGTCTGTATCTGTCTGTCTGTTGCTGTGTAAGTGGCTGCATGGGTTTGTGAATAGCTACATGAGTGTCATTATGAGTTATTGATTGGTTGTCTGAGTATCTGTATGGGTGCCTGAGTGTTTGTGTGGGTGGGGTGTGTGCGACTCTGTGCATAGATGTGTGAGTGGGTGATTCACTGGGTGGATGGTTTCAAGAGTGCATCTGTGATAGACTGTATGGGTGGGTAAGTGTGTGTAAGAGTGTGTTAGTGAGTGAATGTATGTCCCAGTGGTACATGTGTGAGTAACTACATATGTGAAAGGCAGTATATATGTGTGTTGGAGTATATAAATAGCTATAAGCTAGAGTGTGTGATTGTGAGAGTGACTGTATGGATGAGTGTGTGCTTGTATCAGAGATTGTATAAGAGCGTAAGAATGTGCTAGTATTTGTATGAGTAAGTGAGCTGGTGTGTGTATAACTGTATAGGTGAGTAAATGGGTGTGTGCTTAATTTTTTGCATGACTGACTAGGTGTGTGAGTACCTCTATGGATGAGTGGCGGTGTGTGAGTGTTTATATAGGTGTATGAGTGCATATAATAGTCCTGTACTGAGTGACTATAAGTATGAGTGACTGTACGGGTGAGTGAGTAGATGTGTGTGTGTAGACCTAAGAATCAGTGAGTGTGTATATAGTAATTGGTGTTGGAGTGTCTATGGTTTTGACAATGGCAGTCTGTAATTTACAGTGGGTGTATCAAAAGTTATATTAGGGTGTGAGAAGATGCATCAAATTATCTTATGGATGATGTCATCAGTGATGTCATCAGTGATGTCATTTGAGATGTCATCAGTGATGTCATCAGTGATGTCACTGACCATGTCATGAGTGATGTAATATGTGACGTCATCAGCAGTGCATTGCGGGGGTGCGAGTTATAGTTACCTGAACTAACTATAACGGGGGAATTTCACGGGTTTTGTACGAGTGCAATGTCCAACTAACTATAACTGTCCCTAAAACCTATGGTTTTTTCAGTGAATTTGTAAGGTTTTTTAAATGCTAATTTCTAACTATAACGTGCCTGAAACCTATGGTTTTTTCAGTGAATTTCAAAGGTTTTTTAAATGCTAACTCCTAACTATAACATGTCTGAAACCTATGGTTTTTTTCAGTGAATTTCAAAGGTTTTGTAAATGACAATTTTTAAATGTATTAATTGTTATATTTATTTTTTTGATACTGATTTACTACATTTTTTAAACTATTTATTTTTAGATATTTTATTTTTTTAAATACATTGTAATTACATTATACATTACATTACAAAATATACTTTCTCAGAATGAATTACTTTAGTTTAAATACTTTGCAAATAGGCAAAAACTTTTAAGTACAGTAGTTACAGTTGTTGCAATGGGCAACACAATTTCAAACACAATGCAACATTGAGCTCAATGTGAATTTCAAGTTAAATGCAATTAGTTACTTTATGGATTACTTTTCTAACCACAGGACTGGATCCTAGATTCAGTCCTGGGACATCTCCTGTAAACAGTTGAGTAAAAGCGTTTTGGTTACAGTAGTGATTTTTAAGGAATATTATTGTATTTTAAAAGTTGACACTTAGAAATCTTTCACATAGAATCACCAATGTTATCCTATGGGAGGAAATTCACTTAGCAGGTAAGTAGTGTTATCGTTACTTTTTCTTACTCAGTGGTGGATCCTGGATCCAGCACTGGTGCATCTCCTGTAAACAGTTGAAAGAATGCGTTTAAGTCATACAGGCGATTTTTAAGGAATATTTGTTGTTTGTGAAAATCGACACAAACTTTTCTGCTGAAAACCAGACAATGGATTCCTATGGAAGGAAATACAAGTTACTGGTAAGTACGGTTAGAATTACTTTTCAAGGTCAGTGCTGGGCTAAAAGATGCAGCACTGGGTTCTCTCCTGATAACAGGTGAGTAAATCGGAATTCGTAGTTCGGCTAATTTTAGAGGAATATTATAAAGTTCCAAAACTCCACACTTAGAAGAATTTCCAAGTGAAACCAGTCAATGTTAGCCTATGGAAGGAAATTCAAGTTACTGGTAAGTACGGTTAGAATTACTTTGCAGGATCAGTACTGGGCTCAAAGATGCAGCACTGAGGTCTCTCCTGATAACAGGTGAGTAAATTGGAATTCGTAGTTCTGCTGATTTTAGAGGAATATTATAAAGTTCCAAAACTCCACACACAGAAGAATTTCCAAGTGAAACCAGTCAATGTTAGCCTATGGAAGGAAATTCAAGTTACTGGTAAGTACGGTTAGAATTACTTTTCAGGATCAGTACTGGGCTCAAAGATGCAGAACTGAGGTCTCTCCTGATAACAGGTGAGTAAATTGGAATTCGTAGTTCTGCTGATTTTAGAGGAATATTATAAAGTTCCAAAACTCCACAAACAGAAGAATTTCCAAGTGAAACCAGTCAATGTTAGCCTATGGAAGGAAATTCAAGTTACTGGTAAGTACGGTTAGAATTACTTTGCAGGATCAGTACTGGGCTCAAAGATGCAGCACTGAGGTCTCTCCTGATAACAGGTGAGTAAATTGGAATTCGTAGTTCTGCTGATTTTAGAGGAATATTATAAAGTTCCAAAACTCCACACACAGAAGAATTTCCAAGTGAAACCAGTCAATGTTAGCCTTTGGAAGGAAATTCAAGTTACTGGTAAGTACGGTTAGAATTACTTTTCAGGATCAGTACTGGGCTCAAAGATGCAGCACTGTGGTCTCTCCTGATAACAGGTGAGTAAATCGGAATTCGTAGTTCGGCTGATTTTAGAGGAATATTATAAAGTTCCAAAACTCCACACTTAGAAGAATTTCCAAGTGAAACCAGTCAATGTTAGCCTATGGAAGGAAATTCAAGTTACTGGTAAGTACGGTTAGAATTACTTTTCAGGATCAGTACTGGGCTCAAAGATGCAGCACTGAGGTCTCTCCTGATAACAGGTGAGTAAATCGGAATTCGTAGTTCGGCTGATTTTAGAGGAATATTTGCACAATGGTGAAGGAAGGGGGTGGGGCCTGAGGTGACATGTCTGCAAACACGCCCTGTGGCGCGTTTTAAGTTGGAGAATTAATTCCTCCTCAATCCAGAGGGTCCCTAGGGGCCAAGTAGCCCACCAGATACCTCCAGTATGCGCCAGAGAGCTGCGTTGCAGAGAGGTGTACAGAGGCCATGCCCCTTTTGCACCTCTCTGCAACGCAGCTCTGTGGCGCTTTCTGGACGTACCTGGTGGGCTAGTTGGCCCCCAGGGACCCTCAGGATTGAAGGAGATTTAATTCCCCATCTTAAAACGCGCCACGGGGCACATGTCACCTGAAGCCCCGCCCCCTCCCTTCACCACTGTGCAAACGCGCCCCGTGGCGCGTTTTAAGTTGGGGGATTAAGTCCCCTTGAATCCTGAGGGTCCCTGGAGTCCAACTAGCCCACCATGTACCTCCAAAAAGCACCACAGAGCTGCGTTGCAGAGAGGTGTAAAAAGGGGCGTGGCCTCTGTACACCTCTCTGCAACGGAGCCCCTGGCGCATACTGGAGGTTCCTGGTGGACTAGTTGGCCCCCAGGGACCCCCAGTATTCAAGGGGAATTCGTTCCCCCTCTGCAAACGCGCCAGGGGGCGCGTTTGCAGA
This sequence comes from Calotriton arnoldi, assembly GCA_963921515.1. NCBI lineage: Eukaryota > Metazoa > Chordata > Amphibia > Caudata > Salamandridae > Calotriton > Calotriton arnoldi. Next base: position 2,296,815 of record CAWUFW010002071.1, on the reverse strand, counting down.
GTGGTAAAGGAAGGGGCGGGGCCTGCGGCACAATTGTTTTTTTTTTAATTATTATTATTTTTTTTCCCGAAGGGGGACTGTGTGGCCCCCCTTCCTTTTTCCTTTTTTTGGGCCCTGGGGATCCCGGGACACTGCAGGAGCCAACCCTGGGGGGTGGTGGTCCCCAGGGCCATCACTGGCTCCAGGACCGGGGCCGCGCGGCCCCCTCCCCACATCTGCAAAGCCCCGGGGAGGTGGTGGTCCTCGGGCTTCGGGGTCCAAAACGGACCCCCATTTTAAATTTGTTAGTGCCCCGGGGAGGTGGCGGTCCCCGGGGCGTGTGGGGGGGCTGGAGAGCCCTCCCGCACCATTTTTTATTTAAAGCCCTGGGGGGTGGCGGTCCCCGGGGCTTGGGGGGCCTTAGAGGCCCCCATAAAATCTAAACCCACCTCCGCATGCCCCCGGGACTTGGGCCACCCGGGGGCAAGTTAGCATCGAGCGCGAAAGACCGCGCTTCGATTTTTTTATCGGCGGGATCCGCGCACCCTAAGCGCATCCCGCCGATTTTTTTAAAAAAATGCTTTTTTCTGCCCAGGGGTCCTTGTGGGACCCCTGAGCAGACCTAGGGGTCAGGGTGTTTCTACCCTACCCCCTTTTGCGCTTTGCGCACTTGTTTCTGTCCCTCGGTTCTACCGAGGGATAAATGGCTGCCAACACTTCCTGATTTGAAGTGTTGACAGCCAATTAGCATGCAGCTCGTGATCGGGAGGGTACGCGGACCCTACTCGGCCATAGATATATATGTGACTTTACTTTTGATTTTCTCAGGAACTACTGAACGGATTTACACCATTTAAGCAAAAGGCACCACACTGAACCAAGGGCTACCTCTTTGCCAAATTTGGTGTAATTCCGTTCAGCAGTTCGGGCTGTAGCCGCGATGAACGGTTCCTATGGAAAAATGAATGGGGAAAACGTGTTTTGGGACCCCCCTTTTTTCTTGGCCCCTGCTTGACGAATCACCCCGAGACTTTCAGGATAGGAGCGGACCGGAGCGCCCCAACAAGTTGGAAGCTTTCGCGAAGATTCGTCAATCGGCGCCAACGTTATTTCAAATAGAATGTTGCGGATTTCCTATGGAAAATAGGTCCTAACTATAACTATCTACTGGCGACCGCCAGTAGATAATATATATATATATATATATATATATACATATATATATTTACCAACAAATTGTGAATCGCACTTCAGGGAGTATATATTCAGGCTGTTTTATTTTCTTATTACCATCACCACCAACCAACGCATTTCGACCTTGACGGTCGTGATCACAATTTGTTGGCAAATGAGTTGCGAGATTTGATTCCATCTCGCTAACTCACACCGGCCGTGCTGCGTGCTGCAGAGGAATCGTTTGTTGGTACTATATATATATATATATATATATTCACTGAAAAAACCATAGGTTTCAGGCATGTTATAGTTAGAAATTAGCATTTAAAAACCTTAGAAATTCACTGAAAAACCATAGGTTTTAGGGACAGTTATAGTTAGTTGGACATTTCACTCGTACAAAACCATAGAAATTCCCCGTTATAGTTAGTTCAGCTAACTATAACTCGTGCCCCCGCAATGCACTGCTGATGACGTCACATATTACATCACTCATGACATGGTCAGTGACATCACTGATGACATCACTGATGACATCTCAAATGACATCACTGATGACATCATCCATGTGATAATTTGATGCATCTTCTCACACCCTAATATAACCTTTGATACATCCACTCTAAATTACAGACTGCCATTCTCAAAACCACTCCAACACCAATAACTACATACCCACTCACTGATTCTTAGGTCTACACACACATCCACTCACTCACCCGTACAGTCACTCATACTTACGGTCACTCAGTACAGGACTATCATATGCACTCATACACCTACATAGACACTCACACACCGCCACTCATCCATAGAGGTACTCACACACCTAGTCAGTCATGCAAATAATTAATCACACTGCCATTTACTCAACTATACAGTTATACACACACCAGCTCACTTACTCATACAAATACTAGCACATTCTTACGCTCTTATACAATCACTGATACAAGTACACACTCATCCATACAGCCACTCTCACAATCACACACTCTCACTTATAGCCATTTATATACTCCAACACACACATATATACTGCCTTTCACATATGTAGTTACTCACACATGTACCACTGAGATATACATTCACTCACTAACACACCCATACACACACTCACCCACCCATACAGTCCATCACAGATGCACTCTTGAAACCATGCACCCAGTGAATCACCCACTCACACATCTATGCACAGAGTCACACACACCCCACCCACACAAACACTCAGGCACCCATACAGATACTCAGACAACCAATCAATAACTCATATAGACACTCATGTAGCTATTCACAAACCCATGCAACCGCTTACACAGCAACAGACAGACAGATACAGACATTCACACAGTTTAGTCACTAACCCATGCATTCAGTAAGATACGTTTAATCACTCACTTATAGAGTCAGTCACGCACCTACTAAGTCATCCATTCAGACACTTATACACCCACTCATTCTTCAATACGCCTTTCCCTATATATATTAAACATATTTAAACTTTACAGAAACACACAGTCACTGGATGATGTCTTCAGTGATGTCATTTGAGATGTCATCAGTGATGTCACTGACCATGTCATGAGTGATGTAATATGTGACGTCATCAGCAGTGCATTGTGAGGCGCGAGTTATAGTTAGCTGAACTAACTATAACGGGGGAATTTCTATGGTTTTGTACGAGTGAAATGTCCAACTAACTATAACTGTCCCTAAAACCTATGGTTTTTTCAGTGAATTTCTAAGGTTTTTTAAATGCTAATTCCTAACTATAACGTGCCTGAAACCTATGGTTTTTTCAGTGAATTTCAAAGGTTTTTCAAATGCTAGTTTGTAACTATGCCTACAGAAGTAGGACATGTGAAGAAAGAAGAAAAAACGCACAGAAAGAAGCAAAAGAAATGTAGAAAGAAACAGAAGTCCACAAAGACGAAGAAAAATGCAGGAAGAAGCAAGACATGTACAGAAAGAACCAACAGAGGAGCAGAAAGAGGCCTTGTTGCAAAATCATCCTGTGCCCACACCTTTTCCAGACGGGTACTGGTGGTAACTGACTCTGACTAACCAGGCCTAGAGCCAGTGCTATGGTAAAAGACACTTAGAATACAGTTAAAACACCTACATACACTAGGGAACACTATGCGTTGGGGTACCCCTGTGATTAGCATGACCTCCTCTGTAAGGCCCTAGTACATAATAGGGCAGGGGGATTAAAACTTCCTCTTAAAACGCGCCATGGGGCGCGTTTGCACACTGGTGTAGGGAGGGGGGGCCTGAGGTTACATGTGTGCAAACACGCCCTCTGGCCGTTTTAAGTTGGGGATAAAGTCCCCTTGAATCCAAAGGGTCCCTGGGGTCCAACTAGCCCACCAGGTACCTCCAGTAAGTGCCACAGAGTTGCGTTGCAGAGAGGTGTAAAAAGGGGCATGGCCTGGACCACCTCTCTGCAACGCAGCGCAGTGGCGCTTACTGGAAGCACCTGGTGGGCTAGTTGGCCCCCAGGGGCCCTCATGATTGAAGGGGAATTAATTCCCCAACTTAAAACGCGCCACAGGGCGTGTTTGCACACGTCACCTCAGGTCCCGTCCCCTCCCTTCACCACTGTGTAAACACGCCCTGTGGCCGTTTTAAGTTGGCAAATTAAGTCCCCTTGAATCCTGAGGGTCCCAGGGGTCCAACTAGCCCACTAAGTACCTCCAGTAAACGCCACAGAGCTGCGTTGCAGAAATGTGTAAAAAGGGGCGTGGCCTTTGAACACCTCTCTGCAACGCAGCTCCCTGGCGCATACTGGAGGTACCTGGTGGGCTAGTTGGCCCCCAGGGACCCTCAGTATTCAAGGGCAATTAATTCCCCAACGTACAACTCGCCAGGGGGCGCGTTTGCACAGTGGTGAAGGAAGGGGGCGGGGCCTGAGGTGACATGTGTGCAAACACGCCCTGTGGCACATTTTAAGTTGGGGAATTAATTCCTCTTCAATCCTGAGGGTCCCTGGGGGCCAACTAGCCCACCAGGTACCTCCAGTATGCGCCAGGGAGCTGCCTTGCAGAGAGGTGTTCAGAGGCCACGCCCCTTTTTACACCACTCTGCAACGCAGCTCTGTGGCGCTTACTGGAGGTAACGGACCCCCAAATTTACATTTGAAGTGCCCCGGGGAGGTGGTGGTCCCCGAGGCGTGTGGGGGGCTCGAGCCCCCCACACATGTATTTTTTTTTTTTTTAAATGAAGCCCCGGGGTGTGGTGGTCCCCGGGGCTGTGGGGGGCAGTGTGCCCCCCGCTATTATAAACATTGAAAGCCCCGGGGGGTGGCGGTCCCCGGGGCTTGGGGGGGCTTTAGAGGCCCCCCAAACTTTTAAAAAACAAGCCCCGGGGGGTGGCGGTCCCCGGAGCTGCGGGGGGCTGCGTGTCCCTTTGCAACTCATTATTGAAGCCCCGGGGAGGTGGCGGTCCCCGGGGCAGAGTGGGGGGGATTGGGGCCCCCCCACACATTTTTTCAGTGCCCCCGGGACTTGGCCCACTTGGGGGCTTTTTGAATACGAAGCGCGGGAGTCCGCGCTTCGTTTTTTTTAATTTTCAGCCGAAATTCGCGTTGGGTGCGCGAATCTCGCCGTTTAAAAAAAAAATGCTTTTTTTAGGCCCTGGGGGTGCTTGTGGGACCCCCTAAGCAGGCCTAGGGGGTCCGGGTGTTTCTACCCTGCCCCCTTTTTGCGTTTTGCGCACTTTTTTCTCTGATTTCTTGTGCCTCGGTTCTACCAAGGCACAAGATGGCTGCCAACACTTCCTGGTTTGGAGTGTTGACAGCCAATTAGCATACAGCTCGTGATCGGGAGGGTGCGCGGATCCTCCGCGGCCATAGATATATATGTGTTTTTACTTTTGATTTTCTCAGCAACTACTGAACGGTTTTACACCATTTAACAAAAAGGGTTCTTTCTGAACCAAGAACTACCTCTTTGCCAAATTTGGTGTAATTCCGTTCAGCAGTTCGGGCTGTAGCCTTGCATAAAGTTTCCTATGGGAAATTGATTTTTAGACTCTTATTTTTTGAATTTCTCCACAACTACTGAACGGATTTACACCATTTAAAAAAAAGGATGAAGTGCTGACAGCCAATCAGATCTCACGATGACATGTGTGGTTAGGCTCCGCCCAGATATATATGTGTTTTCTTTTTCAAATTTCTCAGGAACTACTAAACGCATTTACACCATTTTACCAAAAGGCACGACTCTGAACCAAGGGCTACCTTTTTGCCAAATTTGGTGTAATTCCGTTCAGCAGTTCGGGCTGTAGCCTTGCATAAAGTTTCCTATGGGAAATTGATTTTTTGACTCTTATTTTTTGAATTTCTCCGCAACTACTGAACGGATTTACAGCATTTAAAAGAAAGGTCGCTTTCTGAACCAAGCGCTACCTTTTTGCCAAATTTGGTGTAATTCCGTTCAGCAGTTCGGGCTGTAGCCGTGTCTAAAATTTCCTATGGGAATTAACATGGAGAAAACATGTTTTGGGAACCCCTTTTTTCTCGGCCCCCGCTTGCCGAATCATCCCGAAACTTTCAGGATAGGAGCAGACCGGAGCGCCCCACGAGTTTTGAAAATTTCGCGAAGATTCATCAACCGGCGCCAAAGTTATTGGAAATAGAATGTTGTGAATTTCCTATGGAAAATAGGTCCTAACTATAACTATCTACTGGCGACCGCCAGTAGATTATATATATATATATATATATATATATTATATATCTATATTTAATTTATATATATAGTGTTAGAGGAAACCTGAAGGACTGGAAGAGTTGGGAGACTGCTGGGAAAGGCATTTTGTATGTGCTTTCCAAGATCTGTATCCTCCTGAACAACTGATATATGGACATGACACAACTTGTATGATGGCTAGGATGATAAGCTGCAGGAGCACATCCCCACATGTAAAGTTGCAAAATACTGTAAATCTTCAAAAAGAAACCAGGTACTTCAAGAGGGATGAAGTGGCCATCAAACACCTCACTTGAAGGAAAATAAAACACCATAAACCCACGAGCACCAGAGAGCAAAAAGTTCAGAACTTCGTCAAAGTTGACACTTGTTTATTTCATGTTCCACAACTCTAACCAACAAGTTTTTTTAAAAAGACTTTCTCAGGGCTAGGAACTTTGTGGGATATTTAATTCTCAACTTCCTCCTACGGGTGTTTAACACTTATGAACTATATTTTGGGCAGCATATGTCAGCATTAAGAGGGGTTTGCTTCCCGAGTTATTTATTTTGTTTCCTTTGAGTACCTCGAAGACTGGTGATCTGGTATAGGGGAATTTCCCTTTCTGTATGCAGTGATGTTAAAATATTTTTTCGCTAGTTTGATATTAAAGAAATAGCTTATTTTTATTTACGTTGTGTGATTTTCAAGCCCTGAGGAAGTCTTTCAACAAGATGAAACACATGTTGGCTAGAGTGTGGAACATGACATAAACAAATGTCAACTTTGACTAAGATCTGGACTTTTTGCCCTCTGTTGCTCAAAGGTTTATGGTGTTTTAACTGATATATGGTATCTGCTTACAGAGTGGGTGCACATGTGGGGTATACACAACATAAAATTGGGGACGGGTAAATATCAATAGTATAGGACTTTTCACTTTGGCGTTCCTAGTAGCATCTAAGGAAATTTGTGTTCCATGTGCAATATCCAAGAAGTCACTTGTATCCCCTTCTTCAAAAAAAAGTTTATTGATGTCTGCTCATCTATAAGTCTATATGTTTCACGTCTATTGCACCCACATACATTTGGCTCTCCTGGACTCATGTTGTTTAAGAAGCATTTCATACTTATTTGCGCAGATGAAATTTCTTCTGACTATCTCAGCAATCACTCAAATAAAAATTCACCCAATATACCAATTCAAGATAGCCATTTCCAATTGAAGGTGCTTATTTAGAGCTGCAAATGGGAGGCGTTCCAGCATCGACTTGTGGTCTGAACTCAGCTTAACCTCAAAGTTTTGCATACTAATGAGCGTCGAACTGGGATCATCTACTACAATGGAAACCTTTTGAGTTTGAATAAAATAATTATTATATTAAAGCTAATTAAGTGTTGCAGGGTCCTTAGTTGCCTGACTTTGTTTTTCTGTTAGACGTGTCCACTCTACAACCCTGCCCTCTTCTGCTATCCCTCCCATGTGGTTAGTTCCCAGGATAAATGACTTCATTTTACATTAATGTTGACAGCTGTTGTTTTAGTGACATAGTCAAAGTTTGTACTCTCTCACCCATGTCAATGTTTCATCCCTCACCTCTGAGGATGTACTGCAGTTGTGATCAAGCATTATTGTACAAATCTAGGTGCCCCTTAGGGGTACCTGCAAATGGCTCATTAAGACTAAGACTAAGACCCACATTTTCTGCCTTTCCTCTGGTTGTGAACAAGCAAAACATGTCATATTTTAGTTCCTGGGCAAGGCCCAAGATTAGATGCTTCTTAGACACAGTTGCCAACACTAAAATGCACATATATGGTGTTTGTGTGAAAAAATGCCCATCCCCAGGAGCCAACGAAATGCTATAATCCTTAAACAAATATTCATTTTGATGGCCTGCTCTTCAACTTGGAGTTCCTGGTACACAGCCAGTGTTCTTTGTGTGTATTTTCAATTCCCATCCTTACAGGAACATTCTTTCTAAACAGCAAGCACATGCTGAGCTACAGCTGTCAATGATAAAGCTTGTCCGTTCAAGTTCTAATTCACCAACAACAATTAACACATTGTCAATAATTTCAGCAGAGACAGCAGGGAAAGAGTGAGAGCAGCACTCGGCCAAATGTTACTAAATTTCCCAAGTGTCTCCTCCATAACAACTGGCCATGTATTGCAGCGCAGAGGGAGCCAGCGGAACAGCGCTATGATGTATTCAAGCGAGCCAATTGGCATGCTCCAGCTTTTTATGACAATGATCACAGCCAGATTGGCTAACAAATTTGCATCCGTAGGAGATGCAGCGATACGTAGGTCATATCCAGCCACTGTGTTTCAGTCCCACATCTCCATAATGTAATTTTCAGTAGATTGATGTTGAGTTCATGGTCAATCGCCAAGAAAAGGTCTTAAGTGCTCCGTTCAGAAATTGGTGGCTGCAAAGTTTAAGGGATAGAGGTCCCCACAAGTGCCATTGCAGTCAGGGCCGGACGGGGATCGCAAATCAGCCCTGGCAATTGGGTCCGACTGGACCCGGAGGGTTGGGGGGGGCTGTCGGGAACACAGCTGCTGCGAACGCTTTTGTTACAAGGGGCCGATTTTGCAGCACTGCCGCAAAACCAGCCCCTGCTAACAAAAACGGCCCCAACAGGTCCAAAACAGGCCCCCAACCTTTCGGCCCACCGGGGAAACTCCCAGTGCTCGCTACGGCCAGTTCGGCCCTGTTTGCAGTCCGAAGTGCCTGCAGACCCAGTTTATCATCAGGATCAGGATTTCACCCTTTAGAATCCACCTATGGTGTCATTGTATGCCTGTCATAAATTAATGTTCAACAAATACAGGACAATGGGAAATTAGGAAACACCGACAATTAGGTTTTGTATGTGTGCTACCTGGGATCATTAATATGCATTTAATTTTTTTTTTCTCCTGAAACTTGAGACATTGCATCCCTTACACCAGCCTGCGTTTATCTTCACAGCTAACATAAGGTTAGGGTCTACTCTTTCCTGATGAGAAACAACTTAGCGAAATGCAATTTGGAAAAGTCAGGAAGGGAAAAGTTAATGTCAACAAAATGATAAGTTGCCGAAAAGCTTTTATTAGTAATGGCCTTACCTTTGCTTTCCATCTGTTTTGGGATTGGTAGCATGAACGTCAATTCACCAAAATGCCTGGGGTAGCGGAAGTGACATCAAACGCCATTTGACCTTTACTTTCACTTACACACACCTGATTATATGTAAACACACAGTTACACATACACACACTTGCTATCACATAAACACACTCTCACCTGCAAGCACACACACAACATACATTTCAAAATATTTCTTACCTAAGATGGCAGGAAGGGTCATATTCCAGCTAATTGCACTGTATTCTTTATTACAATAATAGTGAATAATAAAATAATAATCCCCTTTAGTGCAATAAAAACGTAAGAAAAGAGAAGGAGATTGGAGCGGCCCCTGTGTTCCTGGCACTGATTTAGCCACCTCTGAGGCCAGGGCTTGCAAAGGCAGGGCCGGGGTCTCATGGGGCAAGCCAGAGGTTGCAACTGCGACCCCTAAATGATGTCCATGATTAGTAGAATGAATTTCCGAAGCAGGTGGAGAGCAAATCACATAAAAAGCTCTTCTAATAATTCATGAACTGGAAGAAATTGGAAGCTAAATAAATACAAAATAGAATATTTGAGAAGTTAAAAGAAAATGCTGTCATGGTAGTTTGAGACAGGGGAGGGGAGCAATGGTGGAGTGGAATGGGACCTAACGGATGCAACTGAAGTGAGCCTTCTATCCACTGCTGTTTGTTTGTTTCTTTATTTTTGTATTTTATTTAGTGCTGACATTAACCACAATGTGCTCTTACATAGCAAAAGTAGTCCAAATTAGCGCCAGGGAATACTGGTCCAGTGTGGGTATTTCTAATAAACAAAATTAGACAAGATTATTTGATGAAACACAAATATTTTATAAAAATGTTTTTTTATAAACTGCTACAAAAAAGACATTGTCAAAACCAAAGGTTGACACCTAACAACAGATCTATTGGTTTGTGATTTCCTGTCCCTCACTGGAACCTTCATTTGATAGTTGTGAGGGTGCACGGTTTGATATAATGTTGGAACCCATCCATCTCTAGTTATTTGGTTCGCACGTATCTTTTGTTGTTATGAATATGTTTTACACACTCTGTAAAATATATAAAGGTTATTGTTATCTCTCAATTGGTAGTCATCTTCTTTTTAGTTAACATTTATGTTGAACAATGTCTAAAACATAAGGGGTCCACGAATACATATAAACTTCAATGTCACAGAGGTGTAGCCACAGATTTTTGAGGTTTACAACCGAGCTGTACGCTCCAGTCCATGCACCCTTCCTGCATTTGACCAATTATGAGGCACATTTATTTTAGTATACCTTGTAATCTCCACAGAAGTAGAAAAATATCATTTGATTATTTTATTTAAAAGTGCTCTAAAAGCTCTTTATAAACCCAAAGGCACCATAGCTTTGCACAACAAAATAAGAACAACAGAAGGCAAGCAGAGCCTGATCTAATAGCTAACTTTGTCCATAGCTAAGAACAACATACTACAGATTAGTAAATATATTAACCAAAAAGCCAAAAGCTTTAAAGAAAAAAGTCAGCTTAGGAATTTCAACAAAAATAATGTTTACAGCTTTTAAATAAAGTTATCAGAGATTCACCCAATCTTAATGATACCGGCAGATCATACCTGCAAATCACTGCTTCACAGGCAATTTAGTTACAGCAAATTACCACTTTATAATGTCACCATTTATGATACTCGGTTACCTCATGTAATGTTATGTTTTTCTGCTAAATTTATGGGGGTTCCTTCTTCCTAGCTAATCCTCACTAAAGGACAAACACGCTTAACATTCAGCTTGATCCCTAATGGAAGCCAATACACATTGCGCAAGATATGTGTAATATGATTAAAGTTCCCAGCCACAGTTGGGATCCTGGCTGTGGCATGTAGCACTTTTCTGTGCAGATCAAGGTAACTCTTAGGTATGCTTTACAGCAATGTGTTACAAGAGACTGGTCAGGAAAGAAACATTGCTCACACCACCAACTAATGTCTGTCCATGCTGGAAAATTGCAGACTTTCCTCTGGAGAAACAGCTGAAAGTTGCTTGACTTTGCCAAGTACGGTATATTAATATCTAGTTTCGGTCAATTATCTGTAGCAAAAATCCTAGCGATTTCACCTGGATGACAAGCAGAGGTGCTCAAACTTATTGACTCACCCATGTCTTTTATGACCGAACCAGGAATGTACAAGTTTTGCCTTGATTTAGAAAGGAACATGGCTTTACTGAAAATGCTTTCAAACAGCAATAACACATCTAGTTTAATAAGTGTCAACACATTTTCTCTGGTGCTTGATTTCATTTACTGGAAGAATTAGATTACTGAGTGAAGCAGAGCTCCCTCCAAACTAAATTGAGGCAAAAACAGAGGGCCTTATTTTATATTTTAGCGGAGAGGCTACTCCTTTGCAACGGCGGCAGAGTTCTCTCCCTGTCAATGTAGTGGTCCGCCCCCCAAATCTAATTGTTGGCATACCTCTAGTTTGTCCACGATGGAGACTAATCTGTCTCAGCTATGGCCAAACTTCTCTGATGGCCCTGGGGAGTAATAGATGCTGGAGAAAGGGCTACATGCCCTCCCACCCAATTTAGAGGGGCGGACATGTAGTCATTTCTTACTGTTCCTTATCGCCAGGTAAAATCTGGTGGAGGGGATAGTAAAAACCATTCTAATGCTCCCCTCGCCATGGAAGACGCCTCCCATGGCAACAGGGGCATTAGTGGTTTTTCTTTTCAAAAAGAAAATCCCATTTCAGGATTTTCTTTATGAAAAGAAAAAAGGATTCTGTTTGCTGCAGGGCTGCGCCCTTCCGACGTGTCATAGTGCAGTGGTGCACAGTAAATTAGAGTGGTGCAGAATGTATTGGCGTAGAGTGTAGTGGTGTAGAGTGCAGTAGCACAGAGTACAGTGGTTCACAGTAGATTAGAGTGGATTGGCATATAGTGCACTGGCATACAGTGGTGTGGTACAGAGTAGAGTGCAGTAGCATAGAGTACAGAGTAGTGTTGTACTGTTCATACTTTCTCAGTAAATCTGTGCGTTTGTTGGACAACATAAACGTCAAAACTGTGCAAGACTGATTCTACGCACACCATCAGGACATGTTGGCCTTAGTCCTGCTAGCTCACAGTGCACCAGCTGTGCAACTAACCTAGCAAGGTAACATGTGGAATGTGCAACCTAAGAATATGACAACCCTTACTCCTCAAGAAAACCATGGAAACTGATCTAGAACCCTTTTGTTTGGTAACTCATGCATACCCAAAGAGATCCACAAGAAATACACAACATGGTGTTTCAATATTTATTAAAGCAATATGATTCGTGTGTAAAATACATTTGCTGCAATTATCAATAGAAGGAAACAGAACAGTGTAATCAGCATTACGAGAATGGTAAAGAAAATAAACAATTCAACCATTGTGCTCGCTTATGAGTACTGCTATATTTTGTGCTCCTACCTAGTGCAACCTATCCTAGTGTGTCTAGGGATGGTGAATCTGCCAGAATCCCTGTAGGGTGATCTAACACCCCCTTCACTTATGGGTAAGTGTCATCAGGGAACCCTTCTTGGTGTAGAGCTGGGCACCATCCTTCTCAGGAGGCAAGCAGGATTCAACTGGGCTAGAATTCTGGCATGGGGCAACCTCAACAATGTCAGCGAAATGCTCCTCTGTCTAGCAAAGGAGTGATGTTGTTTAAATAATAAACTTCACTCATGTAATCATGCGAACCGCCAGTCAGACTGCTGTTGTTGATTCTTTTGTAATACCTCTGTCGCTGAGCAGACAACAACAAACAACAGCATTTTACGCAGTGAACTTAGCCCTTGTACAGAATGTTCAGGGCAGTCAATATTATGCCTACGAATAAGTGTAAATGTAAGCAAAGACATTTCAAAGAATATTTTCCTGCACAGGCACGCAAGCAAATGTGTGTCATATGTCAGCGTTTAAGAAAAGATGACAACTTTAAAATGTGAGCATGTAAAATTGTGGTGTACCTACTCTGGCCTTATGTGACCAAACAACAATGGGTAGAGTGACGTAGAGTGAAGCGGCGTAGAGTGGAGTGGTGCAGAGTAGAGTGCAGTGGCTTGGAGTGGTTCAGAGTAGAGTGGAGTGGGGTAAAGTAGAGTATGCATCATGTTGTAGCACACTGCCATTACAGATAACACATCTTCAATTGAAATGTCCATTACATTTGCACAGACATACAGTTTTGCTGATAAAGCTATACAGTGCACAAACGATAACGTGTGGAAATGTCATCACCTAGTGTATTGATGTGTTTTGATCATATTTAAATATTTGTTACCACCACACTTCACAGCCTTCCTCCAGCACTCCCTCAGTAGACATCATAATTGTCACATAAATCTGCTCACTTTGAAGTCAGAGAAAGAAAAGTAAACACCAAGCTCCCTCGAAGACAGAGCCTGACATTTGACGCCTGTCTTTGAATGCACAACAAATGTGACATAAGAACAAGCTTTAATGGCCTGTTTACAAAATCTGAACACTGGTGGAAGAATACCGTAAATAGGTTTGGGCCAAAGAAGGGACAAACTCAAGCTGGACATCCTGAAACAAATGAAGCCAGCAAATAGAAAGCAAGCAAATGTGAGTTACAAACCACAAAGCCAATGGCAAGCAATGGCCGGAATGCATTCCCAGGGAAGCTTTCTGAATGTCCCCAAGATGTTGTTAGCAAATCAGACAGCTGCGCTGTCTGATAGGCTTAGGCCTAAATGGACCCTCCATTTTAAAGAAAACATAAGACATGGGTGCCAGAGAGGAGGCAGGCCTCAGAATCAACAGTCATGTAATCCCAAGCCAAAAAGGCCTTCCATTGGCCACCTGAGGAAGTCAGGGTTAGACTTGCCTGAATGCAAGGAAGATTAATACCTCAATTTTAGTAGATAAAATCAAGCCTTACCACCCACCCCAAACACTTCAATGAACAGAAAGAGATTTCTGTCCCAAATCACATGCAACTTCACTAAAGTAGAACGTAGGAGATCACTCGGCTTGAGAGTCTAATTGAGGTATGCTCATATCAAATATGCTAATGAAATAAGAAGAAGAATGTTAAAGCAGTCGCGGCCGGCATGACTCGTGGGTGGGGGGGCAGTGGGTCGCACGAAGAGTGTGTCGCGCGAGGGGGTAGGTTTAATTTTTTTTTGAAAACGTATTTTATTGTCAAATTGCACATATGTTGCAGGGCTCTGCACTCCAGAGACTACTGCAATAACAAACCTTACAGCAGCCGGAAGCAATCGACTTTTTCTTTAAAATAAAGAACAAAAAAAACAACACATGGCTATGCATATGAAACTGAATGGTCCAAAGAGGACCCCCACCCTCCAACTCCCCCCCCACCCGCACCCACCCCCCAGAGTCGCACAATGTCCACGTAGTCCAGTCCACAATCAGGGTAGGTTTAATTTTAATTAAAAAAAAAAATAAATAACTTACCTTAGCCAGCCCGATCCGGTCCCACGTCGTCTCTGCTCCTCACAGGAAGCAGGCAGCCTCCCTCCCCTCCCCTAAGCCAATCACAATGCTGCAATGGCAGCGTTGTGATTGGTAGGGACGGCGCCCAGCCAGGCATCTATGGGTAGGCCTTTTTCTCCAGCCTACATGGAGAAAATGGCAGAGTGCGCATGACTGGTTTGGTCCCGCAACATTGGGCTAGCCCCTCCTCCCCTGCCCTGTTGCAGGACCGCCCACCCGCCTGCCCCCAACCAAACCCTTCTGCTTTCTCGCAGCGCGAGAAGCAGTAACATAAAATGGTATTTATACCATTTTATGTTACTGCTTCTCGCACTGCGAGAAAGCAGTGGGGCAACACTCCCCCGCCCACATGGAGGAGCCGCCCCTGTATAAAAATAATATTATATTTATCAGCATACTAATGAATGGGATGCCCAGTCACTCAACTGATACTCCCTGTGGATCATACCAATTGCCTAGCATCAAACATGTGCCTCACCATCTAATGGCTCACACTGGATACCTTCTTTAGTGTTTCTTGTTCACCCTAGCATGAGAAAGTAGATGGCGCTAGATGGCTGAAAAGACACTCTTTCCTTCCAAATTGCATGCAAAGGTATAGGACTTTTACAAATAGGCTATTTTTTTGAACAGCGAGACCTTTCACTCAAACATATGAACAAATAGTGCAGAAGGAAGGGATAGAAAGGACAGACTGAGAGAATGAATGTGCCTCTTTAGCTAAACTACCTTGTTACAGTAATGGCCAAATGTATCACTAGAAGTCAAGAAGACGGACAATATTTAATGTATTTTTAAATACTTTTATATAGCTCTAACGTATCAAAAGATATTACTTCAAATTTAGAAAGAGCAATTAACATATTTTGATAACCATTTTGGGAGATCGAAATCATAAGATACATTACTTGTGATGGGTAATACATTGGACTGTGAATGCAGAGGGGGGCAACAAAAACTGTGGATGTTGCAAGAATGGATATCTTAGTCTAGATCAGAAACAATCAGAAGAGCTGGGTTTATGGGAGTCTTCTGAAAGAGCTCATCATAATGCTTTGATTTATTACCAGTAATCCTATTACTCTCGTTCTCCCTTCCTTGCCCCATGCCTTGCTCATGCAGAGATTGCGCCTTCTGGACAGATGCTTCTGTGGCTTTCTTCTTTTTTAATTCCTTCCCCCCTACTGACAATAAGCCCATGAAAGGATGCATTACTCACAATCTCTCATGGCTCTGAGCTGAATTATTTCTCTCTCCTTGTTGACTATCAGGTCTCAATCTCTTTTCAAAGAATGTACCTCCTAGTGTGATGGCTGAGCATATACGTCTAGAGCATTTGGGTGTTTCACAGGGCCTCTTTATGAGCAGGGACGAGGAAGGACAATGAGGATTTGATGCATTTAGTTAGGATAGCTGTGAATGTTTTTAATAGTCTACTTTTATAAAAAAAATTCCATCAGAGCTATTTTTTAATAAGCGACTCTGGGCGTGATTTAATTTTTGTTGATTGGCCCGTCCTCCACCAGGATGACAGAGGTTCCGCCCGCCACATTTTGAAATGTCTGTCGGGCCGGTAGATGTGTCAAACATTCACAGGAACTACCATATCGCAAAGTTACAATGTTTTTTTTATTTTCACAAAGTAAACCCCAATAAAAAAAACAATCCCCCTCGCCCCAGGGGCATTGAGCACTTTTCAGTGTCTCTTACTGGCAGGTTTTTCCTGATTGTGACGTGCATTGAAAAACGGCTGTATGTCAGCCCATCTAAATTAAGTGAATGGACATATAGTCAAATCTCCAACTGCGTAGGGGCATCAGAGAAGCTTGACCATGGTGGAGACTACTCTGTCTCCACTGCGATCAAACTTCTCTAACTTCTGGTCAATCTTGAGTCCGATCAAATTAAAATTGGTTGGACCAGAATGTTAAATCAGGCCCTCTGTGTCAATGCTTCTTTGTGCATGACTTCTAAGTCGACTTATTGCTTCAGTGATTTCAACCAAGCACCCTTACAAGAAAACCTTAAATGTATATCAAGCAAACATAATTGCTTGAATCTACCTTCCTTGCGTGGTGATGCCCTCTTCCAGACAAAGGACCATCATTTACTGTTGTAAAATGAGAAAAACTGAAAGGGCCTACAGCTCACACACCCTGAGAAAATCACACTGCCTAGAACTCTTTCCAAGGGTGTTTATTACTTTTATCCCCCATCAGGAATGCCTACTAAACACATCACTGGAAAGGTCCATCATTGCATACACACCAGAGGTGTTGACATGCTGCCAAAATGACTAGGGCCCACCAAAACCCTAGTGACACTCCCGACTGCCAGAAGTACTTTGATTCCATAGAAATGCAGATGTGCGCCATGAAAATGCTGTTAAAATAACATTGCATCTTAAGTTCAGAAGAGTGTATGCACGTTATGGGTAGTAGTAGGATGTGAAATTTGCAATTTTCTATTAATTCTAAGTGCCAACTATGCCCTGACGACTCTACATCCTCATAACAAACTGCCGACTAAGGGGCATATTACCAAGGAAGTGGTGATGTGAGGCGTTAGCCTCCCTGGCTTAACGCCTCTCTCCGCCACTTCGGAAACGTCAGTCTGCACCATATTAACAAGGATATGGTGCAGCCTGGCGTTTCCCCCTGCGATGGCGCTAAGTTACACAACTTAGCGCCAGCGCAGGCACCCAAGCAGGGAGGTTTGTTTATGTGTAGGAAGGAGTCCCTTCCTGAACATAAACAAACCTAAAATGCCATTTTGTAACTTTCATTTGTGCTGCTTCATGCAGCACGCATGGAAGTTACAAAATGGCATTTTGAAAAACGGTTTGTTCATGTACAGGAAGGGACACCTTCCTGTACATGAACAAACCATGGCATTTTGCTTTTTCTATGTGTGCTGCACAAGGCAGCACACATGGAAAAAGCAAAACTAGGAGAAATAAAGCATTTCTCCTCGTTTCGCCACCTTAAGACCAGGATTTTTCTGGTCTTAAGCTTGACGCTGCCACCTATTATCGCCAAACTTGATAATAGGTGGCAGCGTCGACTTCAATGGGTGTTGCGGTGGAACGCCCACCGCAACACCCACTGCACGCCCCCTTTCACGCTAAGTTTAGCGTGAAAGGGCCCTATTATCAAGGAAGCGTTAAGCCACTTAATGTGGCTTTAAGCCACGTTAAGTGGCTTAACGCTGCCTTGATAATAAGGCGCTGACCCTATCGCCACCACAATGTCACAAAAAGTGGCGTTGTGGTGGTGATAGGGGCTTGATAATATGCCCCTAAGTATTTACAATCCTTGGAAGCAGAGATATAGGAGCATTTGTGCAAACACAATATGAACTAATGTCTACGTATTCAGTGGCACTATGATTGTTGATAGGTGTGTCATTTAGTGATGATAATTGGTTGTAGATACCTAAGTTTATAATCCTGATTGTGACTTCCATGCCTATATTTTGTCTGGTTCAATGAACTATGATAGTTAATTCTTTGTTTTATACTTATTGCAGGAGATTTTATCCACCTTCTGTGATTTTGTATGGGCCAAATGTGATGTTATGTCACATCTTGCAAGGTTCCATTGATTAAAGGTCATGTGAATTCTCTTTCTGTTGTATCATCGAGAGTCTCCTGTTGTGTAATATCAGTTCTTCTGCATCTTGCATTTTCTGAAATGACATCAGCACAGAATTATCAGTGCAGAAGTATTCATAGGCCATTTAGTTCCCATTGTTTGCCGCCTAAATTATTTTTGTGCACTGTAACAATAGCTCAGTTCTTCTGTGCGCCTCACTTTTAACACTGTTAATTAAAAATATGTGGATAACTTTTTTCTTGTCTCTTGCAGTGTCATCAGCCGAGCTCCTGGCCTCAAGCTAGTGGTGGAGACTTTGATAACATCTCTGAGACCCATCGGAAACATTGTCCTTATCTGTTGTGCTTTTTTCATTATCTTTGGGATTCTTGGAGTTCAGGTGAGAGCTTCACAAGCACAGTTGACCATGATGGGTTGGATTCTCAGTGTGCGCTCTTCTGATGCAGTGTCAATGGAATGGTTAGTACTAGGCAGTAAGAGGACAATAATGTCAGAATACGAATGTAGGTGATGACTAGCTCATGGGTTTAGACTATTAGCCTGTTTTACAGAGACAGAATTTGTTCATTGGTGGTAAGTTTGACACAACGTCTCATCACCAATCTGCAATAAGGTTTGCAAACAAAAGTACAGGAGACTTACATTAATCATGCTAAGTTTGGTGAAAATGGATGAAGGAAGGCGCCAAAAATTGATTTAATTAATACTAAGGGAGTTGCCAAAGGGAAACAAATTTGTGAAGAAAATCAAAACAGTTGAACAGAAATCTAGTTCTGCCTTCGTCAGGGCAGACCATACTGTATTATGCTCTAAATTATTTGACTACACATTTGATCCAACTTTTCTTAGTCTGTTAATGAAACTGCATGATCACATATGGATGTGTGGTAAATTGTCAAATGATTGTGGGCTATCACCAAAAATCAGAGAATGGAATGATATTTGAGCAAGGCTGTGTTCTACCTCTGATAATATTCTCTTTATATGGGAGAGCTTGTGGGAAATTTAAAGCTGCCTAACTCAGATACAGTGTGGTTTTATACCAACCACGTTTGTAGTCCAGCTATTAATAAGAATGTTAGGCCAGCTATACTAAACACTGATCCCAAATACTGGTTGCAATTTGTGAATAGTATTTTTGCGACCACTGTGGAATTTTGCTAACCCGCCTATATATTAATGGTTAGAAAGAATGAGGAGAAATGGGATGGGACATGATTTTCGTTCAAATTCCTGTCTACCATTATTTTGGAGACAGGGATTTACGACCAAACCTATGGTTAGTTGCATGGGAACGCCCATGCACCACCTATGGAATGCCTCCTAGATGCAATGTAATGCAGGGGGATTGGGTTACAATCCAACGCAAATCATGATTTGTGTTAGATTATAAATTTCAACCCGAAACTTTGTGTTGGTTCTGCGTTAATATAGTAACGCAGATCCAAAGCAAAGTCTTTGTAAATCTATGCAAACTTTTATTTACATAGAGGTCCCACCAGAACACTTCCCATTTAGGGACTGGGTAACCCAATACTGAATCACTAATAGGATTTAGTGCATGCTACATCAAATCTAACAGGACTAATCTCCCTCTGCCCCCATGGCTGGGACTGTCCCGAGGTGAGGAATCTAACCTTGGAGATTGGCACTTCACCCGGTGTATCCTCTCAGAGACTTCTACAGCCCCTGTTTCTCTTTGTTTTTGCTAGAGGTTGCACGTTTATATTTTTGCGACAGTGGTTAGTAGGGTTGAAGCCTCCATCCATGTATTGAGGATGTCCAGAGATGACCAGAAACTCATTTTACACTTGCATCCCGGTTGGTGGGTCCCAGTCCCAAACTGCTTCATATTAGGAGAGCTCTTACCTGCCACACTACATCCTTGAATCCCAAGGATAGCACTGTGTTTTAAACAAGCTGGGCACATGCACCTCTTCATCTTCTGTATGTTTTCTCCCAAACTTCGCCAAGGCATGTGGCCTCAATGTTTCCACCCACGGGAATCTATCTGATACTTTGGGCATTCTCCCTTTACTGTCGGTGCCCCAACATATGTGAACACAAACAATTAGAAAAGGAATGCATCACAGCTTGGGGAATCGAGTATTCAGGGGGCTCATTTTTAGACCTATGTAAAGTTGCAACTTACACCTCCATATTTGTGGAGACAATAAATCTCGTTTGGTATGCTACGTTCGATTTGGTGTGTGCGGTGCCAAGTGTAGTCTTTTATCTATCAAGAAAATGCTGATCCCTTGCCCCACCAGTTCTAACTCTCTGTAAGAACACCCCCTTTGGAATTTAGGCACAGTATCCTCGTGCATCTAACATCAGGTGGGGAAACCTAACAAACTCCATAGGAGGCAATATTATATTTGCTTTGTTCCCTCTGATTTCCAACTTGGAGCAGCTATGCCTCGCCTGGTCACCCTCTACCTAGGAGGATGAGGTAGAAGTGGATAAAGTCTTCTCTAACGCAGCAAGAATCTAGCAGAATCATGTTATACAATTTTACGACTTACCTTATTTTACGCTGGTTGTGAGATGAAGAAAGATAGGTTTTCATTTCCTTTGGTTGCACTACAAAGTTTTTGATAAAACCTAATGTCACTGGTGGTCATGAAGTCTTCCAGAAAAAGAAAATGTTTCCTAGATATCTTAGCATGGGTGCGAGATTGTCTCAAAGCCTACCAGTACACCATTTTTCTTTGGTGTACTAGTAGTGTGAAGCTCGCAGGTCACCTCACATATTTTCCTTCTCATTTCAGCTCTTTAAGGGTAAATTTTACTACTGTGAAGGGCTGGACACAAAAAACGTCACCAATAGATCTGATTGCGCCCAAGCAAGATACAAGTGGGTCCGGCGAAAGTACAATTTCGACAACTTGGGTCAGGTATGTATGATCCTTCTCAATGTCACTGATACAATGGGACTGGGTGAATTTTCTTGTAATCTTGGGGTATGTTGACATTTCTCCATGTAAGCAGAAAGTGCTGGATGTTTAAATAAAAATGCACCAATCACTCACATATTTGTACTTTGTTGCAGAAGTATTTATTTTTGGAAGATGTATGTGACACACCTCCAATCAGATTCAAACCACTTTTGAAAAGGGGTTTTGTATCAGCACAAATCTTTGTATTCATGGCTTTAAAGCTCCAAAAAACCCTTTAATGATTCCAACCAAGGGCAGATGTAGGCACTTCTAGGCCCAACAGAAAGGAATCTTAAGAGCCTTGTTTGTATCTGTTGCAAAGGATTACAGAGAAATATGTTTGTAATGATTATGAATTAGATAGACCTAAAAAGTACAGTATGAGCATGGGTATTGTTCGAGCATGCTTTCTTCCGTGGTTCATACTGCATTCATTCAACGCAGAGATCAAGATGAGTTTAGAGCAGTGGCTAATAAGGTAACTTTGAAATATTGAACTTACTGTATATATGTCTACATGGAGACATTTATATCACAAACCTGGCTACAAAGCAATGGAGTACCCAATAATGTGCGATGGACACAGAACAAGGGGGTTGAATCACGAAACAGAAGGAATATTGGTCAGGGATAAGGACCAAGCGAGTAAAGGCAGGTTGTCTTACGATCGCAGCAAAATGAAAGAAGGCAGAGGGCTGGTGGGGAAGGCCAGGTAGTATGGCCTTATCAGAGGCAGGGTTGGGGTCAGATAGGAGGAGAGATTATGGATAGTTCAATGGAGAGTGCAGCAAAGCTTTGTGTTGGGTAGAGTAGTTAGGGATGGAAGAGGAGTGGCTTTTCAGTCCATTGAATCAGAGCCAATCTATTTTAACCGGTGTAGGAAATTAGATTGCTAGGGTAAAAGGGGGAAAAACCACAGTCTTGAAATGAGTTGTTGCTGAGATCAAATGAGGCCTAAACAATCTGAAAGTTAATCAGGTTTCTGTAAGGAATTCCTGTCTCACCTTGGGTAGCTTGGCCTAAGCAGAAAGGCGTCCTGAGAGGAAAATGTGTGTGGCATGTGTACAACAGCAAGCAAAACAAAAGCACAATCATGATAACAAAAATCTAAAACTTCAAGTCATTGAAAAAAGTAATACATGCAAGCCAAGCTCCACATTAGGAATAATGTATAAACATGATGTAAAATATTTATTGGATAAATATAAAAAAATCTACAAATAGTACTCCAGTATTTAAGTTCTAGTTGAAAGTGTAGCATGAATTCTGATCAGTGCTTTAAACCATGCATTTTACAGCATGTCTGCTCAGAAAGTCGAAGATGCAGGATCCAGTGTTAGAATTCTGGCTTGAGATTGTCAAACGGCTGATTTGAATGGGTCAAGCGCCAATTGATTTAAAAATGACAACAATAGTGGCCAATGACTGCAGAGGTTTGGCCTTGAAGCAACTTGTTGTGAGTCTCTAACAAGGAAGTTTCAAACAGTGGGTCAAACTATGGAGGTGAGGCTGGCAAAGGTGGGATTGACCCCGGTACTGGCAGCTCAAAGACTTGGGCTCCAGGTCATGCTGTGTGGAAGTCTCTCACTTGGGTGCAAGTACTTCTTTTAGCTGTGGCATGATTTTAGGTTGGCAGGCTTGGCTTGGTTTAAATGCTTGTCACACCCAGAGGGAATTTTCTAAAAGAACAGCCACGGCCCCTGCAGGTAAGAGCGGCGGGTCGGTGGGGCCGGGTTGTGTATTTCGACTGACAATGACGAGGAAAAATTAATTATTTATTTAATTTTCCCTCGTCATCGTCCGTCGAAATCCCCCCCAACCCACCCAGCCCCACCGCTCTTACCTGCACGGGCTGTGGCTGTCAAAGAATCAAATCACATGGTTAACGTTTTGGACTAAAGCTTGCACAGACAAAATACAGATCAGTTTACTGACCATTATAAAGGCCCGTGTGCACAGAGCTAAATTGCATTGCATCGCAGACGCATCCGCGTACAACTTAGGTAAATGGTGGGTCAAGAATTGTCTAATTTAAATATGCCATACATTTTTGCATAATCTGAAAAAGTGTTGAGTTTCTGGGTCGATTTGGATAACCTCTTGATTATCAAGAGACCTAAAATTCTCATCATCCCAGCTGAGTACTAATTACCCATTACAGCAGAATGTTTTCTAATTTCCGTCCAGCAATTATAGTCTCAGTGTAGAACCAGAATTTAGTTGGAGCGACCATTTCAGGTTTTTCTAATAAGCATTCTCCACGCTAATCATCATGCAGCTGATGCACCTGTGAAAGGACAGAGGGCAGCTGAGCGCTTGATTTAAATTATGCCTGAAGAAACTCCCACAATTCCTCTTGAGGGTCCCCTTCACAAAATCGATTTCCTGCACAAGATGTCCAGGAACTGCCCAAGGTCTCACCTCATAGCTAACTGGAAGCTTGCCCTCTGTCACCTCTCGGGATTAGACTCCGTGCATCAGCATGTCCCCCTCATTGGAACAAGTTTTCAGAATTGCAAATGTATCACTGAAGCGTGGTAAGAGGACATCTTAAAATAGGTAATAATAATTGCCTTGTGTCTGTGACCTTGAGCCAGATACACAGGGGCGGCTTCTCCTTAGATGATGAATATAGTTTATCTGGAAGGGAGAGCAAAGCAGCTGGACCTCTGTTACCTCTAAAGAAGTTTCTTAAATAAAGGTGGGTTAAAAGCACAAGTGCAAAGAAGCTAGCATGTCCGATTCACAAAGGGCCTGCGCACTCGTGGCGGGGGCCCTGCACTAGTGGCGGGACCCCCGTACTGCAATTACCCATTACGGAGGTCACGCCACGAATGCAGGGCCCCCGCCATGACTGCGGGGCCTCCGTCATGAGAGCAGGGCCCCCACCACGAGTACGAAGGCCCTTTGTGAATCGGGCCCCTTGTCTATCAGCTTCTGTGTAGACTATGCTTATTTACGTTCAAGAGCCAGCAAATCATAAATTGACAGATGCAGGCAGGTATTCTAGGGTTGTGTTTCTCAACCATTCCAAAAGTTGTTATCACCACAAGTGAGAATCTTAACTGACAGCGTACGTGCTTTTGTTCTCTTAGAAACTTCCTCTCTTCATCCCTCCCATACCTTATTTTCCCTTCTGATTTAACTTATTCGGTAGTTCCTTTGACAATCTGTCTAGACCTCAGTAACCACAGTGCTTTGCAACTAGAGCGGCCATCTTTTAAAATTGAATATGGCTGCTATAGCAATAGTACTGGCCAGTATTTTTGTGAATTGCAGCAGTCCAGTGCTTCTTTCATTTTTCATTCCCTACTTTTTGATCCACTTATTGATCCATCTATTAAATATTGCTTTGTCAATAGTTTTTCAATTTGCTTAAAAGATCTGAGCTTAAAGAATGTTGGTAAAAGTAAGATAGTTCCACCTGTATTTTTAAACAATATTGATGATATTGAAAACTCATGTTCTAGTTTTTAAGATGGAGGCTGGGGCTCTTGCACTTCCACGTTCCTGCTTGTTAGGCAAATGTTTGTGCTGTCTAGCTGAGGGCATAGTTCCACGTCTGCTGTTCTGTGGCCGTAAAACTGTGGATAAAGAAGTTTGTACTTTGTTCTGTTCAGACTGTATAGGCGTGCGGTTAGATGATATAATGCATAAGTTTCAGAAGTCAAAAATGTCATCCTCAGATGGTAGTTGAATACATCCATGGGCCATAAACGCTTGTGTTATGTTCCAATTTAGCAATTGTATTTATTTATTTCATTTTAATTGGTATAACAATCTGGGGTCATGTCTCAAAAAGCTTAAGCTGCATCAAAATAACAGGGCAAACTCATCTGCAACATTTTAGGTGCTTAAAGATTCGGGAATGTAGGAACTGCTCCAAGCCAAATTGCAGGACTATCTTTGCTCCTTGACTAAAATGGAGATAAGGGACTGTGAAAATTTGCATAAGATTTATAAGGCTTAATACTCATTTTAAATCAGCAGTCAATATTGACTCAAAGACATCGTAAATCTATGAATAAACCGTTTTGAAAAAATATAGAAGAACTCGATTGTGCACTATTTTAGTAGTCTAATAAAAGCTGGGGGAAATGATTTTGTCTCGAAGTTCGTCTAACATTTCACATTTGAAAACTTGAGAAAATATATTTCCCCCATTTATTATATAAGCAGGACAATTAGTGTGAAATCAGTTTACTGCATGTTTTCACCATTCTACATTACAAAAGCAGCAAATACGATCTTTAGGAAATGAGATCTTTTGTTGATTACATTTCCATTTGTAGTTGGCCCCATAGAGATGTTATTGTACCCTTTTGGTGGTTTATGGCTCAAATGAATTCGACCCTATAATGCAATGAAGTGTGCAGGTGTGCTCCTCTATGATTTTGTTTAATTTAAATGTTCAGTGGTGCACATCACCTAAAAAAATATAGTGACATTAAGCACACTACGGATCATGGATTAGACCATAGGAAAAGACATTTCACTGCGTTGACCATGATGATATCACAGGAATTGGATAGAAGAAGTATAAAAATATTTTTAAAATATCAAAATATTACAGAAGCTGCTAGAGGCCCGGCACAGGAATCACAGAGGTACCATTCAGTCACAGTTGTGACAACAAGTGATGGACAAATGATGCCACTTTTTGGTGATAGAGATTCAAGAAACATTAGTTGATCTAAAAGCTGGTAATCTCATAAAGGTTGCAAGAAACTCAATAGCAACCACAGGTCACGAACATGTTACTGTGTTTGTTAAATTATTCATGGCCAGATGTACAAAAATTAGGAACTGCAATTTTCAAATTGCGTATCAGTAAGGATCGCAATTCCTAGTGTAAAAAACCTTTGTACTTTTAAATTGCATTTCCTAGTAGGTTGCAAATCAATCTACTTATGAATATTAATGAGGTAGGTTGCTGTTTGCCACCCATTAGGCATGCTAGCTATCACAGGGATGGCGGCCTGCTGGGGTCAGAAGACTGCCATGTCTGTGATTGTGTTTAAATAAAGCAATCTTTTTGTTTTAGAGCAGCCCATTTAAAATGGGATGCGTATAAAAAAAAAGAAAATTACAATTTAATGTTTGATTTTTTTAGATTTCAAATACCGAATCGCAAAACCAAACAGCGATTCCGTAACAAGTTATCCCAATTTGGCTTCTGCACATTTGGTGAATCACTTGCCTTCTCACTTTTTAAATTGTGTTTCTTCATCAATTACTATAAATTTGGCTTTTTACTTTACTACTATATTTTAGTATGCCTTTGTATTTCGTCTCAACTTACATAGTTTTTTTCATGGAGGGGGGTGCAACAACCCTTTATATTTGTGGCACGTCACCTTGTACCCGCTATCCTCCTCCAACTGACTTTGATATATGTACACTTGCTGCTTAGCAAATTGAAGTTTCCTGTTCATGGAGGCCAGCCGCATGAATGGATAAAAATAGTGGTTAAAGTTGTGGCTGATCATGGCATAACATGTACCAACAGAACACAGCACACGCCTCAAAGCAAGAAGGGCCACTGTCTCACCTACCTTTTGCTGATTTGAACCATGGTGGGCCCATCCAACACTATACTTCCAGCAAACATCCCCCTGAACCATTCTGTGAATTAGGCCCAGAGGGATCATCTAACGTTGGTATGTCCAGCTTTAGAATCAGATTCAGAAACCCAGACAAAACAAATGGGAATTCTCAAGTTGATCCATGGCAGGCTGGTTTCTTCATTTTCTAAACTATGATACTTGCAGTTTGTGTTCTGTTATAGGTGTTGGAGAGCAAAAAAAGGAAAGCAACGAAAAACAGAAATGTATGCATTAGTATTTCTATAGAACTGTCCAAATCTTGTTGGGCATCAATGGATCCCTGTACATATCTCAGGAACTGTGTCTTAGAATCAGGGAGAACAATAGGGGCAGAACTAGTCATTGCAGTACACATTAGCGGCATAGGGTACTGCCAGCGGTAATCTCGGTAGAAAATCTTTGCGCCCTACCACTTTTTTTTTTATTTAGCACTGCCATCAGCAACTTTCTGTCTGTAGGAGTTAAGGAACATAATGAGTTAACTGAATATTTCATTTTCCTTCCAGGCACTGATGTCATTGTTTGTTCTGTCCTCCAAGGATGGCTGGGTAAACATCATGTATGATGGCCTAGATGCGGTAGCCATTGATGTTCAGGTATAAATATTAATACTGACTAAGATTGTTTATTAAATCAATGTTGTTTAAAGTGTTTGCTATAAGGTTGAAGTTATCAAGAGACAAGAACAAATCTGAGTGAGAAATATGGGGAAACCTTTGTCTTCAGGGTACAACAATCATTAATGAGCAGATGTCATGAACATGATAGAGTCCTCAATGAATATTACTCCCCAATAGTTGCATATCATGAGTCAGTGCCCAAAAATAAAGATCTAATAATAGCAGTAATCTGGTTTCCTCAGTGATAGTAAATATTAGCAGACCAGTTTTATCATGTCATTACTATCACAGAGATAGTGGATATAACATCACAATATTGTAAAACCAATGTCATTATGGTACATTAAATCTTGTGACTTTATTTTGATAACCAGTGATGGCCCATTGTACTTTTCTTTCCAAACCTTCAGTGATTATTGTTAAACAATATCTGTTCTCGCTGCTCAAAATTCAATGTAAAGTTTTTTTTTAAAATTATGTTCTTTGTTTTAAATTGTTCTAAGTGAAAATAAAAATCCCATTATCAAAAACTCATGACCTTTGACCCTGTTATCAAGAAAACATTACCAAAATTGTAATGATGTTTGTCACCATAGCTCCTTTTATTTCAGGGGGAGCCTCCTCAAATCCCCCTCTCACCCCAACCACCACATGCCAATGTCTGTGAAGTTTGGCCCCTCAAAAATAGAAAAATATATTTTCTTGAAAACTTATTTGAGGTATTTGGTTTCTTGATTGCGGGTTAGAGATTTTCAACTAACATTTTGAGTTTATTACCTGTGCGATTAATTAAAATCATTACAGTAATGGAAAAATAAACATTATTAAAACAATTCCCCACTACCCCCACTACTCTTTCTTTGTCCTTATGATCAGTCTTTGGTCCTTTACTCCTTTGTGCCGATTCGCAACGCTACTTGTGGTTGTGTGATAAATAAGACGAATAAAGACATAACTTTAAAATCTGGGTTGTTGAATTAGCCACAGCCTTCAACGTACTATAAAATGTTGCATACCAACAACAACAAAAAGTGGTCTTCATCCGTCTGCCCTTAACTCCTTTATGCATATTCCCAGAGTTATTTGTGGTTGCATATTAAATAAGCAAACAAATTGGAATTGAAACGTTCTAGTCCGATTTGAGGGTTGGCCTTTATGTGAGAGAAAGGGTGGACCCCCACGGTGCCTGGCGGGGACCACCCTGCCGCCTGCAACGTGTTATTAAGTGTGCCATGCTAGTAGCGAAGAAGTGGCGCTTAGACTGACGCAGTGTTAGCATCACCTTGTAACATCTCTTTTATGGCGACCCTGATTGAGTGCGTGGATTTTCCCAGTCTTGCTAGGTTTCTTCTTGATGTTTCAGTGAAACACAGGGCTGAAGCCTCTCTGTAAGTCCTTTCCCCTTTTGCAATGAGTATCGGGTGAAAAAGGCGCCAACGCTCTTTGTTCAGTTTGGGGTAGCAGCACAGAAGGTGCAGCCAGGATTCCCTATAAAAGGAACATAGCCTACACTCGGTGTTTCCCCCTTACGTCCCCATGCTGGATTGAAGTCAGTGATGGGAAGCGTGATGAGTCTCATGTAGAGAATTTTCCTACGGATGTGTAACGTCAATGCCTCGTGAAAATAGAGTTGGGCTTTGCCCGGAATATCTGATTTATCCAATGGCTCTGTGATCAAGCTAGGGCAAAGGGCTTCTTTGTCTTGTACAAACGATGCTTCCCTGACTTGCTTGTTTACTGCTTTCTTCCAGACGAGAAGAGGAATTTCTGGTAGTTGTAAACTTGCCGCCTCAATCCTCAGGGTGGTTATGGCCTGGCCAAGGCTGACGTGCCAGGCTACACCTGCCTCCTCAAAAATGGTCCTGAACTGGTGACTTAGTGATTCTGCTGGTGCCCTCAGGATCCTGACATATAGCTTTATCAGGTCCACCTGGCATGTCAAATCCGGCCTCCCGAGGCCTAGATCCAGTCTCAACCTTGATCTCCTTGCTGCCTGCGGGATAAGCAGCGCAGTTTTGTATGCTTTGGCTTGGATTGTGTTTAAGCGCTCCGGGAAAAGCCAGATGACCGTAGCTGATGGCAGGTAACAATTTTGCTTTAAAAACAGTCAGTATCGACTCGGCTGATGAGCTTGGCAGATGGTGGCTCAGTTGTCTTATTAAATGAATGACGCTGTTGGCCTTAAAATTTAAATGTTTTCGATGAATGTTAATGTTTGAGTTGGCCCCTTGAGAGAGTCAAACCCCAAGGTAGTTGTAGGCTGTTACTGTGCCAATTTGTAGATTGCCCAGGAGCCAGTGGGCTTGCCTTTTGTGCTGATGTTTCCCGAACACTACTACCTTATTCTTTCCCTGATTAACCAGTAGATAGTTGTCCTGGTTGAAGCGATCCAGGGCATGTCGGGCTCTCTGAAGGCCCACTCTATTGTGGTCCATTGTCACTGTATTGTCTGCATATTGTAATACCAACAGCCTCACACTGCCCACCCTTGGTGATACCAGGCTGGCGCCTTGCATGGCGGCCCCCAGGTCTGCGGTATAAAGATTGAGCAGGAGGGGGACCAACACACAGCCCTGTTTGAGCCCGTTATTTGTAAGAATTTTAGGGGCCTCCGTGTTTGCACTTGTTTTGACCTGAACCCAGGTGTCTTCATATAGTGATATTATTGCTTTTAGTAGTTTGGGTGGAATTCCCCAACTACTTCGTTTCCACCATAGCCTTCTGCGGTCCACTTTGTCAAAAGCTGTGCTGTAATGGATGAAGCAGCAGAACAATGGGAGGCTCTTTCTCTTCACCGCCTGAGTTGATACATGGGTTAACACCATGATGTTGTCCAGAGTTGAAGAATGTTTCTTGAAGCATGATTGATAGAAGGGTATGATGCCGTTCTCTTGAGTCCAAGACTCCAGATCCTTCAAGAGAAGACGAGCATAGACCTTTGCTTCGAAGTCAAGAAGGGCGACAAGCCTATAATTTGATGGCTTGGAACGGTTGCCCTTCTCGAAGATGGGGAAGAGTATAGAACCCTCCAGGAAGCCGACGTCTTTGCTGTTGAAAAGATGGTATTGAATAGCAGGGTTAAGAAAGCAGCCCAAAACTCCGTCTCTGTTTTAAATACTGCTGCTGGTAACCCATTTGGCCCTGGTGCTCCATTGTTCCTCATTCTCTTGATGGTCCTGATAACCGCATCCTCTTCTATTGATGTGCCTAGGGACCCACAGTGCCCCTCTTCCCAGCTGATCAATTCTGCGCGACCTTTATCGGGAGAGACAGTCAAGTGTTGTTGTTTTGCATTAATTAAACCATAATCCTGCGCTCCCTGAGTGATCGCTTCTGTGGGACCTTTGACGAAGGAGGCATTCGAGTATAGTTGTGTTACATGATTTGTCCATGCACGGATTAAATGGTGGTACCACCTAAAATTTGTAAGAAATTGCAGATCATCCCGAAAATTACCCAATTTAAGACATTGTAGTACATGAAGCACTGTTGCACAACTCAATGATAGAAAAGCGGTAGGCTACAGCTACCATATCTATCTGCACACAGTTGGATTTACTTTCCAGCCAGTTGGCTGACCGCTCTAGATGACCCTAACACAATCATGGACACTGAGAAGGAAATCTGCTTCTACTCACCTTCAGATCTCCCACGCTACACTTCTCTCTCTCTTTGTTCTCCATCTTGAAGGAGATGCATCAATGTGACACTTACGTTGCAATATTTTGTACCATGAGATGGTAAGTGTTTAGTTTCCTATCACCTGGTGCCTGGAGGAACGCGCTTATAGGGTCTATTGCTAAATTTGACCCTGATTATAATATTAGAATCCATAGAGATTTATATATTGACATTCATTGTTTGTTTAACTTTTTATTTTGTTAAATCGTGCCTGATGCAAGATATCGCAGCATGTAAAAAGTTAACATAGTGCCGTTAATCTCTTTCCTGGATATGTTTATGACTGTGAAATCCCCCAAACGTCTATCCAAAACACCATTGCAATGGATACACTCAAAGTTCCATTTCCTACTCCCAACAACTAAAGCACCAAACATTCATGCTGAGGTGGAAGTTCAGCCTAACTTGTTTGGTATTTTTCATTTATTTAGTAAGTTCTGGTCACCCACCAAGCACCAGTACAGCTCCTACCTATGACCCGGGGACCTGTTCTCAGCCTATGAGTCAGAGGATGTACAATGGAGTGACCTCCCTGGGTTACGTACTTTTTTTAGGTCCTGTGTTAGAATATGATATGCTTTTCTCTTTTTTCCAAGTCTTCCGCCTCAAAATAACTAGTTTGTCGGAGAACCCTTATAACAACCAAATGTTGTTTCTCCACCTTATGGACAGACTCATACACAGGGATGGATTAAAAAAATACCCAGCTAAGGATATTTGTTTGACTTATGCTAATTTCTACAGAGGTGCCATTAAGCGCCCTTTTATTTTTCATTGACTAAGGATCTGTCAGCCCAAGTGGCCCACACTCTTTCTGAAGCCCCTTCCATACTATCCACCGTAGGTTACAGCTGAGTAATCCAACCAATACGTAGTTCTACCCGTCTGTCCACACTGAGTGTCTCTTCTTTTTCTATCTACTTTCAGCCAGTGCGGAACCACAACCCTTGGATGCTCCTCTACTTCATCTCCTTCCTGCTCATCGTCAGCTTCTTCGTGCTCAACATGTTCGTAGGGGTGGTGGTAGAGAACTTCCATAAGTGCCGGCAGCACCAAGAGGCCGAGGAGGCCCGACGCCGGGAGGAGAAACGCCAGCGCCGACTGGAGAAAAAGCGCAGGAGTAAGGCGATGTACATGTCTGGTCGGTAGACTATGCTACAAAAAATCTTTCTGAGCCCTGCCTGCTTCCAAAATAAAACCCGAGATAATAATCTTAGTGAAATATATCCCTGTATATATATTTATACGTACATAAATATATATACAAATTAAATATATATGTATGTAGATTACAGCAGTAGAGTAATGCATTAGCGCTTTACAATCCCAACGCATGCCCCTGCATGCTAGGTCCATGCTGCATGTGGGCATGACTGCTAAAGTAGAATAAGAGACCAAGCTACAAACGAGAAAATGCCAACAAAAATACACTTGAAATAGATTTTTTGTGAAAGATATGATCCCTACCAATTTCAAGATGACCCACACTTGTGTGAGCCGTGCTCTATTGAAAATTCCTTTTCAACAAGATACTGCAAGTCGGTGAGTTTGGGCTCTGTTTCCATTCTTTTTTTTCTTGTGAATTGTTTCGCTGCTGCATGACCACAGTAGATTATAGATTTCTGTGTGCCTTCCCGGGGTGATGACGTGAAGCCACGGATTGCCATAAATAACCTCGAAATTTGAAATACTTACTGTCATTAATGGTGTGGTATGACCACCAATGAAGTAAAGTGATCAATGAGCTGGTGTCATCATCAAACTGATGCTGCCAATAATGCAAGATCAAAAATTAACACATATTTGGAAAAAGTAGGTAATCAATCAATAATACAGTTCCATGCAACGAGCAGATGACAAGTGGCTGACACCATCAATTACTTAAAATATTTCATGATGCAATTTAATCAACAAGGTGACGCTGTCAGTATCATCAGCTGATGGCGTCAATGGACATGTTCAACAGGCAAGCAAGTGATGACATCATCAGAACTGTGATCAAATGCGGATACAGTCAATTTGGAAATCCTGTTTTTCTAAATTGAGGATGCAACTGTTGCAGGTACTATCAATGATCTCCTGCAAACAAAAGGTCCGAGGTTGACACATCATGGCACATGTTTTGACATTCACAGGAAACTTTTGACCTAGACTCACACACAAGACAAACACAACGAGAATAACATAAATTGTTGCCAAATATTTCCAGATAGATCCCATTTTCATGTACCTTTAGTGCACTGCACCATTAAACAGCACCATTTAATTTAGAAGCCACGATAGGCTTGAAGATTCCATCATTTATTGGCATAACTTTTTGAAACTTTTTATTTTGAGAGAAACGAGTTGAATTTGTTATGGGTGCCTGGGTTTAGTTTCACCTTCTGAGAGCTTTTTCACACATGGCTTGCCCTCTGCAGAGCAGTTCGGTAATGTGAGCTGACACTGCCTTCAAAAATAATGTGGCTCTGGAATAAGGAAGCACTTTTAGAAAACTGCATAAATCCTAAAAAAAAATCCCATCGCTGGAAGTCTATTCCCCGCTGAGAGCCGGGCTTCCTTTACCGTGAACGCAGCCAACCCCTATGCCTGCGCGGCGATGCTCAGAAATAAGGGTTTTCCAATCCAATCTACAACTGAGCAGCTCTGGCATTCGACCTCAGGAACACAATTCAATGAATTTCATTTTTAAATTGCTGAATTTGAAAATCAGCTGACGGCATTAAAGTAGTTCTTCATATGGTTAAATCAGCGCCCTGGTGTGTGTAGCTTCTCGAATGCTTAACTGTGCAGCTTGGCGATTGAAATGGGACTGCCGTCATTGCAAATAAAAGGTGTTTGGTTTGTTTGTTTAGGGGGCAGATAGGTGAATTGCATTCATT
Source organism: Calotriton arnoldi (assembly GCA_963921515.1). NCBI lineage: Eukaryota > Metazoa > Chordata > Amphibia > Caudata > Salamandridae > Calotriton > Calotriton arnoldi. The sequence goes on along the minus strand of CAWUFW010002071.1, from coordinate 2,262,980 downwards.
TGGCTCAGGTGGAGAGCGAATTACTACTCAGTCAACTGGAGCCAGAAAGGTCTTGTCTCAGTGAAGGACATCTCGGCATCATTTAGCAGAGAAGTCGCCGGCAGGGACTGGACAGCTCCAGGGAGACAATGCACTTAAGTCAACTTTGTCCTTTTCAGATTCAAGGGCCAAATACAGGGGAAAGGAGGTAGGTCTGAGATTTAATTTAGGATAAGTAAACAAGGCAACCTATTGGGAGCCAGTTACCATTCAGTCTCGCAACCCAAAGCTCCCATGCTAGAGAGATAGGTAAAGTGATTGAGGTTAATTTCGTGCAGGGCATCTTTACACTCGAGTATTCCCTTGGAGGAAAGGTCTTAAAACAAAAATGGGAGTTATTGTGTACCTAAATGTAAATACTGCAAAAATAAGTAATTTCCATTTTGCCTGAGTCCCCTCTCCGCTCATTTAAAAACTCATGCTCATACACACACTTAAGTTTCTGAAATGCTTTATCACATAAAATAGGATGTAAACAGCTGACATTGTCATCTAATATAAAATTGAGGGCCATATTCTCAAGAACGGCGATAACATTATCGCCGCTTTAGCGGCAGGAAACTGCAGCTAAAGCGGCGATAAGGGGCTTTATCGCCGCTTTAGCGGCAGTTTCCTGCCGCTAAAGCGGTGATAAAGTTATCGCCGTTCTTGAAAATATGGCCCTGAATGTTAACATCATGCCTTATCTGTATTTGGTTGAGTAGGTGCGAAAGTATTGTTAACATTAACAACTATAACGGAGTGACAAGATTAGGCCTGGGCGGAAAACTAAGCTACGCTTGCGGAGTTTGCGCTACTACGCGCTACACGAATTGCACGTTGGACAGTGCAAAAACGCGTAGCGTAGCGGGCATTTTTTGCTTGCTCGCAGTCCTCAACGTCAAGTTGGCGACCGCGAGCGACCAAAATCAACATCCCGGCGAGACTTTTTCCTCGTTCGCGATCAGCAACATCAAGTTGCCGATCGCGAGCTGGGAAAATAAACCTCCCAGCAAGATTCTCAACGCGGGGAGGTCAGGTTTCTCATTGCGAGTGGTCGCGTATGCTCGCGACCGCTCGCGATGAGAAACTACCAGTCCGCGTTGAGAAAGCTGCCACTCGAGTACAAATCTACTCGAGCGGCAGAAAACGACCGCTTGCACTGTGCAAGATGCCGTTTGCAATGATTGCACAGTGCGGACAAGCATCCGGCACTGTGCAATCAGTGCGAACAGCATTTCCCTACCGCACTACGCAGTTCGCGTAGCTACGCGTAGCGTGCGTAGTGCGAAGTGCACTTCGCGTAACTACGCGTAGCGCTACTACGCGAACTACGCCCAGGGTTAGACAAGATTTACTAGGACATGAGTTTGCTCGCTGGCAAAGTCACACAGAGGTGCTTATTTACAAGCCACTTGCACCGCCGGTACGTCACTTTTACCCATATTAAAAGTGATGCACCGGCGACGCAAGGGGCTTGTAAATAAGCCCCAGAGTGACACAAACTGTTGCAAACTCTTGCGGTGATATTTGCTTTACAGTGCTAAAGGTATTTTGCGCTAGAAAGGTGCCCTTTTCGCATTGCAAAGAAAGCTTTGTACTACTTTACATCAAGTGAGCAGTACTGAGGTTCAACTTGGCAGATCAGCACAAGCATCAATAGTTTTTGAGGCATTAATTTCTCTAAACATTACACACATTGTATGTGTGCTGCACTATGCAGCACACACACTGTGTGGAAGATTTAAGAATTTGTCTAGCATAGGATTTTGTATGGCTGCCAGTACAAATCGTATGCTAGACAGGACAATTACACCTCTGCACCGCATTGCTAAGGTTGTGCATATTGTTAGACAGCCTGTTTGTGCATCAGCACAGGCATGCATAGTAGCACTGGTCATTTTTAATAGATATGACTCTGCGCTGCTTCCTATCCTTTGCGTAATATAAAGCACCAACTTTGGTTACTGCGCTGCTTTGCACTAAAAAAATAATACATCTGAACTTTCCTGTTGTAGTGTGCGAGATTCTATAGGTATAAAATCAGCCTTCGCCCGTGCAGGTAAGAGCGGTGGAGCTGGGTGGGGGGATTTCGACAGACGACGGTTAGGGAAAATTATTTATTTATTTAATTTTTCCCTGATGGTCGTCTGTCGAATTCCCCCTCCCCTCAACCCAGCCCCACTGCTCTTACCTGCACGGGCCATGGCTGGATAAAATAGAAGGCTTCTTCGTGTCACAGAAAGACACATGAAAGGAATACCTGTTGTAAAATTCCCGGAGCAAACTGTAAAGTAATCTCCTTTAAATGTGAAGGTCTTTCCAGTTGGCAGAACTCGGCAGACTCAGAAAGATGCTTGCCTGTGTTGGTGGTGATGGTATCGTAATACATATGGTGTGTTTCTCTGGTGGTGTATTTTGTGTATACAGTTTGGTGTCTATTTGTGACATTTAGATTCCCAAAGGGATTTCTTCTTAACTATTTGTAATGGATAGTTTTATGGAACCTCCCCAAAAAATTTATAGCATTGGGATTTCTGTTTAAAGCCTATATATGGCTGACATTTCTTTAACTCAGTCTGACCCTCATCTGGTGACTAATTAAAAGAGAACAAAGTAATCTTTAAAATAAACAAGCACAGCAAAATCAATGGGTCTTGATTTTAACGGCGCGAGCTGACCTACAGGCTTTGCTAATTTTTTTAGGTTGTGGCATGTGATAGCACATGCATGCAGATCCATCATGATTCATACACACGGCAGCCGTATTGTCAAGGAATCAAAGAATCCAAGGTGGATGCCGTGTGAGCGTGTGTTGTGATGCATTGTACTTCACTGTTTCGACATGGTCAGAACTTTAGAATTTTTTTTTTAAATGTGTGGAAACATAAAAACTGGTAACAGCATGCTGGAAGAAGGATGTTCATCTACACATATTCATCTACATAGCCTGGCAGTTGGCTCCCCATCTGTGCTTATGTCATTAATCTAATGGTCTGCTTTTGTTACCGCATCATTTCCAGTGCACCCTCACGCAACACATGCAGCAGAAGATGCAGATGGTGCCCGGCTGTTCTCCATGAAATTCAAGACAGGAAAAAATATACAGAAAGTGGCCTAGTAGCATTTTACAGCTACAAGGCCCAATATAAAAAGAATAAATTAATAAATAATTAAATAAAAACTGAGCAGGACGGGGAAAGGAGTGAGTCACTGGTTACACAGGTAGGCGTAGAGGTGTGTTTGAGGGACAAGGGGAACTATCGCTGGTGTGAAAACAGCATATTGGGGATGGAAACTACTTTTTAAGTTCTTAACGTCTATGATATGCCATGCACTGAAATCATGGCTGATGAACAAGCCTGTCAGCCAATGAGTGAAAGTGAGCTGAACCACAGTAGCCGATGGCTGACTTGGGGTGTCCGAACAACTACAAATAAATCATTTTACTTACATGCGTGCCACTCAAGTGCATCAATCAAAGCCTCTGTTTTATATGCATGGGATTGGTCAACCCAGACAATTGCCACTGACTGTGCTCTTTGGGTACCACTCAGGGTCCTAAAAAAGGGGCAAAGCTTTGCACTGTGGAAGTTGTGCATGTTACACATCATTCGTGGGGTGCAGCTATGTACTGTGTGTTCCACTCATGTAACACCAAGCACAGTTTGCAGTCTTTGGCTGTGGGCCCACTTCAATTCATGATTGTACCACTCAGGTATACAAAACGTGGCCTGTAACATTTGGTTGTGGGACATTTTTACATCTCGCATCACAAAGACAGCATGTAGCTGTATCAGTACATGGCGCATGGCCAGCAGTATCTACTGTAATAATCAAGCCCTTCCACTCTGATTTGCCTAAGCATTTGTTCTGGAAAGTTTGTTGAAGTTTGGTGAAGAGGAACTAACAATATAGTTCTTGTGTGTGATACATCCCACTTGTATCAATGATTCTATAACAAGTCTATAAATTCTGCCTCCTAAGATATTTTTGATATTTTTTCTACCTCAAACACCATGCCCTACAATTTGCTTTTTTTCAGGATAAACAAAACTCGCTGAAGGAATATAAATTTGGTTCCTGGGCTGTTACAACCTTTGCCTCATTTGCCAATCTTTACCAAGTTCAGAATGATTCTGGAATGTTTGTTGTATATTGGTCAAGAGGAGCCAAAGATAAAGTCTCTGAAAAACTTTGTTACAACTTTTTCCTCATTCTAATTGTCTCAGGAGGTGATATGGATTTGACTTATTAGGCATTCTCAGATCCTAATGGTATGCGATGGGAATTCCTCTGCTTAAAAAGTCACTGTCAGATCCTACTAATACTGAAAACTACCGACCTGTATCATTGCTGCCACTGCTGGCTAAGGTCACTGAGAAGCATGTGAATCGACAGCTCTCTCTGTTCATTGAGGCTAACGATCTTCTTCATAGGATACAGTCTGGGTTTCTCCCATCCTATAGTACGAATAGGCCCTGCTGCTAGCCTCAGAAGCCATTCGTCAATTCTTGGATGCAGGAGACACTGTCGCACTTTTGATGCTAGATCTCAGTGCTGCACACCGTATTGAACAATTTGCTCATTTAGCATCTGTGGAGATGCAATGTCGACCATATGGCCTTACGATGGGTTGACTCCTTTTTACAGGGACGCACCTTCCAGGTGTGTCAAAAACCTTACCACTCTAAAGGGTGTTTAATCTGCAGCAGGGAGTACCTCAGGGCTCCTCCCTCAGTCCAACCGTATTTAATATATACATGATCCCCCTGGCTAAGATCATTGAATGGTATGGTTTCACAGTGATCACTTATGTTGATGATACTCAGCTGATCATCACCCTCTCCAAAGATGCTGCAACCACGGCTACTTCGCTAAGGTTGTGTCTGGAGGAGGTTGTCGGGTGGATGGAGCAAAATTGTTCAAAGTTGAATGCAGGAAAGACAGAGGTCTTGATCCTGGGAAAACAACCCAACATCTGGTCGACCTCTTGGTGGCCTCTAACTCCTGTCCCTTTGCCCAGGTTTAAAAACCTGGGCATTTGGTTTGACCAAAAGCTGCCCTTTGACAGCGAAATTACAGTGTTGGCTGGGAAATGCTTCGGAATCCTCAAGACCCTGAAAAAGATCCTGGATTTGCTCCCAGAATCTGCAAAGAAAGCTATGGCCCAGGCCTTAATCATCTCAAAGCTGGACTACTGTAACATGCTATACCTGGGGGTGTCACAGTCTCGTATGATGTGACTCCCAACGAGTGCAGAACGCGGTGGCTCGTCTCCTACTCAATATCCCTCCATGGGATCCTCACTTGTTAAGCTACACTGGCTCCCGGTGAAGCAGAGGATCTGTTCAAGGCGTTGTGCTACTGCTATAAAGTACATACAGCCTTTCATTGAACCCTAACCCCACTAAGGAATCTCAGATCCTCAGCTGCAAGGAGGGTCTGCATCCCAAAAGTTAGAAGAGTGTGCCTTGGTTGCAGCTCTTTTAGCTTTCGAGCTTCGAAACTGTGGAATTCGCTGCCTCTTTCTGTCTGACAGGCGCCTTCGGAACTCCTTTTTAGAAAATTTTTTAAAACGTAGTTGTTCAGATAGAATTGAGCTGTTACTTTCTGCGAGTGTGTACCACATGGGATCTTGGACTGCAGCGCTGGGACATTTCGTTCCACAGTAGCTATCTATGCTCTTTACAAGCTCCACTATTATTGTTAATATTATTATTATTATTATTCCTAATGATACAGTTTGATACATCTGTTTGCTATGCTTCAACAGTCTGTTGTTATAGTGTGGTATAGTAGTGTCTGTCATACATTTCTCTACTTCATTTTACCACAATGGAATTTGCAAACATGGCCATGGCTCCTCTAACCCAAAATGGTAGATTACAAAAACTTTTCAGCCAATGAGAAGCCCAGTTTGGATTAAAGCTACAAAGTCTGATCTGTGTAAAATGGATTAACCGATAATATAGGCACAATATCTACCTATCTATCAATCTATCTGTCTATCTATCTATCTATCTATCAATCACTCTTCCCTCTTCTCAGGCTTTCTTTTTTTGTATGGAAGATGATCTTTTGTGTGCACATAACTGCTGGCACAAAGGTCATGATCATTAGAAGCAAAGTCAAGATTACATTTCTGCTCACCTATCAGAATTACTACCAGGGAGGGACATGCTAATACAAAACACATATCATCATAAAAGTTAAGACAATTGATGTTTAAAACAGTAGTTCTACTAACAAAACAAGCTCAAATACAGTCCACTCCAGAGCAGCCTTTTTGTAAGTCAAGCATCACACATGACCAACCATTGGTACAGCAATACACTTCCGCAGATATAAATGAAGGAAGGCAATATCACTAACACATAGGAAATATATAAAATATATTAAATTGAAGTAAATTATATAACATTTACATTCTGTAACATTTTCAAATAATCATTATTTAAATAATTTTAAGTTTATTTTTAAATATTATTTTAATAAAAAAGAAATGGTACTCTTTTAATACACATAATGACATTTTAATAAAATAAGTTATAACTTTTCTTTTAATTTAAACCACAAATAAAAGAATACATTACCTCTAAAATTGAGACAAATTCAACACAAATAATGCTGTAAAAGGTAGAGAAGGAAAGTTAACATCTAAAATAATATTTAAAAAAATACCATCAGTTAAAATGTAATATGTTACATTTTAGTGCAAGTGTGTGGTTACTTGTTACTGTGGCACTCCTGGTGATTATGAGTTAGGTTAGTGTGTTTTAATATTCTTTCCTTTAAAAATAAATATTCTGTATTTCTTTTAATTTAAAACTAATTTTCTTAAATTTGCCTATTACGTTCTATAAGCGGAGACCTCCTTCCAAGTGGCAGAGGTCACTGCAAACAGGCAAAAAGGTACTAATAGTAAATGTTGGTAGTAAATTCAGTCATAGAAGTCTTTACACCCACATTTTAGTGGGTGGAGACCCATAAGTCTATGTCTAAGAGTAAATTTACACATTGAAATTGTGAATTCCATCCATGAGAAGGTTTAAACTTAGGTGTAGGTGGTGATCTACAATTTAGGAGATCTCTACATGCAAATTTACTTTCATGAATAGGGACCAATATTTTTCAGCTATTCATAAACTTTACAGGTCATTTACCATCTTGACAAAGCATATAAAACGACCCTTGTAGAATGAAGGATATAATGTCTACCCAATGTGGGAAATGAATGAGTACCTCCAAATTTCAAGTTGGTGAAGGATGGAGAGAGACTTTCTAAGAAAATGTGCTTTTGCATATTTCCGCCATTTGAAAAAACCCACCGTAATAACCATGGAAGCATAGTGTTAAGCCTGGAAATCTACGATGTCATAGATTAACTTACATATTGCTATAGGGTTGTGAGGATCATCAAAAAAAGCTAAACCTATGCAAGTCACAGCAGTCCATCAATGATGCTTTTATTGAGTGAATCTAGCCCTATTTCTCAATCTGTCCAGTAACACTCTTTCTGTTCCACTTAGTCTTTTTGCTGCATATCTGTCCCTACTCTGTGCTACTTCGTCTACTCTTTTCCCGTCTCTTTTTTCCATGATGCTCCCGTTTTTGGTTTTCATATATTCTGTTCCCTAAAGGGTCCAACCCCATTTTCTTGAAAGAAATACTGCTAAGGCTTGGAGACTAAACTAAAAGTTTTTTTCACCTCTCAGAAATAATTAACCAACTGCCCCAGAAACATTCCAGTAAAAACACAGTGACAACGGAATTAAGGATTTTTTTTATTGTTCACGAGTCGTTTTGTCACTACTCATAAAAAGTAAAAAATTGATATTAAAAAAAAAGATTCACTGTTTTTCCTCACATTGTGTTCTACAATGTGATTGTATTCTCCAATCTGTTTTCTATCATAACTCATATATAATAATCAATGCTTAAAAGCATTACAACTAATAATAAGATTACCCAATTGTAGGAGAGTAGGATCTGCCTCTTATGTTGCCCCCACTTTTTTCTGATGTTTACACTGGTTTCTGGCTATAGTCTGGCTGGGTCCCTGCTAATCAGGGCCCCAGCCTCTCTGTTCTCTCTAAACGACTTGGAGTGCACTCTAGGTGCACTAGTGATTGGATACTGTGGTACCTTATGAGTCCCTAGTATATGGTACCTTAGGTACTAAGGGCATAGGTACTTCACAGGCCTACCAGGGGCTGCAGCATGTATTATGCCACCTCTGGGAAGCAGACTAAATCTGACACCACAGGACTGCTACTGCAGCCTGGGTGAGGTGGTGCTAGCACTCCTCACTGAGATATAGGTTCCCTATATCTCTCCTACACACATATATAAACCTTTCAGTCACCCCTAAGGCAGGCCCTATCAATCCTGAGGGCAGGGTGCTTGGCTTCTATGTGAGGGGGTGCCTCTGCCTGAGCAGGGCCCCTCTGCAGCTCTCAGAGTCCATTCTCTGGTGCTGTTTGTGGATGCGGTTAAACCATATACTGTTAAGTGCATTATATCCTCGCGGTAAAATGCTAACTTTGGAATGGCTGCATCAAAACATGTTGTGTTTGGTGTCAAACATCTTGGAATACTACCCCCCCGCCAGTCCTGGCTGCGGGGGTAGCATTCCACCCTTCTAGAGGGATAGACATGTACCTACTGTGGAAACGCGGTAGAATCCTGCAGAGCCCTGGCATCACAAAATGGATGCCACCAGTCACAGACACTGGGCTGCCCTCCTGCTGATGACCAACACTCGCAGTGGAGGAAGCCCAACAATAGATATCCTGTCCCAAGGGGTGTGACCACCTCCCAGACAGGGTTTAGTGTATTGGGGCTGGGTGGGTGCACTCTTAGAGTGCTTTGAAGTCCTGCACTGGGGGAGCAGAAGGCTCCTCTGTGCATACCCCAGTTCAAACCGGCTCAGGGGCTACCTGCCCCTGCTCTGGCACGAAACTGGACAAAGGGAAGTGGGTGTAGCCACCCACTCCCCTGACCCTCCCATAGGTAGGGTCATAGAGCTAGTCCCTCCCTTTCTTTTAGTATAAGAGGGGGAACCTGTGCATTGCAAACTAGATATCCCTGGACGACGCTCTGAAGAAGAATCCTGGACCTTTGACGTTCCACTACCTTTGGAAGACTGAAGAATCTCCCTTGGAGTCAAGGAGTGACTCCCCTGCTTGGCAGGCACCAAAAACTACAAACGATGGTCGCAAACTATGCCGCTCCCGCCAGAGTCCGAAGTCCCTGCAGCCCAAGAAGTGAATTTCCTGACTTCTCAAAGGCCATCGTGAGTCCCCAGCGAAGCTGAGGCCAGTGGACCCCAAGAGTGATGAGGAACCGTGACCTCTGGGTACCATGCACTATTGTCAAGTGCAACCCCTTCACAACGTTCTACGAATTTGTGCTTTGAACCACGTGTGGTCCTAGCCTCCAGCAGGAATCCCTCCGAAGATCAGAGGCCTACCACGTCCCGAGTGACCGTGGGCCCCTGTTGAGCAAATCCTCCCGAGGCGTCTTTGCAATCCCTTGCCAGCCGGCTTGTGGGTCCCCTGAAGGCTTTCCTACAGAACCAAAGGGCTCCCCTGGTTGCTCCAGGCCTGCCCTGACTTACCCTCGCTGGGTGAGTCCCTCAGACCTTGCTGGTTTGCGCCATTGACTTTTTACACTTTCCCCAAGACTTGCTGTTACCAAGGCTTGTTGGCTCCAATCGAGTCGCCGACACTGCAGTAAGCTGCAGACATCGTGGGACACGCCGAATCCAGCTCCTGGTCATCGTCGACGCCTCCTGGACCTCGTGGCTGAAGAGTCAAGGCACCCGTGACCGACCTGAATCTTGCAACGACGGTGGGCATCCATCTTCCTTGCCCCGAGTCACTGCCAAGTGACTTTGAACACTGTCCCCTCTGCTTTCAGGTCTTCCATCTTCTGAATCCAGGCTTGGATTCCTCCGGACACTTCTCCTGTCGCCGCAAGCAGCAAGTCTTTACTGGCTCCCATTGAAAACGACACCACGACCCGACACCAAAGAACACCTATGCACCCGGCTCCCCTGGGTGAGGTAACTTCAGCACTACGGTGCTCCTGTGGGTGTGGGCCCTAGAACTACTTACCCTGTAAGTGACTTGCTTGTAGCTACCCTAGAAGTGCCCTAAAACTCTTACTTTCTAAGTGCGACTATCGCGCTGACTCGTACATGGTTCGCGTCTGTGTTAGACACACCGCGTCCAACTCCCTTGCAACTCTATCTGTAACCGCGTCCTTCGACTCGTACAAGGACCGATCGGTGTGTTCGCCTCGAACACGCAAGGGACCTTTAACATTGAAATCTCAATCGCGTCTGTTCGCATAGACTCGTACAGGACTCGCACCGGTGCCAGGACACCGCGTCCGTCCCCTGTGGGTCTCCTACAACTACCTGGGGTGGTTCTTGGGGTCCCTCGATTCTAGATGCCCTAGACCTAGGTCTAGCCAAACTAAGATTGTGATATTTGATTGTGCTAAACTTATTTTGATAACATTTGATTTGTACATATGTTCCTGACTTCTAATCTCATAAAGAGATTAGTAGAGAGTGTTTATTAATAAATACATATATATTTGATATATATACCTGTGTGGTGTCTTTTCATTTGGTGATTCAAGAGATTGTGTGGTAAAACAAGCTGCTTTACATTCCTTCAAGACTTAGCCTGAAGGCTGCTCTCCACAGCTACCACTAGGATAGCTTTCTATAAAGGTTGTCTTAAACCTATCTACCATAAGAGTCGAATTGTTCTGGTGCAAGGTGTCCACTTTAATTAGTGAACAGCATATACCAGGCCAACTTCTCACACCAATCCATTCCTGCTCTCCCTTTCCCTACCTTGACTAACTCTCTCTTATGTTGTTCCACGCTCTCATTTGATATGAAACTCACCAGTGCAAATCGTGCAGACAACCCTAGCTTTCCATTGCTCAAAATCACAGATCAAAATAATTGACATGTTTTGATATTGCAAAATGTGCTACAACCTCATAAGACCAATACATAAAATCACATACAGCAGTCACCAAGACTGACATCTTCAGTTTTCTATTTACATCCCCACTTCAGGGGGAGGCACAAGAGTCAACAATGTGATTGTACAACTGAAATTTTTATATTTTACACAGCCAAAGATCATAATAAATGCATAAATAGAAACAACACAGTATATAAGCTCATAACTAGGTAACTGCTTCAATGCACCCTCCCTACAAGGGTTCGGCGTCCTTTATTGGCCACCTCCCGTAGCTGTGCAGATCATGAGGGCATAGCTGAAGGATCTGGAGGACGGGAATGTCAGTGCCCCCCAACCAACCCCATACACAGCTCCAGCTGGAGAGTCGGGAGCATCAGGTCAGTCCCGCCCCACCCAAAGATCCATGCTCTACTCTCATGAAGAGAACAGTGATACGAAAGGCAACAAGACTTAGGTTGCTAACCTGTAAATGTCAGATTATGCCTGCCAAAAGAGTCTGGCAAGAAATGTAGGTGATTACCTGGAATGTGTTTGCTGGCTTTTGCGTGTCACCAACAACCGTGTCCCTAGGAGGTGGTAGAAAAAATAGAGGATGGTGTCTCCCTCCACCCACAGACTCAGGGATGGTATCCCTTCTGCTTGAACTGTCATGTCCACATGTCAACATGAGATATGGTCCATGGTTAAATTGTGCCCTTCTGGGCCATGTCCCCATCGCTGGAAGTCATGAAGGATCATCTCAACGGGCAGGAAAAGACCAAAGGCACAGCACCCCAGTGGCCCAGATGGAGTAGGAAGGAGGAGAGGCACAACTCCCTCACAAAGCAACGACCTTCGGCATCCCGCTGCCATTTTGTGGGATGCTTGTCCAAAGATTTGCCAATAAATGCCCCTTGAAGCACTTAATATCGTATCTAAGCACTAACCAAGTATAATTCCTTTTCCTGCTATTGAGGCGGTGTGCAAGTTAGTGAATCAATTGCTCAAGAACACACATAGTAAATGAAAACATTTTTACTTGCCTGCATTAGATATACAAATGTTCTTAATAAAGGGTGTTCACCTGTTCACATTTGACTGTTTGCACCATGGTGTGCAGTGCTTGGTGTACGCACATTAGCTCCGGATGCCCTTCTCCTTAGATCATGGTTGCTTTTTTTGCTATTTTTGTTAGCATCCCCATAATCCACAGATGGAGGGGCTCAGAGATGTGCCAGCTGCTTTTCAGTCCCTCACAGCTGTCCTGAGCTGGTGAGGGACATTTGTAGAGCTATCACAAAGCTGAGAGGTGTTACATTTGAATCCAGCCTGCTTTGCTGGACACTGTACCCTTATGATCATGACCTACAAGGGCATAGCCACACATATTTTCTCACCACTCAGTAAGGGGTGGTAAAAGAAAGAAAGAATTTCCATTAGGACCCATTAGCTGATGTGAGCAACATCGTCCATGTGGTTGGAGCTAGAGTCACCTGCTGACATTATCGGGCTCCTGATTTCGCTACCCACAAATGAATATATAGGGCCCAAGGTCAGGGCACCAGTGCCACAGATAACAACAGGCTGTGTAAATTTGTTACACATTGCCAACAGCAAAATAACCACCCTGGTGTGCAAACAATGCGGTAGGATGGAATCTGGTGCGCAGTGGAGGGAAAAGAGGCCAATCCCTTGCCTCACGATGCCTTATATTCTGCAGTCCCAGGCGGCGCCCCCAGATGACGTCACAGGGAACCCTCCTTTGTGGCAGCATCGATGAGGGACTCCTACTTTGCTTGTGCGCGTGGAGCGACTAATGGCACCCCTCTGCTATTTGCAGGGGGCGCCTGGCCAAGACGCCTGCAATATATTTGTTTGCAGTGCTGTGCCCATCACTGGCAAACTGCCTATTGCATGACCTCTGCTGGAAAGCTGGCTTTTCTTTCCGTCCTGTATATTCTGCATTTCTAGAGTATTTTAATCCAAAAAACGTCAATGATGCTTGTTCCTGTGTCTAAGCTCGTGCTTTTAGACATCCCTTACTTTCTAAACCTAACACAATGCGCGGGCTGGAGGCTGTGAAAATGCAGCCCATATTTATAACAAAATGCAGAAATTGACTGGGAATTAAAAGAGCTACTATTTCGATGTAAAATGTCGGCTTCATGTTCACCAGGGGCCCTTTCAAGTGATATCTTCTTTTTGCTATTTACCATGGATAGCATAATTTATCATATTACTTTCACCTGAAGAGCATTTAACTACTGTTAGCTGTTCCATCCAACCCTTAGGATTTAATGAAGAGGGATCTCCCAGTCTGGGCATTAAATCTGGCATTAAATCTCGCCCTCCGGCTGGCGCATTATTCTCACAGCATGAAATATTCAGAGGCCGGCTGAGTCAAGCAACCCTCTCTCTTTATACTGGTGCGGTTAGTCATGTAAGGCAAAGCCAACGAGAAGATTTTTTTTAGAGGTACTCGTTGCAGTCGTAAATTTAGGATTTTTCGCACATTTGTTTGCATTGCTATATCTTTTTAAATTATTTTAAATAATATATTAGCAGTTCCCACCTGTAAAGCATTTTGTGCCTGGAGTACAGGGTCATGCATGTCTTCGCCAAAGTAGCTTGTGGGCAATAAAACCTGTATACAGTAGCAGACAATCCAGAAGGATTAGTTACACTTGCGGCAACAAAAAAGAGAAGCACATGAGGTTCATGAGGAAGGGATGTAGACATATTGGTTAGCATGCTCTTGTGGCATCAAAAAAGGAAGCATGTGAGGTTGTAAGGCAGTGTCTACCAAGTGGCCATTGTGTATTCTTCTTTGCTGACCTGATGTTAAAGCAGTCAGTAGAATGTCATTTGGGTTAAAGGTCAGAGGGATTTGGGTTTAACCAAAACCCAAAAGGTGTTAATGAACCTGGGGGCATATTAGCAAGACTCACGTTAAAATTATCGCCGTTTTAGCGGCAGGAAACTGCCGCTAAAACGGCGATAATGGGCTTGCTAATATGCGTAATAGAATTCCAATAGAAGCCCAGGTTAGATGTCCTGCACATCTAACCTGGGCTTCTATTGGAATTCTATAACGCATATTAGCAAGCCCATTATCGCCGTTTTAGCGGCAGTTTCCTGCCGCTAAAACGGCGATAATTTTAACGTGGGTCTTGCTAATATGCCCCCTAGTTCTTCTGAAAATGCCCTGAGTTAGACTGCGACATCCAGCTCCCTAAATTCATATTTGATATCATTGGGAAGCCATGAGGTCCATGACAATGCCCACCAAACACAAGGAATCAGCATGAAGTTCTAAAGTATGGAAGGGGTTCAACTAGTGGTGGAAGGTGAAATGACGGGGTCTCCCCACAGAATGTGGAGAGGTACACTTCAGACTCCCTTACCTCACAGAAATGCACAGACCTGAGGTTGAATTGGGGCCCCTTGGGTTTGGGGGATTCCTGAACCTCAGGGGCTGCAGAGGCCTGCATTACTCCCTTGGGTTCCAGGTTGCTTCTGCCTGGCAATCTTCGTAGCGGGGGCCTCAGACACAGGCAAATATTCTTAATGATCGATATTTGACCAGTGCTAATTAGAACCCAGGTCTAATTTGCTCCTCTTCAAGCTCCACAAACCAGAAAAGTATCTTATTACCGCCTTATGATTTTGAAGAATGTTTTGAGTAGGTTTGCGAAATTGCAGGGCTTTCTCTGACAAAGGTCCTGTAATTCTTACACACTAATGACAACCCAGAGGTGGCAAAGTTCTCCGTGTTTGGATTATCCCATGAAAATGGGGTCTTCCAATCCCATTTTCAATTTAAAAAAAAGATTGCAGACATCCATCCAGTTTCAAAGTCTCAAATAAACCGGTTTACCTGATAACTTGCAAAGTACATCCATTTTCAGCAGCAATTAGTGCTTCCAAGGAAATATTGCCATGTTAGGGGAGAAACCAATGCTAAAGCCGAAATGTAAGAAAAGTACTAAACTCTGCAAATTATGGGTATCCCAATGATTAGTGTCTTTGTGAGACTTTGTACACATTTAGTTTAATAGCATTTCTTTTTTTGCTGCTCAGCATTTTTAATTGTATTTCTGGCTGACAAGCTCACTAAGGGGCTATTCACAAGGACCTACCTCCGATTTATCTCCACCTTAACCCATTAAAAGTGGAGATAGATTTAACACCCCATTCACAAGCGGGTGCAAACTGCAGACATCGCCAGTATTTCCGCGATAACTGCCCCAAAATGTATCTCCACGGTGGACACCACCAACTAACCCTAATGAGATGCAGAGTAGGTGTTCCCGTGCAAAAACACACGAAAAACCCACAACACCACTTTCACAACGAACTGCCAGATCTGCGATGCGAGTCAAAACCACGCGATAAGCCGCGGTAGCAGCAGGGATTCAACACCTGCCTTTTGCTGGTGTTAAGCAGAACGACTACCTGCAGCATGAAAGGGAGCCCAGCCAAGAGCCACATCTGAAGACCCACAGATGCCATGGAGACAATGATCATGCAGCTCCGAGACCCATGAGGGCCACAACACCCACCGCCACCCACCCCAGGCCCGCCACCACCCCCAGGACCCGTCCCGCCCCCCCCCCCGGGAACACCACAGAGGCAGCGTACACAAAGACAGCGGACCCACCTGAAACGCACCTGCTGCCCAGACCCAACGCCAGAGGAGGACATTGCCCACTACAGGCCCAAAAGGACAACCATCCCCCGCATCCTGACCCACATCCCCCACCTGCTGACGGTACCAACCCAGCGGACAACCAACATCCCTCCGCAGACAAAGCTGCCGGCTGCCCAGCACATGTCGGCCTCTGGTACCATCCAACCCACAACTGCCAGAGTCGGAGGAGTCACACAGCCAGCCCCATCCAAGGTCATCACACCTGTCCTGGATGCCAACATCAGCCTGGTACCCCAGCCCCTCCACTTCACCCACACTGCGCAGGAGCAGCTGGAGACCAAGCAAGGCCCCTACGCCATAGCTGGATTCCCTCACGTGTCAGGGCCAATCAACTGCACACATGTACCCCTCGTGCCCCCTGCCGACACTGCACACAACTACCACAACAGAAAGCACACGCATCTCATGAATGTGCAGGCAATAGTGGACCGCCCAAGACCCCTCAACAATGTCGTGGCCAACTCCCCAGGCAGAGTGCATGATTCTCACATCTCCCGACAGTCCAGCATCACCCAGCGCTCCCAGGATGGCACCCATGGAAATGCAGTGCCCATTGGTAAGTCCAAAATGAACACACCACACACCTCCAGCCCACAGTCATGCAACTCACGACACTGGCAATGGGCACGCAGCACAAATACATTCAACATGCCACACAACATGCTAACCGACCAGACACGACAACACGACTCCATTGGGAACTTGGCCTTGCCATGCCCACAACGCAGCCACGGCATGGCACCACAGACACACAATAGCAGGATGTGAGGAGAGGCATGGAGCAGGCATGTGCGAGAGCGGCAAGTGACTACGGAATGTGAACCTACCCAATGCCAGGTGTGGCATGGAGGTGCCGGACAGACCACAGTGTGCAAACCACGGAAATGGCCATGCGGAGATCAACTGCTGGTGCATGGAGTGTAGTGGCCAGTGGACGCTACCATGTCCCCACAGGCTATGGGGCAGAACGCGGAAATGTCACACGTTACGTTCCCCCCTGCATGCGCGGGCGGAGTGGGTTGGACCTGCGTACGCCAGGCCTGCGTAGGGGTGTGAACAAAAAGCCCGTCGCACTGGGCGTGGTTCTCATTCAGAATGGACAACGCGTCTGCCAGGGCGGCACCTCTCAGCCCGCCACGAGTCCAGCGCCGAGCGCGGCGGGGCCTGTGTCCCTGTGTGCCTGCTGCACCCCGGGCTGCTGGTCCCCAGACCCGTCATGTCTGCCCTAACGCACAAACGAGGCTCTGCTCACCTGCCTACACCGGTGTGTGTCAAAGAGGGTCCACCACGTGCTGGTGCAAGCTCCAAGCCCCAGTCCCGCGACCTCTGCAGCCTCCGCAGACCAGAGCTGGCCCCCCCGACGCTGGCCCACATTACTCCATTCACATTGACATACTCCACCGGCGTCCTCTTCGGCCCAGTAGGTCCCACATATGGAACTGTGTCCTGAGTCTTGAATGGCAGTGACCCCAAGTCCGTGGCAGGGGCCACAGCACCAGACTCCCTTCGATCAGTGAGGCATAATTCCGTATCACAGGCCTGCGACACGTGGTGCCACTAACCCTGTTCAACACAAGCCGGCGACACGTGGTGCCACTAACCCTGTTCAACGCAAGCCGGCGACACGTGGATGAGGGCTCAGGCCTACCCTGCGGACCTGTAGGTCCCACATCCAGCACTTAGTCGCGAATCATGAATGGCAGAGTCCACACCAGTGAACGCACGGAGAGGAGTAAGAGGAAGATGCGGCTCAGTCCGGACAAAAGCCGGATCAGAGTCACGGAGGTGATCGAACACTATCAACAACTGACCTGGTGCCATCAACCCTGTTCACCGCAAGTCCACGTCCCGTGGTGCCTCTGAACCTGAACTACGCAGGCCGGTGGGATCATCCAACCTAAGCCGGCGACACTCGGTGAATGGCCCGTGCTGACCGCTGCCTCAGGCCTACACTGCGGTCCAGTAGGTCACACATGTGGAACTGTGTCTTGGGTAAGATGTGGAGGAGTCCACACCATTGGACACGCCTCATCGCAGGCGGCATCCCCTAACAGCAATGGTGCCACTAACTCTGTGCACAATGAGTCATGGGCACTATCTGGTTGGACCTTGGTGGCGTCCGAGTCCATGGCCTGGGGGTTTTCTGCTTCTTCATCTGGCTGGACCGGACTTGGTGTCTGACATATGTCTGTTCCATTCATCTCCACCATAGTGACTGTTTCAGCGTGGTTCTGCCCTCTGCATCATGCCCTGGGGGTACACCTTCCACTGTCCACCGAGACACTCCGTGACAAGCCCCTTTGTCATCTACGGAAACCTGCTCTGCACTCGTGACCCTGCCCCAGTGCCCCGCAATTCAGCGGCCCGTGGCGGTAGGCCCGTGCAGGACGCTGTGCATCCAGGGCCACTGACTCTGTGCAGCACAAGTCATGGGGCCTTTATGGTTGAATGGTTGTGTCCTTTACGATGTACGCTGTTGTCGATTTCTGACTGCACCAGGCAGCCCTTGCCGGCTGGTGTGCACACCCCCCACACACATCCAACACAGGTGTCACTCGATATGTGTGCCTGCTAATAAATGTGGCCGGGCGCACGTGCCCGTAGCCATTCACACCATCTGAGCAAGTGTGTCCGTGTGGTCATTGTGTCAGCATGATGGGCATGGGCCCTGCAACATCACAGTGTGCTGTCTTCAGCGGACGATACCATGTCACCTCAGCGTTGGCAGTGACCTTGGACATGTAGCTTCGCCCGCCCCCCCTGCATGCACAAGCGGCGCGAGCTGGTCCGGCGTACGTCAGGTCAGCGCAGGGGTGTGCTGATTCGGCAGGGGGAGCTGGGCGTGGCTCAGACCTGGCCTTGGGCAGGATGTGCGGTAAGTGTGTCTCTGTGTTGGGGTGTTGTCGCCACCTGGGCCACAGTAGTCGATGTTGCAATGAAGCATGCACCAGGAGGGCGTGCCCGCACGGACGGGGAAATGTAGGAGCGCAAGACCGCTTGGGGTCTTGGCACATGCATGCCAAGTGTTATGTGTATCAGTCCTGCGGCTGCATGAGTCAGTTGCCTAGCCTCATTCATGGCGCGATCACAGCCAGCCATGGACTGTACACCTGTGTCCGCCCTGTCCGGACCATTGGCCTACACTCACATGGCCGCACACCTTCAAAGGCCAGCGTCACAGTGTTGTTGGCATGCCGCTGGACATGCGCGGACAGGCATTACAATGGTGTGCCGTAGGAGTGCACGTGATACAACCGCGCAGCGCACACAAGTGTGGGGGCTCGTGGGAGGGAGGAGCAGCTGTGAGGCAACGTAACACACAGTGAGGTCGCTCATGTGCCACGTGCTGGGCATATCATCCATGATTCCCAGGGTCGCAGACATCCCACCACAACCACGACAGGCCTCTGTACATCTCCTGAATGCATGCAGATGGTGAAGTTACTGTAGGGATGAAGGGTCCTTTGTCTGTACTATCAGGCGGTGGCACATCTGCAGCTCCGAGCTGGGACTTGCATGTGGCCAGCACCCCCTGACAGATACGATAGCATTTACTTGCGACTCCCACACTATGCACTGCCCGACTTGAGACCAACGTGTACACATCCCACACGCAGAAGTCCTTGGTCGTAGTTAGCGTGCGTGAAATGGCCTTCACACGTACTCCCACCCCACCCCAGGCCTGCACCCGTTGCACACAGACACTGCTCATTGCTCCGAGCTGTGCCATTTCATCCACAGGACTGGCGCAGGGCAAGCCAGTGCCGCTTCAAGCAGAGCCACTGACGCAATGGCAGACCATCCCGGACACATGCTTGACTCCAGTCACGTGGACCTGTACTGTGCACGTCTGCTGCATGTACTGGGGGCACTGCCATTGGCAGTGCTGCGGATCACTTACCGGCTGAGCTTCTGCCTTACGAACGTCACCTGCGTTCAGCCTGTGTTGCATTGTCGCTTGTGCATATTCGAGTGGACCATGGATGTCTGCCTCTCCAACATAACGGTAGCTGACCTGGATTTCGACGTGTGTGTGCGCCCCCTGTTGACCCACAACCAGGAGTGTCACCATGATGCCCGTTTATGGCATGCATGGAGGTTTGCCATGCATGCTGGCAACTGGACCTGGGACATTGCACGAGTCGTCGTGTGCAGTGAGCACATTGAGCCACTACCCGATTGGGCTTTGGTGCACATTGGGGCCAGGGGTTGGAGTCAGCACATCTGTCCGGGTCAGCTGATGGATTACGTCAACGACATGTCAGATGTGGTGGACAACGATCTCTCATTGGAGATGTTGGCCTACGCTGCTGCACTCGCGTTCATGGACGAGTGACAAGGTATCTGCAGCCACAACTGGATGTGACCCATTGCACGTGTCCCGACGCCTGGTTGCATGTTGGGAATCTGGTCACATGTCCCAAGACGACAGTGGACATGGCTGCATTGGCCTGGACTCCTGATCCATGCGCGGACAACCAACGCGGGTTGGCACTGACTTGTGTTGGTGATGGACTCCCCCGGGGTGGACATGGGCGCTTTCCTACTTCCTCATTCAGACATGCTGCTACATTGGTCTGCATATCGTGGCACTTCTCTTGGCTGTACTGACACGCACTTGTTGATAAAGTTTCCGCCGTTTCACTTGTCTCCAACTGTGTTGTGTCTTGATTTGTATGCCAATGTGTGTGTCACGGACTCTTTGGCTCCCTGCCATACGTGCATTGCTACCCCATCAGGGCTGTGGGTTTGTACTTGTGCATTATCATGTCCCTGTTTCGTGCTTTGCCAGATGCGTATGGCCGTTTACCGGCCACAAGTGGGTGCACTTGTGTCCTGTGTTCGGTTGTGCAAATGTTGGTGTTTGTACCACATTGTGTTCGATGTTGGGGTGCTCCACTTCCTATGTGTGTGTGCTGCATTGTGTGTGAGATGTCCCTTCAGCTCTGATTTGGCTCACCCTTCTGCCTTTCAGGCAGTGTCGTTTTCACTTCTGTGCTTGTTCAGTGGTGTGATGTTGCCGGGTTGTGTGACTTGTGCTCTTGGTTGGTGTTTTTACTCTTGGGCATGGTTTGTCTGCAGTTGTGCTGTGCTTAATTGTGCATGTGTGCCATTGTGCCCATCTCCCCCTGCCCCCCCAGTCCCTGGTCGTTCCTCTCCCTGTTGCTGTTGTGTCTGTTGTTTTGGGCAGTTTCCGGTCCCCGAGTCCTGCCACCATCTCCAGACTGATGTGGTGGACACCATTTCCTCCATGTCATCCAGCTCCTGGTGTGGCGCTGGACTCCCACCTCCGGTGTGCATTGCTGCCTTCTTGTTGTTGGCGTGTTTCTGCTTGTTTGTGCGTTTCGCATCATTCCGGCTGTTCTGGTTTTCTTCCATTGTCCTCCTCCGCTCTCCGGCTGCATTCACCTTGTCCACGATGGCCTGCCATGTACAATGTTTTGTTGCCAATGGGGCTTGTGGGGTTGTATACTGGCTCCGGTTGCCTCCATTGTGCTTGGCTGTTGTTTTCTGTTTGGTTTGTCTTTCTTTTTCAGGCTTTTGTTGTGCTTATTCCTGCCTGCCGTGTGTGTGTCGCGGGCCTGGCGGTGCTTATCGCTGCTTTCCTCATCGTGAATGGGCTCATCGCATATTTTTTTGTGTTGTGGTTTGTGTTTTTATCTCCGTTGAGGTGGTTGTATCGCGGACATTGGCTGAGTTTTCGGCGGACTATCACATGGTACCGCTGTGTTGTGAATTCCAGGTTAACACGGGGTTATTTTCCCGCGATAGGCTGCGATGTGTAAAGTTGCGTTAACATTTTTTGGAGATGTTTAGCACACGTTCTTGTGAATATACCCCACAATCTGGTGGCACTTAATACACCCACAGCCATGACACCATCAGACTGCAAACACAGAAGTGTAAATTCTAGTCAGAGGCCTGCTCTCTCTAGACAGTCAGAAACAAAAAATGACATCCCTGTACCTATCAGGGCTGCCCCAATACTACTTCTGTTTAGGAATTAGACGAAGACGCCTCTCTTTGAAAAACACTGTCCTGCAATCGTAACTGTCACTCCCACTCTCAGAACCAGGCTACCCCTACATTGCTCATTCACTATATCTTGGCCCATAATCCTGTGCAGCCCTACACAGCCTTTCAGCTAGTTTTGCACCATACCAATACCACATACATAATGTGGAACATGCTCTGCAATAGAAACCCTGCATGGCCAGAGTGCAGTGTAACCCGTTTAAAGTATATGTTGTATCCTGTTAAAATGAGGGCCGGCTCTTTCCCCACGATTCACAGAAAATGATTTAATTCTATAATCCCTCACGGCACAAGTATTCTGCACAGGAAAGGGAAGGGAATGGGGTAGAGACAGGAGAGAAGGAGGGAAGGGCAGGGGAACACGAAAGGGAAGGGGATTGGAAAGGGGAAAGGTTATGGAAAGGGAAGGGATATGAGAAATGGAAAGGGTATTGGATAGGAAAAGGGAAAAGGGAAAAAGGGAAAGAGGAGAGGAAAAAGAAAGGGAAATTGAATGGGAAAGGATTAAAGGAACGAGAAAGGGATCGGGAAATAAATAGTGATAGGAAAAGGGAAAGGAATAGGGATAGTGATGGTGAAAGGTAAAGAGAAAGGAAAAAAGAGAAAGAAACGAGATACTAGACTGAGAGCTATCACTGTAGGTGGACTCTTGTTTTTAACATAGGAGCCTGTCCATTAACTTTATATAGTGGGGGAGTGTCTGAGATAATAGAAATGAAGCACTGCAAATGGGTATAGTCATCCCCACAGAGATCCTTCAAATGAACCCACACCACTGCTTAGGGCCTGCTCCCCCCACACAGCATTTTGAAAAATATACATACACAGTTCTGTGGCGCCCTGACATCCTGCAGGGCATTTTGAAAAAGGGAACAAACTCTGTCGGTAAATTTATAAAAAGTTTAGTGAGTCGTCTGGAATGTCACCTGGCATTTAGAATGCTTTTGGGCTGAGACAAGTATCCTCACGGCGGCCTAAAGTTCAGCCATTTGGCTGTATATTCTGTATTGAGGCAGGACAGGCTGGTGTTAGCAAGGCTACAGCCACGGCCGCTGGAATTTTGCGATTTACCACATAATCCATCATCTGCTGCATAATTTACAGATTTTCACACAAAAAAAATGTTTCTAGCTCAAACAAGTCAAAAGTGACTAAAAATGAGGGGATGTGTTGCCAAGCAATGGCTGGCCCTTCACAAAGGTTGAGCGGTCACCTTTTAGTTACTTACAGAGGCGTAGCTTTAGAGGGGGTGTTACACTCCCCTAATAAATCTATTTTCTAGTAAATAGTTGAGTACAGGTGCTTTCAGTCGGGTATGGTGAGGAGTCTGTCGGATTTTACCTGGGATTTTTACCAGCCGTGGCCCATGCAGGTAAGAGCAGTGGGGTCGGGGGGGGGGGGGATTTCGACAGACGACGACAAGAGAATATTAATTATTTATTTAATATCCCCTCGTCACCGTCTGTCGAAATCCCCCCCACCCCCCCACCCCCACCGCTCTTACCTGCACGGGCCGCGGCTGATTTTTACATACACACAAACGATCACACACGCACTCAGACACACACACACGCATGCACACACACACACACTCTCTGTCTCTCTTCTGTATTTTGAAAGGTTTGAAAAAAGGTTGATTATTTTACAAAATATTATGTTTTAAGTACCCCTTACAATATGTACTCCGCTTCCTTTCCACCGCTCCTTAAACTCCCCTTTTGCATTTCTTGTCTTATAATGTATTTTAACATGATATGCCAGCATGGTTGTCGGAAAACCTAAAGCTCGCACCCCTTAATCTTACTGACCAAGCGATGTCCCTGGTTACTTATTGCTGTATTTGGGTGCTAAACTGTTACTAGTGAGGTGAAACTTTTGCCCAAGAGGTGTTAACGTTTAAAAATGACAAAACAATGACGTATTACTATCACAAAATCTTCCGCGTTACGGTAAATAATTTGCCTTTTCTTGCTGTATAATTTAGTCAACACTGCCGCATAATTCGGTCCTCCCCTGTCCCATAATTCTAGTGGCGCTGCCTGCACCTCACAGGCAGAACTCTATCTGAGTTCACTTTGGTTTACATGAGCGTACATATTGGATTCAGTAATAAGCAGGCACGATAGATCAGAACGAACCCACCAATGTTTTTGCAGAGGCTAAGTTGATTTTTCTGAAACATTTATTTCGATACCTAATTAAAAGCGAACACACAAACAAAACAACAATGGGGCATATTATCAAGGCGGCGTTAATGAATTATCGCCGCTTTAGCGTCCGTTTTTGGACGAAAAGCGGCGATAATTCTATCGCCTAATTAACAAGGACACGCTAGCGCGTGATTCCTGCATTAGCGTCCGTTTTCTGCCTCGCCATCGCTAATGAGATGCAAAGGAGGCGTGCCTGTGAAAACAACATGGGGAAATATCGCTAACCCAGGTATCGCCATATCAACAACGTGGGTTAGCGATATTTTCAATCGCGTTAAGTATGCCTTAACGCAGGAATTTAACGTCTGCTAAATTCCTGACTAAGGCATACCTAACATGGGGGGTGGATTGTGTGGCTAAGACCACAGGCCCTATCACCAAGGATATCGCCGTTTTCCATGGGACATCGCTGGAAAACCAGCGATGTTCCATGGAAAACATCGCTATCACTGGAAAATTATCGCCTTTGCGCTAAGCGTTGTTAATACGATACAAAAGGGGATGATGGACGGAACGTTTGAGCCAATCAAACACTCACCCCCAGTCAACTGATCTGGGTTTAATCCATCATCATTCTTTAGCTCACTCCACCACCCCAGTTCAGACATGGCCATATGCAAATCAGTCTGACCCTGTGCCTCATGGGAACAGTCCAGCCCGAACTGCCAAGCCATGTCTTCCCTGGACCGGAAACAAGCATCCTAGGACCGGTTTCTGGCATTCCAGCCGTCTTCAGCCAGGCTTGCTTGAATCCAGTGGCAAAGTGAGCAAGGGACCCACGTCTGGGCATACCCCGCCAACTTAGGGCGAACAAAGCGATACAAAAGGGGATGATGGACGGAACGTTTGAGCCAATCAAACACTCACCCCCAGTCAACTGATCTGGGTTTAATCCATCATCATTCTTTAGCTCACTCCACCACCCCAGTTCAGACATGGCCATATGCAAATCAGTCTGACCCTGTGCCTCATGGGAACAGTCCAGCCCGAACTGCCAAGCCATGTCTTCCCTGGACCGGAAACAAGCATCCTAGGACCGGTTTCTGGCATTCCAGCCGTCTTCAGCCAGGCTTGCTTGAATCCAGTGGCAAAGTGAGCAAGGGACCCACGTCTGGGCATACCCCCGCCAACTTAGGGCGAACAAAGCGATACAAAAGGGGATGATGGACGGAACGTTTGAGCCAATCAAACACTCACCCCCAGTCAACTGATCTGGGTTTAATCCATCATCATTCTTTAGCTCACTCCACCACCCCAGTTCAGACATGGCCATATGCAAATCAGTCTGACCCTGTGCCTCATGGGAACAGTCCAGCCCGAACTGCCAAGCCATGTCTTCCCTGGACCGGAAACAAGCATCCTAGGACCGGTTTCTGGCATTCCAGCCGTCTTCAGCCAGGCTTGCTTGAATCCAGTGGCAAAGTGAGCAAGGGACCCACGTCTGGGCATACCCCCGCCAACTTAGGGCGAACAAAGCGATACAAAAGGGGATGATGGACGGAACGTTTGAGCCAATCAAACACTCACCCCCAGTCAACTGATCTGGGTTTAATCCATCATCATTCTTTAGCTCACTCCACCACCCCAGTTCAGACATGGCCATATGCAAATCAGTCTGACCCTGTGCCTCATGGGAACAGTCCAGCCCGAACTGCCAAGCCATGTCTTCCCTGGACCGGAAACAAGCATCCTAGGACCGGTTTCTGGCATTCCAGCCGTCTTCAGCCAGGCTTGCTTGAATCCAGTGGCAAAGTGAGCAAGGGACCCACGTCTGGGCATACCCCCGCCAACTTAGGGCGAACAAGCGCTAGCATGGCGATAATTTCCAGCGATAGCCGGCGATAGGATTCCTCGCGCTAACAGCGGCCAGCGATAATTATCGCTGCCGCTTGATAATATGCCCCCTTGTTTTCCAGATCTGTCAGCGGAGCTAAGACGCACTGACTCAGACTGATGACAAGAAGGTCAGAGACACCCTGGCATCCCAGTGTACAGACAACTACCGCACAAGTCACAAGTGATCTTCAAAGCAAACAGTGCGCTCATTAGTGCACTGGTGAAAAGGCAAAGATGCTTTTCACCGTGAGATCATGGCGCTGAGTACAGCTCCTTTCTCCTGGGGGCATGGGTTTCTTGATAACAAAATCCCTAGGCCTGCAGTTAGTAATATCTGCATTTAGGAGATGAAACTGGTAAGATTTTTTATTTTTGTAGGCTCAGCCCTCGAAGGGTTTGCTTAATGTTACTGCTCAACAGGGCCGGACTGGCGGTAGCGGGCACCGGGCGGTTTCCCGATGGGTTGGAAGGGTGGGGGCTGTTTTTGGACTGGTGGGGGCCGTTTTTGTTACTGGGGGCCGGTTTCGCAGCAGTGCTGCAATATCGACCCCCTGTAACAAAAGCAGCAGCTGTGTTCCCCTCCCTCCCCTCCCCCAGAGCTCGTCCGACTTAATTGCCAGGGCTGGTTTGCGTTCTCAGTCCGGCCCTGCTGCTTAAAAGCAAGTTTACCGGGATATATGGTGCTTCGTCAATGGGCAGCTGCTGCCGTAAGACAGGTGTGACCATTTGTGGTCACCATGAAGGACCCTTCCATGTTTTCCAATGAACAATAGCATACAGGGCCCTTCCTGCACTACCTTAAGCGATATCTATGTCTTTATGTTCTATTAAGCGTTATCTATGTCTCTATGTTCTATATCAAAATCTTCTCCTTGAGGGCCAATCCTTTCTAAATATTTCACTTATAGACTAGTGACAAAAGATTAAAGAAGGTTCGGATTAATCTCCCTATACTTGCATTGACTTTTGTTAAACTTGCGGCAGTGTGACTTCACTTAACCCTTAACCTGGTAGCTGTAAAACATTTTACCTGACACAAGCCTTTTAATGCGAGTCTCCCACTGCTGGTTACAATACATTTGGGGGACTATGTATGTGCAATGAATCACTCACTCAGGATGTGACAAACACTATTGCAAAAGTAGTGAAATATTTCCACATTTTTAGGCATAGGATTCCATCTCTACAGGATATGACTTGTTTTAACACTTGGCAGTCAAAAACTTGTTGCCCTCTGCATACTGAGAATATACTAGGGGTGGGCGAAATATTCTGCACCAGCGGTGGAATTGGCAGAATTTGGTCAAGTGTAACGTGCAGAGTTCTGGCCAAATCCAGCCAACTGCCAGGTGGGGGAGCTTTTTCCCGCATGTGGCTCGAAAACGGTAAGTTGGCGAGCAAAATTTAGCATTCCCTAGCCCCGCAATTTTCAGTCACTAGGAGGGCACCCGGAGAGATTCCTCCAACATGGGCAGCCACCACCACTTGCCGTCAGAAAGCTGCCCCTCCAGTGGAAAATCTACTCGGGCTGCTGCAAAATCAACTTGAGAAGCTGCGCCCTATGGCACACCACTTAGTGCTGTTTGCGCTGATTTTTCAGCGTGGAACGAGCTCCCAGCACTAAATCTCAGCACGACGTGCCTATTTCTGCCCATTCGTGGAATTCTGCCAAATCTCGCATCGTTTTTTTGTAACTCATTGGAATTCACCGAGTAAAACTCCGCAAGTTCCTCCCTGGTCTATAATTTACCTTTACCATGCCATCTACCACCTACAGGTTTCGGAGAGAAGTGCAGCATGTATTTTACACGTGCTTCCTTCGGTTTGTGTACAGTCTGTGTAGAGCTCTAATTTCAATAGGCACATGGTACTAGTGAGAAGTTTCACTATTGCTAGTACAGTACAACAAGTGCACTGGCACGGGGTCCCAGGACCGTGAGAGGTCGACTGCTCCCCATTGATGGCTGTCTCATACTGCCCAGCTCCTGCTCTGTGGACATTTTCGTTTCCCTTATATGCACTATGGCAAATTGTACCATTGTTTCGCCACTGTACCAGCAATTAATGCTTGTGATTCAGAGATCGTGCCGCGGGGCTCTGTACACTCAGCAGGCATCAATGAGAAGCATACATTCGCTATTATCACTAATAGTTTCACAAGAGGATCATAATTACCTATTCTGTGGGCAAAGCCAATGAACAGAAACATTGTGGGGATCTTTCCAGATGCTGGGGTTTATAACCTTGTGTCACTGGGACAAGCGCATACCTACTGCAGTATTGTCTGGGACCACTTCCTGTGACCTTTCACACCTAACAGGGGTCGTGCTTCCGGGTTCAGATAGCTGGCATGGTATTTGCTCATGTTTGGCTAAATGTCAGTGGGGCCGATTCACAGAACTAATCTGAGATAAAATCCTAACTTACTACTTTTGGTATTCAGAGAAGGCATTTAGTAGTAGTAAAGTTAGGACTCCTAACTTTTCTATTACTAAACTGAGACAAAATCCTAACTTTACGACTTTCGGTATTCACAAAAGGCATTTAGTAGTAGTAAAGTTAGGACTCCTAACTTTACTATTACTAAACTGAGACAAAATCCTAACTTTACGACTTTCGGTATTCACAAAAGGCATTTAGTAGTAGTAAAGTTAGGACTCCTAACTTTACTATTACTAAACTGAGACAAAATCCTAACTTTACGACTTTCGGTATTCACAAAAGGCATTTAGTAGTAGTAAAGTTAGGAGTCCTAACTTTACTACTGCTAAATGCCTTCTTTGAATAGCAAGTACGTTTAGGACTTTATCTCAGATTAGTTCTGTGAATCGGCCCCAGTATGAGGGAACAGAGAATAATTAGTCTCTGCTTAGAGTGGGAATATCAAAGCTGTGTTATTATTACATAAAGTGCCACTTCACATCACAAGCACCACCAAAAGTATAAACAATTACAAAAAATAACATCATTAGAGAATTCAGACTTTGGTATGATATTAAAGTCTATTAGACAAAATAAACATTCCTCTCAAAAATTGTTTATCAAACAAACTCATTAAGATCAGCCCTACCGCTGACAGAGACGCAATCCTACAGCAGTGGTGTAGAAAGGGAATCACAGGGTCTAATGCAAGCAATGAAAAAAGCCCGTCTGCCTCCCATCTGAGTAATGTAAGAGATCCATGAGCAGTGGGCCCCTCACCCTCCTGGGCCTGGAGCTTCTGCGCCTGCTGCACAAATGTTATCCATATCCTCCAGTCTATAATCCCTCACACAATGGTTTACTCATACAGTACATTCCTTTGACCAACGTAGTGCTGCACTGCAGTTGTAATTTCTAAAAACACATACATAAAAATTAAAAAATGCTACAGTGTGACAGCATATAAAAATATATGGCCTACATTATGGAGGGCCAAACACTGAAAGCAGTGATTAATTTGAGCTTGTGGTTTCCAGTGCTCAGCACCGGTACTTTTCATGGGCACCAGTTAAAGACACATTTATTTACGGGGAGATTAAGTGATTTGTGCAGAATCACAGAATGTTGAGACGCTGCCGAGACTCAAACCTGGTTTCCCAGCTTTGAAGCAGGCAGCTCTGGCCATTACGCCACACCCTCCCCCAATTTCGTGGTTAGTAGTTGGTCCTGTTTTAGGCGGCCCTAACCGTAGAAATAAGCTAGTGCAAGCTGTCTGACTTTTTTTTTTTTTACAAATTAACCACTGACTCAAAGGTATTCCTCAATTAAATTGAACTAAAATACGCAATTACCTAATTTTGCTTTTTAAAGCACGAACTAGACCCTAGACATCGGGTATCAGAGTGCTTTACATGAGCACCAGTTTCATTACAGATGGACACATTCCTTTTTGTTAGGCACGGAGAGATTAAGTGATTTGCCCAGAATCAAAGAATATTGAGCGTCGTTGCCGAGACTCGAACCCGGTTCCCCAGGTCCAAGGTCAACCGCTCCAGCCGAAACTGACATTTGTTATTCACAAAATGTAAACTGACATTTGTCAACATATATGTTCATATGTAATATTACATGAGTGTGGTCTAATATTACATATGAACAGATCTGCTCCAAGGACTATATTGGGGGCATTCCAGGGTGGAGATAGCTCCTTGAGTAGAGGAACGCACCCAAAAGTGCAAGTTTGTTGTATTATATATAATACGTCAGGCACATTTGCACCGTAGACGTGGTCAATGATTTACTCTTATCAAAGGCAGGAGTAATCCAGGATGGGAAGAGGAGAGGTGGAAAAAATCCAGTAACTAGGCTGAATGGGCTGGGATTTCCTTCGTGGAGTAAAACAAAATGAAAGTCGGAAATGTACTTTAGAAAATATCTTTCTATGTGTAAATTTATACTGTTATATTTAGTCATCCAAAAATGCATTTAAGCTATTAACTTTGAATTCACAAAGAATTCCAGATGTGCCCTGGGAAACTGTGGCTGTCGTAGCTTGCCAGGAGTACTTCCAGAATTCTTTCTAAATTTGTATAAAAGTCAGACACTTACTCTACTTGCAGGTATAATTTAACCACATTTCTAACGTTTCTGAGAATCTGGCTCATAATTGCTGAAAGTGCAAATGAAGAGGACTAGGGTGTAAGGTTTTCTGTAGTCTTCCATTAAAAAAAAGAGAACTATTGAATGCATATTGACAGATATTTTGACACATATTCTTTCTTTTTGTGGTGCAGGGTATTTTCGGTTAACATTCCTGTATTCCTGAAATTTTATGTCAATGTCGGGCATAGATATTTGAGATCTTTTTGTTTTTACATTTTCGGTATTTTCTTCTTATACGTGTTTTCGGATATTTAACAAAGATTTATATCAGATCCCTTGACCAAAGCTGAAAGCCCCCGAGTCGCTTCCTCTGGCAGACATTTTAATTAAACAGTTAAATTGATGGCAAAGAACCAATCCCAGTTCCTGATTTCTGTGGTTCCTGTTTACATGGACCTTGGAATTTATTGGCCGCACCTCAATGACCCGCATCCACCTAGTGGCAGCGTGAGATACTGGCAGGCCTTTACTCTTCATCCAATCCGCGTCTTTGTCCCTGCTGACGGCCAATTGCCAGGCAACTGAGTAATGCATCGTGGTGCTGGATATTTATTGAAATGTCTCCTTCTAGTTGAGGTGCATGGTTACCTGGACCTCTGCATTGTGCATTGGTATGGCTGCACCTTCGTGCCCTGCATCTACCTCCGTGCAGCCATTTACTAATGAAGTGTTTATTATTGATCCATTCTGCATCCCCATTCCTGCTGGATGATTAATCACCTGGCATTTCATTTAAAAAGTGCTTTGGCACTGGATGTTCTTTTAACTTCTCTTGATTCCAAAAGAACCTGGCTACCCGGACTCTGATGCGAGCAAGTTTTGCTGCTTGGCTAGAGGGGAGTGCAGTAAATGTGGCCGTGCATTCTTAATCCAGCTCACATCCCTGTTATTGCAAGATGATCAAATGCAAGGTAACTACAAAAGTGCGGTGGTGCTAATGCGGCGCCCCAGTGGCGCGTAGACAGTGCATTTGAAACTCACCAAATATGTTTCCATTGTACTGCTTGGGCTGTGGACATTTGATAGAGTATGCTGTGCCACAAGACATTATTGAGACTGAAGACCTCTGATAATAACATCTGGCTGATGATTTGGTTCAGTTGATTCCCAAGCTGGAACAATAGGCATGGCTAATGTAGAAACCGAAATGGAGGACCACATACATGCGTGTGGTCGGCTGTTCTTGAAAAGCATAATTTTGAAGGAGAGCGACTGAGTTGTGAGGCAGTTCAAATGTACACTTGTATATCCTAAGGATATAAAAATCTCCATTTTAAAATTGCTGCCTTATCTAAATTGTGTGATTTCTAGGTCCAGGGTACATGCTGAGGTAACCGATTATTTGGTTGCAAAAAGAAGGTAAGCCAAGATTGTTTCCAACCATTCCTAGGCCACTTATGTTAATTAATTCTCGAAATATTACCAGCAGACATGTTAGCTATCAATAAATATTTACAACAAACATTTTGGTGTTTATCCTTTCGGTATGTTTTTTAGATGTCTTCATTTCTTTTGTTATTTTATGTATTTTAACATAAACTCTACTCTTGCAAGCAAAGTAAACCCAACGTACGTGAGTTGTAAGCATAATTCCCATCAGAAGACAGCAGAGTGCAACCTCAGGCGTTACTACAATTCCTGGCTATTTTTATAAGTCTAACAGAATATATCAGAGAATGACAAAGACATAATAATTTTGGGAGCAGGTAGATAAAAAACAAAGGTCCACTAAGTATGAGTGTTTTACATAATTTCTAAATTATCCCTAGATGAGTTACACTCTGGTGAACTCATATACTTTTCTTTGGTTCCTGTTTAAATCACACATGATTCAAGATGCAAGCTCAGTCACAGAATGAATATGCATATTGGCCAAGTACAAAGTGAAAAAAGTTATACTTTCCTTTAATTTGGGAACATGTTCCTCTTTTAAGTAATCCTAACAAACTGACACAAATTCTAAATCATTTGCCTCTAATTTGTCCAGGTATATTTCCTGGCTTACTCCATTTTAGGCTTGAAGTATTTATTGGCAGTTGTAAAGGAGCAAATATTATGCTTCCGGTTGGTAAATTATCTAACTTGCTACAAGATTTACTCTCTTTTGGGTGTAAACCATCATTCGTTTGAATGCTCTTTGTCTTGCCTTCAAAGACTTTCAAGGCAAAGGATATCGGTGTCACCTCAGACAGTGAAAGCTAGTGCCTTCCCGTAGCGCACAGTGGGGCATATTGGCAACGATTTGCGATAATTATCGCAAAGCGCGCTTAGCGCAGTTTTTTTTATCGCTGGATTTCATCACTGAGATAGCGCGTTATTAGCAACACTTATCTCCAAGGCGATAAAAAATCCAGCGATAGCGGCGAAATGCGAGAATATCGCAGGAAATCCTGCGATAAAACACCAGCGATAGGGGAATCCTTGATGATAGGCCATGGTGGACTTAGCCTCACAATCCACCTCCCATTGAGAAAATAGGTAAGTCAAGTTTTTAGCAGGTGTTAAATTCCAGCGATAATCGCGGTTAGCGCGACTTTTTGTATCGCTTCGCGGGCATTGATAATAGGGGGAAGTTGTGTTTGCGACTGTTTGCAGTTGCTTTTAGTTGGGAACGCCTACTTTGCATGTCATTAGCGATAATTATCGCTGACATGCAAAGCGGCAACAAAACGGCCGCTATCGCCATTAAGCTGTCGCTAACAGCTGTTAGCGACAGCTTGCTAATAGGGCGATAAAAATATCGCCGCTTTATCGGCAAAAAGTGCCGCTAAAGTGGCGATACTGCCCTTGATAATATGCCCCAGTGTTCCTAGTTAATTGAAGAAACATTCTCTGTCATAAGATCACAAAATCCACAGCAGATGTAAAAACAGTGCAGAACCCTTGGGAGTTATACACCTGTCATTTCTACATTGTTCTCTACATTACAAAACTAAATTGAAAAATTTAAGGTTGGAAAATTGCCATATTTTCATGGAATAAGATTTTCACTAAAAACAAATGACTTCCTCAACTCTCCATGTAAAATTGGGACTTTTTCTGTACTTTACCACACTGTAAGATATGTGCACCGTTCATTTACGTCTAACTTTGGAAATGCAGATAGGTCTATGAAAGACAATGCAATTGTTTGTCAATAACAACAATGTTACAGCTTCGTGGGTGTTCATCACATACAAAAGGACCATTCTACCACATAACCTGAGTGACACCCACTAAGTGTCCCTTATTTACCATTTTTTGAAACGTTTGTTTCGCCTATTTAATCCCGCTGGATTTTTCGCTTTTGGCTGTCTAGTTTTAGGACTCTTTACAGTGAGTTGGTCTCACTACCTGAGTCTCACTCATGGTAAATCTTGTGGAAATGGACTAAGAGTGCTAACCACCACTGTCTGCCTTTTAAGATAAGGTCCGCTGCTGTGTAGCTATGGTAAGAGGCTCTGCACTGGTTACATGTAAACACATGAGCACACACATGTACACATGTGTGTGGGCACTGCATATGTGACACAGTTAGCCTTTTGCAAAAAGAACCCTTCAAGGATTGCTGCTGACCTGGGATAGGCCTTTTCATGGGAGTGGGAGTGGGCATTCAAAGTGTAGGAATGTAGCGCTTAATGAAAGTCTGTGGTGCTTAACTGAATTACACAGTGTCGCCCCACTTAGGCCTACAGGATCCAGTGAGGTATCTATCTTAGGATAAACATGCATCCTACGTGTAGTTCCATAGTCACTTTCATCATCATTACACTCCTTATGGCCCTTTAAGGATTGTCATATTTCCCATGATCACCCATAATCAGATTCCAGGCTTTGTCCTCCCTACTGGGCCAAGTAAACTACTCTTTTGGCCAGCAGGAGAATCAGAGGCCTCCTCCCCACACAATAGAGCCAGGAACACTGCATTAATGACTCAAGATCATTAACATATGAGCAAACATACCACGTATTATGTGCATAGGTTTGACAAAGCGCGTTTTGAGAATCTGATGCCTAGTATGTTGTATAGTTCCGAGCTGTCTTTAGTGCTTGCGGTCTTCTGAATGCCTTGTCAATTAAAGCAGGCCCATTGAACTTTCTGTACGTTAACCACTTACTTTTTGCATAAATAAATCAAAATAATTTATTAACATGTGGGACAGAGTCATCCATAAGTCTAGCCTGCTTTCTTTTGTCCCTTCAAATTGGGCTCGTTGTCACCCTATTTCTCTCACTTTGGCCGACTTTTTTTTTTTAGACAGCTTTGACCTGTGTTTGAAGACGTATTGGGTACAGTGCTCATCCTTACAGTGGACATAGGTCAGCCCACCATTAATTGGCCATCTTTTCAATCTCATCTGCTTGGTTCTCAGTTAGCGACTTTCCTTCCTGTTCATTTGTTTGTCCCTCCCGTGGATCGTAGCTGCTCTGCTATCCGTTTGATCGCGTAACTTGTAACCTTCAGCAGCTGACTTCAGGAAACTTCTTTATTCACTTTTTTTTAGCATGCCAAAAGAGTACATGTGCTTCTCTGCCTGCTGCACACTCAGGGCCTCATTTATGGCATTTTGGCATAGGGCAGCGCAGCAAGGCATCTTGCTGTGCTGCCCTACGGCAAAGTGAAAGGGCAGGAATGCTGCGTATTTAAGCAATATGGTGCAGAATGCAGCACACATAGAAGGAGGAAAAACAAGAAAAAATAAAGATATTTCTCCTCGTTACACCTCACCTCAGGAGGCATAAGGATTTGATGCTTCCCCAAGTTTACATGACTTTGTAAATCTGGGGCAGCTTCAAATTCCATGAGTGTAGCATGTGAAAACCCACCGCAATTCCCATGGAACGCCTTCCTG
This sequence comes from Calotriton arnoldi, assembly GCA_963921515.1. Lineage (NCBI taxonomy): Eukaryota > Metazoa > Chordata > Amphibia > Caudata > Salamandridae > Calotriton > Calotriton arnoldi. The sequence continues at coordinate 2,227,762 of CAWUFW010002071.1, read as the reverse complement.
GCGCAGAGTAAGGCGATGCAGCGATTTGTGCTGCATCGCCTTACTCAATATTAATGAGGCCACTCAAAGCCATGCAAGGTGACTTTGCGTGGCTTCATAAATCTTTTTGAGAGTCCTGCGTCATGCAGTCCTGTTTACGTGTTGCAAAATTGATGGCGGGTTCTCATAAATAAGCCCCTGAGTGTTGCTCCCCACCCATAACTTCACCCAATCTAACATAAAATGACATACCATGAGTTAAGATTGCGTAACATAACATAACATAACATTCAGATTGCTTCTCAATTTAGACAGCTTGGGTGGGAGAAATAGGATGGATAAGTTTGGAGACCTTACCTGGGAAAACAGCCTTTACTACGCAGTCAGTACCATTACAACGCGGGCAATACAACAAACCCGTTGTTACCACGCGTTCCATTACCACGCAAGTCGTTACAACGGCTTGCATTAGGGAACGTGTTGTTGGATTCTAACTCCAACACCTTCCCTACTGTTGCACAGACTGGAGCTGGAATAGTAATATGTACTATTCCAAAGTCCTGCGCTTCCCTAAGGCAAGTCGCTGTAAAGCCTTGCGTGGTAATGGAACACGTGGTAACACCGAGTTTGTTGTATTGCCCGCGTTGTAATGGCATGCGTTTTAAAAGCATGAGTGATTGTGTCATACATTCCCTTACCTGAAACAATAACCACCTCCTAGTTGCTATTGATACTGGGCCTCCAAGTTTACCAAAAAGAGTTCCACCATAATAGAATGTAATGTAACCACGCCTTTCCGCTTATAACTTTCATAGTATACAGTATCATAAATTATATTCCTCACATTTTATATAAACAGACCAAAACAGGCAGGGCATGTTTCGGTATAGATGTGGCATTTCATAAGCAATATTTTGTGTTTCCCAGTTGCAGATTGCCTAAGAGGGTATTTTAACCTCTTCCCAGTAGTTTTGAACAGGCTTCCTGGGGCATGGTGGTCCCATTGATTGTTTTGTGTCTGTCTGTCTGCTTGTCTTCTTTTCTCTCTAGATCCTGGAAACAGTCCTGAAGGAAGCCCTGGGTGCTCTCCCTGCAGATACTGATACAGTATATTCTATGCCCATGATCAGGCTGGTCCACTGCACAGTGTGTTAATTGATCCGTGTGTGCTTTCTCCTTCTCCCCAGAGGCACAACGAAGGCCGTACTATGCCGACTACTCCCCTGTCCGGAGGTATATCCACACGCTCTGCACAAGCCACTACTTGGACCTGTTCATCACATTCATCATTGGCATCAATGTCATTACCATGTCCATGGAGCACTACAACCAACCGGAGGTAAGGGCTATGACGGCTGATGCCCTTCCGATGCCACCGCTGACAGGGTCAGGAGAATGCGCAATTCTCTTAACTCCCTGTTTTGTCTGCAATATCTGTTGCTTTGTTTCCTAAACAATGGTGGTTTCTTTTCTCTGTGTATGCCAGGCTGATGGATTCAACCAATGTGTAATGCAAAGAAACACACACAAACATACTGATACCTTATTTTATCAAAGCTAGACACAAGGGACTGCAGATGTCTTCAAAGCAAAGGTGTAATTCTTGAGTTTCCCTTCTCTCAGAGCAAATGGTGGCTAATTTCTGCCGATGGTTGCAGCTGGTGGGCACCAGGGCTCATTTTTTGGGATTTAGACTTAGGGGCATATTTACAAGCCCCTTGCGCCACTTTTGCGCCGCCGTTGCGTCACGCAAGTGACGCAGCGGAGACGCAAACCATGCGCCGCGTTGCGCTATATTTACAACGTGACGCATCTAGGGAGATGCGTCACGTAGTAAACCCCTGCGCCACATGAAACCTGCGTCAGGTTTCATGTGGGCGTTCCAGCGCAGGGTGGGCGTTACCTCGCAGGTACGCCACGTAAAAGTGACGCAGTGAAATCTACAAGATTTCACTGAGTCACTTTTACGCCCATGCTGCATCAACACCCTGCGCCTGCTTGAAGCAGGCGTAAGGATTGACGCACCATGTTAGGGATAGGGCACCCCCGAGCATTGCTGGAGCTGCGTCGCGCTTGCGACGCGACTCCAGCAATGCGCCGCCTTTCCGTCGGGGAATGCGACACGCATCTGCCATTCTGTGTGCCAATGCGCCGCATTTACAATGCGGCGCATTGGCGGTGGCGCAAGGGCAAACTTGCGTGTCGCATCTTCCCTGGCGCATCCCTGCTGATTTGCAGGGATGCGCCAGGGAACGTAAATATGCCCCTGATTGTTCATCATTAGCCTTTGATCCAAAGCAAGAGAGAGAAAGGTAGAGAGAAGGAGGAGAAGAAAGATAGGAAGATTAACAAAGGGAGAAACAGAGTTGAAAGAGATTCTGTATGAGTGAGATAAAGAGACATGAGATGTAGGTTGGTGGAAGAAAGAGGCTTGAGGTGGAATCAAACCTAGGCATCCTTGGTATTCAGCAACCTTGGCAATTGGCTGCACTTGCACTAAAATCATAAGAAAAACTTTCTTTTCTAAAACATTATACATTGATGGCATATAAGGTATATCCTCAAGACGAGCCTCAAACATGGCCATATACATATGTGATTGTCAAGCACCTTCGTTGAGCGATGCACCTGTGGCTTATGCATGGAGAGGAACTTGCCTTCACATCATCACTTTATTGCGATATTTTAGAAGTAAACAAAAGTGAATCTAGGCATAACTTCTGCTCCTGTAAATTTGGAGGTGATATCTATGCTGGGACTGTGGGGTGTAGAAATGATCAAGGACAATGTATGTTATTTGTGAGGCATTAAAAAATATGCTTCTCATCCTTTTCCTTTGAAAAGTGTATTTGGTAATATTCTTTTAGTTAATTATTTCTCATTTGTTTTAAGTTCCTCCAAAATAAATCTGAGATCATCATACACATAACATTTTCAAAACTACTTATAATCCTTTAAATGTACTCATGGATGATATCTATGCAGTGATGGCTCTGATGGCTCAGTTGAGCCATGCATCCGTTCAAGGAATCTCTTTGGCTTCATGGTCCCAGGTTTGAATCCCAGGAGATCCACTTGACCTTTCAAGAGTGATAAATTCAGCGCTGTTGAGGTGGGTGATGATAAGCATTTTTTATTCAGTGCCAAGAAGCCCCAATGATAGAAAGTGAGCTTTACAGGTATACATCTCAATGATGGTTGGACCAGCACTCGTGGAGCTACCACTGTAAGTAAATAGGCTGTTTCCCACATTAAAATCTATCTACATTGTTTAGGAAGATGGGAGAAGAAATGACTGTCTCACTTCCTAATCACTAACAAGGCGACACCCCTTTCCAGGCCTGACAACTTCTAAAAACTTTTGCACCTGGTGAGAGGCCTGAGAGAGGGGGGATCTGGTGAGTGGCCGGGGCCTTGAGCTTGTTTCTCTGTAACCACTTCTGGTGGGACCTCTAAGGGTCAGGACCACAAAGTGGGGTGTAGTTTTGTACCAAGTACTGACTGAGAGAAACGTTTGCTCAACTCCCCTATAAAAAAGAGCTTCTGAAGATGCAACTGATGCCATGGGGATGTTGCAAACATCCATGATGGACAGCAGTTGTGTAGATCCTCCTCCCATGAGCTGGACATCGTCTCAGTGCAGCAGCTCCTAACTCCTCTTCTCTTTCAACATATGTTATCGGCTCGTCACCGGATGACCATGTGAAGGGAGTTTTTATTGCGGCACCAAATAAGTTGACAAATTTGTCTTCCCTTTGCAACGGTAAACTCTACATCGTACATTAGTCAGCATGACAACCAAGCACGTGTTTATTATAAACATGCACTCTGCTGTCTTCATTGTGTGTAGCAATGACTACATATTGTCAATTTACCCAGTACACCTGAATAGACTGCCCAGAGGCATAAGCGCCAAGACGGGTGCAATGAATGGTCCGCGGCAGTAGACAGGTGAACAATGAGTATGGTTCTTGGGGCGAATTGGCGGTAGGGTCAGTTGAGCATTTCCCCTTTCTCTTTTCAACGTCGTTCTATTCTCATAGACCAGGTAGATCTTAGAATAGTCGCCTGTTCCTTCCACTTCACAGAACAAGTATTACTGAGGATTTTACATTGTTTGTATGCACAAACCCAGGGAACCGCACAAGGCGGGGAGATTATTGCCCATGGTGGGCAGGTGGCTCTTTCTTCAGTATGTCACATCACGGCCTAACCTTCAAGCTCTCCTCATGGGCAAAGTGCTGAGCATGTGTTAACATCAGGTGATGCTGGGATAACTTGGGCTGACAAGTTAGCCAAGGCAAAGGAATGTGAAATAAGCGCTGCAGCGGTAACAGATGTGCAGGAGGATGGTAGGTGACGGGGGAGCAGGGATGCAAAGCCAAGCTCCGCCCACTGCTTGTCTGCCTTGGTGCCCAAGTGAGAAGCCATGTAAGTGTGAGTCCTATGCCTGCCAGTTAAACACCTTTATAATTGTGTATTAGTCTGTGGTGTAATTCACAACCACCCCCCCCCCCCACACACACACATGCACTCACAGAATGTGAAGAGGCGACCCTGAGTTTCCAATATGTTACAAATATTAATCTGCCTTGGCCTGAATAGGTGCCCTCTGAAGGGTTGGGGGGTCACTGTAGGGTTGGAGCCCCCCCCTGTGCCATGCCACTGATATCAGTCCAGTGCATGTTATGATGAGCTGCATTTTAAAGTCACAACGAGCTTCTTTAAGAAAATGCTGGGGTGCTCCTAAACACAAATTATTTTAGAGCAATCCTGCCCTTCAGAGACTGAAGTACTAAAGGCAGAAAAAGCAAATTTAACTGGATATTATTAGAGACATACTTTACTTTAAAGTCAGTGACCTCAGAGAACTAGATTTAAAGCTAGTGGCTGAAATTCGGTGACGTCGACAAGTATACAATTAGAAATATAGCGAGTGCTACAAATTCAGTAACCTCAGGGAACTAATTTTTAGAAACAGCGAGTGCTAAGTGCTTACATATTAATAACAAATTGCAGTGCTAGTGACACTCACCGACCTTCATTGCAAATGGGATTACAACTTGCATAGTGCCTGGCGGAATTTGTGATGAGAAAATACCGCACATTCCGAGATCTCCAGCAAATGGGAATTCATTCAATATTACGTTATTTCTCATTTCAAGGGGCAAAACTCAATATAGTTACATAATACACCTGGTAAATATTGCACCCAGTATCAGCATTCACCAGATGGAGTGTTATGTCCCAAAATTTCAGGCTTTGATAATGAGGATATGGCCTAACGGCTAGAGCGGTCAACATCGAAGCTGGACAGCCGGGTTGGAGTCTCAGCTGGGACTGTAATTCTGGGGAAATCACCTAATCTCCCCATGCCTAACAAAAAAAATAATAATGTGTCCGTCTGTAACGCAACTGGTGCTCACTCTGATACCTTCGGGTCGAGTGCGCGCTATATACAACTTAAAAAAAATTAAAACGACAGTCGCTTTTCTGTGATACCAGAATATTTTTGCAGAAGATTCTTCCTGATTTAAACTATATTTAAATTATATCAGCTGCTTTTATCTACGATCACAGAAGTTAGTCACTGAGTTGGAGCTGATTGCAGCACATAATATACTATAGTGTCATATGAATAGTGGAAGGAGCTCTACATATATCATAACATAACGTAACATAACATCACCACCAAGTTAGTTGATTGAAAGAGACATGGCTGCCAACTCAGATCTCATATTGAGAGCCATTCTGATGGTCAATACTTTAGTTACTGTTTTTGAACTGCTTTAAATCCCAAAACAAATACAGACATCAATTGGGAGTAGTTGAAGTTTGCATCTGCTACCCTTGGTTGCCCTTTGCTACCTCTGCACTGCCTGTTCTACTCCAAATGGATTTGTTTCTCCTGGTCTCTGCGGTAACGAAGGCATGAAAGGACCATACAGAATGCGGCAGTTAGACTCATTCGGGTCCTTCCCAAATGAACCCACATCTCCCCCACTGGCTCCCCATCCAGAAGAGATGCCAGTTCAAGATCCTTACACACGCCTACAAAGCCCTCCACAATCTAGGACCGGCCTACATAAACCATCGACTGAACTTCCGCCAAACCTCTAGACACCTGCGCTCTTCCTCACTCGCCCTCACACCCCCCCATCCATCGCAGCCGCAGCGGTGGCCGCTCCTTCTCCTACATCACAGCCAAGACCTTGAACGACCTTCCCCTCCAGCTCCAGAAAGCCCCCTCACTGGCAGACTTCAGAAAGAGTCTCATGACATGGCTCTTCGACAAAGACACAGCGCCCAGATACCCCTAGGGGTGACAGTGTGCGCTTTACAGATGCTGTTGATTGATTGCGTTCATTTCCAGGAAAGAACATGGCAGGCTTGCTGCAATAGAGAGGCCCTGAAAACAAAAATGGGGGAAGAATGTCCCCTCTGACCCTGCCTTCTGACAGCCGTGCAGCTGGCCACACAGGCTGGGATGGCAGAATGTGCACACTGAGGCGGTGACTCTTTAAATGAAAAAAAAAAACAGATAGTTTGTTGCAGTATGCAAACTTAATGTGTTTTATTTATGGTAAACATTTGTATTGCACACAGCTAGCAACATGAACAATGGATCCCTGCATATTTGCAGCAAAAGACAAGAATAACGTGGGAAAAGAATAGAGTTGATAAAGAAGCACACTTGTTACCCACTTCTTGCAATGGAGAGTTCAGTTTCATGTAGAGATACTCCCGGAGTCCCTCTTGTGCTCCCCTACGCTTCAAAGGAGAACAGTGACACTGGGAGCCTGCAGGTGCCAGAGCCAGAACTCAAGGGGATTGTAGTTAACTGCCCAACTAAAGAAGACTGGTGAGGCCTAAATCTACACCTCGATCCATCTCACCAGTCTCATGACCTCCACACAAGTGCAAAACATTTTAATTAGGGGTGGGTGTAATATAATCATGCAGAGATACCTAAGATTTTCTACCGCACGTTGTGCAAGGGAGTCTCCACTGAGCTCTGCTCAGTTTTTCTTCAACCAACTACTTTTTCATCTTCAAATCTTCAATATGTCAGACAGGGAAAAGAAAGCTCCTTTCAAGGCTTGTGCCACCTGCTCCAAAAAGAGACTTTATGTTGAGGACAAACATAAAGACTGTATTTATTGTTTGTATCCGGACCATAAACCTACTGACTGCAAGATCTGTCGAACCTTCTCAACCAAGACCTTACGGGACCGTGAAGGACGTCTGCTCACTTGGCTTCAGAAATTAAAGTCACGAAAAGATCCTGTTTCAAGTGACAGTGATGATGCTTCTTCTGGGACATCGTCGAGGAGATCGCAAAAAAGGGGTAGGTCTTCTCCTTCTACTTCTTCAGAACCCCCTTCCAAAGCCTTACAAAAGACCTCTGATAGGTCTGACAGGCGTAGTCCCATCGAATCTCCTCACCGAGGTGTAAAGGAGAGGGAAGGACTTGCTGTGGATGTAGCACCTGTGAAGAAGGCAAGCCATGGGCCTTCTGCTTCTTCTCCGCCTTCTGAGAAACCAAAAACTTTCAAAAAACCAGCTTCTGTCCCTCCTGAGGGAAAAGCTGACAGGAAAGTTCGCTCGTCGACGACGACAACATCAATACCGTCGACGACGGCTTCAAAAATCTCACTGGCGTCGACTTTGGCTCCGTCGACGGGCTCGTCGACGAGAGTTTCCTCGCCTCCAGCGGCTTCGTCGACGACGACTTCATCGACGATGCCACATACTGAGGTACCTCTTATTCTGTCGTCGACGTCTACTTTAACAACTTCCACGTCGACGAGGATGACGACGGTGATGGTGTTGACGGCGACAACGTCGACGGCGACGATGACGTCGACAGCTTCCAGCCTGATAATGATGACGGTCTCGACGACGGTCCCGTCGACGGTGGATTTTTCCTCGTCGACGGTTCAGACATTGTCGCCGGCAGCTCCGTTGACGACCTCGTCGATGATACAAAATGTGTCAATTTCTATCAGGAGACGTCACATTACCCTGGAGATGACTGCTCCAAGGAAAGTGACACCCCTGCCTCCGGCTCTCCTTTTGGAAGAGGAGTATTCCGAGGACGATGAAGGTCCTTATGGTGATGCACATAGCCCATCTCAGCTGCATGTGAAATATCAAGATTCGGACTCTGAGGACTATTACATGGAGCAGCAACAGTATATGCCACAATCCAGATCTCAAGATCAATATCAACAGGACATGGTCTGTATGCCATCTTCCCTCATTACAGACCTGCAGTTCATGCTTTCGGATTACAGGAAAAGGTTTCCAACACAGTCCTCTGGCCAGGCAACAGGGCAAGTGCCTCCAACTCCACTTGCTCTTCCGGTTACACCTCAGCCTCAACAAATTCCATTACCAGAGTTACCGGAGCCACAGCAGAATGTGGTTACAGTCCAGGACGACACATGCGATGATGACCAAGGAACTAGGACGATCCCTGACCCGGACAGGGAATGGGATGACTACATTATTCCTGACCCTGCCTCTCCTGTTCCAGAACCGGCGGATTCTCCTCCAGCTGATATTGGAGGCTTTCACAATTTAATGGAGAGGGCTTCTAAGCGTTTCGATCTGCCTATTCCATCAGTGCAGTCGGAATGTTTTTTGTATGACTTCAAAGAACCTTACAGAAAGTCTGTTCGCTCGATCCCTATCGTGGACCATGTCTGGAGTGAGGGTCTAAAGGTTATGAAGTCGCCGGCCACTGTCATTCCTGTGCTTCCTCGTTTGGAAAAGAAGTACAAAGCTCCGGATGATAGCCCCGCTTGTCTGGTTAGCCATCCGAAACCGGATTCGGTGATTTCACAGGCGGCCCAGAGAAAATCTCAAAATCCAGCGGCACCTCTTACCACGCAACCTGATAAAGAGGGAAGGCGGTTGGATAATGCTGGGAAGAGGTTCTCTTCCATGTCCAGCCTCCTGGTAAGAGCGTCTAATGCCTTGGCTATTCTTGGACGGTATGATCGCCAGATGTGGTGCGATCTGTCTCCGTATCTGGACCAGCTGCCCGAAGAAGCTAAAGCTGAAGCCAAAAAGATCCTTCAAGAGGGAGAAAGAACATCTTCCGAAATGATTGACTGCGCTATGGACATTGCCACTACAGCTTTCCGCTCTCTCGCAGGGGCAGCAGTCCTTCGACGCCAAGGCTGGCTTCGTGCCACTTGGTTCCGGCCAGAAGTCCAGAACAAGATCCTGGATCTTCCCTTTGACGGTGAAGCGCTCTTTGGGAAGCACATTGATGATGCGCTGCAAGATATAAAGAAGGACACGGAAACTGCAAAATCCCTTGGGACTCTACAATACCGCAAGGTTCCCTCCCGTGGAGCAAGGGGTAGAGGTTTTTCCTCATATAGAGGTAGATACCAGCAACAGCGCTATTCCTCTTATTCGCAGCCTTCCCAATCTTACCGGCCGCAATATTCTCAGAGACAAGGCCAGTCGTCTTCTTTCTCTCGGTCATCATCTAGAGGAAGACAAGGGCGCCAGGGGAGGGATTCCTCTAAGCACCAGTAGCGGCTTCCTGGCTCTTCCTACTGTTCCTGTGTCCCCTGTAACACCAGTGGGGGGCAGGATATCCCAATACTTCCACAACTGGCAATGTATAACATCAGATCGGTGGGTTCTCAATATTGTTCTGTCAGGCCATACTCTGGAATTTCAACATCAACCACCATCCAAAGCCCCTCGCGCCACCGAATCCAAACATCTGCACCTTCTACGTCTAGAAGCCCACCAACTACTTCTCAAGGGGGCGATAGAACCGGTTCCCCTATCCCAGCGGGGAAAAGGATTCTATTCCCGGCTCTTTCTTGTTCACAAGACTGTAGAAAAATGGCGCCCAATTTTAGACCTGAGGGAGCTAAACACCTATCTCATAAAGCTCTCTTTTCGGATGGTCTCCTTACAGGACATTTTACGGCTCCTCAATCCAGGAGATTACATGGCCACCCTGGATCTAGAGGACGCATACTTCCATATCCCCATCCACCAGGCCCACAGGAAGTTTTTACGCTTTACAGTAGCCAAGAGCCACTTTCAATTCAAGGTCATGCCTTTCGGACTCAGATCCGCTCCGCGGATCTTCATGAAGGTCCTAGCCCCAGTCGCAGCGTTTCTCAGGAAGCAGACGCTTCAAGTTTTTCCTTACCTGGATGACTGGCTGGAGAAAGCTCCGTCTCATCACGCAACAGAAGAAGCTGTCAGGGCATGCACTCAGCTCTTCCGTCACCTGGGTCTTCAGCTCAACACGGAAAAGTCGGTCCTGTGCCCGTCCAAGTCGGCCAAGTTCCTGGGAGCCATTCTGGACACATCTTGTTGCAAAGCATTCCCATCAAAAGAAAGGCAAACAAAGCTGATGGCCTCTGCCCGTCGATTGCAAAAAAGAAGGTCACTTTCAGTTCGCCTCTACAAATCCCTTCTAGGGTCAATCTCGTCCTGCATTCCCTTGATTCCAAATTGCAGGTTACGGATGCGCCCACTACAAGAGCAACTGGATTTGCAGTGGCGCCAGGCAGAGGGCTCTTTCGAAGACAAGATCACGATAACTCAGCCTATGACAGAGGCGGACAGGTGGTGGACGGTCAGAGACAATACCTCTCAGGGTCTCACCTTCAGAGTCACACCAGCTCCTCTAATAATTACAACGGACACCTCTCTAGAAGGCTGGGGAGCAGTCTTGCAAGATCTTCAGGTGAGCGGCCGCTGGCTGCCCCAGCATCGCCTTCTCCACATCAATCTTTTAGAACTCAGAGCGATTCGTCTGGCCTTACAGGCCTTCCTTCCGCGGATCCGACGATCCACTGTCCTGGTCCGTACAGACAACACGACGGCCATGCATTATGTAAACAAGCAGGGAGGAACAAGGTCTCGTCCGCTATCCAAAGAGGCTCAGGAGATTTGGGGATGGGCTATCCAAAGGAAAATATCACTTTCGGTGGAACACCTTCCAGGTGCCCTCAACAAGACAGCAGACACGCTCAGTCGTCTCAAGTCGGTGAGCCACGAGTGGGAATTAGACCAACACACTCTGGACAGGATTTTCAATCTCTGGGGCACTCCACCCATAGATCTCTTTGCCACTCCAGGAAACAAGAAATGCTGATTCTACACAAGCAGGGAACACTATCCGGGATCATTGGGGAATGCACTTTCGATGGCCTGGTCAGGCGCCTTTGTTTACGCTTTTCCTCCGATCCCACTAATTCCCAGGCTTCTCAGGAAGCTCAAAGCGGAGTCCTGCAGAAGGATTCTGGTGGCCCCGGCGTGGCCCCGCCAGATTTGGTTTACGGAGCTTCTCCTGCTCTCCCTGGATCATCCAATTCATCTGCGCCCAATTCCTTCTCTGTTGACGATGTCCCAGGGCAAAGTAGTACATCCGGATCCGAGCTCACTTCAGTTATCATCGTGGCTCTTGAGCACCGAGAATTTCAGAATCTAAATATCTCGCCAGACTGTAGAGAGGTGCTGGCTCAAGCCCGGGCACCAAGTACGAACAAGACGTATCGTTTGAAATGGAAGCGTTTCTGCCTGTGGTGCCGGCAAGAGAACATTCATCCTTACTCGTCTGCTCCTCATCAGATTTTGCCATATATTTTGGCATTGGCTAAGTCAGGTCTCGCTCATTCCTCTATCAAGGTGCACCTGGCATCCATTTCTAGATTCAGACGAACTTCTTCTGGACCTTCCCTTCGGTCAGCAAGAATCGTAAAACAATTTCTTAAAGGTCTTTTTAGAGTTTTTCCGCCAGTTAGACCTCCACCACCTCGGTGGCAGCTTAACTTAGTCCTTACTCAACTCATGAGGCCGCCTTTTGAACCAATTCATAGGGCGGACCTGAAATTTCTCTCATGGAAAGTGTCCCTCTTTCTCGCCTTAACATCGGCCAGGAGGGTAGGTGAACTGCACGCTCTCACGATTAAGGAGCCGTTCTTACAGTTTAAAAAAGAGACTTTGAGTCTGAGAACAAATCCAAAATTTATCCCGAAGGTCCCTTCAGACTTTCATTTGAATGAACCAGTGATTCTCAAATTGTTTTTTTCTCGACCCACTACTCCAGCGGAGAGGACTCTTCACTCGCTGGACGTTCAAAGTTGTCTGAAATTTTACCTTCAACGTACCAAGGACTTCAGAAGATCTACACAACTCTTTGTTGCTTTCAGTGCCCCTCGCAAGGGTTTCCCTCTTTCGAAGCAGAGGTTGCGAGATGTATTGCCAGCGTGATCCAATACTGTCACAAGCGGCTGATAAGCCCCTAGAAGGGCGAGTCCGGGCGCACTCTACGAGAGCCATCTCTTCTTCAGCTGCTCTCTTCGCCGGAGTGCCGATCAAAGACATTTGCAGGGCAGCAACATGGAGCAGTGCCCATACTTTCACGAAGCATTACTGCTTGGACTCCTCCACGCGGAGTGACGCTGCAGTGGGACAGGCAGTCCTGAGGAACCTCTTTCAATAAGTGGTGAGCTTTCCCTTCTAACCCTCCTTCCTTTTATTGGTTATTAGCACATTTTGTAAATCATGATGTTCACTGACTACTTTTTGATATCTTGTAGTTCTGATGACTGTATGCATTTGGCAAGGTTTATAACAATGTATTATTAAACAAAATGTGCTTTCTGACTGCTAGCTATTCTGATACAAGCAATGGGAATCTATGAAAGTTCCAATACTGGAGTAAGAAAACAAGTTACTTACCTGTAACTTTGGTTCTCCAGTATTGGTAACTTTCATAGATTCCCATGCGCCCACCCTCCTCCCCTGGGAAAGCTCAGCCTTCAGCATATTCTGTTACACTGTTACACAACAGCTACGAAAATCTGAGCCTCTGAGGCTCTCTCAGGAAGGTTCTAAGGGGTGAGGTTGTTCTGATTGGTTGTTCATTTCATTTGGTCTCTTTTACAAAAAGAGGTGGATATGCTACAAAATGAGATGAGGCCTAGGCCTTTTTCTTCTTTTGTACCTATTTCTATGGTATTTTTTATTTACCGGAGACTCCCATCTCGACGACGGGGAATGATACAAGCAATGGGAATCTATGAAAGTTACCAATACTGGAGAACCAAAGTTACAGGTAAGTAACTTGTTTTCATTCTGCGGGATTACGCATAATGAAAACAAGAAGAGTAATTCTGTGTTTAGCGCTATTTCTTAACGTAAAAATGCCCCCTCACGTCCAAAATGGGCGCAAGAAAGCACTGTGCACTAAGAAATAGCGCTAAATGCAACAGTACACAAATGCAGAGCGCTAGAACCGTTCAAGCTCACTCAATGTCCTCTTGCGGTAGGAATTTTCCCCAACATACTCTGAGGCAGTTAGCGCTATTTTCATAGCACAAAATGCACCCTTGCATCCAAATGGACATGAGGATGCATTTTGCTCTAAGAAATAGCACTAAATGTAGCAGAACACAAATAGTAAGCATGTGCTCTTGTGGTAGAATTATTTTCTTCCAAATTACTCTTAATTACGCAACTAGGAGTAAATACGTGTTTATCAATAATTCTGCATCAAAAAGTAAGATGGAATTTCCAAAACTACTCCAATTACTCCGGCGTGATTTAAATTCTGCAGAGGCCTAATTTTAATCCCAGAAGAACTTGCTGGACCTTACGCATTTAGGAAAGCAGCCCACTGACCTACTTCCGGGCCTCATAGATTGTTTCAGGTTTCGGTTTTCATAGAGAGAGACATTTTCTGAATATGTGGAATTATTGCCAGAGCTGCTGACTCTGGAACTGGGAACTAGGTTCGAATCTCAGCATCCGCTCAACATCCTGTGATTCTGGACAAATCATTTAATCTTCCCATACCTTTAAAAAAAATTAATGCGACTTTCTGTAATGTAAATGATGCTCATGTAAAGCACTCCAATACCTTTGGGTCAAGTTCACGCTATATAAAACTGCAAACAATAAAATAAAATCTGTGGTAGATCCTTAAATGGCAATAACACTTTCTGTGCTGCTGAACAGTCATTCTCTGTTCTAGACACTTAGCTTTGGAATTCTTTTGAAGAACTTATTTGGCTTCAAAGCCATAATTTCGTAAGGCAATTAGGCCTCCTTTTATATTTGAGCGCTTAACTAAAGTTTCTAAGCTTGTTATAGTGCTTCGAAGATTCGGTTTTATGTGTATTTTATAAATTAAACATACCATAATGTGGACATCAAAAATCATCATATCATATCATTCAGTTCAAAGGAATGCATAAAGGCAGTATAGTTGATTTGGAACCGTAGGGGAAGATTTGGTCTCAATGTTTTTTTATATTTTTTGTTGTTGAAAGAAGCACGGACATCTTTAACTAAACTGTTTCTAATGCCAGAATAGCACCATCTGGAAATGACATCATTGGAATGAGTAAGCTCTATGGAAGAACCGAAGCACAGGATAAACTGTAGTTTAGAAGCGCACAGCGTAGGAAGGCCGATTTGCAACACCCTTAAATGCAGAAAATGTTTCCCTGTCACGCAGAAATGTGCCTGCTGCCTGAGTCAGCCATTATGGTGCAGCTGTGGAAGGGCGCGCGGCGGCACACCTGATAACTGGCTGGAAGCAGATAATTTAGCAGACGTAAGCACATGGCTGGAGAGAAGCAGAGTACAGGGAAATGAGGCACAAGTTTAAATGATGATTTATTGCTTGCTGTTCCTATTGTTCTCCTACAAATAAATGAGGAAATAAATATATATATATATATATACACATCACATATATATATATATATACATATACACACACACATTATCTACTGGCGGTCGCCAGTAGATAGTTATAGTTAAGACCTATTTTCCATAGGAAATCCGCAACATTCTATTTGAAATAACTTTGGCGCCGGTTGACGAATCTTCGCGAAATTTTCAAAACTCGTGGGGCGCTCCGGTCCGCTCCTATCGTGAAAGTCTTGGGGTGATTCGTCAAGTGGGGGCCGAGAAAAAAGGGGGGTCCCAAAACGTGTTTTCCCCATGCAATTTTCCATAGGAACCTTTCATCGCAGCTACAGCCCGAACTGCTGAACGGAATTACACCAAATTTGGCAAAAAGGTAGCCCTTGGTTCAGAGTCGTGCCTTTTGGTTAAATGGTGTAAATCTGTTCAGTAGTTCCTGAGAAATTTGAAAAAGAAAACACATATATATCTGGGCGGAGCCTAACCACACATGTCATCGTGAGATCTGATTGGCTGTCAGCACTTCATCCTGGAATTGCTGGCAGCCATCTTGGGACCAATATAAATGATAGTACCCCATTGAAATGCATTGTTGTGAATCGAAGATTTTGAGGGTTACCAAAAGGAGAACTATAAAGGGTGATAACAGACTTTAGTTACATTAGAATTCATTTGTTGATGGTACCATACTAATTTCAGGAATTGTGGTGTGTTCTAAGGTGATTTTACCCTGTGAAAAACCTTCTGCTGGGATATCATGAATCATGTTTGAGAGAAAACTATTTTCACATGCTTGTCCCATACAGTTTTGGAAGGTGCTCCAGAAGCTAAAATGAGAGCATATTTTCTGTAAATTCACATTATCATTCTCAGTCATGTGAGAATGAAGTCTGACATTCTCAGTAAAACATGTACATCCAACAAGGGCAGAGACTGTCAGTTGATTCCTTTGTGTTCTACTGCAGCTTCCCAGAGTGTTCTAAAGAACAACTAGAGTGCTAACAGCCTTACCTATGACAAAAGTATGGCACACCTGAAGCCATCTTGATTGGAATAAACTGGTAACACTTAAAACATTTAATTTAAAAAGGAACAAAATGATGGGGTTCATTTTGTCATAGAAATTCTGGTTAGTGCTGTAGAAAGAAAAATTAGGACGTTTCAAGTGTGATCTCAAATATCTTCCTGTTATATTTCAACAGGAGCAGCCTGTCAGTTGATGCCTTGTGTTCTACTGCAGTTTCCCAGAGTGTTCTAAAGAACAACTAGAGCGCTAACAGTCTTACTTATGACAAAATTATGGCACACCTGAAGCCATCTTGATTGGAATAAAATGGTAACTCTTAAAACATTTAATTTAAAAAGGAACAAAATGAGGGGGTTCATTTTGTCATAGAAATTATGGTTAGTGCTGTAGAAAGAAAAATTAGGACATGTTTTAAGTGAGATCTCAAATATCTTCCTGTTATATTTCAACAGGAGCAGCCTGTCAGTTGATGCCTTTGTGTTCTACTGCAGCTTCCCAGAGTGTTCTAAAGAACAACTAGAGAGCTAACAGTCTTACTTATGACAAAAGTATGGCACACCTGAAGCCATCTTGATTGGAATAAACTGGTAACACTTAAAACATTTAATTTAAAAAGGAACAAAATGAGGGGGTTCATTTTGCCATAGAAATTATGGTTAGTGCTGTAGAAAGAAAAATTAGGACATGTTTTAAGTGAGATCTCAAATATCTTCCTGTTATATTTCAACAGGAGCAGCCTGTCAGTTGATGCCTTTGTGTTCTACTGCAGCTTCCCAGAGTGTTCTAAAGAACAACTAGAGTGCTAACAGCCTTACTTATGACAAAAGTATGGCACACCTGAAGCCATCTTGATTGGAATAAACTGGTAACACTTAAAACATTTAATTTAAAAAGGAACAAAATGATGGGGTTCATTTTGTCATAGAAATTATGGTTAGTGCTGTAGAAAGAAAAATTAGGACATGTTTCAAGTGTGATCTCAAATATCTTCCTGTTATATTTCAACAGGAGCAGCCTGTCAGTTGATGCCTTTGTGTTTTACTGCAGCTTCCCAGAGTGTTCTAAAGAACAACTAGAGCGCTAACAGTCTTACTTATGACAAAATTATGGCACACCTGAAGCCATCTCTATTGGAATGAACTGGTAACTCTTAAAACATTTAATTTAAAAAGGAACAAAATGAGGGGGTTCATTTTGTCATAGAAATTATGGTTAGTGCTGTAGAAAGAAAAATTTGGACATGTTTTAAGTGAGATCTCAAATATCTTCCTGTTATATTTCAACAGGAGCAGCCTGTCAGTTGATGCCTTTATGTTCTAATGCAGCTTCCCAGAGTGTTCTAAAGAACAACTAGAGCGCTAACAGTCTTACTTATGACAAAAGTATGGCACACCTGAAGCCATCTTGATTGGAATAAACTGGTAACACTTAAAACATTTAATTTAAAAAGGAACAAAATGAGGGGGTTCATTTTGCCATAGAAATTATGGTTAGTGCTGCAGAAAGAAAATTTAGGGCATGTTTTAAGTGAGATCTCAAATCCTCTTCTATTTCATTAGAAAATTCTGACATGCAGACTGAAACAATAACTTTCAATATCAGCAGTAGACTTCCAGTTAACTCCTGGTGAGCAGTAGCTTTACTACAGTGATCTAATGAACAACTAGAGTGCTAACATTCTGAAATATGGCAAATGTGTGACACATCTGAATGCCTTCTTGATGGAATCAAAGTAAAAAACTGAAAGCATTTCCTACTGAGGAGACTGCAGTAAATGACAAAATTAGGAAACTTCATAACAAATAAGTCTCCCAAGATGGCCACCAGAGAAAAAAGAGCCCAAATGTAGCACAAATATCACCCAGATGTAGCCCACATATAGCCCAATGACAGAAGTGTGCAAAACACTTTTTATTTTTAGTTTTTCTGCAGTTTTATATAGTGCAAACTGGTCAGGTATTGGAGCGTTACATCTTACTTGGACCCCTTATTGCGTATTTTGCACGAAGTACATGAGATTGATCTTGCGAAACATTGAACTTTACGATTCTGTTAACCTGAAGTTGCTCTGAACCGGGCTTTGTAACACCCGTTTTTACCTACTGGTTTTAATTAATTCTCACTGTATTGTATTAGGAAAGAGGATTTACTGTTTTTATGTACACTTTTATGATCTATGTTTCTAAATCAGATCAAATAAAGTTTAATTAATTCTATGGCAGGACGGAGGCTAGGATTATGCATATCTTTCCTCACTTTATTTGCATAGCAGTTCAAAGAAAAATTAACACAACAATCATTAAACAAAAGACTACACAACCCATGAACCATTAGGGGGGTAGTCTCCAAGGCAACTATAGTCCAATCATATCACAGTCCATCGTATATAATATCGTGACGTCCCTTCCGCTTCCTCTTTCTTCACTGCTCGTCAGTTAAGTGCATTCCTTACATTCTTGGCTTAATCTGACATTGTTGCTGTTTGTATAGCGGTTTCTTGTGCACGTTATTAGCATTATTGCCTTGGTATAGTTTCATATTCCCTGCGCAGCAGGCTCTTGCCTGAGCGCGTTCTCCCCCTCGCAGTTTCTCCCGCTGTGTGCTCTGTGCGCGGTGAGATCCTGTCAGGCGCGTCTGGTCCGAGCGAGGCAGCTCCGTCGAGCGCTCCCGCTGGTCTTTACGCGCGTTTGGGAATCCGGTCAATCCTTTAGTGTCCGCTTGATTCCCGGCCAACCCTCGCCTAATTTTGACACCGCTACGCGGTGATTTCCCCACACGGCCACGTTAGTGACAAGCGCCCCCTGGTGGTGGTAATTGGTATTGCGCCTCAGTCTATTCTTATAACAGCTTCGGGGAAAGCCCAGCTGTTGGAGCACCGGCGAGGGGGCTGTCTTAAGGATTTTAAGGGCATTTGTTCTGTGCTCACACCCTCTGCTATCATGTCTTCTCCAGAAGACCATTTTTACTCCTCCTACCAAGAAGTGGAGGAGGAATGGCCCCCAACTTCTCCCTCCAGCAGTGGACCAAGCCCTCTCTCTGGCTATTTCTAGGGCGCTGGCTCCTCTTAGGGATCAGGTTGATAAGCTGGCGAAAAGCATCCCTGGGGTGTTCAGTGACCCAGATCTGGTGGTGGCGGGTCCAAGTAGATCCCAGATGGGGAATAAAAGGGCCGTTAAGCATAACGCAGGGCACTTGGAAGGATTTGATAAACTTACGGAGACCTTCCTCAAGAGTGCGCGAACGCTAAAACATGCACTCCTGCCGGGAGGAGGAGGGGCCCGGAGAAAATTGCGACACTGTCACCACTATTGTAGACCCCAACGGCGGGTTTCCCTTAGAGGGAGAGGGTGTATCGGAGGACGATTTCTCCTCCGATGAGGATAATGACTCGGGGCGTCCCTGGCGTCCAGAGTCCCACTCCTCTCAGTCCCCGGTTGGGGACGGGGTCCACTCGGACATGTTCGAGCCTACCCAAATTTACCATTCTAGGTCGGCAGAGTGGACACCTGATGCCAAAGTGGCAGAGTATGTGGTGGGGAAAATCCATCAACCCCTTGAAAGGGAGGTCAGGAATAGGATGAGGGGAGAATGCCCCAGGCCCTCACTGAAGGGGAAGGTGGCACACATGCCTGAAATTGATGAGAAACTATGTACCTTTTTCTCCAAGTATATGAGGGATCCCAAGAAAGGAATTGATAGTTCTTGGACGTGGTAGGGCCCTTGACCCAAATTATTCAATTGACGGAGCGTTCCAAAGAGTCAGGATCCCCTTTGTCCACGGATATTGTGGCTGGTTGGGCGCACTACCCTAAACCCTAAAACACTACCCCTCCACTACCCAAACACCACTGCACTACCCTAAACCCTAAAACACTACCCTCAGCACGACACCCTACACTACCCAAACATAACTGCACTACGCTAAACCCTAAAACACTACCACCAGCATGACTCCCTACACTACCCAAACACCACTGCACTACCCTAAACCCTAAAACACTACCCCCAGCATGACTCCCTACACTACCCAAACACCACTGCACTACACTAAACCCTAAATATACCCCCAGCATGACCTCCCACACTACACAAACACCACTGCACTACCCTAAACCCTAAAACACTATCCCCAGCATGACCCCCTACACTACCCAAACACCACTGCACTACCCTAAACCCTAAACCACTAACCCCAGCATGACCCCCTACACTACCCAAACACCACTGCACTACCCTATACCCTAAAACACGACCCCCTACACTACACAAACACGACTGCACTACCCTAAACCCTAAAACACTACCCACAGCATGACCCCCTTCACTACACAAACACCACTGCACTGCCCTAAACCCTAAAACACTACCCCAGCACTACCCCCTACACTACCCAAACACCACTGCACTAACATAAACCCTAAAACACTACCCCCAGCACGACTCCCTACACTACCCAAACACCACTGCACTGCCCTAAACCCTTAAACACTACCACCAGCATGACCCACTACACTACTCAAACACCACTGCACTACCCTAAACCCTAAAACACTACCCCAGCACGACCCCCTACACTACCCATACACCACTGCACTACCCTAAACCCTAAAACACTACCCCCAGCACGACCCCCTACACTACTGCACTACCCTAAACCCTAAAACACTACCCCCAGCACGACCCCCTACACTACCCAAACACCACTGCACTGCCCTAAACCCTAAAACACTACCCCAGCACGACCCCCTACACCACCCAAACACCACTGCACTACCCTAAACCCTAGAAAAGAAACCCCCACCCCATGCCCAATCCCCTTACCTCTCACTCCTCTTGGTTCCTCTCTCCTCGTGGTTCCTGCTTCACGTCATCTCTGAGGGGCGGTGCACGTCGTTGTGAGGAAACGGAACAGCCTCTGTTTCCTTACAACGACATGGATCGTCTACATGTTTTAGAACGCATGGTCATTTACCATACATACCTTTACAACAAAATTCCTTGTAAAAGCATGCGTGGTAAATGACCATGCGTTCTAAAAAAATGCGTAGAAATGACTTCGTGATGTACAACGCATGCGTGGTAATGCATGCGTTGTAATGGTATCGCAAAGTAAAAAGTCATTGTAACGGCTGTTTACCGTTCGAAGCTGGCCCCTGTTCTTCAGTGAGATGTTTATTTGATTAATTAGGAGGAAGGAATGTGGTTTTTTTACCGAAAAGTGCATTCCCGGCTGTTGTATTATGAAAGTGTCCGCGTGGCCTGGTTTCACTTCCGGTGAGAGAGTGGAAGAGTCTGTTTGGATCTAAAGGAGTTCTGTTGTTGAACGGGGCCGGCGCGACATGTCATCAGAAAACATAGCTTATGGAAAGCGTCCTCCGTGAAGTGTGGAGCAGTGCCATGAGAGGTCAACGAGTGTGCGTCCCACCGCAGTATGACCGTACCGCGTGACCCATGTGCCGCCTCCAGGGTACGGGAGGCAGAAGCGGCATCTCAGATCCTCTTGAAGACCATTGTAGCACTAATTCTACATTTTGGTACTAGGGCATTTTAACTTCGTTGTTCCTGCCAGATACAAAGAGAAGATCCTGTGTTATTCAGTGCCCTTGTTACCTTTTTTGTGGGTTGTGGTGCTTGTCACTTCGCTGCCCCGCCGGTGCACATGACTGGGCACCCCACCTCATCTGCCATCTGCAGGGCCTCTGCCCTCGGATCACTGGTTTCGGTTTCTGGAGTGGCAACATAAACAGTTGCTCCCAAAGGACTAGCCTGAACACTTAGGTGAATATGCCCTGCACAAGCATTCCACGGAAATTCTTTCCTAGCTCTCCCACGTCAACGAGCACGGCTCCGCTCGCGTATGACGTCATCGGAGCCATAAGAGGACCTCGTCGGCGTGCTGACGTCAGTTCCACCAATTTTTTCCGTGCCACCGAGGCAAACAGGGGACCGAGACATTTTCACATGTATACATAGTATAATAAATATATATATATATTCACTGAAAAAACCATAGGTTTCAGGCACGTTATTGTTAGAAATTAGCATTTAAAAAACTTTAGAAATTCACTGAAAAAACCATAGGTTTCAGGCACGTTATAGTTAGAAATTAGCATTTAAAAAACCTTAGAAATTCACTGAAAAAACCATAGGTTTCAGCGGCGTTATAGTTAGTTGGACATTTCACTCGTACAAAACCATAGAAATTCCCCCGTTATAGTTAGTTCAGCTAACTATAACTCGCGTGCCCGCAATGCACTGCTGATGACGTCACATATTACATCACTCATGACATGGTCAGTGACATCACTCATGACATCACTGATGACATCTCAAATGACATCACTGATGACATCACTGATGATATCATCCAGTGAATGTGTGTTTTTCTGAAAATTAAATATGTTTTATATATGTATATCTCAAGGTTGATGGAAGAATAAATGGGTATATAAGTGTCTAAATGGATGATTTCTTTTGTAAAATTGATTGTATAACTGACTAAGTGTATCTTAGTGAATACATGGGTTCGTGAGTAATGTTTAAATATGAAAATATCTGTATCAGTCTCTCACTTTGTGTATAAGTGGCTGCATGGGTTGGTGAGTAGCTACATGAGTGTCTATATGGGTTATTAGTTGGTTTTTTGAGTATCATTATGAGTGTCTGAGTGTCTGTATGGTTCGGTGGGGGTTATTACTTAGTGCATAGATGCATGAATGAGTGACTCACTGTATGTGTTGAAGACAGCATGTGTACAGGACTGTATAGGTGGATGAGTATGTGTATGGGTGTGTTAGTGAGTGAATGACTGTCTCAATAGTGTCTTTATGAGTAACTACATATGTTTTAACGCCTTCGCTGCGAGCGGAATTCCAGCCAGGTGCTGGACATTCCAATCGCGGGCGGGGTCATGACGAGCTCAGCTCGTCATGCGCACAGCCCGACCGTGAGGCATGACGAGCTGAGCTCGTCATGAGCAGGGAAGGGGTTAAACTAGTATATGTGAGTATTGGTGTATATAAGTGAGTATATGTGAGAGTGAGAGATTGGAAGAGTTCCTGTACAAATAAGTAGGTGTTTCTATAAGTGATTGTTTAAGAGAGTAAGTATGTGTAAGTTTCTGTAGAAGTAAGTGTGGTAGTGTGTGTATAACTGTATATGCAAGTAAATGGATGTTTGATACTTTGTTTGCATGTGTGACTATGTGTGTGAGTAACTCTATGGATGAGTGGCGGTGTGTAACAGGATGTATAGGTGTATGAGTACATATGATGAGTGAGTACATGTATGAGTGACTGTATAGGGACTGTTGGTGAATGAGTGGATGTGTGTGTAGATCTTGGAATTACTGAATAGGTGTGTTGTAACTGGTATTGGTATGTCCATTGTTTTGAAAATGTTAGTTTGTATTTTTGAGTGTGGTTATATTAGGGTGAGAGGAGGTCTGCCACTCTATCACAAGGATGATGTCATCAGTGATGTCATCAGTGATGTCATTTGAGATGTCATGAGTGATGTCACTGACCATGTCATGAGTGATGTAATATGTGACGTCATCAGCAGTGCATTGCGGGCGCGTGAGTTATAGTTAGCTGAACTAACTATAACGGGGGAATTTCTATGGTTTTGTACGAGTGAAATGTCCAACTAACTATAACGCCCCTGAAACCTATGGTTTTTTCAGTGAATTTCTAAGGTTTTTTAAATGCTAATTTCTAACTATAACGTGCCTGAAACCTATGGTTTTTTCAGTGAATATATATATATATATCTGTATATATATATATATATATTCACTGAAAAACCATAGGTTTCAGGCACGTTATAGTTAGAAGTTAGCATTTAAAAACATTAGAAATTCACTGAAAAACCAGAGGTTTCAGGGATGTTATAGTTAGTTGGACATTTCACTCGTACAAAACCAGTGAAATTCAGCCGTTATAGTTAGTTCAGCTAACTATAACTCGCACCCCCGCAATGCACTGCTGATGATGTCACATATTACATCATTCATGACATGGTCAGTGACATCACTGATGATATCACTGATGACATCTCAAATGGCATCACTGATGACATCACTGATGACATCATCCAGTGACTGTGTGTTTCTATAAAGTTTAAATATGTTTTATATATATGCCAAGGTGTATTGAAGAATGAGTGGGTGTATAAGTGTCTGGATGGAGGATTTAGTAGGTGCGTGACTGTATAAGTTAGTGATTAAATGTGTCTTACTGAATGCATGGGTTAGTGACTCAACTGTGTGAATGTCTGTATCAGTGTGTCTGTTGTTGTGTAAGCTGCTGCATGGGTTGGTGAGTAGCTACATGAGTGTCTATATGGGTTATTGATTGGTTGCCTGAGTATCTGTATGGGTGCCTGAGTGTTTGTGTGGGTGGGTGGGGGTTGTGTGACTTTGTGCATAGATGTGTGAGTGGGTGATTCACTGGGTGTATGGGTTCAAGAGTGTGTCTGTGAAGGGCTGTATGGGTGAGTGAGTGTGGGTATGGCTGTGTTGGTGAGTGAATGGATGTCTCAGTGGTATATGTGTGAACTACATATGTGAAAGGCAGTATATGTGAGTGTTGGAGTATATAAATGACTATATGTGAGAGTGAGTGATAGTGAGAGTGGCTGTATGGATGAGTGTGTGCTTGTGTCAGTGATTGTATAAGAGAGTAAGTATGTGTTAGTATCTATATAAATAGGTGAGGTGGTGTGTGTATAACTGTATAGGTGAGTAAATGGGAGTGTGATTAATGACTGACTAGGTGTGTAAGTAACTGTATGGGTGAGTGGCGGTGTGTGAGTGTCTGTATAGGTGTATGAGTGCATATGATAGTGCTGAATTGATGATGGGTGAATGAGTGGATGTGTGTGTAGACCTAGGAATCAGTGAGTGAGTATGTAGTAACTGGTGTTGGTGTGTCTATGGTTTCGAAAATGGTACTCTGTATTTTAGAGTGGGTGTATCAAAAGTTATATTAGGGTGTGAGGAGGTGCATCAGATTATCACGTGGATGATGTCATCAGTGATGTCATTTGAGATGTCATCAGTGATGTCACTGACCATGTCATGAATGATGTAATATGTGACGTCATCAGCAGTGCATTGCGGGGGCGCGAGTTATAGTTAGCTGAACTAACTATAACGGCCGAATTTCACTGGGTTTGTACGAGTGAAATGTCCAACTAACTATAACGTACCTGAAACCTCTGGTTTTTTCAGTGAATTTCTAAGGTTTTTTAAATGCTAATTTCTAACTGTAACGTGCCTGAAACCTATGGTTTTTTCAGTGAATTTCAAAGGTTTTTTAAATGCTAATTTCTACCTATAACGTCCCTGAAACCTATGTTTTTTTCAGTGAATTTCAAAGGTTTTTTAAATGCTAATTTCTAACTATGCCGACAGAGGTAGGACATGTGAAGAAAGAGGAACAAAGGCACAGAAAGAAGCAAGACAAATGCAGAAAGAGGCAACAGAAGTCCAGAAAGACAAAGAAAAGTGCAGGAAGAAGCAAGAGATGTGCAGAAAGAACCAACAGAGGAGCAGAAAGTCCTCCTGTGCCCCCAACTTTTTGCTGACGGGTACTGGTGGTAACTGACTCTGACTAACCAGGCCTAGAGCCAGTGCTATGCTAAAAGACACTTAGAATACAGTGAAAACACCTACATACACTAGGGAACACTATGCGTTGGGGTACCCCTGTGATTAGCATGACCTCCTCTGTAAGGCCCTAGTACATAATAGTGTTACAGCAAACAAATGATGGATGGAATACTGACAATGCAAACATTCTCCCCCAGTCAAAAGATCTGGGTTAAATCCATCATTCTTTTGCCCACTACGCCACCCCAGTTTGGACCCAGCCATATGCAAATCCGTCTTGACCCTGTGCCGCATGGGAACAGTCCAGACCGAACTGCCAGGCCAGGTCCTCCCTGGACCGGAAACAAGCATCCTGGGACCGGTTTCAGGGTATGTCACCCTTCTTCAGCCAGGCTAGCTTGAATCCAGTGGCACAGTGAGCAAGGGACCCACGTCTGGGCATACCCATCCCACTTAGGGCGAAAAGTGTTGCAGCAAACAAATGATGGACGGAATGCTGACAATGCAAACATTCTCCCCCAGTCAAAAGATCTGGGTTAAATCCATCATTCTTTTGCGCACTACGCCACCCCAGTTTGGATCCAGCCATATGCAAATCAGTCTTGACCCTGTGCCCCATGGGAACAGTCCAGACCGAACTGCCAGGCCAGGTCCTCCCTGGACCGGAAACAAGCATCCTGGGACCGGTTTCAGGGTATGTCACCCTTCTTCAGCCAGGCTAGCTTGAATCCAGTGGCACAGTGAGCAAGGGTCCCACGTCTGGGCATACCCATCCCACTTAGGGTGAAAAGTGTTACAGCAAACAAATGATGGACGGAATGCTGACAATGCAAACATTCTCCCCCAGTCAAAAGATCTGGGTTAAATCCATCGTTCTTTTGCCCACTATGCCACCCCAGTTTGGACCCAGCCATATGCAAATCAGTCTTGACCCTGTGCCCCATGGGAACAGTCCAGACCAAACTGCCAGGCCAGGTCCGCCCTGGACCGGAAACAAGCATCCTGGGACCGGTTTCAGAGTATGTCACCCTTCTTCAGCCAGGCTAGCTTGAATCCGGTGGCACTTTGAGCAAGGGACCCACGTCTGGGCATACCCATCCCACTTAGGGCGAAAAGTGTTACAGCAAACAAATGATGGACAGAATGCTGACAATGCAAACATTCTCCCCCAGTCAAAAGATCTGGGTTAAATCCATCGTTCTTTTGCCCACTACGCCTCCCCAGTTTGGACCCAGCCATATGCAAATCAGTCTTGACCCTGTGCCGCATGGGAACAGTCCAGACCGAACTGCCAGGCCAGGTCCTCCCTGGACCGGAAACAAGCATCCTAGGACCGGTTTCAGGGTATGTCACCCTTCTTCAGCCAGTGAGCAAGGGACCCACGTCTGGGCATACCCATCCCACTTAGGGCGAAAAGTGTTACAGCAAACAAATGATGGATGGAATGCTGACAATGCAAACATTCTCCCCCATTCAAAAGATCTGGGTTAAATCCATCGTTCTTTTGGCCACTACGCCACCCCAGTTTGGACCCAGCCATATGCAAATCAGTCTTGACCCTGTGCCCCATGGGAACAGTCCAGACCGAACTGCCAGGCCAGGTCCTCCCTGGACCGGAAACAAGCATCCTGGGACCGGTTTCAGGTTGCCACTGCAGTCAAGCTATCCTGGCTGATGAGGGCTGAAAGCCCGAAACCGGTCCTAGGATGCTTGTTTCCAGTCCAGGGAGGATCTGGCTTGGCAGTTCGGGCTGGACTGTTCCCATTGGGCACAGGGTCAAGACTGATTTGCATATGGCTGGGTCCAAACTGGAATGGCATGGTGAGCAAAAAACGATCGATTTAGGCCCAGATCGCTGTACTGGGGTGAATGTATGACATTGTTCTGCATTCTGTCCATCAATTGTTCTTTTTGCATTTGTCATCCCGAGTGGGACGGGTATGCCCAGACGTGGGTCCCGTGCTCTCCATGCCACTGGAGTGAAGCTATCCTGGCTAATGAGGGCTGAAAGCCCGAAACCGGTCCTAGGATGCTTGTTTCCAGTCCAGGGAGGATCTGGCCTGCCAGTTTGGACCCAGCCATATGCAAATCAGTCTTGACCCTGTGCCGCATGGGAACAGTCCAGACCGAACTGCCAGGCCAGGTCCTCCCTGGACCGGAAACAAGCATCCTAGGACCGGTTTCAGGGTATGTCACCCTTCTTCAGCCAGTGAGCAAGGGACCCACGTCTGGGCATACCCATCCCACTTAGGGCGAAAAGTGTTACAGCAAACAAATGATGGATGGAATGCTGACAATGCAAACATTCTCCCCCATTCAAAAGATCTGGGTTAAATCCATCGTTCTTTTGGCCACTACGCCACCCCAGTTTGGACCCAGCCATATGCAAATCAGTCTTGACCCTGTGCCCCATGGGAACAGTCCAGACCGAACTGCCAGGCCAGGTCCTCCCTGGACCGGAAACAAGCATCCTGGGACCGGTTTCAGGTTGCCACTGCAGTCAAGCTATCCTGGCTGATGAGGGCTGAAAGCCCGAAACCGGTCCTAGGATGCTTGTTTCCAGTCCAGGGAGGATCTGGCCTGGCAGTTCGGGCTGGACTGTTCCCATTGGGCACAGGGTCAAGACTGATTTGCATATGGCTGGGTCCAAACTGGAATGGCATGGTGAGCAAAAAAACGATCGATTTAGGCCCAGATCGCTGTACTGGGGTGAATGTATGACATTGTTCTGCATTCTGTCCATCAATTGTTCTTTTTGCATTTGTCACCCCGAGTGGGACGGGTATGCCCAGACGTGGGTCCGGTGCCCTCCATGCCAATGGAGTCAAGCTATCCTGGCTGAAGAGGGCTGAAAGCCCGAAACCGGTCCTAAGATGCTTGTTTCCAGTCCAGGGAGGATCTGGCTTGGCAGTTCGGGCTGGACTGTTTCCATTGGGCACAGGGTCAAGACTTATTTGCATATGGCTTGGTCCAAACTGGAATGGCATGGTGAGCAAAAAAACGATCGATTTAGGCCCAGATCGCTGTACTGGGGTGAATGTATGACATTGTTCTGCATTCTGTCCATCAATTGTTCTTTTTGCATTTGTCATCCCGAGTGGGACGGGTATGCCCAGACGTGGGTCCCGTGCTCTCCATGCCACTGGAGTGAAGCTATCCTGGCTAATGAGGGCTGAAAGCCCGAAACCGGTCCTAGGATGCTTGTTTCCAGTCCAGGGAGGATCTGGCCTGGCAGTTCGGGCTGGACTGTTCCCATTGGGCACAGGGTCAAGACTGATTTGCATATGGCTGGCTCCAAACTGGAATGGCATGGTGAGCAAAAAAACGATGGATTTAGGCCCAGATCGCTGTACTGGGGTGAATGTATGACATTGTTCTGCATTCTGTCCATCAATTGTTCTTTTTGCACTAGTACATAATAGGGCAGGGGGATTAAAACTACCTCTAAGTCAGAGGTGCAGAAAGATGCTTCTTTAAGTAGTGGTCACGTTTGCAGAGTGGTGGAGAAAGGGTGCTGGGCCTCCGACCAGTGCTCAGGAATTCTGCTGCGTAGGACTTACAGGAGGTACCAGGAGGGCTTCTTGGCCCCCAAACTCCCTCAGGACTAAATTGGACTTCATCCCCCATCCCATAGTCTGCCAGGAGGCGCGTTTGCAGAGTGGTGGAGAAAGGGGTGCATTGCCTCCGAAGACGTCTTAGCAATCCCACTGTGTGGGACTTACTGGAAGTAACAAGAGGGGTAGTTGGCCCCCAAGGACATCCTTGGGGGCCAACTTCCCCTCCTATTACCTCCAGTAAGTCCCACACAGCAGCATGGGTAAGTACTCGTACCAGGCCACGCCCCCTTTGCCCACCACTCTACAAACGCGCTCCCTGGCGCGCTCTTGGATGGGGATTGAAGTCCCCTTTGCTGCTGGGGGTCCTTTAGGGGCCAACTAGCCTACCTCTTACCTCCAGTAAGCCCCACACAGTGGGATTGCTGAGAGGTAGACAAAGGCCATGCCGCCTTTCTCCACCACTCTGCAAACACGCCCCCTGGCGCTTTGTTAGTTGGGGAATTAACTCCCTTTGAATACTGAGGGTCCCTGGGGGCCAACTAGCCCACCAGGTACCTCCAATATGCGCCACAGAGCTGGATTGCAGAGAGGTGGTCCGAGGCCACGCCCCTTTTTACACCACTCTGCAAATGCCCCTCTTGGTGCACTGCTGCTCGGGGGATGAAGTCCACTTGTGTCCTGAGGTCCTCAGGACACAAGAGGACCTCATCGCCCCACCAACAGTGTGCCCCCCTTCTTTTACATTTTTTGGGCCCTGGGGACCCCATCCCCCAGGGCCTGACCCCTATTTATTAAAAAAAAAAAAAAAACGGGAAGGGGGCCGCGTGGCCCCCCTCCCGAGGCCAATTTTTTTTTATTTATTTATGTGGAGGGGGGGGGGGTCGCGTGACCCCATCCCCCAAGGCCGGCCTTTTCGTTTTTTGTAAATGTATTTTTTATTAGAGGGAAGGGGGGCCGGGTGGCCCCCCTCCCGGGCTTTTGGCCACTTTTGGCCCCGGTGACCCCATCCCCCGGGGCCTGGCCTCTGTGATTGGGACCGTGGGGGGAGCCCCAATGCCCCCACGGTCCCGCCGGCTCCCCACCTCCTGCGGGAGCCGGCATTGCTTTGCGCAAGGGAGCTGCTGACATGCAGTTCCCTTGCTCAAAGCAATCCTGCTGCTTCATTGAAGCGAGAGCAGGTTTCCTGCTCTCGCTTCAATGAAGCAAAGCAGAGTTTGCTATGGCAGGGCGGGAGCCGTGCTCCCGCTCTGCCATAGCAAACAGCAATGTCCCGGGGGTGGGCACCCTGGGACATTGCAGGAGCCGGCCCTGGGGGGTAGCGGTCCCCAGGGCCATCAAGGGCTCCAGTAGGGGGGCCTTGTGGCCCCCCTCCCCATCCTTGCAAAGCTTCGGGGAGGTGGTGGTCCCCGGGGCCGGGGGGCCGTAACGGACCCCCAAATTTGAATATTTGGTATAATCGTGTGAATCGTCCACTCACACATCTATGAACAGAGTCACCCCCCCACCCACCCACACAGACACTCAGGCACCCATACAGATACTCAGACAACCAATCAATAACCCATATAGATCCTCATTTAGCTACTCACCAACCCATGCAACCGCTTCACACCAACTGACAAACTAAACTGTGTGAATGTTTGTATCAGTCACTAACCCATGCATTCAGTAAGACACATTTAATCACTCACTTATACAGTCAGTCACGCACCTACTAAATCATCCATCCAGACACTTATACACCCACTCATTCTTCAATACACCTTAGCATATATATAAAACATATTTAAACTTTATAGAAACACACAGTCACTGGATGATGTCATCAGTGATGTCATCAGTGATGTCATTTGAGATGTCATCAGTGATATCATGAATGATGTAATATGTGACGTCATCAGCAGTGCATTGCGGGGGCGCAAGTTATAGTTAGCTGAACTAACTATAACGGCCGAATTTCTCTGGTTTTGTACGAGTGAAATGTCCAACTAACTATAACGTCCCTGAAACCTGTGGTTTTTTCAGTGAATTTCTAAGGTTTTTTAAATGCTAATTTCTAACTATAACGTCCCTGAAACCTATGGTTTTTTCAGTGAATTTGAAAGGTTTTTTAAATGCTAATTTCTAACTATAACGTCCCTCAAACCTATGGTTTTTTCAGTGAATTTCAAAGATTTTTTAAATGCTAATTTCTAACTATGCCTACAAAGGTAGGACATGTGAAGAAAGAGGAAGAAAAGCGCAGAAAGAAGCAAGACAAATGCAGAAAGAGGCAACAGAAGTCCAGAAAGGCGAAGAAAAGTGCAGGAAGAAGCAAGAGATGTGCAGAAAGAACCAACAGAGGAGCAGAAAGTCCTCCTGTGCCCCCAACTTTTTGCTGACGGGTACTGGTGGTAACTGACTCTGACTAACCAGGCCTAGAGCCAGTGCTATGCTAAAAGACACTTGGAATACAGTGAAAACACCTACATACACTAGGGAACACTATGCGTTGGGGTACCCCTGTAATTAGCACGACCTCCTCTGTATTTGCCATGAGTTAATGCCTGGGTCATTGCATGAGTACATGAGTAGTGACTGGATGATTAGAGTGCTACAAGGAGAGTGCATGGTGATTTTATAAGTGCTTGGATTTTGGCAGAGTGATTGGATAAGTACATGGTGCTGGCTGGGTGATTGGAGGAGTGCATGGGTAGTGACAGGGCGATGGGTGGACTGCATGGGTACTACCTGGGTAATTGCAGGAGTGAATCAGTACTGTGTAGGTGGTTAGAGGTCTGCATGGGTAGTGCAAAGGGGATTGTAGCAGTGCATGTGTTAGTGCCTGGGTCATTGCATAAGTACATGGGTACTGACTGGATGAAGAGAGTACTGCAAGGAGAGTGCATGGTGAATTTATAAGTGCTTAGGTTTTGGCGGAGTGATTGGATAAGTACATGGTGCTGGCTTGGTGATTGGAAGACTGCATGGGCAGTGCACAGGTGATTGTACCACTGCATGTGTTAGTGCCTGGGTCATTGCATGAGTACATGGGTAGTGACTGGATGATTAGAGTACTGGAAGGAGAGTGCATGGTGAATTTATAAGTGCTTGGGTTTTGGCGGAGTGTTTGGATAAGTACATGGTGCTGGCTGGGTGATTGGAGGAGTGCATAGGTAGTGACAGGCAGTTTACTGGACTGCATAGGTAGTCCTCAGGGGATAGTAGCACTACATCTGTTAGTGCCTGGGTCATTGCATAAACACATGGTTAGTGACTGGATGATTAGAGTGCTGCAAAGATACTGCATGGTGAATTTATAAGTGCTTGGGTATTGGCACAGTGATTGGATAAGTATACGGTGCTGACAGGGTGATTAGAAGAGTGCTCACAGAGTGACAAGGGGAATGCTGGAGTGCATAGGTACTGCTCTGGGGATTGTAGCAGTGAATGTATTAGTGCCTAGGCCATTGCATGAAGAGTGCACAGGGAGTGACAGGGGGGTTGCTGGACTGCATGGGTAGAGCTCTTGGGATTGTAGCACTGCATGAGTTAGTGCCTGGGCCATTGCATGAGTACATGGGTAGTAACTGGATGTTTAGAGTGCTGCAAGGAGAGTGCATGGTGAATTTGTAAGTACACATGTCCCAGGCACTAATACATTCACTGCTACAATCGCCAGAGCAGTACCTATGCACTCCAGCATTCCCCCTGTCACTCCGTGAGAACTCTTCTAATCACCCTGTCAGCACCATGTACTTATCCAATCACTGCTCCAATACCCTATCACTTATAAATTCACCATGTACTCTCTTTGCAGTACTCTAATCATCCAGTCACTAACCATGTACTTATGGAATGACCCAGGCACTAACAGATGTAGTGCTACAATCCCCTGAGGACTACCTATGCACTCCAGCAATCCCCCTGTCAGTCTTTGACCACTATAGGTGTTATAGTTGTTTGAATTAGTACATGGTAGTGGCTGGGTGACTGGAGGAGTGCACAGGGAATGACAGTGTGATTGCGGGACTGCATGGGTACTACCTGGGGAATTGAAGGAGCAAATAAGAAGTGTGTAAGTGGTTAGAGGACTGTATGGGTAGTGCATAGGGGATTGTAACAGTGATCAGTTAGTGCCTGGATCATTGCATGAGTACATAGCTACTGACTGAAACATTAGAATACTGCAAGGAGAGTCCCTGAGTGAATTTATAAGTGCTTGGGTATTGGCAGAGTGTTTGGATTAGTACATAGTAGTGGCTGAGTGACTGGAAGAGTGCACGGGGAGTGACGAACAAGTTACTTACCTTCGGTAATGATATATCTGTAAGAAACATTAGTAGTGATAGATTCCTTACCTTAGAATATCCCCAGGCGTCAGACTGGATCCGGAAAGTTTTCGTCAGCAGTACCCCTGCACGTCGGTAGGTGGCGTCGTGTGGCTCCGCATCTGTCGTTGGCGTCGTGGTCGTCGAGATGACGTCGCGGGCGCTACTTAGACGTCGCCCACGCGCGCTGACGTCAGTTCTGTACACGACTTTCTGCGCCAGGAACGCAGAGCCATGCAAGATACAGACCACTATTGCATTGAAACTAGGGCCCTGAAAGGGATGTCCTTAACCCTAGAAATCAGTTCGCAGAACGGGGAGGATGGGTGGGGCGGTAAGGAATCTATCACTACTAATGTTTCTTACAGATATATTGTTACCGAAGGTAAGTAACTTGTTCATCTGAAAGAAACACATAGTGATAGATTCCTTACCTTAGAATAGATACCCCAGCAATACCAACCCCGGAGGTGGGTCTGCGAACCAAGATCACACCAGAAAGTCGCGGAGAACAGAACGGCCGAAGAAGCCGTCTCTCCGGACTTGGCTGTCCAGGCAATAATGCTTAGTGAACGTGTGCAGCGAGGCCCACGTGGCTGCCTGACAGATGTCTTGCAGGGGGACACCACGTCCCAATGCAGTAGTGGCTGCAGTAGCTCTGGTGGAGTGAGCACGCAGCCCCACCGGAGGTTCTTTTTTAGCCAAAGAGTAACAGGATTTGATACACAAGACAACCCAGCGGGAGATAGTTCTCTTGTGTACCACCCGACCTTTCTTGGTGCCAACGTAGCCAACAAAGAGCTGGTCATCCACCCGGAACTGCTGTGTGCGGTTGAGATAAAATGAGAGCGCACGTTTTGGGTCCAGACGGTGGAGCCTCTCTTCCTCTCTGGAAGGATGCGGAGGCGGAAAGAAGGTGGGCAAGGTAACAGTCTGCCCAATGTGAAAGGCCGTAACCACTTTTGGCAAAAAGGAAGGAAGGGGCCTGAGCACAACCTTGTCCGGATGGACTGATAGGAAAGGAGGCTTACAAGAAAGAGCCTGGAGCTCACTCACTCGCCTAGCGGAGGTGATGGCCACCAGGAAGGCAGTCTTCAATGTCAAGAGACGAAGAGGACAGTTGTGAAGGGGCTCAAAGGGAGCACACATCAAGTATGTAAGAACCAAATTCAAGTCCCACTGAGGCATCACGAAAGGAATAGGAGGAAAAAGGTGTGTAATGCCTTTGAGAAATCTATTTACAACAGGGGACTTGAAAAGAGAGGGCTGATCAGGTAGCCTGAGAAAGGCTGAAATTGCAGAAAGGTAGCCCTTGATAGTGCCCAGAGCAGAGCCCTGCTGGGCTAAAGAGAGAAGGAACAGTAGGACCTCAGAAAGAGGGGCAGAAAGGGGATCCACAGCCTTTGCTGTGCACCATGCCACAAACTTATTCCACCTGCAGGCGTATACCACTTTAGTAGAGGGACGCCTGGCTGCCAGAATGACATCACAAACTTCACGAGGCAAGTCGAAAGGAATCAACTGCCGCCGCTCAATCTCCAGGCAAAGAGGTGGAGGCTGGACAGGTTTGGGTGGAGGACCGTCCCCTGCTGCTGCGACAGAAGATCCTCCCGAAGAGGCAGTCTGATCGGAGGATCAATGCTCATACTGAGTAGCTCGGGATACCATACTCTTCAAGCCCAATCCGGAGCCACAAGGATGACTTGTGCCCGGTCGCGCCTGATCTTCATCAGCATCTGGGCAGAAGTGGTATAGGCAGAAAGGCGTACAACAGACCGCAACTCCACTCGCGACAAAAAGCGTCGCCGAGCGAGTGCCGCCTTGGAAATTCAAACGCGCAGAACTGATGACATTGCGCGTTCTCTTCGGAGGTGAATAGATCTAACGAAGGCTCTCCCCACTGCTGAAAGAGACCATGCACCACCTCCGAGCGAAGAGGCCATTCGTGATCGAGCATGCACCTGCGGCTGAGTTTGTCCGCCCTGGCATTCAGAGAACCTGCCCGGTGTTGCACCACCAGGGACATGCCCTGATGTTCCAGCCATGTCCAGAGACACAGAGCCTCCTGACAGAGGGTCCACGACCCCACCCCGCCTTGCTTGTTGCACTACCACATGGCGGTGGTGTTGTCTGTGAACACCTGCACTACTCTCCCCTTGACAGAGGGAAGGAATGCCTTCAGTGCAAGCCGGATCGCCCGAAGCTCCAGAAGGTTGATATGGAGCTGGGACTCCGCCGGAGACCAGAGGCCTCTGATCTCTGCCTCTCCCATGTGGCCGCCCCATCCCAGGAAGGACGCATCCGTCACCACTGTAAACTCCGGTTGGGGACGGGAGAGGGATCTGCCGTCGACCCAATGCCGGTTCGTGAGCCACCACTGCAACTGTCGTGCAGTGCCCTCCGAGACCTGGACGTGATTGGTAAGGTTCCCCTGATGCTGCGCCGACTGGAACTTCAGGTCCCACTGCAGAGCCCGCATATGCCATCTGGCATGATCGATCAGCAGGATGCAGGAGGCCATGAGGCCCAGCAGCCTCAGAGTCACTCTGACCGAAACCCGGGACAAGGGCTGAAAGATCGGAATCAGAGCCCGAATATCCCGGACTCGCTGTTCGGGAGGATAGACCCGAAACTGCGCCGTGTCCAGAACCGCTCCGATAAAGAGGAGCTTCTGAGAGGGAATCAGGTGCGACTTCGGCACGTTGCTGGAGAACCCCAGCAAGTGCAGGAGGTTGGCCGTAGTCTGGAGGTGGGAGACGACTGCCTGGGGCGAGCCCGCCTTCAACAACCTGTCGTCGAGATAGGGGAAGACTGAAACCCCTGATCTGCGCAGATGAGCTGCGACCACCGCCATCACCTTCGTGAACACCAGAGGGGCGCTGGTAAGGCCAAAATGGAGTACAGTGAACTGAAAGTGCTTGTGGCCTACCGTGAACCGTAGGTAACGCCGGTGGGCTTGTAGGACTGGGATGTGGAAATAGGCATCCTGCAAGTCTAGCGCTACCATCCAGTCTTGTAGATCGAGAGCAGACAAGACCTGAGCCAGAGTGAGCATCTTGAACTTCTCTTTGCGGAGGAAGCGATTCACGTTCCGGAGGTCTAAGATAGGACGCAGGCCCTTGTCCTTCTTGGGCACCAGAAAGTAGTGGGAATAGCAACCACGACCTACTTCTGGCATTGGAACGCGCTCGATGGCCCCCTTGGCCAAGAGGGCCGCAACTTCCTGCTGAAGAAGCACCAAGTGATCCCCCGACATGCGGTGGTACTGAGGTGGCATGGCTGGAGGGGTAGTCTCGAAGGGGAGGGAGTAGCCCCTCCGGACTATCTCTAAAACCCACCTGTCCGAAGTGATGGTGCGCCAGTGGGGGAGGTGATGGCAAAGCCTGCCGCCCACTGGCGTTTGATGGGCCTGAAGGTTCGGACTAGGAAGGTTTGGAGGCAGCGGTGGCCGGGGTGGTGGTGGACTGACCCGCCCGCTGGCCCCTTGGTCCACCACGGCGGAACCCACGTCCACGGCTGCGCTGGGATGGTTGCTGCGCAGGCCTGTGGCTCTGTTGCGAACGCTGCGGGGCGCCCCTTCCGGTGCCACGAAAGGAGCGGAAGGCGGAGGAGGGCAGACTGTAGAGAGTCCCAAGGACTTGGCCGTAGCCCGTGAGTCCTTAAACCGCTCCAACGCGCTGTCCGCTTTGTCGCCGAAGAGGCGACGGCCATCAAAGGGCATGTCCATAAGTATGCTTTGGACATCCCCCGAAAATCCAGTGGTCCTCAACCAGGCGTGGCAGCGAACCGCCACCGTTGTTGCAATCGATCTGCCCAGGGAGTCGGCGGTGTCTAGGCCACAACGAATCATGAAGTTAGCTGCGTCTCTCCCCTCTGCAACAGCCTGGGAGAGAGCTGGCCTGGCCTCCTCCGGACACTGAGGCAGAACTTGCGCCACCGTATCCAACAGAGAGTGGGAATAACAGCCCAAGAGGCATGCGGTGTTCACGGACCGCAGCGCAGAACTGGTGGAAGAAAAATTTTTCTTTCCGAACTGATCCAGTTTCTTGGATTCCCTATCCGGTGGTGCGGAAGGGAAGGCGGTCGGGGAAGCAGAGGCTTGGACAACCAAGCTCTCTGGGGTGGGATGTTGGGAGAGGAAAATGGGGTCACCCGGAGCCGAGCGATGGCATCGGGCCACGTTCCTATCCACAGGAGCCCCTGTGGTGGGCCTGGACCAAGTGCCCAAAAGAACGTCAGAAAGGGCTTCATTGAAGGGAAGCAGCGGCTCTGCAGAAGTAGCTGCTGGCTGAAGCACCCCTGTCAGGAGGTTAGTCCTGACGGCCACAGTAGGGAGCTCGAGGTGTAGGGCCTCGGCCGCCCTACGCAACACCACAGCATAACTAGCACCCTCCTCCATAGCCACGGTAGGAGGAGACAGCATGCCAAGGTCTGGTGAGGTATCCAGACAACTGGCGTCCCCCAACTCCTCAGCCCAGTCCTGTTCACACTCGCAAGCAGCTGTGAGAGGGTCCTCAGACCCCTCCCAGTCCTCCCCTTGCTCCTCAGGCTGTTCAACAGGCCTAAAATAATGAGCAGGGACATGGGGATAGAAATACCCGAGCAACGCCGAGAACGGCATCGATCGACGCCGGCTCGACGCCGCGTCCACTTCGGGGCTGAAACCGGGGTCGACTTCGTCCCGAGGAGCGAGCAGCGTCAGAAGTGGTGCCGGTGGGGTCGACGTCGGTGGAGGTGTTATAAGGTCAAACGGCGTCGACCGGGATCCAGGCCTGGATCCAAGGGGAGCCTGCGGCACCGAGGCCGGAGCCGACAGCGACCCCGAGGCCGGAGCCGCCGGCGAGGAAAGGCGAGGACCCCCAGTCGGGACCGCGGGGCCCGAAGGCTCACCAGCATGACCCGACAGCCCAAAGAGGCGAGCCATGGGCGACAGGAATTCCTGTATTTGGGGCGGAGTCGCCGACGAACCCGGGAAGGGCGGGTAGTCCGGCGGCGACTGCATAGGCTCCGCCGGAGCCGTGGGTGAGGCACCACCCGCACCCTCAGCCGCGTTGCGCGACCGGCGAGGGGAAGTCAGAGAACGATGGCGTTTCTTCGACTTCTTGTGCTTTACCTTACCTGACCCAGAGTGCGAAGACTTGGATCCCGAAGATCGATGGTGATGACTCCGCGCACGGTCCCTCGACCTCCCACGGGACCGGGACCTTGAACGGCGCAGAGCCGACTGCCGGGCTTCCGGCAACTTTCGGGACCGCTCCCGCAAAGTCTTCGGCGCCATGGCCCGGCAGTCGGGGCACGACTTGGGGCCGTGGTCGCGCGCCAGGCAGAAAAGACACACACGGTGCGAGTCCGTCACCGACATCATGTCCTGAGGGTCCCTGGGGGCCAACTAGCCCACCAGCTACCTCCAGTAAGCGCCACAGAGCTGCGTTGCATAGTGGTGTAAAAAGGGGGAGTGGCCTTGGACCACCTCTCTGCAACACAGCTCCCTGGCGCTTACTGGAGGTACCTGGTGGGCTAGTTGGCCCCCAAGGACCCTCAGGATTCAAGGGGATTTAATCTCCCAATTTACAACGCACCAGGGGCGCGTTTGCACAGTGGTGCAGGGAGGGGCGTGGCCTGATGTGACAAGTGTGCAAACGTGCCCTGTGGCGCGTTTTAAGTTGGGGGATTAAGTCCCCTTGAATCCTGAGGGTCCCTGGGGGCCAACTAGCCCACCAGCTACCTCCAGTAAGCGCCACAGATCTGCGTTGCAGAGTGGTGTAGAAAGGGGGCGTGACCTTAGACCACCTCTCAGCAACACAGCTCCCTGGCGCTTACTGGCGGTACCTGGTGGGCTAGTTGGCCCCCAGGGACCCTCAGGATTCAAGGGGACTTAATCCCCCAACTTAAAACGCGCCACAGTGCGCGTTTGCACACTTGTCACATCAGGCCACCCCCCCTCCCTGCACCACTGTGCAAACGCGCCCCCTGGTGCGTTGTAAATTGGGGGATTAAATCCCCTTGAGTCCTGAGGGTCCCTGGGGGCCAACTAGCCCACCAGCTACCTTCAGTAAGCGGCACAGAGCTGCGTTGCAGAGTGGTATAAAAAGGGAGCGTGGCCTTGGACCACCTCTCTGCAACGCTGCTCCCTGGCGCTTACTGGAGGTACCTGGTGGGCTAGTTTGTCCCCAGGGACCCTCAGGATTGAAGGGGAATTAACTCCCAACTTAAAATGCGCCACTAGGCGCGTTTGCACAGTGGTGCAGGGTGGGGGAAGGCTTCCAGCGCGATGCCGGCTTTTAAAAAAAATATATTTTTTAGAAGGGGGGCTGTGTGGCCCCCCTTCCTTTCCTATTTTTTGGGCCCTGGAGACCCCATCCCCCAGGGCCTGACCCCTATATTGTTAATTTTTTTAAAAAGGAAGGGGGCCGCGTGGCCCCCCTCCCGAGGCCATTTTTGGCCCCGGGGACCCCATCCCCGGGGCATGGCCAGTATTATATTTTTTATATATATATTTGGAGGGGGGCCTTTATGGGCCTGGGGACCCCATTGCCCGGGGACGGCCTTTCCTTTTTTTTTTTTTTTTTTTGTGGGAGGGGGGCCGCGTGGCCCCCCTCCTCAGGCCAATTATGGCCCCGGGGACCCCATCCCCTGGGGCCGGCCTGCCGTGTTTTTTTTTTAAATGTATTTTTGAAAGGGGAGGGGGCCCGCGTGGCCCCCCTCCCAGGCCACTCCTGGCCCCGGGGACCCCATCCTCCGGGGCCTGGCCTATCTGTTGGGGACCGTGGTGGGGAGCCCCAATTTCCCCACGGTCGCGCCAGCTCCCTGCCTCCTGCGGCAGCTGGCATTGCTTTTCCACACGGGGAGCTGCCGACATGCAGCTCCCACCCCTTGTGGAAAAGCAATCTGCTTTGGATTTTGGAAGCGAGAGCAGGAAACCTGCTCTCGCTTCCAAAATCCAAAGCAGAGTTTGCTATGACAGGGCGGGAGCCGCACGGCTAGTCCCGCCCTGCCATAGCAAACAGCAGTATCCCGGGGTGGGCACCCCGGGACACTGCAGGAGCCGGCCCTAGGGGGTGGCGGTCCCCAGGGCCAGGGAGGGCTCCAGGAGGGGGGCCGCGTGACCCCCTTCCTACTATTTAAAGCCCCAGGGAGGTGGTGGTGCCCGGGGCTCGGGGGTCCGTAACGGACCCCCTCATTTACATTATTAGTGCCCCGGGGAGGTGGTGGTCCCCGGGGTGTGGGGGGGCTCGAGCCCCCCCACACAGGTTCATTTATTAAAAAAAACAAGCCCCGGGGGGTGGCGGTCCCCGGGGCAGTAGGGGGGCCTTGGAGGCCCCCCCACAGATTAATAAAAAGCAAGCCCCGGGGAGGTGGCGGTCCCCGGGGCTGCGGGAGGGCTGCGTGCCCTCCCGCATATTATAATTTACATAACCCTGCGGAGGTGGTGGTCCCCGGGGCTGCGGGGGCCCCCGCAGGCCCCCGCTACATAAATAAATTGCCCCCGGGACTTGGACCACCCGGTGGCTTTGAAAACGAAGCACAGAAGACCGCGCTTCGTTTTTTAAAAAAATTCTGACTGATTCGCGCACCGGCGCGACCCTGCCCGAAATGAAATGCTTTTTTTGGGCCTGGGGGTCCGACCCCCTGAGCAGGCCTGGGGGGTCAGGGTGTTTTTACCCTGCCCCCTTTTTTTGTTTTTTAATCTTTCTCTCACCTTTTTATTTCTCTCTCCGTCCGAGGCACAAGATGGCTGCCAACACTTCCTGGTTTGAAGTGTTGGCAGCCAATCAGAGGCAAGCTTGTGCTCCGGGGGTAAGGCTCCGCCCAGATATCGAAACTTTTTATTTTTTGAATTTCTCAGGAACTACTAAATGGATTTACACTCTTTTTGAACCAAGAGCTACCTTTTTGCCAAATTTGGTGTAATTCTGTTCAGCAGTTCGGGCTGTAGCTTTGTCTAAAGTTTCCTATGGAAAATTACATGGGGAAAACGCGTTTTGGGACCCCCCTTTTTTCTCGGCCCCCACTTGACAAATCACCCCGAAACTTTCAAGACAGGAGTTGACCGGAGCGCCCCACTAGTTTTGAAACTTTCGCGAAGATTCGTCAACCGGCGCCAAAGTTATTGGGAAAACAAAAAACGCTTTTCCTATGGAAACTAGGACGTAACTATAACTACCTACTGGCGACCGCCAGTAGGTAATATATATATATATATATATATATATATATATATATATATATATATATATATATAGAAAGAGTGAAAAGCGTGATGTGCCATTTTGACGAATAAAGTCCGCTTGGAAACAAGTCGGTGGTGTGGCTCTGCAATCTTTTGTGGCGAAATTCTAAACAACAGGATCTCCATTCCTGCATGCAGAGCCCGCCCTGCAGGGTCGGGGGCCCCCGGTAAAATGGAGCCTTTTTGTGTGATTTTGACGGAGGGGGCATGACCCACTCGAGCCCAAGCACCAGCCATTGGATTTCCAAGGTTATTTGGCGATGGGTATGAGAAAGGGAGATGAGGGAGGCTTACCTCTTTCTGGTGTCACCGCATTCCAGGCACGAATAATGACTGTGGCAGCATATGCACTTTGCTATTAATAATTTTCAAAAGACTTGCACCTATGAATTCTGTGACATTTGGGCGAAGAACGCTATCGAGCTGAATTATTTCTGCACCATGTCAAGTGGATGAACTGTCGGTGCATTCTGGGGCCCGTAGTTACAAACAGAGGCCATGTGACCATCGGGACACTAATTCACTCACCTGTGATCAAGGCGGAAGTCCGCCGAAACGCGTAAGGAGAGAAAGAGTGAAAAGCGTGATGTGCCATTTTGACGAATAAAGTCAGCTTGGAAACAAGTCGGTGGTGTGGCTCTGCAATCTTTTGTGGCGAAATTCTAAACAACAGGATCTCCATTCCTGCATGCAGAGCCCGCCCTGCAGGGTCGGGGGCCCCGGTAAAATGGAGCCTTTTTGTGTGATTTTGACGGAGGGGCATGACCCACTCGAGCCCAAGCACCAGCCATTGGATTTCCAAGGTTATTTGGCGATGGGTATGAGAAAGGGAGATGAGGGAGGCTTACCTCTTTCTGGTGTCACCGCATTCCAGGCACGAATAATGACTGTGGCAGCATATGCACTTTGCTATTAATAATTTTCAAAAGACTTGCACCTATGAATTCTGTGACATTTGGGCGAAGAACGCTATCGAGCTGAATTATTTCTGCACCATGTCACGTGGATGAACTGTCGTTGGTGCATTCTGGGGCCCGTAGTTACAAACAGAGGCCATGTGACCATCGGGACACTAATTCACTCACCTGTGATCAAGGCGGAAGTCCGCCGAAACGCGTAAGGAGAGAAAGAGTGAAAAGCGTGATGTGCCATTTTGACGAATAAAGTCAGCTTGGAAACAAGTTGGTGGTGTGGCTCTGCAATCTTTTGTGGCGAAATTCTAAACAACAGGATCTCCATTCCTGCATGCAGAGCCCGCCCTGCAGGGTCGGGGGCCCCCGGTAAAATGGAGCCTTTTTGTGTGATTTTGACGGAGGGGGCATGACCCACTCGAGCCCAAGCACCAGCCATTGGATTTCCAAGGTTATTTGGCGATGGGTATGAGAAAGGGAGATGAGGGAGGCTTACCTCTTTCTGGTGTCACCGCATTCCAGGCACGAATAATGACTGTGGCAGCATATGCACTTTGCTATTAATAATTTTCAAAAGACTTGCACCTATGAATTCTGTGACATTTGGGCGAAGAACGCTATCGAGCTGAATTATTTCTGCACCATGTCACGTGGATGAACTGTCGTTGGTGCATTCTGGGGCCCGTAGTTACAAACAGAGGCCATGTGACCATCGGGACACTAATTCACTCACCTGTGATCAAGGCGGAAGTCCGCCGAAACGCGTAAGGAGAGAAAGAGTGAAAAGCGTGATGTGCCATTTTGACGAATAAAGTCCGCTTGGAAACAAGTCGGTGGTGTGGCTCTGCAATCTTTTGTGGCGAAATTCTAAACAACAGGATCTCCATTCCTGCATGCAGAGCCCGCCCTGCAGGGTCGGGGGCCCCCGGTAAAATGGAGCCTTTTTGTGTGATTTTGACGGAGGGGGCATGACCCACTCGAGCCCAAGCACCAGCCATTGGATTTCCAAGGTTATTTGGCGATGGGTATGAGAAAGGGAGATGAGGGAGGCTTACCTCTTTCTGGTGTCACCGCATTCCAGGCACGAATAATGACTGTGGCAGCATATGCACTTTGCTATTAATAATTTTCAAAAGACTTGCACCTATGAATTCTGTGACGAATAAAGTCTGCTTGGAAACAAGTCGATGGTGTGGCTCTGCAATCTTTTGTGGCGAAATTCTAAACAACAGGATCTCCATTCCTGCATGCAGAGCCCGCCCTGCAGGGTCGGGGGCCCCCGGTAAAATGGAGCCTTTTTGTGTGATATATATATATATATATACATATATTTATTTAGATATAGTGTTGTTTTCCTGTGTAAAGTAATTGTTACGTGCCATCCATGAGCCAGTAAATAGTGTTTGTTTGTTCATGTCAATTTTGATGTACTTTAGTGATAAACTGGAATTTGAATAGGTGAATATGTGTTTATTAGTGCACTTGCTCTAAATAATGTGTGATTGGTTACATTTTTTTCACTGGGCATACTCAAAGCTAGCAGGAAATGGACAATCCCATCACTCAATTGTAGGCTGTAGTCTATTGGTGAATATCAAGTTGCGACATACATATATTACACAGTTACATAGTGGTGGTCGCCACTGAGTAGTTATAGTTAGTTTCTATAGGAAGAGCATTTTTTATTTTGCTAATAACTTTGGTACTGTTTGTTAAATCTGCACAATCTTTCCAAAAAAGGATTACGAAAAATATGGCACAAAGTTAGAATTTTACTCAATAAGCATACTTATAATTATGTGTTGTGATTCCGTTAGGCCGTTTTTGAGAAATTTGCATTTAAAGATGTGCTCGGGTGGTCATGAGGATGTTACAAAGTTGGCATTTCCGGATGACTGGTTCCGCAGGAGTCCTATGGTACAGAAAAGTTAAAAAAATAGGACCCTCTGATTGGCCATGGGAGCTATTTCTCCTGCCAGCCATTTAGGTTTCACCGCAGTACTGAAAACACTGTTTGGCTGGCCGAAATTCAGAGAAAAAATGTTGCTACTGCCATTACAGGACTCGGGGACTCTGTCTTCGAGTCCTGATGTTACAAAAAAACATATATGGGGCAGTTTATGGATACCCTGACACTCCTTGGGGGGGTAGAGTGGTCACATATTCTGGCAGAATTTTCACTACCATTGTTGGACATTGGTGGGCTTTTTCTATTAAAACGTGTCCTTCAAAATGGCTTCTCCTTAAGTGGCTACAGATACTTTAGTAAAAAAAGACTTCTCTGTCGTGGTATCCCAGCCATAAATAAAGCAGATTTTCAACTGCCGCCTTGACAGAGGTTGTATGCTTCGCCATGGAAACTGAAAGTAAGACATTATATATCCATAAGTGTATGTTCAATGTTTTTTCTTGACTCTCATGCATTCAGACACAGACACCTAGATTAGTGATCTATTTTTTTATATGTGCAAGCTGTTGATTGTAAT
Organism: Calotriton arnoldi; assembly: GCA_963921515.1. Classification (NCBI taxonomy): domain Eukaryota; kingdom Metazoa; phylum Chordata; class Amphibia; order Caudata; family Salamandridae; genus Calotriton; species Calotriton arnoldi. Next base: position 2,182,943 of record CAWUFW010002071.1, on the reverse strand, counting down.
GATACTTCTATACTATTTTCCAAATTGTCATACAAATATATGATATTGCTCTGTACTGACTTTTCTTTTAAAAACTCAATAAAGTCTGTGTTTAAAAAAAAAAGTCCATAAGTGTAAACATTATGGGCCTGATCATGAGAAGTATGGTGTTCTGGTACCCGAGTTTAGCCTGTGAGAGGACACTGGTTCTAATTTTACCAGCCGAGCGAGGACTTCGTCACAAGCACAGCCCGGACCCATGCCTGCCTTTTTCTTCTGCATAGGGGCACATGCAATGCACTCCTCTGCCATCCCACAGTCTGCCCTGCTCCCAGGCTCAACTCCCTACATACCCCCTCATTTCCATTTGCCTTCTGCTCAGAGCTGGTGGTAAATGGGAGCAGAACTAGATTTGCATTGGACTCACTGTGAACTGACTTGTTTCCAGCTGCACTGTCTGCTTGTTTAATCAACTTTGTGGGATAGTCACCACCTTAACAGGAATGTTTGCTGGTCATTCTTGACGGATAGAAGGGGGCAGATTTACAAGCCCCCTGCGCCACCAGTACGTCACTTTTTGTGATGTACTGGTGGCATATCTTACTGCTCCATATGTACAAGGACAGGAAAAGCCACCCTGCGTGGCTTTTCCGGTCCTTGTAAATATGGCCCCTTTACACACTGCACTTTGCGTGAAAGGGGCGTTCCATGGGTGTTGCTGTGGGTGTTCCCACGCAACACCCATGGAACGATACACATTTCCAGATTTACGAGGAATCGTAAATCTGGAAATGCGTGTGAATGCTACGCCTCCCCAGGGGAGGTGTCGGGAGGCGCAACGAGGAGAAATGTTTTCATTTCTCCTTGTTTTTTCCTCTTTCAATGCGTGCTCCATTCTGCAGCACGCATTGAAAGAGGAAAATGCCTGTAGTGATTGTTTTTGTGCAGGAAGGAGCCCCTTCCTGCACAAAAACAATCTCCCCACGAAGCAGGCATCCTTGCACCATGGTGCAAGGGTGCCTGCGCCGGCGCTTGGCTGCAGTTTGTGCGCCAGCGCAGGGGGAAGCACAGAGATGCGACATATTGTTGTAAATATGTCGCATCCCTGTGCTTTGAAAGTGACTCAGTGCGGCGCAGCCAAATGGCTTGCGGAATGCACTGAGTCACTTTCGTTGTAAATCTGCCCCTAGGACTATAGCTGTTCTATAGGGGGTAGGCAGTATGGCGAGGGGTATAAAATCTCTTCAAAAGACTTCTGATTTGTCACTAGATAGTTTTGGAAACAATAGTAAGGCCACAATTCCCCTAATTGTCCATTAAAAATTTGTTGAGGCTTTCGGCCTCGTTCCTCTGTATGGTCATGGAAGTCCTCAGTGACTTGCAATAAACTTATATTGTATGGAAGGGGTAATTTATTCCATATATTACAGTAAGAAATTGAATTGATATCAAGTAAATTGAATTTAACTTCACATTTTTGCAAACCAAATAAAAAGATGACTGCAACTGTACACCTGCCAGTTGTGCTCAGTCAAACCGATCTCAGAAACCTAGTCTGGCTGCCCATTTAAGTCACTATCAATTTTAGACTCCTGTGCCTCACTTACAAGAGCATGGAATGCACAGTACATAACCATCTACAGGAAGAAATCACTTTCTACCCATGTAGACACCCTCTCCTAGAACAACCTCCCAAAAACAACTGTAAATCAAAAGGAAACAGACACTTCTCAGTCACAGGATCTCATCAAAGAAATTTCTTTCCTCCACTCCATCACAGCACCCTAAACCACTTTGAATTTAGGGTAAAATCAAAAATCCACTTTTTTAGATCACCCACTCCCGACTCAGAAAGCTTCAAGGTGTAGCAAAATAAAAAAAGTCTGCACCAAATAGACAAGCGAAACAACCGTGAACAACGGGTGTCCGCCCGCTATTGAACTTAGGCATCCAGCAGAACTTGATGGCAACTCTAGACTTGATAAAGCTTCCATGGTGGCCAGCAATGACAATGTAATATGCACAGCAAACACAAGTAGATGATGGACGGAGCGTTGAAACTTTTCAGACACTCACCTCCAGTCAAAGATCTGGGTTTAATCCATCATCGTTTCAGCACTCCGTCCAACATCTCTTTGTGTTTGCAATGTAATATGCAACACATGCTACAGAACAAGGACATAAACTGATGCATAATTTGATGCGACAAAGTTGCATATGCCTCATAAAATAACAACCCCGCAACCGTGTATCCTCAACCACTAGCATCTTAACAGTAATCTCATAACACTTTGGAACAACAGTCTAGCTCTCCGGGACTGTCCAGAAACAATTTGCATAAATAGACCGATGGGCAGACAAAGCAACTCAAAACCACCCTGAGATACATACAGACTGGCACATATTCTTTGAGTAATTCTGTGAAAATAACCGAAATACCACAACACTTGATCATGTAAAGAACATTTATGAGCAGGGAAGGTGATAGTGATTTGATGCCTGGTTAGATTTGATAACAATGGTGCAAAACATATCAAGCAATGAACATAATTTTGTCAATGAATACAATAGAAAACTCAGTTACGCATGCACAGAGGATCGCCTTAGGCTATGTAGATTTTTTTAATGAGTATGAACAGGGTTTTTTCTTAGGATCCTCCTCACTGTTTTCCTTCTCATTTCTGACTCTTTCTACAGTCCCTGGAAGAAGCCCTGAAGTACTGCAATTATGTTTTCACCATTGTGTTCGTGTTTGAGGCTGTCCTGAAGTTGGTGGCATTTGGATTCAGAAGATTCTTTAAAGACAGGTATGGCACTTTTAATGTAAGGAGCTGACGTGTGCTACAAGTCTGCGCTGTTTCAGGAGCTCCATCGCATTGGTTCCACCATGATTTTCGAATTGCTAAAAATTCACTAGTTCACTGCAATTTTACACCAACATTTGCATTCGGGATGATGAGCTGGCACTGAATTGCGTTTTTGCACGGATCTGCCAATGCAAATGCTTTGTAGCACTTTCCAGGCAATGCACATATCAATGCAAATTTGCCCCAGAAAAGTGATATATATTTAAAGCTATATATTACATAGGTAAGGCTTTCTAATGAATGTTTGCCATTTGTTTCAAAACTCATATTTAAAAACAAGAGGTCTAACTGTGAATTATTTCCTGTAAATCCCTGTAAATCACAGTGCTTAATTCATTTGCAGGAAATCTAACTTACCTAAACAAATAAAAAAGGTAAATGAATAGTTAACACAGCAGTTCCCTTTCTTGCTGTTTGCTGGTGAAAAAAAAATATTTTACAATGACAGTGCTGTCCTCAGAGCATTAATCATCAGATTTGGCAAGCTCACTCTTGAAGGCCCATCCTTAATGCAAACATCTACCAATGTATTTTCCCCAGTGTGTGAAAATAAACATTGTAAATGCAGAACCCTGTCAGCAAAAAGTTATGCTGTCCCATATTGCACATTATTTTCTTTCTTTAAACATGTCTTGTTTAACATACACTATAGTGTCAAAGTACTACAAAAGAAAAGCACATTTTAGAATGCATGATTTCAATTTTCTTACAATGCACATTCAATTTAAAATTTGACTTACTTTGCAAAGTGTTGCATAACACACTGTTTAAAAGTTAGCACACTATCACTCATCTCAAAACATCGAAAGACATATTTGCAGTCTCAGGCAACAGCAGGACACACAGAGGGCCCTCCCTGTGTTTTACCCCTTGCTGTGCACGGCTGAATGGCATGCACAGCAGGGGGTTGGCCACAAGCATGGTGTTGGCTGCAGGGCTTACACCCCAGCCTGGCAGTTAGACACCCGCAGCACATGGCCAAAGACTGTGTGCAGTAGGGGGAAGGCCACCTGTGTAGGGGGATTAGGTACAGAACATGGCCAGAGGCCAGGGCCTGTGGCCAATCCCCCACTGCACACGGTTGAAAGCCCTGAGCAGTAGATGAGTTGACAGAATATGATCAAAAATCCCCAGAAGTTCACTAAAAAAAACAATGATTAAAGTGACGTTATAGTTAGATATGGTAATAAATTCAATTCAATTCAATCTCCTTAGATATGGTAATAAGAGTTTCCCTTAAAGTGACATTATATTTAATAATACTAATGAGGTCTTCCCTTACATTAAAAGAAACAAAAATTCACTGAAAAAACAAAGGTTAAATTGACGTTATTGTTAGGTTTGGTGATCAGATTCTTAGCTTACATTAAAAAACATTCTAGAAATTCACTGATAGAAACAAAGGTTAAAGTGACATTATAGTTAAGTGTTGTCAGAAGATAAAAACTAATGATTAAAGAACAAAAAAACACTGAATTTCACCAGATAAACAGCCCATCCAAGCAATGGTGAACCATGAAGAACCCATGACAACCAACGGAGGAAGTGGGCTTGACCCAATGTCAACTTTCTCTTTCTACTACTTCATGCATGTACTTTTTACGTCAAAACTACACACAGCTTTAGCTCTCTGTTGCAAGACCTACTGTTTCTTCTACTACATATATAACATGTGCTGCGTTTTAGGTCTAGTCTCTAGCTCCAAATTGGCTTAATTATATATCTCAGTTGTCCTCAGCTTTTCTCCCTATTCTTCTGTTTGTCTCACCCAGGAGCATTTCAATCTCACAGTGTTCGAATTTGATGAGTTGCATCCTTCCACTGCTTATGTGACGGGACTCTTTTTCTTTAGCTTTCAACACCCCATGCGATGGGCATATATTTCTTTGGTCTTCAACTCTGTTTCTCGCTTTATCTTCTACTCCCACATGCTCTCTATTTACTCCTCCTTCCTCGTCTCTATGCTTCCTTTCTGCTGCCCATTTTAATTTTTTTTTACTAGGGCCCACCAGATGTACCGCACTACCTTCCTGTTTTTGGAGCTGCCACGCACTATTTTTCTTTTTTATTTACTGATCTAAAATGGACATCTGTCTTGTTAGAAAAGTGAATTAAAAACGCCAAAATGGCCGCTGGTGCACCAATATGTACATGCATGCGTCCTGCATGCAAACAGATGTGTCACGATGCTTGCGTATATGGTGGGCATCTTGGAATGGCTTTTCTTTAATAGAAAAGAAAAAAAAAATTCTGGTCTGTAAAGATGCCGTTTTTTCAGCACCAAAACTGCTTTGTGCTGCTTTGCATTGCTGTACGTCAAGAGGCCTTACTGGGGTGGATCAGAGGAAACACCCTGCGTTTCCAAACGCTGGTGCCTCGGACCTCATGCACTAAACTTACCAAGTCAGTGAATGCAAATGATGCACTGTGACAGATATTTCATGGAAACAGCACTTTTCTTCACCTGTGCACAAATTTTATGATATGGCCTCTGATCAGATTTCCTGCCCACTAGTGTTAGGCCTTCTGAAAATGGTATTTTGGGGAGAGCAGAATGTAGGACATATGTCCTTGTGATTCTCTCCCTCGTGATCTTTTGAGTGCATTGCCTTCTGCCTAGAGGAAGGACCGGCGCTTGAACTAGGTGACAAAGTCAGCAGCCTTCGGATGGCAACAAATTACTAATGAAGGCCCTCAAAATGCATTTATTCCAGTGTATGTGAAGTGCTCCAATAAACAAATTGCTATTTTCTTTAGAGCAGTGAAACGTCTCAAATTGAACCCTCCCAGACGTGCGAATAACCACAAGTCCCTCCCGACCTTCCTATTGCACCCTTTTTCTCCCATCTCAGAAAAAAGTTGATTCACTGTTTGTGTATAACGGCCACAGTTTATTCACAAACATGGAACATAAACATTGCATTTTTATGGTCATTCGTACGCTCCATGATTTCAATACTTTATCACATTCGTCATCTTTATCAAACAGTCTGCTTAAATGGTCCGCATTAACCATTACATCACTTCCCGCATTGGCCCCTGATATACGGCCCATTAGCAGGTGTCCAGCATCCGCGGCCTCTAGGCTTCCCTTGCTACAGAGATCTGAGTAGGTGGGCGTCAGGTCAGGCCCTGCCCGGGCTGCAAGTGCTATGCCCGCCTGCTGCTGACCCTTTGCTGGCCATTCACCTGCTCCCAGTGCCCCTGCCTTAAGCCATCCCAAGGAAACTGTTTGAGCGGCTCTTCTTCCTAGCCTATTGTTCTTTCTTGGCTGTCTAAGTGGGCTGTCTCCTTGGCCTCCTGGACCACTCCCAACCTGCGGCTGCAACGCGCACAATTTGGTTTGGATGGGTGGGCCAACATGGAGAGGTCAAGTTATGCCCAGGGTTTTGCACCCTGCCCTTTTAACCTTCTTTTCCCACTGCGCCATTTCCTTCTGATTGGGGGGTTAGAACCATACCGCTCAATCGCCTGCTTCCAATTTCTCTCGCTTGCTGCGATTATTCCCGGGCTTGCTGCCTTCCGTGTCTTGGGGGTCCGGCCCTCGGGAGGCATTCATCGCGGGCCCTTCATGGGTCCGGCTGTGCATTCCCGCCCCGCAACTTTTTTTGCCATAATGTATTGTTAGACTTTACCCAATCGTGGCCACCCTGCTTGTTTTATTGCCAGCAGATAAACATGCCATTTTTCAGCCATCTGCTCCTATGGGTTTATAGCCTTCAATCCAAACTGAATAGTTATTACAAATTAGTAATAGATCTGGCTGAAAGGTTTTGGAGGATTCCTGCTCTTTTTAGATAGAGTTTGCTATGCTGATTGGGTGAGACATTATCTTCCTCAACAAAGAGTAACGTGAACATCATGAGGTACTTTGCTGCAGTCCCCATGATTGCACAATTACACAAGCATTGGCAATGCCAATAGGTCTGACTTTAAAGGAATGTTGTATGGTAATGTGGAGCATTACAAGTAAATAGCATGGAATGGATATGTATTTGTGTGGAAGCAAAGAACTGTAGACTAATATTGGTTAAGGTTAAAATGTCAGGTGACAGTTGAACTTTCAAGCCAGACCATAATATCTATGTAGGTTAATGATTGCCCTACTCCCTTCTGTACTGCTGCCAGAGAAAAACATCATAAATGTTCTAGTTACCTAAGACATTTGAATAGCTTTACACTGTTGTGTGTGTGCCCCTAAAGGTTCAAGCTCAGGCAGATGGATTAATAAAAAAAATAATCACAGCTGCGTGCAAGGCAGGTACTTTTTTGTGGAAGCACACAACCTCTGCTCAGTCAAAACATGTACTCCTGGCTCCCAACATATGGGCGGAGCCAAGGCCCCTTTCTAGTGTTCCTCACACAATTGCATGACTACAGCTGTGCTGTCAAGCAAGACCATAAAAATGAACAAATGCATCCCGGATGTTCTGATAGCCGTACACTTTCTGTCAATGGACCCCCTTTGCTTTGCTGGTAGTGGAGATACGCAATCAGTTATTGGGCTAAAAGCTGTCACAGACCTCCTTGCACATACAGTTGTCACAAATCAAAGAAAATAGTTTCTATTTGGTGAGATGCAATCAGTTCTTGTGGACATAGAAGCTTTCATTGAGGTAATGTTGAGTGGAGCCACTCGTGGTTTTACCTGTGAAAGAGCAACCTGCATGAGTGTACTCTGTGGTTGTTTTAATAGTGACATAAGACTCGTCAGACTGCTTGCCATGGGGAAGTTCCTAAAGCAGGGAATAATAACAAACAACTACAAATTTATAATTGTCTAATATTGTGGGAGGCAAATTGTATTCTCGCTTGCATACAAAGAATTATGAAAATCTCTTCTTTATTCCTAATTTTATGACGGCACATGAAGTTAGATTTAATTTTTAAAAGGTCCTGCGTGCTACGCACTACTGATATTGCATACAGACTTATAACATGAGACCTAAACCCACCGGAAACCTAGTCTTATCCCATCCTGAATCCCGTTGTGGACAACACTGGTTACTCTCATGAATTACTCTCTAAACTTCCCTTCTGCATCTTTAGCGGCTCCTCAGTGTTAAACAAATGTCAGAATAATTATCCAAAGCAGAATCTATAAGTGAAGCAATCAGGTAAGAACATTAGCAATAGATAAAGGACCATGGGAAGCCTCCAGAAATACCCTACATCAGACCTATTCCTGTCTCACTCTCACCTACTTGTTTTCAGTGTTTGCCTTTTCACTGTCTCATGACCACTCCACATAGGTTTATCCAATGAAATGATTTCCTGACTTGGAGCTGTTTCTCAACAGTGATTGAAAAGATGTCTAGCCTGTTGATCCCTCAGGAAGGGTTCCTGCTCATGAGTCAAGACTGTTAACCTCACCATGATGTCCTTTGGCCGAAGCAGCTTGGAAGTCTAGCCTCAACCACATTGCTTATTCAACTGCGCTCAACAAAACATGACACTGGGAAGCGATTTGGGGAATATTTAAAATCAAAATCTGTCATCAAGCTCGATTCTCTTTAGTCGGTTTCTGACAGCGAGGTCAGATGCTTTGATGAATAAGCCATCTGACTCGGAGCACTGCCTGTCCCACACTTATATGTCTCTATAACATGCAACTCACATCCCTACTGACGCTGAATGAACTTGTCAAGTGCTGTGTTGGTCACAGTGACTGATTTGCTTAGCTCATCTTGATATACAAATGTGTGTTTTTATTTCTATGGTGTAAGAGCACTGAAGAATGAGATTTATGTAACAATTTCAAATGACAGAAATATAATCATGTGATGTACTACTATACTACCACAATATATATCATCAAGACGATATATATATATAGATAGATAGATAGATAGATAGATAGATAGATGTATAGGTATAGATATAGATTATATAGAGACATGGAGTTAAGATTGCAAAATCTACACTTACTTGTATACACTTACCTTGACAATATAGACGTAGTCGGCGTCCTGCACAAGATAATTTTACAGAACATACTTAATATTGTAGTTTTTCATCACAGAAGGACCATGGGTACACAATGATGTGGCCTAGACTTAAAATCTAGTTTAGAAAAATACTTCAGCACTTACATACAATCTGCCAAAGAGGACACAGTTCATGAGTGAGAAAAGCCTAGCCCATACAGCCATATATGCATAACTAAGCAACAGTATTTACACAAGTGTTTATTTATTTTATTGCTTTTAAAGTGCTTGGATACCTAAAAGGTTCAAGATGACAAGATACCAACACAGTGGTGAAGGACAAAAGCCAAGTCAATAAGGAAAAGGAGAGCAAATTGCCACATTCACAGACGATAAGTGTTTAAGTCCTTTCCAACCACACATGATTCTTGATTGTCCATGGCTCTGGAGACAAGTTATTCTAGAGGCTCAGAGCTAAATACCATAAAGAACTCAATCGGGTGAGCGTGTACCTAATTCGGGGGATACACACCCAGAGTGATTTTCAAGACGTGCAGGTCACTGGAATGTACTAATGTGAAAGGGGCATGAGTTCAGACTTCTCATACCCACAGATAACCTTGTGAGTCAAGCAGAGGCATTTGAAGTGCCAGGCAATGCCATTCTCTACATACCGCCTGTAAGAGATTGAGTTACTGGTTGAGGGGGTTGACAAGCAGCAACCACAATTCTTCTCAAGGTAAATTCACAAGCAAATCCTAAATTAACTTGTGTTCAACCCTCGGGTAGCTTGACACAAAGCAGTCAGGCTAAACTTAGAGGCAATGTGTAAAGTATTTGTGCATTACTTCGAACAATAAGACAGTGAACACACATCACAAAGGGGCCCATAACAGAGTTATAAAAAATAGAGTAGCTTTTAATGAATAAAACAAAAACAAAACAACAAAAATCCAAGTAGTAGAACCAGAGATATTCAGTTTTAAAGTTTTAGTAAAAAATAGAGGCAAAAGGCGTTAAGCGCTTACTGTACATATCTGGTCGTACAGGAACGGAACAAAGTCACAAGTTCAGGCTGACCACGATGGAGTGTGGGCTGGCTACTGAGACCCAGTTAGGCCTGTTGAACGAAGTTCCTTAAATCCTGGTTTGGGGAGTGTTGCGATGACCTGCGTTGAAGATGCGTTGCACAGCAGAAGCAATGCATTAGTTCTGAGATGCAACGAGGCTGTGATGCGATAGCCTGCATCATCATCGTAGATCCCGGACACAGCTTGCGATGTGAAGTCCGGCTTTGAGGATGTGGCGCGCAGTGAGGGTGATGTGTCAGTCCCAAAGAGCTGCGATGCAATGCGGGTCATTGCGATGGGTCCAATCCACGCAGCTGCAGCGATACATAGGTTCTGCTCAGCTTTGCTCCGTGCAGCAGAGGCTGGTACTCACCTTATGCCCACTTCCAAGGGTCCAGGACTGAGGTGGCACCACTTGGCAGGGTAGACTCACAGATGGTGGAGTCCCGGTGCAAGGTTGTTGGAAGCCTGTTATGTCCCTAAGGCTTTAGATCGGGAGGCCAGCCAAATTGCCCTTGGAGTCACTCTGGGTTCTGGGTTCAAGAGATGCAGGTCCAGTCCTTCTCACCCAGCCAAGAGGCAGTAGGTCAGCACAGCAAAGCAGGAGTCCAGCAGAGTGGCAGTCCTTCAGCAGCACAGATGTTCTTCCTCCTGGCAGAGTATCCACAGGTCCAGTAGTGTACTGAAGTGGTGGTGTCTAAGGTCCAGTATTTATTCCCAATAGTGCCTTTGAAGTGGAGGAGAAGGTTCTAGCGGTTTCCCTTTGAAGTCCCCAGGCATCCTGCCACTCCTGCCCTGGCTCAGGACTAACTACAGGGGGTATGCAGACTTTTGTGTGGAAGCAGGACACAGTCTATTCAGGTGTAAGTGGGGCTGTGCCCAGCTCCTCCCTCCCATCCTGCCAGTGATGGCCCATCGAGGCACGCCTAAGCTCCTTATTGTGTGTGGCTGTCTAGGAGGAATACACAAAGCTCAACTGTCAGCTACACCCAGTCTTGTGACCAGAGACAGGCTACAGGCTCTAAATGGCTAAGGCAAGAAAATGCTAACTTTATAAAAGTGATACCAAAGGGGATGATGGACGGAGCGTTAGAGCAATTCAAACACTCACCCCCAGTCAACTGATCTGGGTTTAATCCATCATCATTCTTTAGCTCACTCCACCACCCCAGTTCAGACATGGCCATATGCAAATCAGTCTGACCCTGTGCCTCATGGGAACAGTCCAGCCCGAACTGCCAAGCCATGTCTTCCCTGGACCGGAAACAAGCATCCTGGGACCGGTTTCGGGTTCAAAACCCTCATCAGCCAGGCTATCTTGAATCCAGTGGCAAAGTGAGCAAGGGACCCACGTCTGGGCATACCCTGCCAACTTAGGGCGAACAAAGCGATACCAAAGGGGATGATGGACGGAGCGTTAGAGCAAATCAAACACTCACCCCCAGTCAACTGATCTGGGTTTAATCCATCATCATTCTTTAGCTCACTCCACCACCCCAGTTCAGACATGGCCATATGCAAATCAGTCTGACCCTGTGCCTCATGGGAACAGTCCAGCCCGAACTGCCAAGCCTTGTCTTCCCTGGACCGGAAACAAGCATCCTGGGACCGGTTTCGGGTTCAAAAACCTCATCAGCCAGGCTATCTTGAATCCAGTGGCAAAGTGAGCAAGGGACCCACGTCTGGGCATACCCTGCCAACTTAGGGCGAACAAAGCGATACCAAAGGGGATGATGGACGGAGCGTTAGAGCAAATCAAACACTCACCCCCAGTCAACTGATCTGGGTTTAATCCATCATTATTCTTTAGCTCACTCCACCACCCGAGTTCAGACATGGCCATATGCAAATCAGTCTGACCCTGTGCCTCATGGGAACAGTCCAGCCCGAACTGCCAAGCCATGTCTTCCCTGGACCGGAAACAAGCATCCTGGGACGGGTTTCGGGTTCAAAACCCTCATCAGCCAGGCTATCTTGAATCCAGTGGCAAAGTGAGCAAGGGACCCACGTCTGGGCATACCCTGCCAACTTAGGGCGAACAAAGCGATACCAAAGGGGATGATGGACGGAGCGTTAGAGCAAATCAAACACTCACCCCCAGTCAACTGATCTGGGTTTAATCCATCATCATTCTTTAGCTCACTCCACCACCACAGTTCAGACATGGCCATATGCAAATCAGTCTGACCCTGTGCCTCATGGGAACAGTCCAGCCCGAACTGCCAAGCCATGTCTTCCCTGGACCAGAAACAAGCATCCTGGGACCGGTTTCGGGTTCAAAACCCTCATCAGCCAGGCTATCTTGAATCCAGTGGCAAAGTGAGCAAGGGACCCACGTCTGGGCATACCCTGCCAACTTAGGGCGAACAAAGCGATACCAAAGGGGATGATGGACGGAGCGTTAGAGCAAATCAAACACTCACCCCCAGTCAACTGATCTGGGTTTAATCCATCATCATTCTTTAGCTCACTCCACCACCCCAGTTCAGACATGGCCATATGCAAATCAGTCTGACCCTGTGCCTCATGGGAACAGTCCAGCCCGAACTGCCAAGCCATGTCTTCCCTGGACCGATGGATTTAGGCCCAGATCACTGTACTTGGGTGAATGTATGACAATGTTCTGCATTCTGTCCATCAACTGTTGTTTTTGCATTTGTCACCCCGAGTGGGACGGGTATGCCCAGACGTGGGTCCCGTGCTCTCCATGCCACTGGAATCAAGCTATCCTGGCTGAAGAGGGGTGAAACCCCGAAACCGGTCCTAGGATGCTTGTTTCCAGTCCAGGGAGGACCTGGCTTGGCAGTTCGGGCTGGACTGTTCCCATGAGGCACAGGGTCAAGACTGATTTGCATATGGCTGGGTTCAAACTGGAATGGCATGGTGAGCAAAAAATGATGGATTTAGGCCCAGATCACTGTACTGGGGTGAATGTATGACATTGTTCTGCATTCTGTCCATCAACTGTTGTTTTTGCATTTGTCACCCCGAGTGGGACGGGTATGCCCAGACGTGGGTCCCGTGCTCTCCATGCCACTGGAATCAAGCTATCCTGGCTGAAGAGGGGTGAAACCCTGAAACCGGTCCTAGGATGCTTGTTTCCAGTCCAGGGAGGACCTGGCTTGGCAGTTCGGGCTGGACTGTTCCCATGAGGCACAGGGTCAAGACTGATTTGCATATGGCTGGGTTCAAACTGGAATGGCATGGTGAGCAAAAAACGATGGATTTAGGCCCAGATCACTGTACTGGGGTGAATGTATGACATTGTTCTGCATTCTGTCCATCAACTGTTGTTTTTGCATTTGTCACCCCGAGTGGGACGGGTATGCCCAGACGTGGGTCCCGTGCTCTCCATGCCACTGGAATCAAGCTATCCTGGCTGAAGAGGGTGAAACCCCGAAACCGGTCCTAGGATGCTTGTTTCCAGTCCAGGGAGGACCTGGCTTGGCAGTTCGGGCTGGACTGTTCCCATGAGGCACAGGGTCAAGACTGATTTGCATATGGCTGGGTTCAAACTGGAATGGCATGGTGAGCAAAAAACGATGGATTTAGGCCCAGATCACTGTACTGGGGTGAATGTATGACATTGTTCTGCATTCTGTCCATCAACTGTTGTTTTTGCATTTGTCACCCCGAGTGGGACGGGTATCCCCAGACGTGGGTCCCGTGCTCTCCATGCCACTGGAATCAAGCTATCCTGGCTGAAGAGGGGTGAAACCCCGAAACCGGTCCTAGGATGCTTGTTTCCAGTCCAGGGAGGACCTGGCTTGGCAGTTCGGGCTGGACTGTTCCCATGAGGCACAGGGTCAAGACTAATTTGCATATGGCTGGGTTCAAACTGGAATGGCATGGTGAGCAAAAAACGATGGATTTAGGCCCAGATCACTGTACTGGGGTGAATGTATGAAATTGTTCTGCATTCTGTCCATCAACTGTTGTTTTTGCATTTGTCACCCCGAGTGGGACGGGTATGCCCAGACGTGGGTCCCGTGCTCTCCATGCCACTGGAATCAAGCTATCCTGGCTGAAGAGGGGTGAAACCCCGAAACCGGTCCTAGGATGCTTGTTTCCAGTCCAGGGAGGACCTGGCTTGGCAGTTCGGGCTGGACTGTTCCCATGAGGCACAGGGTCAAGACTGATTTGCATATGGCTGGGTTCAAACTGGAATGGCATGGTGAGCAAAAAACCATGGATTTAGGCCCAGATCACTGTACTGGGGTGAATGTATGACATTGTTCTGCATTCTGTCCATCAACTGTTGTTTTTGCATTTGTCACCCCGAGTGGGACGGGTATGCCCAGACGTGGGTCCCGTGCTCTCCATGCCACTGGAATCAAGCTATCCTGGCTGAAGAGGGGTGAAACCCCGAAACCGGTCCTAGGATGCTTGTTTCCAGTCCAGGGAGGACCTGGCTTGGCAGTTCGGGCTGGACTGTTCCCATGAGGCACAGGGTCAAGACTGATTTGCATATGGCTGGGTTCAAACTGGAATGGCATGGTGAGCAAAAACGATGGATTTAGGCCCAGATCACTGTACTGGGGTGAATGTATGACATTGTTCTGCATTCTGTCCATCAACTGTTGTTTTTGCATTTGTCACCCCGAGTGGGACGGGTATGCCCAGACGTGGGTCCCGTGCTCTCCATGCCACTGGAATCAAGCTATCCTGGCTGAAGAGGGGTGAAACCCCGAAACCGGTCCTAGGATGCTTGTTTCCAGTCCAGGGAGGACCTGGCTTGGCAGTTCGGGCTGGACTGTTCCCATGAGGCACAGGGTCAAGACTGATTTGCATATGGCTGGGTTCAAACTGGAATGGCATGGTGAGCAAAAAACGATGGATTTAGGCCCAGATCACTGTACTGGGGTGAATGTATGACATTGTTCTGCATTCTGTCCATCAACTGTTGTTTTAACTTTATAAAAGTGGCATATTCAGAATTGCAATTTAAAATCTGACTTTACCATAAATTAAGATTTTAAATTGTGATTCCAGAGACACCAAACATTTACTGGTCATCTCATCCCATTTGTAAATTACACTTATAAAATGTAATAAGGCAACTCCAATGTTATCCTATGGGAGAAATAAGCCTGGCAGTAAGGAAAAACGATTTTAAGAGCTTTTCGTAACCATGACAGGTGTAACTTAAAAGTGCGTGTCCTGCCTTTAAAATACATTGAATTCTGCCCTCTGGGCTGTCAGGGCCTACCCTAGGGGTGAGTTATATGCATTAAAAAGGAAGGTTTGGGCCTGGAAAAAGTTTATTTTGCCAGGTCAAAATGGCAGTTTAAAACTGCACACACAGGCTCTTCAATGGCAGGCCAAAGACAGGTTTAAAGGGCTACTTAAATGGGTGGCACAATCAGTGCTGCAGGCCCCCTAGTAGGGCCCGATTCACAGAACTAACTTAAGACAAAATCCTAAACTTACTACCATTTTGGTATTCACAGAAGGCACTTACTCATTTTGGAATTCACAGAAGGCACTTACTTACTCATTTTGAGTAACCTACTCATTTTGGTATTCACCGAAGGCACTTACTCATTGATGAGTAAGTGCCTTCTGTGAATACCAAAATGAGTAAGGTACTGAAAATGAGTAAGGTACTGAAAATGAATAAGTAAGTGCCTTCTGTGAATACCAAAATGAGTAAGTGCCTTCTGTGAATACCAAAATGGTAGTAAGTTTAGGATTTTGTCTTAAGTTAGTTCTGTGAATCGGGCCCGTAGTTTTTAAGTTACAGGCCCTGGGTACACGTAGTACCACTTTACTAGGGACTTACAGGTAAATTAAATATACCAATTGGGTGTAAGCAAATATTAACATGTTTAGAGGAGAGAGCACAAGCACTTTAGCACTGTTTAGCAGTGGTAAGGTGCACAGAGTCCTAAGGCTAGCAAAAAGGAGGTCAGTAGAAATGCAAGAGGAAGGCAAAAGGTTTTTGGGGGGGAAACCACCCCAAGGCTGACAGGTCTAACACCACAGATTAGATGGTCAAATTTACAGAGATCATGCACAGTCCTTGGATATATGTGTGTGCTTTATTCCCCATGTGGATTGGACCCTGTCAGACATAAGTACAGATGAGCAGCTGCATGCTTGCAGTCTTCACTGATTCATTCTTCCACGTACATGAACACAGTCACATTCTACCTATAGAAGATTGTCTATAGACCAGGTGGACATACCTTTAGAACATCATACAGCTTACTGGTTTAAGGTTGATGAAGGAAGGCCTAAATTGTTGCTTTCTTCTTCTATCGATGTTTGTTCTGTTCAGAATCCCCCTAGCATTTGTGTGGTACTGGGGCTCTATACCCAGCTTTGAGCTGGATGCCTTTGAGGCCTTAATAACAAGGAGAAACCCACAAAAATGTATCTTCTAGTTTCAGCACCTTTTCTGCACTCAACGCATACATTTTACTAGTGCTGTATTAAGTAATATATGGAGTTTAATGCTCTGAAGGGCATTATCATTTGGTAAAGATGCCCTAATCTGCTCTATCATAAATTTTTAAGCACCAGCCTAAAGAGTGAGATATTCCCCTGCCCGACCTCAGTTGGCAGGGTGTAGAGGGGTCTTGATGCATTGTAGAGGTCCTCAGTCGCCTGTAATGCTGGGGTGCAGTGTGCTGTTGCAAATATATAGAGCTGAGCATATTTTTGCTGCTCTAAGTGTTGTGCTGGCACAATCCTACCTCCAGACCACCGTCGACTTTCTTGGTCAACAAAATGCCCACCAGGGGCCCTATTACACATAGGGCACACTTTCTCTGTTTGTGCCACAGCACACCTTAAAACAGGTGTGCCGGGCGCAAAGAGGGAAAGTGCACCCTATTACATTGAATGCGCTGCCCCCAGGGCAGTCGCAAAGTTGTGCTACCCTGGGGGCAGCGCATTCCAGTGAAAAACGAAGCAGCTTTCAATCAGGTGCTCCGTGTTTCACTGTGCGGGTAGCAATTTGCCTGCACTTTTAAGAGTGGAGAAAGATCCCCTTGCAGGCGGATGCAGTGAGTGACGGCACCTGCCTGCAAGGGGATGTCTGGGTGGGTCCAAAGGACCCTCTTTCCCCCATCCAGAGGTCTGCCATCAGGAGGCGCACTGACAGTGTGCCAACTTTTAGGTGACACGCTGTCAGTGCGCCTCTTGACAACCACTTTGCAACTGCGCCCGCGTCTATAATACGGTGTGGGTGCAGAGGCAAAGGTATTCCCTCATTTGCATGGGGCCAAGCCCCCATGCAAAGGAGGGAACACCCTCTGGTGATAGCGCTGGTGCTATAGGTGTGCCCACGCTATCTGTATTACATAAAGGGCAGCACAAGTGTCTGCAGCACTTTCTGTAGTACCAAAGTGCCCCGGGGCGCGCAAAGCCAGTGCACTTTCCATAATACGGCCCCCAGGATGTCTTTGCGATTTCTCCAGCTGCTAAGTGGATAACGAATTGTCTTCATGGTCCCAGTTGTGGCCCCATGTGATAGTTCTGCAATTGTTAATATGTCAGGATCTGTGCACTGATCTGAGACTGATGTGGGCTTTGTCATACTAAAATCAGGACTCGCATAATACATTGCTTGTAATAGCAAAGGGACACCTGAAGGGCTGTAGGCTGATTCTGTGTCCGGCGCACTGTATGCATAATATCCCAATGAGTTTTACCATACATTTGCTGATCCTGCATATTGTGTCTTGGGAGTTAAGTGAATTGTGTGTTGTACAATTACCACAGTGCTTTTAATACACAAAAAGGTGGTGGGTCCCTTTATCACAAGGCATGTGTCACATTACAATGATATTGTATCCACTGCATCCTCCTTCCACTAAACTGTGAGGTAAGTAGATAATTACTATTCTTAGTTCCACTTCTACTTACCTCACAGGGTACGTATTGGAATTAAGAATAGTAAATATATACTTACCTCCCCAGCTAGTGGTAGGTCAATGTAGTACGTCCAATATTAACAACTTTGATATAGAGTCATACAATCACAGAACGTCTGTATGTACATTCACTTAGCGTACATGTACGTGGAGTCAGTGATAGATGCTCATGTCTAGATTTCAGCTCCAGGGACAGGGCACAAACACATAAGCAATTAGTTTGATGTGTATCTATATTAGTATTTCCACATGTACTGTTGGGTCTGTGAAAGGGTCCACTAATTATCCTGTGTCTTGGTTTTAGTACCAATCACTTAGCAACATTGATAGAGCACTCATTTGAAGACTGTGACATATTTTTTTCTGTCATATAGAAGTCAATTCACAATAGCAATTTTGAGGTGTGACATATTATTAGAACATTGGAATGTTGAGCGCTCCAATGAAGACATTGGAGAGCTTCAGGCTTCGAATGGCAGGTAGAAGCCTGGAGCATCAACATTCCAATGTTTGTTTTGTAAACAAAGGCCTTACGGGATTTACCCCCCTCGGGCTCCGTGAGGCCTCTGTTTTACAAATTAGACAATTCTGCCCACTAGGGGCAGAATGTTCTAGTAGCCTTAGAGGACTCCGTAGTGGGCTCTACCGCCCATTAATGACCCGCTGCCTTGTTAAAGGCCCTCACCTTCGGTTGTATCTTAAATGCTGGATCAGGCCTTTAATGGCCGGTAGAGCCCGCTGCAGCGTGCTCTAAGGCTATTCTATAGGTGCACTCGTTCATGCTCTCTTTCATGCCTTTGTGACTCGGCTCTGCAGCGTCCAACGCCACATTAGTAACAGTGCAAAGAGGGCTCAGTCCTT
Source organism: Calotriton arnoldi (assembly GCA_963921515.1). NCBI lineage: Eukaryota > Metazoa > Chordata > Amphibia > Caudata > Salamandridae > Calotriton > Calotriton arnoldi. The sequence goes on along the minus strand of CAWUFW010002071.1, from coordinate 2,164,359 downwards.
TCTGTTTGGACTAACTCTATATGACTATTCCTCGTGTATTCCTATTTTATTTTCATTTCATATGCTTTAGGACCAATTCACAGCGGCATGTAAGAGTACGTAAAAGATACCATACTTTATGTACTCCAAAATGCCTTTGTGAATTCCCAACTATTGTCTCTGAGCAGCAATATGTGTGCTTATTCATAGAATAATTGGATTTCCAAAATCAGACCCTTATTCACAGTTACCACATGTCAACGTGGAACTGAAATGTGATGCTGACAAAAAATTAGTTTATTGTGGCTCGGTTCTCTGCAGATGTCACTGAATGCTTTGTGATACCATTGGGGGAATCAAACTGGGAGACGATGTTATGAGCACAGAGGGCTGGAGGTCAGCAAGTAAGACTTGTAAACAGGTTACATGAGCAATACCAGTGATCACTGATAATGCAACAGGGGACATGTTAGACAAATGCTACACAAATCATGCTGTTTCTGAAACCACTGCCTTGTGTGATCCCACTGAAGCTAGAAGCTGTGCAATGCTTAAGGAACGTTCTCCTATTTGCATCTGAACCCGCCTCATGAAAATAATGGAGTCCAGTGCGCAGTTTGCACATTCTCTTATAAAGGAGGCATGAACAACAGGGTAACAATATTTATCAAAGCAAAAGGGGACTGTGCATTCTTAAGGCTCATGAAAGGTGCCCCCATACATAATGAGTTCTCTCCAGCTGCAGGTCCTCCGCTATGGAGGAGAAGCATCGTCCCCCCCCCCCCCGCCAGCACCCTCAAAAATTAAAAAAATTAAATCATAATAAAACAGGTTTAAACCCCGTTTTATTATCTTTTTATTTTTCTTCTAAGTGACTATGCCGAAAGTTGGGTGTGGAGCCAGGGGGATGACAGTACTGGAGGGGGAGTAGCGGGCACTGTTAGTGCGCATGACGGTTTGGCCGGCTGTCTCAGGACGGCCAAACCGTCATGCGCACTGAAACTGTCTCCAACCCAAGCTAGGCTGCCGGGTTGGAGACAGCAGGCACAGGCTCCCAGTCTGTCTGGGAGCACAAATTCACGGCGCTCAGGCCAATCCTGAAGCTGCTCGCAGGTAAGCTCTTTTTTATTTTTCTTCGTCATCCCCCCGTAAACCCCCTCACTCGCATCTTTTCCCTGACATGAACCGCTCCGGGTTCCCTCACTGGGCTTAAAGACGAATGGCCTCCTCCCAAAGTGTGACCTCACTGTCCATTCCTAGCCTCCATCAGTTAGTTCAAGGAAAATGGTGCTACAGAGATTTTGAATCTGGTGTTTAGGAGGGACCTGAGCGCCCCCTAAAGAAGAGCCTTCAGGTGCCCACAAAGATCGGGAGATCTCTGTGGCAGTGTCCAGCAAATCCCTCATACATCGTCTCACATTAGCGTGCGAGGCTGTGTAAGAAACCACAGTATTTTGTCTGTGGTGACCTTCATAGTGCAAATCCCTACACAATACTTCAACTTTGCACATGCGCATTTACAAAACAAAGGCACGCTCAGCAAAGGGTAATAAGGGCCGAGAAATATGATTCAAGTGTACACTTTTTAAATCATGTTCTCTTTTTCTTAAGTTACAAATAGACACCGTAGTCTGTAGGCAGGATGTGGTAGTAAGGGAGACAAAGTTTGTGACATCAATGTCCAACACATCGCATCGAACAGTCGTATTCTAGCACTTAAATATATTCTAAAGAGGAAAATATGTAGCCCCTGGTAGCAGGTAGCATGGACATTTTCATATTACCCCATCTTACTAAAATAATCTTCGAGTAGAATGTGATAGCCTCAGGCTCCAAAAAACACTCTCAGCCTAAGTGTGAGAAATTCGGGCACAATTTGAGAGTAAATTTGAAGAGAGTGTTTCAGGATATATGTGAGACTCAAACTGAATGTGAGAGTCTGGAACAAAATGTGAGTGATTCAGTCTAAATGTGAGACTCTTACGTAGAACGTGAATAAGAGACATTTTAAGGCACGGGAAAGTGGGCAATTGCCCAGGGCAACCCACCTTTCAAGGCCCCCTGGGAAAGTGACTTGCCTCTCTATATCACGTTTATTTCTCTATTTCAACCTCTTCCCCGCTGTCTGCCTATCTCTACTTCAGACTCTCTCTCTGCTCTGTGTCATCGTAAGAATTTTGGGACCCTGGTCAAGACAGAATTTTACTGTCTCAGTTGGACCCTGTTTCTGAAAATGTAACATATAATTCAGTATTGATTGTTAAAAGCCCGTACGAGCGTTAAAGGCCCGAACCGAAGGCCACTAGAGGGCAGAGTGTTCTAACAAATAAAACAAAGGCCTCTCAGAGTCCGAGGGGGTTTTTATCCCCTCGGGCTCCGAGAGGCCTTTGTAAAACAACATTGGAATGTTGCTTTGCGGGCTTTTACCGGACCGTAGAAGCTCGGAGCACTCCATTGTATTCAATGGAGTGCTCCACATTCCAGTGTTCTAATATACATTATAAAGGTCCATGAGCCGGAGGCAAAATTGCATTGTGCCAAGGGAGCTCCCACACAAATGTTATTCAATGTACACCGAAATGTGACAGTGTGAATGTGAATGTGTGATTCTGCACCCAACTCTTAAAGTCCAGAGAAAATAAGTGTCTCTCAAATTGTATATATAACTCTCTGAGCAGGAGAGTTTAACAGTCTGAAATTGAATATGTCTACGGATCTCAGACTTCATGTGAAAGCTTTAGGCCGATCAGAAAGTATTATGTTCAATGAGTCGCTGAATGACTCGTGAGAGGCTCAGAGTAAAGTGACAGCCTCTGTTTCAAAATGACATTCTCATACTAAAAGCAGAACCACTAGACTTATGGGGCAGAGGAGGGCCAAATTATGTGGCAGGGTAAGGAAATTATGCAGCAAGAAAAGGCAAATTATGCGGCGTAATGCAGCACATTTTGTGATAGTATTGCTTCATTATTTTGTCATTTTTACACGTTAACATTGTCTAGGCATTGCTTGTGCTTCATTAGTACCAGTTTAACACCCAAATATAGCAATAAGCAAGTGAAAGGTGACCAGTCAACCTTTGTAAAGGGCCTTCCACTGCGCTGCAACACGTGTCGCTGCCTTTTAGTAACTTTTTGAACCGTTTGAGCTAGAGGCAGTTTTTTTTGTTAAAATCTGCAGATTCTGCAGCAGATGATGGATTATGCAGCAAATCTATAATTATGCGAAAAACACAGCAGCCTCACAATCGCATAAATCCAGTGGCCCTGGCTAAAAGTAAGTCTGTGGCTTCATGTAAGAGTCTCATGCTAAATGTGAAAGTCTCCAATTGGTATTGTGACAGTATAATTTTGAGTATGTCGTCCTCAAACTGGTTAACGTCCAAACAATATGAGAGGCTCGGACTGAAGACTCACTCACTGATAATATTTGGGCTGCAGGTTAATTGCGAGGGCATCAGTCTGATTAATTCAAGCTGCTTTAGACATTCTCAGTGTGAAAATGTGGGCGTTAGCTTTATTGTGAAAGTCTCAGGGTAAATGTGGGCGTCTCAGGATGAATGAGGCGTTCTCAGTCTGTGAGAGATGTAGGCTCAGTGAAGAAACAGCGTGTTTAATGCGAGAGTCTCAGGGTGACTGCAAGGTATGCATCTCAAGCTGAATAACCAATTTGGTCTGTGTCAGTGCGTGGGTCTGACATTCATTGTGCGGCCCTCGGTCTGAATGTGAGAGTGTCGAGGTGCTCGAGACATTCTCACTCTGAACATGTGGACTTAGGTCTGTCTGTGAGAGATGTAGGCTCAAAGAGGGAACACCAGCCTTGATTTATTATGGGTTGTACAGGCACTCATGCAGTGCTGCATATTTTGCTGTGCGCCCGAAGGCTTTCATAATGGTAAGTAAATTGAGGCATTGCTGTGCATCGCTTTGCACCATGGGCAGTGGCGGATGGTAATTCAAGCAGGAGGGGGGTGCAGGCAGGTCACACATGCACACACCCATCTATATGTACACTCATACCCATGTATTGACAAGCGTGCGCACATAAACCCATCATTCATAAGCACATACACATACACACATACCCATTCACAGCACACACAAATACACATTCCTACACACACACATGCACACATCAAACATTTTTAAAAAAAAACAATTTACCGATTGCAGCGGAGACCTCAGGTGGCACGAGGGAAACCTCTGAGGTTTCTGGAGGATTGGGACTGCCGTCTCCTCGGCCCTGACCACTACAGAGCTTAAAACTGAAGAGCCCAGATCCGAGCCTATCAGTGACACTCCCCTCGTAATGGGTTGCGGGGGACTTACAGTGCTTTGCCGGGCTGATGTCCTACCACAGGGCTTTGAAATCCTCATCTCTGCAAAGTTCAGGTCAGGCAGTCAGGCGCCTGTGCGTTTAGCCAGGTAACAGTGCCTGGCTGCCTGACCTGAACATGAAGATTGTCTGTCAGGCTGACCTTTGCTCAGCCTGACAGACACTGTTCATGTCGGCAGAAAGGTGAGGGGGTAGGCCCCTTTACCCTTAAGGACGGGCCACAGCTGAGTCCACATGAGAAATGTAGGAAATAATCCCCTAGTGCCAATATCGGCAACACTCGCCACCCCACCATACAGCACTCTCCTAGAGAAATAACCAGACAAGACACCTTCTTTGTGGAGAAAACTGCTGCAGGTTTATTAGCATTACAAATATGCCAACATGGTGGGTTATCTTACGGGCGATCCCAAGGCAGGCAGCCCCTCGCCGCCTGCCACCTGATGAGCCAAATTACACCGTGGCCTTCCCCAGCGGTGTTTGCCATATTTTGGGGGAGGGAAGACTCCTCCCACCAGTGGACCAACAGCCCACGCCCCTGCTCACGCCCCATACGGGGGCGGAGCCTGCCAGGCAACCCCCGGTTGCTCAGGTCCACAACCGCCCGTAGGACTAACGGGGCGCCGTCGCTCCTCCAGGGTCCAACGCGAGGACCTCCCTGTGGATATTTGGCCTTTGCACCCTTGTTGTGCTTCTGTACATGGTACCCGTATGTACCTACAGCCTCTGGATCGCCCTGTAACTCCGCCTGCAACACAAAATAATACATTAGACAAAAAAAAAACCCTACACCCACTGCCTGAACGCCGGGTATGCGGTAGGGAGGGAAACTGCGTCAGGGGAATGGGCCAAGAGGGCACCCAAGGGGCGGGGAGAGGTATATGTACCTCGCCCCCTCCCCGGAAGTGACGCGGCACACTGGACCCCTGAGGGTCCCAAACGCTGGGAGGCTGCCTCCTGTGCCCTCCTGTGGCACTAAGGCGGCCGCCCTCTTAGTGAGTCTCCTTCGTGGACCCTGGGCAGCCTGCATAGTGCCAATATCGGCAACACTCGCCACCCCACCGTACAGCACTCTCCTAGAGAAATAACCAGACAAGACACCTTCTTTGTGGAGAAAACTGCTGCAGGTTTATTAGCATTACAAATATGCCAACATGGTGGGTTATCTTACGGGTGATCCCAAGGCAGGCAGCCCCTCGCCGCCTGCCACCTGATGAGCCAAATTACACCGTGGCCTTCCCCAGCGGTGTTTGCCATATTTTGGGGGAGGGAAGACTCCTCCCACCAGTGGACCAACAGCCCACGCCCCTGCTCACGCCCCATACGGGGCGGAGCCTGCCAGGCAACCCCCGGTTGCTCAGGTCCACAACCGCCCGTAGGACTAACGGGGCGCCGTCGCTCCTCCAGGGTCCAACGCGAGGACCTCCCTGTGGATATTTGGCCTTTGCACCCTTGTTGTGCTTCTGTACATGGTACCCGTATGTACCTACAGCCTCTGGATCGCCCTGTAACTCCGCCACAGCTCTGGGTGTGGCCACCGTCACAGCCAGGGCCCCCACCAAGGTAGGCCTCTTCACCTCCATCTTTCTAATTCCAGGGCCTCTCCCAGGCCCAGCAAGACAAGTCCCTGCCCACTCTGGCAGGCGCGCCCCATCCTCTTTCAAAATCCCAGTGGACTTAGCATGCAGCAGGCCATGCCTGATGAACCAAACCCCCTGTTCAGTGTATCTGCGCCTGGCACTGTAAACTCTCCTGCGTGAGGAATCCCCGGCATCCTCTGACCGAGCCCCTCGCCACACTCACAGTGGGGTTATCTCAGCCCATCATAAAACCCCAGCCTACAACTGGTTGTTTAACTTATACCAGGAGTATTTCATATCTTGCCGCAATGCCCTCCTACCCCGGAGGGGCTTCTACACCAGCTGTTCCAGGGCATACCTGGAGCCCCCAACCCAATTATCTCAGTAGTGTGTCGCGCTTCTACCTCCAACTGTGCTAGCGCATGCCTGGGCCGGCCCCCCAACCAAGGTAAGTCGGTGATGGAAAACCCATGCCTCCATATATTGGATTCCTCCCATCGTGCCACTCCCAGGACGCACGGACGGCCCTTGACCCAGACCTATGATCCTGCCAAATAACGACATGCTTGATACTAACATCCTTTAATGAGCACTGTACCCCATATTATACAACTAATCCATCTTGCACCTAGTTGCACAATAACACTGCACCCCATCAAACCTCGGGTGCCGGAGAGGGTGCCTCTGGACAACTTAAAGTTCGCCTGTACATGATACACTTAACCTGTCTTCCGGCCACTCCCCTGGGTGGCTATGGACGGCTGTACCTTTGAAAGGAATTCCTATTATCCCACCTGCTTGATGCGCTCTGCTGCCAAACCCGCCCAGAACGCTTTGGTTGTGGCCGGTTGCACCTCTTTGCACCATAACAACATCTTTCCCTAAACCCTGCTGATTCCCGGGCTTCTCCCCAGTCCAGCAAAGCAAGTCCATGCCCACTCTAGACAGGTGAAACCCCATCTTGTACCAAACTCCCTGTGGATTTGGCATGCAAACCATACCTATAAAGCCAAACACAGTTGGTGAATTTGCGCCTGGCACGGTCAATTCTCCTGCGCAGGGTTTCCCCGGCCTCCCCTGACCGAGCGCCTTCACACACTAAACGGGGGGGCTATCTGACCACCATAACTCCCAAGCCCCCAAAGGTTGCATCCTACAATTGGAGGACTCCTTCTCTTGCAACAGGTGCCTCTTCCCCCAGCGTCTGCTCATTGCCTGGGCCAGGCAACACAAGACAAGTCCATGCCCACTCTGGACAGGTAGACCATTCTTTGCGCACCCCGCCCGGAGGTCCCTAATCTCAACCAAACACCAACCCCCTTAGTCTGTGCCGCAGCTGCTTAAGCCAGCTGTCCCGGCACATGGCTGGGACCCCCAACCAAGAAAACTTATTGGAGGAACCACATGCCTCCATTTCTTGAATTCCGCCCCTCGAGGCGCACGGAAGGCCATTCACCCAGATCCTTGATCCTGGCGACATAACGAAATGCCAAGTTGCTAACCTTTAATGCCCACTCCACCCATCCTATACAACTAATCAAGCTTGCACCTAATGTACCCGATGCACTGCCCATTGATAGCCTTCCTGTTGAAGACCAGCAATTGAGGAAGGGACACACCCCCCCTTAGTCTGTGCTGCAGCATCCTAGCAAGCTGTTCCAGTGCATGCCTGGGAACCCCGTCCAAATTACCTGTCAGGAAAACCATGCCTCCACCTCCTGCTTTCCGCCCCTCGCGCCACTATCCGCACACCTGGATGGCCCATCATCCATACCCTTGACCCTGCCCTTTGCCAGACCTACTCTGGAGGGTACCAGGTAGTGGACCAGAGGGTGGAAACGCTATGGGAATGGTGAAAACGATAGATGCAGATCACCTGCCCTTTCTAGACTTGTTGGGATGCCGGGTGTCCCAGAAAAGAGCCTCTGTGCTGCAAATCAGTATATCGTTAAGCTGTGTAGCCCCAACACCTTGAGTTGTATAACTTAATCCCCACGTGCCGCGATGGCGAGAATGCTGGCGCTTGGCATCTACCGTCTGTTAGCTTGACCAGTTAGTCTGCCCCTTGATGAATCAATTATGACAGACCACATACCATTGTGCACCGCGTGCAACCTGTGCGTCACCTTAAAGGTTGACTAAGCCTGTGCTTCAACACCCTTTCTTGACTATTCCCCCAGCTTCGGGGGGTTCAAGCTGATAACCATGTACTGCACCAGCAGTGGGAATGTACCTGCACCCTCCCCATTACCTCTGGTGCATCACCGGGGTGCCAGTGGTATATTCCAAGTTTGCCTGTACATACTGCCCTTAACCAACCTTCCGGCCACTCCCCTGGTGGCTCCGGTGACCTTTCAAACATTGGGATACCCATTGTCCAGCCTGCTTGATGCGCTCATCCTGTCCCTTTAATGCCACCCCCGAAGAGTCTGTTTTGGACCTTGCCCTCCGCCACTGGTTCTCAGGGCCCCGAAGGAAGCCAGGCTGGAGGTAGCTGAAAGCAGGGCATCGTCCCCACCTGCATGATGCGCTTCCGCTTGTATGCCCACCCTGTAAGCTGCTGTTGCTGGCTCTTGAAAGAGCGACTGCCAAAGCGCTTGCCCTGACCCCCATTGCCTGGCATAGAAGGCATGCCTACCATACCTGCTCAACCTGTACATTGGTAATGGGCGAGCTGTCAGCCAGAGACAGTAAATAGGTTCTCCCTTCTGCTTGTGATGTAGAACTGCTGTGCTCAAATTGTATCCCAGGGCCGACTTCTGGCGCCTGAACCCTTACTAGGACACGCCTGAGCAGAACCCCCATCTAGAAGGCCTGGCCACCGTCTGACCAGAACTTACCACAGACACCATAACACCCACAGTTAATGCTCACCTGACCTGAGCGCAAGGAGACGCACTGGCCAGTCAAGGGCAGTAAAATCCCATCCGCCTGGAGGAACACATACAACAGACACGTGAATAGCCGTTGGCAAGTGAGCACATGTCCTGTAAACAGAACGCTCCCAGTACATCCAAATAAGGGCGCTGCTACCAATGATCCATCCGCCTAAGCGTGTTCCTAACCGCACACGCCCCACCAACATACATCATGTGACGTTGCCTGTTCTGAGCCCCCCCGTGGCACCGCATTCCTTCTACATGAACCTGATGCGTACTGTGCTTATATAAACCTTCCTCACAGCACTTATGGAAAAGCAGTACGACCCTAACGAACTTTGTATCCAGGCACGTTAATCAGACTTTTGCCACCAGAACCACAGCCTGTGCCCAAGGGAGAATTTAATATAAACTTTTCAAGCGCGGATAGCGGACTCAACCTAGGTTGCTGCTATACTCCTGGGGGACAAACTTCTTGGCTATCTAGGGCACAAATATGCCAGCATATGCCTCTTCATTTGAAACTTGGTGCAAATCTGACCCCATGGACGTCGGGTCTGAATGCTTCCCCGAAGCGCGGCACCGGCTGATGTGCAGAGAAAACTATCTGACTACGGCCTTTCATTAGTGACTAAAATCCCGAGACCCTCTAATAAAATTCACCCACGCATGTATGGCGCCCTGTCATCTAACTGGGGCATAGGTGTGATCTACCCAATCCCAGATGCCTATGTAAATGATCCCTCCGAGCGGGCCGGGCTGGCGCCTGGCTCCCCGCCCATTCCTGCCCCTCTTTATCTCCCTCGCTCTCCCCTCTTTGGGCTAACAAGCCTTCACGTTCGTGGTCTTCTTCATGGAGGCTCCTGTGAAGACGTCCAGGGGGCACAAAGAGCACTACAAAGGCTCCTCGGAACAGAGAACACACACCACTGGAAGTGCCAACACCATCTATGGCCACAACCAGGAAAACCGGCCATCGGTTCACACCAGACTGCACCAACTTGAATGAACGACGACGCGACGTGTCATTGCAACGCCCACAGTTTGTCCACAAACAAAATGGAAATGTGATTGTAGAAATGAACAGGCCGCTCGTGGAATATGCAGGAAGCCCGTCCCGATTTTAGGAGCCAGCGCCAGAGCTGCTTTACATCTTGCCATCCATTGGGATGCCCGGGCCGGACAAGGCCGCAGAATGCGTAGCTCTTAAGTCACCGCTGCTGCCCGACTGCCTCACTGTGGAACGGGCAGAAAGGAGCAATCTGCAATGCGAAAAGCCTCAGCGGTCGTGGATGGATTAATGCAAGCTACCGCAAAACGAGCAGGATCCGAATCGAATAATCACTTTATAATTAATAGGACCAACCAACTATGGGGCCCAATTTGTTCCTACAATGTGGGGGATGCAAAAGTGATCCCATTTGTGGTGAAGCGTAAAACACATGGTTCCTTGTATACTAAAATTAGTGTTTGAAAGGACAAGACAGCACGGTCAAAACAGTTCCTTTTTTTTTTTTTTCACCATGGTCCTACACCTGTCCAAAAGTGATGTATGCATGGTGCACATGACTGTCTGTTAGAGTTAGGTCCCATTAATATGAATATCATTGATATAAATGTGTATTTCATGGCATTTACATTGAGACGCAGAGGGGGTTGACTAAAATTAAATGATATTTCCTTATTTAACATTCATGTATGCTGTGCTTCCAACTCGTTCGCTAGCCTGGCTACATTCTTATAAAAGAACCGCTCAAAATGTTCATACCAGGTACCAAAGCTGCCCAGTCCAATTTAATGAGTTTAAACATGCCTGTATGTGGCCTTCATGTAAAGCGAGACTAGCCAAAAAGGCAGCTATATCCTGCACACTGCAAAGTGACTCGTGTGAGAAGGGGATGCCCCTCAGACCATGGCAATGCCACCTCTGTGCGTGCACCAGGTACAAGGCAGCACTATTGCGCTGTCATGCTCCCCTCCATTCCCAACTACTGCAGGAGTATAACAACTTGCGCCGTTTCACCAACTCACACCCGCCTCACACAAACAGGAGAATACTTGTTGGTAAAATGGTCCGAGGATCCTCCTGCCTTACATACGGAGGTCGGACCATGCCATACCTTCTGTCGCATTCTGATATTTTAACTCGCCCTGGAAGAATGGGTGCTTTGCCAAGGCAGCAGAAACGCACTGTCTGTCCAGGGCTGCCCTGTCCCACGTGAACAACCGACTGCCCGCGCCGTATCCAGGGACCACACAACTCACAACACAGGAGCTGGACTGTCGGGGCCCGTCCGCCAAGCCCCTCCCTTTGGGGCAACCCACTTTTGCTGTGACCTCGCTGGTGGGAGACGCCACAGGGCACACAGCAGACCCATTCATTGCAGACAACACCCCATGCCACCTCAGTACCAGACCTCGCTGCTCCGATGAAAGTTCCTTGAGGCCCAGCTCCCACATAGCGCATGCTCCTCGCATGGTGCTGCATAACTGATGCGGCGTGGGCGGCGAAGAACCACATGTGACTAAACTATATTAATTGTTTAATGTACTGATTTATTTTTATTAGCTTTGTATAGCCCAATGTCGGCCGGAGATATTTCCTGCACTTACATCGGCACCAGTTAAGTTACATTTCCCAAGCCCACAGGAGAATTTTGCCTATTTGCATATTTAAAAGGCTGATGTTGCTGCTGTTGCCTTTTTATATAGCGGGAACTCGACCCACAGATGTTGGCGCGCTTTCCCTGAAAGAAAACACACAGTGTTGCCCTCTGAGCAAGCCCTAAGCCCCGAGGCATTTGAGAAAGTTCATATGGGCAAAACATGCTGCTGTCATTTCCGCTGGTCTTGTCCTGCATTGTTGACACGCACAGCTCCCCGCCTGGAAGCTGCACCATGTGACAGCAACTGATGAAAACACTTGCTGCGTGCCCTACTGTTCGGCCCGCCACATCCCACACAAAGCGGAGCCTTGCAAATTATCTTTAGCATAATGAGCCCGTCTTTTTTTTTTTTTTTTTTTTCGAACTCGATCTAAGGTATTGAAAATCTTACACCAGCACCGTATTTACCTTGCATATTTAAAAGGCTGATGTTGCTGCTGTTGCCTTTTATATAGCGCGAACTCGACCCGCAGCTGTTGGCGCGCTATCCCTGAGCACCGTAATTACCTTACACACTCTGGCACGGGGAGATTGAGTGATTAGCCTCGACGGTATATTAGGAGGGCTGATGTTGCTGCTGTCGCATGTTTATATAGCGCAAACTCTCCCCGCAGCTATAGCGCGCTTCCCTAAGCACCGTAATTACATTACACATGCGGACACGGGGATATTAAGTGATTCGCCCCGACTCACCGGATGCCGGACCCTGGTATCCGGCACCAAAGTCGGTAGTCTACCCGCCGGACCACACCCTCTCCGACCCGAGTTATTGGTGCAGTTTACACGAGCATTCAGGCACTGGGAGTATAAATCGTTTGCCCAGCCTCCCGAATGTGGACGCGACCCCCGAAGCTCGAGCCCTGGTTTCCGGCACCCAACTCGGCGGTATAGCCGCCGGACCCCCCACTCCCCTGGAGATATTGGTGCGCTTACACGGGCACCGTATTTACCTGACCATTCAGGCACTGGGAGTATAGATGGTATGACCCGACTCCCGGATGTGAACGCGACCCCCGAAGCTCGAGCCCAGCTTTCCGGCACCAGAGTCGATTTAGCTGCGACCCCGAGGCCCTTCTTGGGTTACCGCACCCAAGTCTCCCTAGCCGACGGACACAACCTCTGACCCCTGCAGCCCCTTGCCCCGTTCCCAACTCGGCTCAGACCAGCGTCTGGGATGGCCACCCAACGTTAAAACAGGGCGACAAGCTGCTGAAAATTGCAGGTGAGGCGGGGTTCGGGCACCGTATGCGGCTAGACCAGCCCCAATTGCGGGCACAGCTGGTATGAACCTTACGGACTGTAATTGCTTCCCGACAGAAAATTCGTCGGTCGGCAGCCCCTGTTAGGAATGCCTGGCATGCCTGCTGCCCTTCCCCTTAATAAACAGCCCACTGGGGACTCGGTCACTTTTCAACTAGTCGGCCGATGACCACCCTGCGCCGGACCCACAATATTACACTCCCCCCCCCACTCCTCACGGCGGACCGCAGACATAGCTGGGCCGCCCTGCCCTAGACAAAAACCCCTGCGATGGGGCCACCGGGCGGAGGGGATAAGGGGGGGGAGGGGGTACAACGACTCACCGCGTGCTACCCTCGGCTCCTGTGCCACCGGACACGTCTAAACGGCGTCAGGGGAATGGGCCAAGAGGGCACCCAAGGGGTGGGGAGAGGTATATGTACCTCGCCCCCTCCCCGGAAGTGACGCGGCACACTGGACCCCTGAGGGTCCCAAACGCTGGGAGGCTGCCTCCTGTGCCCTCCTGTGGCACTAAGGCGGCCGCCCTCTTAGTGGGTCTCCTTCGTGGACCCCGGGCAGCCTGCAATCATGTTTTTGTGATAACGGTTCTGGGCGATGGAAAGGCCTTTGTATGAGGAGGACAGTTTATGTCTCGCGCTAAAGCCCAAGATAAAAAGCTCGACTCTCTTTGAATCCACGAATTTGGATTCTGCGGTGAAACGCGATCCATTCATAACCTGGAAGCAGCTCGCCATTTCATTCTAGTAATTTAGCATGCAGACATTTAAAAAGGAAGGGTACAGTGACAAGGGCAGCGTTCCTCAGAGCAGAGCAGCGCCCTGCGCGCGCCCTACAACGCCGCGGAGTATGCCAGGCTGTCAGAGGACTCGCAGCGCGAGACAAGGTCAACGGGGGCAGAAAAAAAGCGGGAAGATATAATACCTGCCATTCCGCGGGGGAGATCACAAGTTACAGCTTTCAGAGCCACATTAAAGAGAGTCCTTATCGGGGAAGTCGTGCACTCACAGGAGACCTATCATGTCTCCCGCGCCTTCTCTGATTATAGGCTGCCACTGGCGTCGGCACTGACCTACAATAAAATGATGATACCAGAGTGAGCTAGGAATACGAATCTGACATGGCATATTATGCGAAAGTGCTTAACCCTTTACATCTGTACGTCCGTGTCTAAACCAATCAGTGAATAACAAACATGGCCATCTCCTCCGTTAGGAGGCGAAGGCATAATTCCTCAAGCTCGCGATGATGCTTTCATAAAATAGGAAAGTCGTTCTATGGACTGGCCGCTCAAAGAACTGTCCACGGATTTTGAAGATACTATACGAAATAGAATTTTGACACTGAAGCGCTCCCCACGCCCAATAAAGACTGTTATCAAACCTCGTGCTGTAATTTGGCACCACCATTAGACAAATCCTTATGGTGAAAGCCATACCTCGCTTTTTGGAAGCACCAGCTGTGGTCATAGAGAGCCCTCTTCATCGATTGGTCTGTTTAAGTGTCGTTCACAATTTGCTACCGATTAGCACAGCCTGCACCATATGGAAATGGGTCAGCCCACTTCAGCCATTGGCTTTCTTCACTCTGAGTGAACATATTATCTCCTGCACGGGGTACCAACGCATAGAAAGTAGTCCACTTTACTGCCAGGACTGGCTGGCCATACTTCCAATTCTGCTATCATTTCATGATTTTTATTTATATTTGTGATATGTATTTTTTGTAACTCTTTTTGGCAAATCTTTATTTGGCAAATGTTATTACTTTTACACTTGTAATGTGTACTGCATGTATGCAAAAAAAGAAAAACAGAAGCTTATCTAGGTCAGACCTATTGGCTTCGCCAATGTTTGTTTTCACGTGATTCTTATATGATTCCTAGTGGGGTCCCATGAGTTTCTTACACTAGACACCAAAATCTGCATGTATTTCCCCAGAAACTCGTAATGGGTGCTATTTATCGCACACGATAAATAATGAACCTCACGGTATTGTTATTTACCATGTGCGATAAGTACAGCATCTGCCCGGCAAAGCTTCAGTGCCTTTAGTGGAGCCACAGCGGCTCCACTTAAAGCATAGGGATTCCTGCCTACAGAGTGGGGGTATCTCATTATAGTGGGCAGTCTTCCACGGAATGGCAGCCATTAAACCAATGACCCAATTGGCAGTGGCTGCTGTGACTCCCCCCCCCCCCTGGCTTGCGGGTGGCGCGGCGTGGGAGGGTGCAGGGGGTTACGGGGCGGGTCACACAAGGATGCGCTAAACAAAACAAAATTGAAAAAATTAACTTACCTTCCCACAGGGTCCCGCGTCTCTGCCCCACGCTTTAAGAATCAGGAAGCACAGCCAGGCTCCACTGACCAATCACAACGCTGCAATGCAGTGTTGTGATTGGTAGGCACCCAGGCTCCCCTGACCAATCACAATGCTGCAATGCAGCGTTGTGATTGGTTTTGAGCATCCTGGTTTGGCGCTCAACCAGGGAATGGGGGTCTGGGTATGTTGTCCATGCAGGCTGGAATGCAGCCTGCATGGAGAACGGGGAAAGTGTGCATGACTGGTTTGGGCACTGTGCACTTAGGAGTGGGCAAACCACTCTTTCCCTGCCCTGCTCCAAGAGCAGAGCAGCCCCGCCCGCAAAGCAGCACAAAACACATAAAATAATAATAACTGAAAGTTATTATTTCATGTTTTCTCTTCTCGCACTGTTTGAAAGCAGTGGGGCAATGCTCCACTGCCATATCGAAGGAGCCGCCACTGCTAATGGGCCAGAGAGCCACTGGCCAATCTTAAAATCAGCCCCTAAGTTAGTAAAGTCTCTAGGGCAGTAAGTCTACATTATATCCTGTGTCCCTGACACCTGGCTTTGATTTAGAGAAGGCCTTGAATATTCTGTTTCGAAGAAGCAAAAATGATTTACCATTATCACTTATGTCAAACTTGCCACGTGTGTTTCAGGCATATATTGAAGGCTCAGATTTACTTATGATTCCTGCTATTTATCTAGTGATATAGAAAATATTTTTAATTCGAGTTCCATAAGTTCATTCAATACATTTGGGTCTATCAAAGGAATTTTCTTTGGAATCAGTTCATTTAGAGTTCCATGCTATATAATGCACGGTGCATAATTAATTCTTCTGTCTTTAACTTGGGAGAAAATGTGAATAGAAGTTATTTAATTCTGGGTTTCTCTCTATATCTTTTACGTTCCATAAGTCATTCTATTTTAACTTATATCAGATAAACATCTCAAATACCTTTAAAGAAGTGATTTTTGGATAACCTACTGATCTCACAACTCATTCCTTGATCAACATTTTATCTCAAAAGTTCCTATGTAACATACGTTGGAGTCGTGTGATGTTTCCTCTATGTTCATAGCGTGCACCCTTTATTGCAATCTGCTGAAATGTAATACTTTAATTAAATTTCGCTGCTCTGATTGAGCCGAGCAGGGGATGTACTATGTTGCTACACAGGTCATCTAAAAAAGTTTTTGCACAAAATGAAAATAGAGTTTATGCTTTATCCTATACATTTCATAGTTCTGTCTCACAAAAAATCTTATTGCCTATACCTTCAACTAACGTTATATTGACGGCTACCCTCTATTTCTGACCCATGCAACCATGAAACTCAAAATACACTTACAATCATGGCGAAATAAGTTCTTCATTCATTGATGTGTTTAAATGTTTTTAAAAAAAACTTTGAGGCATATTTATTTAAGCGGGACACTTTTTTGGAGGAGTGGCCTGCCTGTACCAAATGCTCAGCACTATAAAACCAGTGCCAACAAATAGTACTATGCAAACCTCAAAGTAATCTTAAGAGGTCAGTTTTGCACAGGCGCTGGCGTGGCGCAAAGGGATGCAAAATATTGATTCGATTTACGTACCATTGTAAAAGCCTATGAGTGCATCACAGAACTGGCCCACGCTCAGTAAAAAGCCCTTCTAATTTTCCATTTGGAATCTGTGTTCTACAATATAAAACATGTGATGTGTGTATTTATTCATTGTGTTGTCACAGAACCATCATGGTAATTTCCAGCTTTTGTATTTTTGTTTTAACTGTAATCTTCCTTAGTAAATTCAGAATGCCACAAGAATAGTACTTTGAAAGCTAAAAAAAAATCAGTTATTAATGACAGAAATAATCAAGTAAGGCATCATGTTAAATAGTCCCATACATAAAGGTGCTAAAACCACTAAAGAAGGAAAAATGAAGGTGAAGGAAAAGTGAAAATAGGAAGAGATAAGGAGAACAAATATTAAAGGGGCTAACTAGACTGGATGGGTAAGTTAGCTATAGGAAGCAATAAAACCAATACGGAAGCACTTACATTAACAAACTAAAAGTATGTAGAAACCAAGAGATGCACACAATTGTGAACCATAAAAGGCAACACTGGTACAAAAGGTATTTCACAGAAACAGAAATGTGTCTAGGTTCAAATACAGTTACAGTAGCAATCCACATATGTGCTCCAAAGTTTGCAGTAGAGAATCTTTGATTATGGCTTGAATCTTCTATGGGGGAGCTGCACTGTAAATGTAATGACCAAGGGAGCTATTCACAAAATCATTTTTGGAGTATGTAAAGTAATACTTCTGTAGTACTCATGCCTTTGTGAATTGGCCCAAAGAATCCAAACTGGGAATATTCAGGGACTATTCATTGACTGTTAGTACTATTAGAAAGGAATGTGCACTTTTTGCACTTTTACTAATAAGGAGTTAGATGGTTAAGGCATCTAAGACCACATAGAAGAGTACTCTTGCAGTACACCTTCCCATACTTATGAATGCTTTTTTGAATCGGCCCCCAGATTTGTTATCCATAAATGGACGTATTTTGTAAAGGGGGCCTTTTCTCTTCTAGTGATGGCTCAATCAATAAATCCCAGACATCATGCTATTATGTGTTTTTTTCTCAATTTCATGATTGGCATCCCTTTCCATGAATGTCTTGTCCTTGTTTACATTTGACTATAGATGGAACCAACTGGATCTGGCCATAGTACTACTATCCATCATGGGAATCACACTGGAGGAAATCGAAATCAATGCTTCACTCCCCATTAACCCGACTATTATCCGCATCATGAGAGTTCTGAGGATTGCTCGAGGTAAGATATTTTGTCTTTAGATGGAGGCATCTGCTTGCGATCCTCAGACGTTAGAGTCATGGAGTACTCAATTGCCTGCTTTGAGGTCCCTGTATAATATTTAAAGCCAAATAAGTACATCCGTAGAGATTAAATCTAACCTTAAATTATGTTCCGTTGTTCCCAGTCTACTTAGACGGTGGGCTGAAGTGAACTGATGACAAAGATGTCTGCACTATAAACAGTTACCAGATATCACATTTATGCCAGTAATGCTCTTAGTTACCGAAGGGCTGTTCTTATTTTATGACCAGTGACAATCAGCATTTACTAACTCTGTCGCGACACCATCACAGAGACACCATTAGCTAACGATTGTATCATAATCAGTCAATTGACAATGCAAACTTCCAGTATCAACAAAATCTCTAAACATCCAATCGTTTTTGTTCAATTTATTTGAACCTCTCTTTTACCTTTACTTGACCCTCAGTATATTTCTTGCTGGTTCATGTTGTAAGAGGAGCTTTCGAGTAAATGGTACGGACATTTGACAAGCAAGTTGTGTTTGAAATATTCTTTATTGTGCTTTCCTTGACGATGAGTGTGTATTTATCCTTTTGTTGAAATCATCTGTTGTAAGCACAGTTTTCGCACAAGAAAACACTACCACTGATTGGATACCAGGGCTTCCTGTGCATTTCATCAACGGTGATAATATGGATCATTTTCTCTTTAACAAATCAAAATACAAGGGTCCAAATCTGAACTGGAATACATTCCCAGATGTCTTTCTTCCAACTTGCAATTTCAACAAGATGCTTTACAACTTGTACTTGTCACACATGATAATCTATGCATAATCTGACATTGAGAAGACAATAATGACGTGTAGATTTTGGAGTACTTGATCTTGTTCAAAATGTGTAAGAATGTAGAAAGTCCTTACTCAAGGTTACATTGCTCAATTGCATGTTCAGATATCCTGATCAATAAACCTAATCCCTTTGCCTACAACTACAGTACTTAATCTTGTTCAATGGTGAAAGAACTGTTTGTCAAAGTTGAAGGCCCTTGCTCAAGGTCAAGTAGTTCATTGACATGTTCAGATATCCTGATCAATAAACCTAATCTTTACCTGCAACTGCAGTAAAAAAGATGACAACTCAGTGCTATAAACATTATATGTTATTTCATTTTCAATTGCTAGAAAGCATTTCACTTTTGGGCATTGTTTTGATGAGAGATGAAGTTGCAAGCATCTATTAGATATTTGCTAGCCTAAGTAAAAACAAGTTGGTGAATTTAATACAGTGGCGACTGGTTGGTTTACTAAAAATGCTATCCTCACTAAGACACAACTAGGCAACCCAAAGATATTCCAAAGATCACAAATAATTAGAGACTACAACAGTCCGAGATATTGAAGTGTCCACCAGAACCAATGTTTAAACCGTTTGCCCTAGTACCTGGCATAGTACGAAAGATATCACTTCTGCATCTTTATACTTTAGATCGTCTGTTCTTACTTTGTGGAGTTCGGATTCCAGTGCTATTTTACCAGTCTGATGTTTGGGCTTTTCTTAGACATTCCCCCAATCAGATTATTTGGGAATAGAAGGGATGGCTACGCTGTGTCTCCAAAAGTAAATAGGCAAGCTACATGTTTTATTGAAAAAATCTTATTTTGACTGCCAAGTATTTTGTAAGAATTTCAAAATGAAGACGTTTGTTTGCTTTTTAATAAAAAGGTTGTATGATAACTATATTTGATGAAAATATACCCGTGATTTCGACTAGAATGAAAGAGATCTTATTTGAATGCCTAGTAAAAGATTGAGCTTCTCTGTTTTTACAAAAACAACTTTTTGTTAACCTTTATTAGGACATGATTGCCCTACCTTCCCATGGGCTAGTAAGTCACTCTTAACTATGACTCATACTCAAGTACCCTTCATGAAAGTTTATGATTTTGGACTTGTTATCCGATATATCTCGGACATTAGAAGGTAACGCTCAGATATTTTGTATAACAAAGCAAGAAGGCAACATTAAAAAAAAATGGCTTAACTCTGGTTCTTAATTCCAGTTCTCAAACTGTTGAAAATGGCAACGGGCATGCGTGCTTTGCTGGACACTGTGGTACAGGCTTTGCCCCAGGTAAGAGCAGGACTTTCTATTCTTCGCTACTGTTGTTCCAAGTGTCAATTGCCAGAAGTTAACAGGGAGGTTGTAATGTTTCAAGTGACCTTACATTTTCAAAGTCTGTTGGCAAATCTTATCTCTGTAAACCTGCATGCAATATGCATGAGCGTGTCCCAAAAATGTCGTGCTCACATTGTGACGATTACGTAAACTTGCATTCCTGGGAGTAAAGTGCAAGTGATTGTGATGCACCAAGGGTATCTATACTGAACTTCATTGTGATGCATGTGTGGGGCTGAGTGGTTCTGTCTTTGTCCCTTATGTCAGGACAACTATACTGAATTCCACTTTGGTTCATGTGTGGGCCTTGAGGATTTCAATCTTTGGCCCTTATACTCGAAAAACTATACTGAAATCCACTGTGGTGCATGTGTAGAGCTGAGTGTTTCAGTCTTCGGCCCTGAAGTCGGAACAGCTATACTGAATTCAGCTTTGCATCATGTGTGGGTCTGAGTTTTTCATTCTACGGCCCTTTTTGGAACAACTGTATATGTTAGACCTGTCAGCTTAGGGTAGTCTGCACACTTTACCACTGCTAACTAGAGCTAAAGTCTATGCACTCACTTCTTAAAACATGGTAACATTGGCTTGTACCCAATTGGACTCTGAACCCCAAGTGGTGCCACCTGGGTTCTGGACCCCTGGTGAGGCCTAACAGTTTTTGGGCTCTTTTGCGACTGTGAACGGGTCAGTTGGTGCCAAAACCGTGTCACTTGCAATGCCCACCAACGTGAGGGCTCATCAGCCCAACCTTTCGTGCTACAGCATCGACCACTCACATAGAGTGACATTGATAAGCACCAGCCCGACCGTTCGAAACTACAACAGGATCTTCACGCTACAGCGACACCCGTCCTCAACACCAAGCCTGCTCTGTGCGCTACATCAATGACCGTCCCCAATGCTTCCCTGCTTCTCGCAGGGACCCTCCACTGTGAAAAGGGACTCTGTTCTGGACTGACATGGGTAACTTTTCAGCAGACTAACCTGGTCCCTGTACCCGCCCATCGTTGTCGGCCTGAACTTGTAACTTTTTCCTGGTCTTGCAAAACTAGATAGCCGTGAGTGGTGCTTTGGGCTTTTTGGCACTATTTTCACTGAAGTCTTTAAAATTGTATATCTCCAAATCTACTGATTGGACTTTTGTCATTTTGGTCATGTTTTATTTATTAAAATCTACTCTATTTATCTAAATTGATGTGGGATCCTTTTTGAGTAGTGGTTTCATCTTATTACTGTTTGAAGTATTGCACAAATACTTTACACATTGCCTGTAAGTTAAACCTGAGTGTTCTGTGCCAAGCTACCAGAGGGTGAGCACAGGGTTATTTGGGGTTTGCTTGTGATTTCACCCTGACAAGGTTTGTGGTTGCTGCTTGAGTAGGTTTTTCACCCCCCTCAACCAGTAACCCAATTTCTTACAATACTGAATTGCACTTAGGTGCATGTGTGGGCCTGAGTATTTCAGTCTTGGGCCCTTATGTCAAGCGCCCAATGCCAGTCGAATTCTAACCAGACCACCGTTTTTATAGTTTATGGAAAGTGATGAAAGCCTGAATGTTCCAAAGTTGCGGTGGTCAGGAGTCGATTGAGATTCCAGAAGAAGACATTGTTTAAGGTAGTCGCAGCCATTATCAAGAAAACCCAACGCTGTTGTTATGCAAGTTTATGGGGTATATAAAACGTTATCTTAACCATGGGCCTGATTCACAAAGGTACTACTGAGTAGTAAAGTTACGAGTGCGGAGTCTCCACACTCGGGCGGAATCTCATCTCCGCACTAAGAACTGTAGTGCGTAGATTCCAATCCTAGTGCAGAGACTCTGCACTCATAGCTTTACTACACGTAAGTACCTTCGTGAATCGGGCCCTAAGTGTTTATTAACCATGTGCTGCTTACTGAAGACACATATCTAATATGTTGTTGGGGCACCACTGAAATGGACTAGATGCATGTATGTTTAAAGGTACATCTTAGAACACAGATCTCTAACCTTTTCTCTAATAAGAGCTACTAACAAACCCCTGATTGATAACATTCAAGGAAAATACTCCCAACTACTAATATTATTAGAGATGTAATGGTAACCACATAAGACAAGGTTACATTAGTGGCCGCCATAGGCAAGATTACCAACAGTAATGGCCTCAGTGCATCAGGTATGGTTGCCAGCAGTAATGTAAAAAAGGCTAAATCAGTTTGGAATGCCTCTACATGGATAATACATAACAGCCATAGCTGCAATGCTCCTAGCACCAAGGGAATAACATTGGTAATATGTCTCCCCACTTACATTTGATTTTTTTCACTGAAATATCAGCTTTAAATATGTTTTGGAAATTCAACCATTTTTCCCAAAACATCAACTTATGAGTTCTGAAAATGCACACATGTTCGTCTTGAATAAACACTTTTCAATTGTGGTATACATATATTAATTCAACCAAGTAAAAGCTTCTAATTTAGTTCACAGTTCTGCACATGCGAGAGCTGCTTAGAGGTAGCAGGAGGGCTACTAGTAGCTCTTGAGCTACTCGTTGGAGAAGCCTGTCTTGGAAGGATTCAACGTAAAAAAGCTTTTCATGGTGTATCACTATATGTCGTGAGAAATATCACATAGAAATAATATATCCACTACATCAACCTACACTGATTTATAAAATAATTATATAATTAAGATTCTCAATACCACTTACACTTAACCTCCTTTATATCACAGCATTTCTTAGCAGTGAAAGTTCAGCTCTCTGAGCTACCCTTGCAGCATAATGGAAATTAATGAGTTGCGGTTCTGCAGTATGGTTCGGCCTGATCACTTAAAAATAGAGCACTGCAACTTCATCCTTATGTTGTCTTTAACATTTTCAGAGATCCTGGTGGAGACCCAAGATGGGCTACATCAGTTGCTAAATTTTAGTGTTATTAAAAGACAGTCACAGATGATATATTTTACGAAGGTGAAGCGGATTGCTTTGGTGGTAGCAGCAGATACTACCACTGCCGTGCCCCCAGCCGCACCTTGGCAACGCCTGCATTTCATGAGAAATGACTCTTGACAGGTGTCCCTGGGAGTCCTGTGTACCGTGCGCATGGCTGGATGAACCGCCAAGGTAGGGGCTATCGATGCAGGGATAACGATCTCTTGAACAGCCAGGCATAGGGATGAGCCGGAGACTGCCTGCAGCTGGAGCGTGCCAAAAAAACTCACTCTCCAGGTGGGAGAGAAAGCTCTGGAAAACCCTTTGTGAGGAAATGCTGCATTCACTTGTGAGCCCAGGACAAAGCTGATGTGAGGATGGAGTGAATCCTCCAGGGCAGAGTTTTTTTTAACCTTTTGACTTCTGTGGACCCCTGATGAAACATTCCTGGAATCCGGGGACCCCCACTAAGTCATTTACTGAAGGCCGGCGACACCCGACCTAAGGAATTTCTATGATTTGGACCACAAAATATTACAAGAAAGTACAAAAACAAGTGTACACGGAACAGATGCTCAAATATTGAAATATTTTATGCAATTCACAATGAAATAAAGCAAATGCGTTCAAATTTTCAAGGTCGATTCCTCCTTTGTATATACTTTATTAATTTTAATAATGTTTCATTCCGTTAAACAGTCACGGGCCCCATGAGTGGGCCTCGAGGACCTACAGCGGTCCTTGGACCCAGCAGCAGCTCCTCCGCTATGGCGGAGGAGCATCACCCCCCCCCCACCCGCCAGCACCCTTAAAACCGTGAAAAATAAAACAATATTAAAACGGGTTTAAAATCCATTTTAATATTGTTTTATTTTTCTTGTGCCGAGTCTTGGGGGCTTGGCCAGGGTGATGACAGGCTTGAGGGGGAGTGTTGAGCACTGCCTTCACTGCGGATGTGGGTTTGGCTGGCCGTCGCAGGCAGGCCAAACCCACATGCGCAGTGAAGCTCTCTCCAACCCCAGCTGGGGTTGGAGAGAGCAGGCACAGGCTCCCAGTCTGTTCTGGAGCGCAACTCATCGGCGTTCAGGCCAATCCTGAAACTGCTCTCATGCATGAGAGCAGCTTTCAGGATTGGCCGCAGGGCAGTCTGGGAACCTCTGCTTGCCTGCAGTGAAGATGAGAGGAGCAAAAGAGCGCGACACAATGCTGGAGGGCGGCAGGTAAATTCTTATTTTTATTTTTTGTGTTAGTCTCCCTCATCCCCCATCAACCCCCTCCCCGCCTCTTTCCCTGACACAAGCCGCTCCTGCTTGGACCACAGGTTAAGAAGCACTCCGCAGGGGCATTCAAAAGGAATTTTCCGGACAGTGCTTCAGCTACTCAGTAGAAGAGACTGACATAGTTCACAATTACTTCCCGGAGCATGTGCGTGGTATGCGATAAAAAGAAGAGAATGAAAGCCAGAACACAAAACATTTTTGGTTGCCTCTAGTCCATGTCCTGGGTAGTAAATAAGGCAGCATTTTGTGGCACACCATTTACCACTGTCTGATGAAACTGAAGTTATTGAGGTGGCAGAGAATGGAAAGAAAGTTTACAGTATTTCTAGTTTTGCATTTGATTGTGGTGGTGGTGAATTCACTGAATTAATCGAAACAAACCACACCCTGGACCCCTCCCAATCAGGCTTCAGAAGCAACCACAACACCGAGACTGCACTCCTCGCTGTAACAGACGACATTCTCACTCTCCACGACCGAGGCAAAACCGCAGCCCTCATCCTCCTGGACCTCTCTTGCTGCCTTCAACACTGTCTCCCACCACACCCTCTGCACAAGACTCCACGACGCCGGCATCCACGACAAAGCCTTACTCCTTCCTCACTGGCCAAACCCAGAGAGTCAAGCTCCCACGGTTCTCCTCAGAACCTAGAGAGAACAGCTGCGAAGTTCCTCAGGTCTCCTCTCTGAGCCCCACCCTCTTCAACAGCTACATGGCCCCGTTTTCAGCCATCGTCGGAAACCATGGACTCAACATCGTCTCCTACGCCGACGACACCCAGTTGAGTTTCTCCCTCACTGTCGAACGTACCGATGCTAAAAGCAACTTTCACAATGGGATGAAGGCAGTCGCTGCCTGGATGAAGGGCAGCTGCCTCAAACTCAACTCCGACATAAACCCAAGTCCTCATCCTGGGCACCACTCCCTCTACCTAAGATGACTCCTGGTGGCCTGCAGAGCTCAGAACCCCCCCCCACACCCATGACCACGCATGCAGCCTCAACATCATCCTGGACTCCTTGCTGTCAATGAACTGCCAAATAAATGCTGTCTCATCCTCCTGCTTCCACACGCTCCGCCTGCTTCGGAAGATTTCAAGTGGATCCCCACCGAGTCCAGGAGAATGGTCACCAAGGTGTTCATCAGCAGCAAACTCAACTATAGCAACGCACTCTACTCCGGCACCACCCAAAAACTCCAAAAGAAATTGCAGAGCATCCAGGACGCCTCCGCCAGACTTATCCTGGACATTCCCCGCTGCAGCCACATCTCCGGTCACCTGAGAGACCTTTACAGGCTCCCGATCAACAAAATAATCCCCTTCAAGCTCCTCATGCATGCCAACAAAGCCCTCCACAACACCGGACCTTCATAACTCAACCACCGCCTCTCCTTCTACACACTCACCAGACATCTCTGCTCCGCCCAGCTGGCCCTGGCCACTATCCCACAGATCCGCAAGACCTCAGCCGGAGGAAGATCGTTCTCCTACCTCACTTCAAAGACCTGCAACTATCTACCTCTACATCTCAGGCAATCACCTTCACTGCCTCAATTCAGAAAAGACCTCAAGACCTGGCTCTTCGATTGAACTGCAGAACACCTCCACCCCCCCCCCACCCCAGCGCCTTGAGACCCTAACGGGTGATTAGCCGTGCTCTATAAGAACCCTGATTGATTGTTTGATTGATTGATTGATGTATCGTGCTGTGTTTTTGTGGTGCTTTATTTCATTGGGCCATTGCTCTTTGCAGTAAGGTTATAGTGTTGCCTTCTTATGTGATTATTTATCTTTGTGCTTTGCACCTTTATGTTTTTGCTGTGTTGTTATTTTGCTTTGTGTTTTGTGAATGTGTTCGGCTGTGCTCTGTCATTACTTTAGAGATGTCACCAAATTGGAAGACGATTAAGCCTAGCTCAGTCAATTAATGCAACCTTAGGAAAAAAGTCAGTGAGACTGAATTACCAAACCTTGGTTTGACGGTTACATTACACTACACAATTATCCAAAAAAGTACCTTCATTTAAATCAACAAAGCTTGGAGAATGTGAAAAGAGTTTGCATATCTGAATGTTCTTACCATTTTCACTGACAACTGGGTTGCAGTTGGATTAACTGATAAAAAACTCCTTGTCCTGGTCAGGCTGGGTTGAGTCAAGGTTAGGCCATAGCTATGACTGGTGCAGCAGGTGCAGTGGCACCAGGTCGAAAGATGTGACTTTCCCACTGCATCCCAATTATGGTTGTCTTTTACTACCCCGTAGAGTGAAGGGGCCATTTTCTTTGCTTGCATTAGGGTCATTGCTGCCTTGCTACACTCCTTTTGCATAAGCTTTTTGATACTTTAACAATTCTTTTAGGTGTTGAAGGTGGAGCAACATCTAACAGTGTCAAAACATACTTATACACACCCTCTCACACACACAACACTCAAATACACTCAGACAGTCTCCTTCTCGTAATCCCTCGCTCTTTCACCTCCCTTCATGCAAGCCCCAAAATTCAAAACAAGAGACTCTGTGCGTATGCCTGACAGGTGACACATTTAGTCCTATTTTCGCACAGCCTGTTGTATGTCTGTGATGCAGCGCGTACAATAAAACTATTCTCCTCCTAGGTCACTTATCGGTCATCCAGGGGCAAACTATATTTTCTCACATCCACATGACGATGGGGCCCATAAACATCGCCTATCACACACACACACACACACACCTGGATTTCCTTTATACCTTTACGAAATTCTGTACTCCTAGGAGAAGCATGAGAACTAAATGGAAAACACCATTTATGTACCGCTGGAAAGAGCCGGGATACCTTATTACCTATCGCTTTCTTAGTTATTTCTTAAGATATTCCTGCTCATTGTTTTGTCGATGGATCATCTAGTAAGAAATTTATTTGTAGTGATTAAGACCAGCTAAATCACAATAACCAATTACTAGTGTCACAATCATTTAGTAAAATAACCACTGAGTCGTTTGATTTAAGAATCTTAAATTTTATATAATTTTTAAAAGCATGAGAAAGAATTTAGACTTTTATTCAATTATTCATTCATTGTTAATTCAAATATTTATTACGCAAAATCAATTTTATTGCAGAAAGGAAATTTTATCATGAAGCAAAACCCTAATTACCTGCCTATCTTCCCTAATTTAGCCTAAGGATTTCTAACCTAAGCTTACGAATTAAAAATATCTTGATTCTCATACTCAACTGGAAAAATAAGACAGCAACAGAAACTTCAGCTCGTCAGCATCAGCTACCTGCAACCCGTCTCATCTAACAGTCTTTCAGCATCTCCCGCTCAGTAAATGGATCGATCTGGACCACCAAGCACTGGAAGCCACCAACACCAACACCGACTCTGACTGCGACTCTCCAACTCCGACCGTGTACGACTACTCCTCCCTCTAAGAGTAGGCCCTCTTATACCCTAATTCTAACTTTGCTAACTAATTGTTGCAACATTAATAACACGCTTTCCTTTCATTGGTCCATTCATTTAATCTATTCATTCTTTAATCAAGTTCTCCCGGATCCAACTGGTCCTTTGGAATGTATATGATCATTTCCTTTCTCACAGTTCAAGACATGTTTCCATCCGCTTCGATCAGTACATTTGTAACTTCTTTCGATACATTCGAGAACTCTGCAGGCATTGTCCTTTCTCTTAAAACGGTTTCCCACGGTTCCTTGCTGATCACCACGGCACACTATCAGTTCAATTAGGTCACATCAGCCTTGACCATTCTCGCATCCTAGCCTCTCAGCAACATCACGAGGTTAGCTTTTCTCCAACTTTTTCTCCCTTGTCACGTGTTTCCCTGCACATGCGCACTTCATTAACCGGCAGCCATTTTATATTGCCACTCGTTTATACTTAGAAGCACTATTTTGAAATAAACAAAACGTAATTAAAATAGAGAAACATAGCCTTTTCGTTTCCCACCCGTCATCTACGTACCCCAATTAGTTATTACCTAGCAGAAAGCAACATTTAAGCTGTTCCTTACTTACCATCACTATTGTTTTTGCAACGACACGTTTATATTCTATGAAGCACAAATCATGCATTTATTATAAAATTAGTACGCAATTTTTTTAATGTTATAATTAGACACACAGACATTCGTTAATAGATTATTCAGCCCATATACTTGCGTGTTACCCTTCCCTCACGTACAGTGTTGATTAATACATTTAAACGAACATTTTATTAATTATTTATAAAATTTGTTAGGGGTTAAAAAAATGTATTTTCTCTGCTCCATCAACTCCCCCCTTTGGTGATTTTTAAATCACCACATAAAACCCAAGTTATACTTCTTTTTCAAGCAGCATATGTCTTTCATCCTTTTGCTTTTTGTTAGTTATACATCTGTCTCCATTTCATCTTGTCTTCTCGTCTCTTTATACATGCTTTCTTTCATTTTCTCTAACTCAATTTCACCCATTTCTCTCTCTCTCTCTTTCATTATTCTGTTATTTCTTTTTATCTTATTTTGTCTTACTTTTCTTTTTATACACGTTATTACAATTTTCAACACCATGGCTAACAATATTGCTACAGTTGCTATTATTATAACTTTCCCTATCATTAGTCTACTCATTCTGGTTAACCAATTTGCTACGGAAGAAAACCCTCTACCAAGTTTTCCCAAGACACTTTCAACCTCCAGTGAAACTAGTTCTTTGTGCAAATTTGTAATATTTGTAATATACTTCTGTATATTTTCACTTTTATCAGGAATGTAAGTGCAACAATGTTGGACTTTCAGCATTCCACAGACTCCACCCTCTTTTGCCAAAAGAATATCAAGGGCAAGTCGATTTTGCATCACCATATCTCTCATGGCAACCATTTCGGTATTTACCATCAAGAACCCTCCCGCAGTATCTGTAGACAAACGATCTACTACTGTGGATAACTTCCGAATTTTAAATGCATTCAAAGATATTCCCACTGCTGGTATTAATGCTCCAAAAATATCACCTACAATTTCTGAAAAACTTTCCCTCTTTCTACGTGTAAAGCTATTAATCATCTTGTATGTTCCTTTTTTTTCTCTGTCCAGACCAGGCCTACATAGCAAGTTCCATACCAATGGTCCGGTAACCTGTAATAAGCTCTATTCCCACAAATATAATAGATACCTGGAAATATTGGATCTTTTCCACCTTTGAATCCCCAACCTCCCAAAATTTGATAATTGTCATGGCAGATACTGGAACCTACAAAGTAATTGTCATAGACGGTCTTATTTCTCCTAATACACAACTTTCCTGTTTGCTGCCAATCTAATGTCATTGCTGCATTTATCTTTTCCCTTCATGATTTCCTTCCTCAAACGTCCATAGATGTGTTCCTTCTTCTTTTATTGCTTCTTTTTGAAATCTCATTCTTCTTTCTTCAACCATTTCTAAAAATACCTTTTCTTCTTTCTTTAATTCACAGGTAAGGTTGTTATTAACTATTTCTTCTAAGGTTAGTTTTCTATGTTCTAGAAAGAATTCTCCTAAAACTTTTGCTTGTTTTACTTTGTTAAGTTCTGGTACTACCGGAACGTTTGCAAAAATCTTATCTATATCAGTATAATAAGACTCTAATCTACCTGTTTTATAAAATAAACTTGCTATTACACTACAGGTTATTCCATAAGTTAGAGGTAGGTGATGATAAGTCACACCTTCTGACACTGATGCAGGCAACTGCATACAAACATAACAATCTCTCACATCCATTGTCTCTACATATTCGTACAACAATTTTGTAAAAACATTTTTAGAAAAGTCTGTTACTGACTTATCCTTATGTAATTCTGCACTACTTCTTAAAATAACTGGTTCTTTAATATTAGTTTCTTTTTCTGGTTTAGTATCATTCTTCGCTTCTATTACAGCTAAACTAATAGGAATTGTGATTGCTAAAACTATCCATACGGTCATTAATAAACCCGTACAAAAGCAGCACAGTTTACACCATCTTTTTACAAACTCACATTTATCTCTTCTATCCCTAGTATTTTCCATTTTGTTTTTATCTTTTTGCTAAGTTTCAGAAAATTGTGTCACTACACCTCAGGAATGACTTAGATGCCACTCTGCTTTCAAAAAGCCTTTGCTTGGTACTTTTCTTTTAATTCTCTCCAGAATTCTTTCGTTGTCACATCCGGTGATTTGTCATATCCAGTAAAATTGTCATGTCCGGCAGAAGCACTATAAGTCTTCACTTCAGGTTTGTTGCATCTCACCTTTACCCATTCTATTTCTTAGTCTCGGGTTCTCGTGAGTGTTTCCTTCTTCTTTGTAATCCGTCAGTGCGATATATAGCCACTCAGGTGACTTGTACTTTGCATTCACTTTCTTCGTTCTTTTAGACTTCTGCAGTCGTTTTCCACTTGGCTTTTCTTGTCCCTTTTGACTTGTTATTTCATTCACTTGTTCAGCACTTTTTTCTCCTGTTCTTATTATTCTATATCTCAATTTTCTTATATAGTTGCTGGGCCAATTATCTCCTTTTCTTGGCCTTTTGGCTTCACCTTCTTTTTCTTCTCTTTCTGATTTCCAGTTTCTTTTTCTTGATTCAGTTTTTGTTTTCTCCTCTTCTCCACTTTCTTCAGATTCGGTTTCAACTTTTTCACTATTGTCTCTTATTTTGAAGCTTATGATCTCGTCGTCTCTTACTGGTGGATCTTTTTTCTCCTTCTTGTGTTCCCTTATTACTGTCCCTCCTCGGTGTTCTTCCGATTTGGTATTTTCCTCAATCTCTACTTCTAAATTTCCCTGTTCTTTTGTTTCGCTATCTGTCCCTATTGCTCCTCGGGGTTCTTCTCGATTCTCTAACTTTTTGTGTACTTCTTTCCCTACTTTGTCTATTAATATTATTTCTGAAGGATTTCCACCATAACTTGTACTTGGTTGCTCATCTAGATCATTTTCTTGTTCATTTTCTTCTCTAATTGGTTTATATCCCCAAGTTCTCCTTCGAAATTCTTCACAGTTTGCAACTGAATCATCAGATCCTGAACTTGTGTCAGATATTTCCAGATGTCGACTTACATGTCGATCTTCAGGTTCTGGAATTTCTGAACTTCTTCCTTCTTCTTCTTCCTCCTCTTCTTCTCTAGAGGTGCTTGCAGTTGGGGTTTCCGGATGTCGACTTTCAGGTCGATCTTCAAGTTCTGGCACCCTTTCTCTTATTCCTGTTGTCCCAGTCGTTAAACTCTTATCCCACACTTCCAGACGTCGACTCACATGTCGATCAGTAGGTTCTTGAACTCTGATTGTGTGGCTGGCATGGAACAAGTTCTTCACTCCTGCACACTTGACTGCAGTCGTTGTCACTAGGATTACCTGTCATGGCTCGTCCCAGCGAGGAACTAGACAGTTTCTTCTCCTGTGGATTTTTATGCGGACCCAGTCTCCTGGATTCAAGTTGTGGGCTGGTTTTCTTTCAAGAGTGGTCGCATCCGGTCCAACCTGATGAAACACAGAACGCACCACATCAGCCAGTCCCTTGCAATAATCCAGTACTAGATCATCAGTTATAGTCAATAACTTGTTGACAGGTACTTGTGCTTGTCTCATTGCTCGTCCCATGATCATCTCATGAGGACTAAGTCCAGTTTTCTTTTCAGGGATGCTTCTGATGGTCATCAGAACAAGGGGCAGTGCATCTGGCCATTTGAGTCCTGTAGCTTGACACATTTTTCCTAATCTGTTCTTAATTGTTCCATTAATTTGCTCTACTACTCCAGAAGCCTCTGGTCTGTATGCACAATGTAGTTTTTGTTTAATACTCAATGCTTCACAAATCAATTGGATCAACTCATTTTGAAAATGTGTTCCTCTATCTGTCTCAACCGTGACTGGAAAACCATACCTTGGAATGAACTCTCACAGCATAAGTTTTGCTACCGTTGTTCCATCATTCCTTCTAGTGGGGTATGCCTCCACCCAACGAGAAAACAAACAGACGACCACTAGAACATATTTTAGTCTGTTACAAGGGGGCATTTCGATAAAGTCCAATTGCATTCTAGTGAACGGACCTCCTTCTCGTCCTATTGTTCCTAGACTCACTATTGTCTTTCTTCCTGGATTAAACTGCTGACAAATAAGACATCTTTGACAAAGACTTTCAGCTATCGCTCTGAATTTTGGGTTATACCAGGTTTGTCTGAAAAGTCTGATCATTGCATCTCTCCCAATATGAGCTTGTCCATGGTACATCCGTGCCATGTCTGCAATCATGCTATCAGGCATAACTGGTCTTTCATCTCTGTATACCCACACACCATTGTTTTCCTGTCTTCTACATCCTGCTTTTATCCAGTAATCTTTTTCCTCATCATTTGCAGCTTCCTGTAACTGTCTCACCTCATCCCATGTCTCGACAGTGTTAGTAAAAAGCAAAGGAGAAGAGATATGCTCCCTTTCTCTATTCTTATTTAGGGATACCATGTTCTCTGCACAATATCTGGCAATCTCGTCCGCGTAGTTATTTCCAACAGCTATGTAATCTTCGTTTTTCTTATGTGCCTTGCACTTCACTACAGCTATTTGTTTAGGCAGCTGTATCGCCTCAAGCAGTTTTTTAACAAAATCTCCATTTCTGATAGGTGTTCCTGCAGACGTCAAGAAACCTCTTTGTGACCAAATCTGACCGAAGTCATGCACAATACCGAAACCATACTGGCTATCGGTCACAATCGTAACTCGCACATTTCTTCCCAATTTACATGCTTGAATCAAAGCAATCAGTTCCGCAACTTGTGCAGACCTTATTCCTTTCAGACAAGACGCTTCCATCACAGTTGCCACTGTGCACACTGCGTAAGCTGCGCTTAAAACTCCTTCTTTCGTTCTCAAACATGAGCCATCCACAAACATGACATAATCTGATTCCTTTAAAGGTTCATCTTTTATGTCAGCTCTTGGTTTTGTGCAATATTCCAGCACATTCAGACAATCATGATCTACTTCGTCTTGTTCAATTATACTCTCTTCATCTGGCAATGATGTTGAAGGATTCACATTCATGCATCTATCTATGGTCACATTTTCAGCACTCAAGATTACTTTTTCGTACTTAGTCAGCCGACTATGTGTCATGTACTGTGTTTTTGTTCTTGTCAAAAGAATTTCTACTGAATGGGGAACATATACTCTTAGTGGATACCCCATCACTATACCTTCACTTTGTTCCAGACTTACACAAGTAGCAGCAACTGCTTTCAGACATCCGGGCAACGCTTTTGCTATAGGATCTAAAACAGCTGAAAAATAAGCAATTGGTCTCTTCATTGTTCCATGTTTTTGTACCAGTACTGAAAACGCACATCCATCTCTTTCACTGCAGTACAATTCAAAGTCCTTCTCATAATCAGGCATGCCTAAAGCAGGGGCCTCACACAATTTCTTTTTCAACTCTTTGAAAGATTTCATTTCTTCGTTATTTAACTCAAAAGGGTCTCTTACATCTTTCTTGGTCAATTTTTGTAATGGTTTTGCAATCAAGGAGAAACCACTTATCCATTGTCGGCAATATCCAACCATTCCCAGAAACATTCTTACCTCTCTTTGCGTCATTGGTGCTCTCATTCCTTGAATCATTCTTACTCTTTCTGTCGCTATCTTTCGCACTCCTTTCTCAATTTTATGCCCTAAATATTGAACTTCTTTTTGGCAAAATTGCAATTTTGAAGGGGACACTTTATGTCCTCTTTTCTCTAGATGGTTCAGTAAAGCAATTGTATCACTTACACATGCTTCTTTTGTTTTCGATGCCACCAACAGGTCATCGATATACTGCACCATCACTGACTTTTCTGGCATTTTCAAATCTTCCAGAGATTTCTTTAAAATCTGATTAAAGATTGAGGGGCTTTCTGTATACCCCTGAGGAATTCGGCACCATGCCAAAATACGCTCTCCGAACCGGAACGCAAATAATGGCTGGCTATCTGGATGCAAAGGAATAGAGAAAAATGCGTGACACAAATCTATCACTGTGTACCACTCAGCTTCGTGTGGAATTTGATATAGAATTACTGCAGGGTTTGGCACTATTGGACAACAAGGCACAACTATTTTGTTGATCTTTCTCAAATCCTGTACTATTCTATATGTTCCGTTTGGCTTTTTCAGTCCCATAATAGGTGAATTACATGGACTGCTCATTATTTCTTTTAGAATTCCCTGTTCGATCATTTTATTTATTACAGGAGTTATTCCTTCAATTATTTCTGGAGTTAATTTGTACTGTGGCGTATTTGGGTAAGTTGTTCCTTCTTTTACTGTTACTTTTACTGGATCAACTTCTTTCATTAATCCAATATCTTCTCCTGTAAAATCCCACACATTTTCTTTCACTGCAATTTTTAATTCTTCTGGAAGTTTTTCTGCATCAAATGCAGGAAACAAACCATTCATTTCAGGTTCCTGATTCATCAAAGTTACTTTATACAATACATCTTCATCTGGGGTCTGAAATCCGATTCCATCTGGTGTACAATAAATTGTGCAATTCATCTTGCACAAGAGGTCACGACCTAAAAGATTTACAGGACTACAATCGCATACTACAAATCTATGCATTTTGCTAAAAGAACCAATTTTTACTTCCACTAATTCAGTAAGTGGTGTTTTAATCTGCTGATTTGCTACTCCTACTACTTGGATGTATTCACCTGAGAGAGGAAGGTTTGGAATTTCCACTGATCTAACAGTAGAACGGGTAGCTCCAGTATCGACAAGGAATGTTACATTTGCACCATTCACTTCTCCATCCACAAAGGGACCAGACTGATCTACCTCTAGAGTTGCGCCAAGTACGCACTCTTTTCCCTCTCCTGGGCACCATCATAAGCTTTCATCCCACGTCTCATCCTCACTCTGTCGCAACCAATACTGAGAAATGTTAGCTGCTCGCGGCAACTGTGTTACCTGCTCTCCTCCGTAGAATCCTGTTTCTGTACTGTATCTTTGCTGGTTAACAGTGTTGGGAAGTGGTGGTTGTGGCACCTGACTTTGTTGAACAACTACCTCATTCTGCACCTGTGGAGTTAATGATTGATTTTCCGGATTAGGTTTAGGTGGGAACTTACACTCGTTTCTCCAATGCCCTAATTTTCCGCAATTATGACAGGGCCATTTCTTCTTTGCCTCCTCTAGACTCACTTGACCTTTCCCTTTACCTATGTTAGGTCGCGTTTTATTCTGTCCTGTTTCATTCCCACTATTATTATCCAATTGAGCTTCTTGTTTTTCTGCCACTTTCACCTGTGCCCACATTGCCTTCTCTTTCAATTTACGCTGTCTACTTTCAATATCATCACTGCAATACTTAGCATACCTCAGTACCTCGTCTACTGTGCCATTCTGCCAATTAATCATATGCTGTTTAATCATTTCACTAATCTCTGGTTTCAGCCCAAACACAAATCTGTATACGAAATGGCTCATATCTTTTTCACTTAACTCCTCATATCCACTATACTGTTTGAAAACCAACAACAACCTTTCATAGTATGCATGTACAGACTCTTTGCTTTCCTGTGTAGTTCTATCAATTTTTACCCAATCTGTTTCTTTAGGAGGAATCTTATTTTTCAAAAAGGTAATCACCTTATCATACTTCCTCATCACCTCAGGACCTGGAGCTCCTGTCTTAGGATCTCTTGGATATTCTGTAGTTGGCCAGTCAACTGTAATTTTACACTCTGACCACAAATCAGTTGGTACCACTATGTCAAATAATCCATCTAAATCTATCCACAACACTTTTGAAACTTTTACAAACCTCTCTACTTGTCGGTACCATTCAACTGGTTTCTCTCTCAGCTTCGGAAACTCATTTGTGAATGACAGTATATCCTGCCTAGTCCAGGGAACATGCACATAACTACCACCTGGAGTTTCTCTCATAGGGTATTCTCTGGCAACAGGTTCTTTTTCAGTTATCATAAAAGCCAAAGAAGCTTTGTCTGTAGTTTTCTCATTCTTTTTTGTCCATCTAACTTTCCATCTGTCCACATCACCCCATTTTCTCAGTAACACAATTAACTCTTTTATCTGTGTCAGCCTTCCTGCCGTGTTCAAATTTTCAATATCTTTTTCACAAAAGTCTACTCTATAGGGTTTCTGCAATGTTTTCACTTTCGCAAAATCTATTCCAATTTCACTGGCTACCTCTTCTAGTTTGTCATGTAAATTCTTTGCTCTCCATGTAATACTTTTGCACAGAAACATTATTTCATCATCCTGGTAATTTTTTATCTTTTCTGTACCAATCGTTCCTAGAATTAATTCTTCCATGTCAATTTTTAACCTAATTACATCTAATGGTTTTTCTTCAGGTTCTTTCATTTTAAATGCCTTCATCCACTCATTTAACTCATCAGGAGTCGGACCTATGGGTGTATTATTTAGTTCTATCCAATTACCACTCTTTTCAGGAGTCTCTGTTGCAGATTCTGTTACCATATGCATTTTCCTACCATTGCACTCATTCACAGTCAAATTTGTAGGTGGACTTGGTCTGTAAGTACTAGCCAAATTACTTGTACTTGCACTTGGTTCCATCCTTTCTTTTTCTCTCTGAAATTGTGAACTCATGGGAATCACTAAAGATCGTTCATCAATTTTCTGATTCTCAAAAACTGGTATTACTGGACCTATTGTTACAGGTACAGTCACAGCTTCCATATTTTTCGTTAATTCTCTAATTTTCTCAGTTAGTTCTTTTGTTGTCCTTGCCAATTCGCTTGCATTGTCACTTTCTATTCCTTCATTTTGTGAGGTTCTTATTTGTTCTTGTGACCTACTTATTTCAATTCTTTTTACCGGACTTTTATTTCGCATAGTCTCTATCAGTGGCGCATTTGGTGTCACCACTGTAGAACTTTGCTGATACGGAGGTGGATTTCTATTTAAAATATCTTCCAGCAATTCATCATCCGTTTCGCTCTCATGCATATATTTCTCCCTCTCCATATGTTTCTTTTTCTCAGTACATTTTCTCTTAGTCTCTTCCTCAACTGTAAAAGCCGGAAACAAACCTCCTGTCATGTTAGCACATCTCCATCGTTTTATTCTATCCTCATGATTTATTCCCCACATTCTTCCAGGCATAAACTCATGATCTCTTAAACCTCTGAATCTCTCTCTCTCATACATCTCATCCTCCCATTCCGTCAATGCCTCAAACTGTGTCGGTCTAGGTCTAGGTTCTAGATTTGTCATCTTTTCTCTCAAATTTCGCAAAACCGCTACACTAAATGAACCATTCTCAGGGAAAGCTAATGCACCATCATTCTTCGTATACTTTGCCCAATTTTCCAACCATATGCATGTATGATATCCATATTTCAGCATCATATGTGAAGCTGCTGATTTCGGCGGAGGAATTACTTGTCCCTCTCTAGTCACAACCTTTTTGTCTTTCTTAAAGAAATTCTTTAATTTTGTCGTCCATGACGTTCTCTCCCTTTTATACTCGTAATACGGCATGTTTTCGATTGGTTTTTCTCTTCAAATCAACACTGTTCCGTGTACGGAACTTTAACCAATCACAGCGCGACTCACACTAACGCACCAATCAGAACGATTCCCTTCGTCTGCGGACCAACCAATCCTAGCGCGGCACTTTTCTACGTCACTCTTGACTCTGTGTTCACGTGACTAGCGCACTATCCAATCCTAGCGCGGCACTGTCGATGTCACTCCTGCTCTTTTACCCCTCCTTTACAAAAATTTATCGGCAATTTTTCTTTTCACAGTTTTCTTCGTTAGTTACAACAATTAAAACAATTCCATAGTCTGATTCGCTAAACAAAAGTGACAGCTTTGTCCTTTTACACAAGAATCCTGTATTTCCAGTAGGCAGCGCTTACCTCTACCCTACCACAGAATTTTCAACTCTCGCCGATAAAGTAGCACTTCCCTCTACCTTACCCTTCTTTTAAGCAAACAATTAACTCGTTTCTCTGGGGATAAGACACATGTGGAGACTAGGCTCCTGAGAATTAAGGCCAAAGTTTCACAAGAAAACGTGATTTGCTATTTCAGTTACACACCTTTCGTACAGAAAAATCCCTAACATAACACAACCTGTGTTATTACCAAAAATGAATTCAGACCATGTACCAAATTCCATGTGACTTCTCTTGCCACACGTGTTCCACTTCCTACATCCCAGAAGCGTGAAAACTCACATATAACATAACACGACTCAACATATAGTATTAGTCATAATAAAAAAATAATCAATAATCAATAATCACTAAACTAATCTATAGAAACCATAACTCTGCTACCAAGAAATCTGATGCAGCGCGTACAATAAAACTATTCTCCTCCTAGGTCACTTATCGGTCATCCAGGGGCAAACTATATTTTCTCACATCCACATGACGATGGGGCCCATAAACATCGCCTATCACACACACACACACACACCTGGATTTCCTTTATACCTTTACGAAATTCTGTACTCCTAGGAGAAGCATGAGAACTAAATGGAAAACACCATTTATGTACCGCTGGAAAGAGCCGGGATACCTTATTACCTATCGCTTTCTTAGTTATTTCTTAAGATATTCCTGCTCATTGTTTTGTCGATGGATCATCTAGTAAGAAATTAATTTGTAGTGATTAAGACCAGCTAAATCACAATAACCAATTAATAGTGTCACAATCATTTAGTAAAATAACCACTGAGTCGTTTGATTTAAGAATCTTAAATTTTATATAATTTTTAAAAGCATGAGAAAGAATTTAGACTTTTTATTCAATTATTCATTCATTGTTAATTCAAATATTTATTACGCAAAATCAATTTTATTGCAGAAAGGAAATTTTATCATGAAGCAAAACCCTAATTACCTGCCTATCTTCCCTAATTTAGCCTAAGGATTTCTAACCTAAGTTTACGAATTAAAAATATCTTGATTCTCATACTCAACTGGAAAAATAAGACAGCAACAGAAACTTCAGCTCGTCAGCATCAGCTACCTGCAACCCGTCTCATCTAACAGTCTTTCAGCATCTCCCGCTCTGTAAATGGATCGATCTGGACCACCAAGCACTGGAAGCCACCAACACCAACACCGACTCTGACTGCGACTCTCCAACTCCGACCGTGTACGACTACTCCTCCCTCTAAGAGTAGGCCCTCTTATACCCTAATTCTAACTTTGCTAACTAATTGTTGCAACATTAATAACACGCTTTCCTTTCATTGGTCCATTCATTTAATCTATTCATTCTTTAATCAAGTTCTCCCGGATCCAACTGGTCCTTTGGAATGTATATGATCATTTCCTTTCTCACAGTTCAAGACATGTTTCCATCCGCTTCGATCAGTACATTTGTAACTTCTTTCGATACATTCGAGAACTCTGCAGGCATTGTCCTTTCTCTTAAAACGGTTTCCCACGGTTCCTTGCTGATCACCACGGCACACTATCAGTTCAATTAGGTCACATCAGCCTTGACCATTCTCGCATCCTAGCCTCTCAGCAACATCACGAGGTTAGCTTTTCTCCAACTTTTTCTCCCTTGTCACGTGTTTCCCTGCACATGCGCACTTCATTAACCGGCAGCCATTTTATATCGCCACTCGTTTATACTTAGAAGCACTATTTTGAAATAAACAAAACGTAATTAAAATAGAGAAACATAGCCTTTTCGTTTCCCACCCGTCATCTACGTACCCCAATTAGTTATTACCTAGCAGAAAGCAACATTTAAGCTGTTCCTTACTTACCATCACTATTGTTTTTGCAACGACACGTTTATATTCTATGAAGCACAAATCATGCATTTATTATAAAATTAGTACGCAATTATTTTTATGTTATAATTAGACACACAGACATTCGTTAATAGATTATTCAGCCCATATACTTGCGTGTTACCCTTCCCTCACGTACAGTGTTGATTAATACATTTAAACGAACATTTTATTAATTATTTATAAAATTTGTTAGGGGTTAAAATTTTTTATTTTCTCTGCTCCATCAACTGCAAAGTATCGAAAAAGATTATTTTGTTTCATGGGACTTTGGTTTGACTGTCAGTCAGCAACAGGCAGTGTGTCCTGGCTAGAGTCAAACCCTTTCATGCTTCTGGTATACTTCTATCTTAACCCTTTCGCTGCTTCTGTCGGCCAACGGCCGTCGCGAGCACTACCTCCGTAGTGCTGCGCACGTCCGTTGGCCGACGCGGCCCCGCCCACTCCGCTAAACTGCCACACCGCGGCGGAATTGCCGCCGCGGTTAAGTGGTTAACTTTGGAGTGCTGGCTTTAGGAATGAATTATTTACATTAGCTGTCAGAGCTCAAAGGCAGATTTCAAATTATCTGAATTTCATACAAACCGATTTAACATTCAGTTGCTATTACAAAGCGGTTCATTGTATAAACATTTACAGTTTCACATCCCTATGATTTGCTGCGCTGCACTGCGTGACAGGGAAAGGGCAGGAATGCACCGTATTTAAGTCAATACGGCACATTCCTGCCTTATCCTGGTGCCAAGGTGCATGCAGAATTGGTTTGTGCAGGAAGGAGCACCTTCCTGCACAAAAACAAACCTGAGAGGCATATTCCTCATTCTGTGTGTGCTGCATTCTGCAGCAGACATAGAAAGACGAAGTAACGAGGAGAAATAAAGATATTTATCCTCGTTACGCCTCACCTGGCGCATTACCTGGTTTTCCAGTTCTGGTAAATGTGGGAATGCAACAAAAACCATGGGAGTTGCATGGGAACACCCACGCAACGCCCATGGAATGCCTTCCCCGTGCAGCGATTTGCGCAGTGTTGCTTTACTTCAGATTTACGGAGCCACTCAGGGCCATGCAAAGTGACCTTGCGTGGCTTCATAAATCTAATTTAGGACTTGCGTCGCTCTTGCATCACCTTACGTGGTGCAAGAGCGCCACTGCGCCACTCATAAATAGGCCCCTTGATGCTAATAGGTGATGCAAAAACAGAGTCGGAGGAAAGAACAGGGATTTCCTGAAAAATCCTAAATGTTCCTAGGAACAGGTAACACATACGTACATATATGGTGCCCTATGGGGATAGATTATAAATTATTAAAATAGCAATACAGGAATTAATCATTATTGCCTGTCAGTGAATCAAGCTGCAATAGTTACACATAATTCATACACATCATTGCCTTTTGATCCACGTTGCTCGCACATTTCTTAAGAATATTCCCAATTTATTAATCTTATTCAATGGAATTTGTACAGAAAAAACACATTTCATTGTAAGTTATTGTGTTTCCTTCGTGGATATGCAGTCCTCACATATCTATTTCCTTTGAAGTGTCCAAAAGTGAAAATATTTTGCCCATGGTACACTCAAAGAGTGTTACACACAGTCTGTTCCTCAGCCCTATAGACACTTTAACGGCTCCTGCTGTGTGACGATATTCTAAATAATGTGTTCCATACTTAAAAGCTGAGTGGAACCTCTAAACAAGGGGTTGTTGACGGTTTCAGCCAGTCAAGATACAAAGGACTAAGGGCCATATTTATGAAGGTGGGTTGTGTCGCTTTTGTACCAAGCAATGTGGTGCATGCACGACGCAACCATGCAATGCGATTGGTGCAAGGGTGCCTGCATTGGGGAAAGGACAGGAATGCGCCGTAATGTAATAAATATGACACATTCCTGCCCTTTCCCCAGTGGCGGCTTGCATAGGGCGTGCTGCGGGGTGGGGCGGGGGAGGGGCAGGGTGGGGGGGTAGTAAACTCGGACATACGACGGAACGAGGAACGTAATAATTACTTTCCTCCGTTCCGTCATATGTCCGAGTTTACTACCCCCCACCCTGCCCCTCCCCCGCGCCACCCCACCGCCCCGCAGCATGCCCTATGCGAGCCCCCACTGCTTTTCCCTGTAATGCAGCGCCGCACTTCAGGGTGGTTTGCTGTGCTGTGTTGCGTTACTTTCTCAAAAATATGGCCCTAATATTTTTTCAGTATAGTACGAGAGTCTTCGGACGACCATCTGTGTGAATCAAATACTGCACTACTGCGCTGGTCTCAGTGTGTTCGGTCTCTCTGATAAACGCCTTCCGCCAAGTGGAAGTAAGCTGATATATTTCGGTCTGGACTGTTCCCATGGGGCACAGGGTCAAGACTGATTTGCATATGGCTGGGTCCAAACTGGGGTGGCGTAGTGGGCAAAAAAATGATGGATTTAAACCCAGATCTTTTGACTGGGGGAGAATGTTTGCATTGTCAACATTCCGTCCATCATTTGTTTGCTGTAACACTTTCCCCAGTGGCGGCTTGCATAGGAGGTGCTGCGGGGTGGGGCGGGGGAGGGGCAGGGTGGGGAAGTAGTAAACTCGGACATACGACGGAACGAGGAACGTAATAATTACTTTCCTCCGTTCCGTCATATGTCCGAGTTTACCACCCCCCCACCCTGCCCCTCCCCGCGCCACCCCACCGCCCCGCAGCATGCCCTATGCGAGCCCCCACTGCCTTTCCCTGTAATGCAGCGCCACACAGCAGGGTGGTTTGCTGTGCTCTGTTGCGTTACTTTCTCAAAAATATGGCCCTAATATTTTTTCAGTATAGTACGAGAGTCTTCGGACGACCATCTGTGTGAATCAAATACTGCACTACTGCGCTGGTCTCAGTGTGTTCGGTCTCTGTGATAAACGCCTTCCGCCGAGTGGAAGTAAGCTGATATATTTCCCAGGTGAATATTCAGTCCTCACATATCTATTTCCTTTGAAGTGTCGAGATGCGCATAGGCCATTCATTCAGTCCTCAACAGGTCTAAGATACAAAGGATTGATACTTTCCACCTCAAAAATTATACATAAAATCTATACTACAAGTCAACAATATTCCCATTCTCCACAACACTCTATACAAACTATGTCCATCTCAGAAATCTTAAGCTGGACAATCTGTGCAAAGGTTTTACTTTGAGCTGCCCTGAACGATGTCCCATTCTCTTTTCCGCAGGGCCATAAAGACCTGGCTTTTCTCACAGACCTCGGTATGAGCATGTCTCTTTGTCTGCACCCTTAGGTCCGCCTATAGCGCCTTGACACCCTTGGGCTTAGTTCGCGCTCTACAAATTTCATATTCATTCATTCATTCATTCATATTGTAAACATGAGTGAACAAAATCCCACTTTCTACTACTTTTTGTGAAGCATCCCACAATTTTAGTACAACACCGATGTGACCATGCGTGACATTGGAAACTGTTACAGAGAGAAACGAGTTAGAACCCCCATGCCTATGCCTACATACCATCTCATCCATTTTCATATCAACTCCCTCTGAATACTACTTCAAATTTCATGCGTCACCAGCGCCACCTGGGGAATTCTCTAAATTTTTCTACAAGCAGAGTCAACATTGCTTTAAGTTGCTGAATGCCACAGGGTGTGTGAAATTCACAACATTTTCAGCAAAATTACACATAATTACGCAAAATGCAAAGCCGTCATTTAGTGCTATATTTTAGTGCGTTAATTTTTGAAGCAACGACTCACTTCGGGCTAAATAATTGTGCAAAAAAATTGTGCAAAAAACGACAGCACCGTGAACAACAGCCACTCATGCTCTGTTGTTCACATGTGTTCACAGTAAATTTTTACTGCAAATGGCACATTTGGGGTAAAATTGTACTGTGAATGGCACATACTTAAGTGGCGTGGTGTAATAGCTTAAGTTCTGGAACTTTGGGCAACAAGCATGAAGCAAAATTCTTGAAATGACTCAAATTTCACTGGCGTAATTAAAATCTCACCTATGCTTAAGGGCAATCCCCTTTTATCGATATAAAGCAGTGCTTTAAATGAAAATAGAGAAGTGCAGGTACATACTATTTAGAGAATCTGCTTGTTCTGTAGAAGTGCTGGTACTCGCCCATTGAATGTATTGCTGAGAAATGCCCGTATTCTACCTTTTAAGAAGCTCAGACACTCAGGACATAACTTGTGTATTTGTAAAGCACACGTTCACCCATAGGTCTTTTGGCTCTGAATAACAGATGTTTATTGTTACCCAACTCAATGGTACTCATTTTATCAACCTCAGATGGGTGAAAGGCTGAGTGGACCCGCCGGGAGTTGAACCTCTGACCATGAGGTCGCACACAGAGCCCTGCAGTGGATGCATTAGTCCACTGAGCCACCAGACCCGGCTCAACTGTAGTTGCCCATTTAAAATACCAATTTAAAAAGGTTATAATTGGGAGAAAACAGAGCAAACGCCCATAGGTTTTCAGGCAAAACTATATGTACATATGAGCATGACTATGGGACTTATTTACAAGCCCCTTGCGCCGCCCCTACGTCACTTTGTCCCATGTTAA
Source organism: Calotriton arnoldi (assembly GCA_963921515.1). Classification (NCBI taxonomy): domain Eukaryota; kingdom Metazoa; phylum Chordata; class Amphibia; order Caudata; family Salamandridae; genus Calotriton; species Calotriton arnoldi. The sequence continues at coordinate 2,119,766 of CAWUFW010002071.1, read as the reverse complement.
AAGTGAAATCCTAGCACCAAATGTAAGAAACATTGTCCAAACGAAGAGCCAGAGGAATAATACATCGAATTCCTAAATTGTTTCGAGACGGATTCACGGTTGAGTGCCCTTGCATTGGACTTTGTACCACAGGGTGCATGCACCATGATTAGAAATCTCATGCAGGACAGCCCTGGCTTGCCTTTGCACCATGGCGCAACACTTGGTGATGCGCTAAACTAGCTGTAGCGCAAGCAAGAACAATCAGCGGGCAACTCTTGCTAAATACAAAGGGACTCCCGACTGATGGTTATAATGCCGTTCCCAGTGGTGTGAAATTATCCCCACAGCCCCCGCGGTGTGGGGGGCCCCAAGGTCCAGGGGGCCCCTCCAGCACTGTGCACGGGTGGCGGGCCCCTGGCCTGAGAGCTCCTGACAGGGACCGGAGCGTGGGGGGGGCTCCCATGTACTTTGCAGCCCCCCCCTCAATTTTTGTCGTGCCCCGTTCCTTTGCAGTATCTAACGAAACATTTTGAATTAACTGCAAAGAACGAATTGTAGCGCAAAGACGCACGCCGGATCTCAATTGTATACCGGTTCGCTCATTCCTTCTCTTGACCCTGACGAAGCCACATTGTAATTTTGTAAGTCACAAAACACCTGCTGGCTTCAGTTCTGCAAGAGCATAACCATTAAAATGTGCATTATGTAAAGTGTGCTCAATATTTACACAGCATTGACTCCTTCCCATAAAAAGAGCCCCTGAATCTGTCTGTAATGGGCCTGCACTATTTTTCCTCATTCGTGCATTGCTGCATATTTTATATCTGAATGTTAGCTAAACCCTAGTCCTACACCTAGGGCAGTGGTTCCCAAACTGTTCTCCGTGGCTCCCTGGGGAGCCACCAAACCTAGCCAGGGGAGCCGCGCACCAAGCACTTTAATGCATTTAATGTTGAAGGGTCTGTTGGCTTCAGTTAAACTAATTAGACTTAAACGCATGATGTCGATGATTTGTAAGTGACATGTATAAAGCTGTAAACCTACTGCTTAATTGATGGCATGTCGAGGGATATGACCTCCATATTTCACTGGATCTCCACGTTCCAACACTCCCAAAGAAAGCAGAAGATGCCCAATTTATTTTGTTAGACTTGTTAATAGTTTTGTTTTTTTCCAAATGCATTTTACACCAATGCAAGTTATCAGGAAAGTACAGTTGTCCAGTCTATTAAACACATTAAGTAATATTAAGTATTGACACTTGTACTTGAACGATAGGTACTTCCATTACATATTTCTTTCAGTACACACACATTTCCAGACAGGCCTGCTCTCTCCTTGAGCACAGGGAAGTAAAACACCATATACAGGATAATGCCAACATTTGGAAGCAAGAAAGTGGGACGTTCAAAAAAAAAAAAGTATCAGAGGAATTTATTTGTCTTGCATTGATTTGGAGGCAATTTTAGGGAGGAGACAGCAAAAATAAAGCTGTATGTGGTTTAAAAAATCATGAGTCACCCTGCTGAGACTGGTGTTGGCACATATGACATGGGTAGAAATGGAAGTGCATGCAAATATTCTTCAAGCGCAGAAACACTTTGTAGGAAAGTAGGATCTGCTTCTTATGGTTACCCCCACTTTTTGCTTGATGTTACACTGTTTTTGACTAGTCTGACTGGGATCCTGCTAATCAGGACCCCAGTCTATCTGCTTTCTCCCTAAAATGATATGCCATGTACTTAGGTACACTCCAGATTGGATACTGGGGTACCCTTATCAGTCCCTAGTATGTGGTACACATGTACCCAGGGCATAGGTACCCCAGAGGCCTCCCATGGGCTGAAGCATGTATAATGCCACCCATGAGAGGCCATGCAAAATGGAACTACAGGCCTGCCATTGCAGCCTGTGTAAGATGGTACATGCACCACTTACTTTAGATATAGGTTTACTAGATCTATAGGTCACTACACTTAAAACCTATAAGTCACCCCTATAGCAGGCCTTGACAATCCTGAAGGCAGGGTGCTGGGTTTTATGTGAGAGGGTGCCCATGCATGAGATGGGCACCCCTGCAGCCTTTGGGGACCATTCTCCCAGGTTGTCAGTGACGCAGCCACACATATACGTAGAGGTGCGTTACATGCTCGCGTAAAATGCTATCTCGAAAACGGCTGCAACAAACCATGTCGTGTTTGGTATCAAACACCTTGGAATCATACCTCCACACCGGTAACTGGTGTGGGAGGTATGATTCCACCCTTCCACCCTCCTGAGTGACCCAGACTCTGTCCACTCCGCTTTCAGGTTCCTTCCATCAAGAATCCACCTGCGGATTCCACCGGACACTTTTCTTCTTTCCAGCAGTGGCATTTCTTTGAAGACTCCCATTGAGAACGACGGCGGTTTCCGACACCACTTCAACCCTATGCACCCAGCTTCCCTGGGATAGGTAACTCTGGTACTTCGGTACCCACGGTTTCCTCGTAATCCACTGGGAAGGGTCCTTAAACTTTAAAATTGCAACCACGACTCTCCCATTGAATTGTACGTAGTACGCGGTCATGTTCTCACACTGCACCCATCCTCCGTGGGGTCCCTACTTACTCACCTTGGGTGGTTCCTTGGGGCCCCAGCGATTCTACATCCTCCAGACACTGTCTTGACTCGAGTCGTGGTTCTTATACCACTATTTTAGTATATGGTTTGGTCTCCCCCGGGAGCCCACTGTGTATTAGTGCTACTTACGATTGTTTCTGTGCTACAGTATTGTGTGCTTTGTGTTTATCTGCGTGTAGCAGATACTGTGAGGTATTTAAGGTGTGTTATAATAATAAATATATATTCTTATAACTTCAGTGTGGTTCTCCATTCATTTAACCAATACAATAAGATTGCATTCTGGTAAAGCAAGCTGCTTAACATTCCTTCAAGACTAAGCCTGAAGGCTGCTCTCCACAGCTACCACTTGGATAGCTTTCTAAGGTTATCTTTGACCTCTTAAATCACCATAAGGGTTGTTTGGAATGGTGCAAGGTGCCCACTTTAATTAGTGGACAGCATATACCAGGCCAACTTCTCACAGACTTTGGCAATGCGTAGGTGTGCTATCTAGCACTGTAAGTGGGATAAAAAGTTAGAGGGGTACTCTAAAAAGACATGGGCAAAGGAGTGTAACTAGGAATATTTTATTAGAGGTGCCGCCCTAGTAATACGAAACACCCTGCATATATGATTATAATACCTTCATCAACTACATCCCAATTATTTTCAGTGAGAAAAATGCAGGTACTCCCGAGACCGGGCTTACATCCCCCACACCCTCCAAAAAAAGTAAAAGTGGGGACCCACGGGCAATGGCCAATGGGTCAAGGGAGCCGCAGGTCGAAAAAGTTTGGGAACCACTGACCTAGGGTGACCAGGCGTCCCGGATTTGCCAGGACGGTCCCGGGTTTTCACCAGCTGTCCCGGCAGATTTCAGGAAATGTAGCTCATGTCCCGGTTCTTAGAGAGGGTCGACTGAAATCGTCAGGAGGTTCTATTTAATGTTTTACAAAGCAGGGGTGGCTAGCAGCTGTTTCAATAAAGCAATTTAATTAATAGGCAAGCTACTGGGTTTATAAAATGCATTTTATTTATGTTCTTACTGCCTGTTCTGCAATTCTCTGCTGTCATTGCGTGCGCTCGCTTGAAGTAAAATTGTAGTCCTTCTTCTATTTTCGTTAAATATCCCCGTTTTTGGCTTTAAAATTCTGGTCACCCTACCTACACCGCACCTTTGTCTTGCTATGGACTGTGCGCCCTGTTGCTGGGTAAAGTCCCACAAGTCCGTGGTCTGCAGGTGAATAGCTCTGTGCCAGTCTTCCGGTCTGCATATTAAGCGACTAGCACCGCGCTCTCTGCTTCTTTTATTCATCTGGTATGTGCTGCGCTAAGTGCCAGCCTCAATAAAATGCCTGACAGTACTGAGTTACCTCAGCCGAGGGAAGCCGCTCTCCCCTGCGACTCGCCAGAAATCACTTTATATAGCCAATCAGATGTAACATTGTCAAACGGCTTTTACAGGTAATAGCTGGGGCATATGGAGCCGCTCTCAAGTGACCCTCTTAGGAGTTCATTTTGTTGTCCTCTTGGAGCGCTCGACTGCCATTCCGGTGCTCTGTGGGACGTGCAGTGCTTCGTTTTCTACACATTTCTATCGGATTTTTGCAGGCAAAGGTAATCTCTAAATTTTGCACGTCTTTCTCCTCACAGACGCATAAAGGCAATTGAAGAAACAGGAAACGGTGATAATGGGCTTGGCATAAAACCAAGAGGGCATGGAATCCCGCCAAAAAGGCCCCATCCGTTCCTTTGTGTATGAGACAGTCAGACACAGACATTCACAGGGATTTATATCCTGGTTTTGAAGCATAGACACCAGTTCAAGTGTGTGTGGTAGCCAGAGATAAGCAATACATGTTTTTTTATAGCAGGTTCAGTGAATGAGAAGTGTGTTACTTCACTTCTATAGCACTTATTTATAAATGAGGAAGATGGGCGGTAATTTGTTACCGCACAATACACTTGTCCCGCTTACATATAGTCAGTGCTTGTAATGGAAAAATAGAAGTGCAGTTATCCTGTATCAGAGTACCTGCTTGTTTCTGAGAAATGCCTACAGTCTCCAATTAACAGTATTACGTCACTCTTGAGAATTGCAGGTACTCTCCCTCTCAAAAGAAACAAGCATTGGCATAGCCAATAGGTCTCGCCTTTGGGACCTTATAAGTGTTTAGCTAGAGATATTGACTTTACCTATGTCTTTAAGCTGTGCTGTACAGAAGTCTGCAGCATGCTGAAAAGTTATAATAAAGAAGTGTCAGGAGCATTTTTGTTACCTTATATATGACCAAGAAAGCGTTATGTACAACTGAACGACCATATTCAAAAAGTATTAACAATAAATAATGTCTTGAGTTTTTTTGTCCTTTTAATGCTGGCAACTTCTATCTGCCTGTCCCAATGGTTGCTTGTTATGGTTTTTGTTTGTTATGGGGGCATAAATAAGAGGAGGGTGAAGGTTGGGAAATAGTACCTGTATAACAGTCAGTGAGAGAGTCAGTCAGTTAGTCAGTCAGTCAGTGAGGGAGTTAGCTAGTTAGTCAGTCAGTGAGAGAGAGAGAGTGAGAGAGTCAGTCAGTCAGTTAGTCAGAGAGTCAGTGAGAGAGAGAGTCAGTCAGTTAGTCAGTCAGTGAGAGAGAGAGTCAGTGAGAGAGTAAGTTAGTGAGAGAGTCAGTCAGTGAGAGAGAGTCAGTCAGTGAGAGAGTCAGTCAGTGAGAGAGAGAGTCAGTTAGTGAGAGAGAGAGCGTCAGAGAGTCAGTCAGTGAGAGAGAGAGTTAGTCAGTGAGAGAGAGAGAGAGAGTCAGGCAGTGAGAGAGAGAGAGTCAGACAGTGAGAGAGTGAGAGTCAGTGAGTGAGAGAGAGAGTGAGAGTCAGTCAGTCAGTGAGAGAGTCAGTCAGTCAGTGAGAGTCAATCAGTCAGTCAGTGAGAGAGACTGAGAGAGTAAAGTGAGGAAGAGTATGAGAGAGTAAGGAGAGACGAGATCAGCATGACGCGAGAAGGTAGTGGCAGGCATGGAGAGGAACATTATTGAGACAGGGTGGAGTGTGCGGAGCAGCAGTGTAGGAGGGACAAGAAACGAGTGTGAAGCAAAATGCGGAGGCAGTGGCGGCTGGCCCTGATGGGCATCTAGGCATCCTCCTTCGTTGTGTTCAGGTCCTCCAAAATTAAAGTCCTGTGCTTTCCAACCTTATCCAGCACCCATCACTTGGACACCATCTACTTCCCTCAGCAGTGCTTTCAAAGTTACCCCTTCGTTCAGAAACCTCGTGGCTCAAGTCAATTCAAATTATTAACGAAAACTAATCGCTACATAACCAACACAGAGTAACTGCAGGTTGATACGGATTGTTTTAAATTCAAGAAATCAGTTCTCTCATTCCATTCAAGACAGAGTAACTCATTAGTATTCAGCAGGTTTGACTATAGGAGCGTAGCAAGGCAGTGCTTAGCAGTAATGCAAACAATGAAATTGGGACCCATTACCAATTTTGGTAGTAATAAACGGTTGCTAATTGGGATGAAGTGAGTCCCTCACAGCCCTGGATCCCAGTGGAATAGCACCTGCTGAACTATTGCTAGCTTCGCCCGTGTAGGGGTATTGAAACAGTTTTTCTAATGGGCCTCCCTCAGTTATTTTTGCACCACTCAACAAGGTCCAAAACTTTGCAACCAGAGCTTTGTACAATCTATATAGGCATATTCCCACTCCACCATACAGTCACTAATCTGGTTGGCTCTCTGCCAAAAAAAGTACCATACAAAATCTCCTGACACAGCAACTAACTACTGTCGCACATACTGTCTACACTCATACCAAGAATTTACGACCAACTAACCAGAACTTTTTCCACCCTAAGCCACCTCCAGGTTCGGATCACTATTAGGCCCTCACCACTGTAACACCCCTACCAAAAACATTCAGACAACCACATCTCTCCAAGAGTTCAAAATGGTACTGAAAGCTTGAAGAACGCAAAAGAGTACAGCTCCCTCATATTGAAGTAAATCCGTGTATTACAAGCATATATGCTTAAATAGGTATAGAAAGGCAAATTCAGTAAATGTATGACTGTATTTGTCAGTGTTCACCACACTACTGGTGCTATTAATGACGCAAATGGTGGAGGTACTCTTAGTGATGCCATAGTGTTGCTGGCTTAGCTGGCTTCCCTCTCTGTTTCCTGTCTGCACAGACATGATGTCGATTTAGGTTTCCCCCTGCATATTTATAGCATCACTATATCCTCTCTAGACTGTTGATGCAGATTCGGATTTCCTAACTTAAGTGACATGGCCTGGGGGAAAGGGGGTTAGTTATGATTGGTTTTTTTCGTTTTCAATTTCATGCGACACTTTATATTGTTCTTTTACATGACTGGAGATATATGTATCCTTGTCTGTTTCAATGCTGTTACTTCCAAGCCAGTCGGTGTTGCATGCAATGTCATATCTTAACAAAATGCAATAAAATTTGTGATAAAAATTTTAATTATAATGACGCCAACGTAACAGTGAAAAAAAACAGTCATCTCTTTTGTCATTAGATCATTCTATCAACCATCTCCCAGAGGTGGGGAAAGCTGGGGTGGGGGGGGGGGGGCGGGGGAGTTTTGGTGTCCAGGATGTAAAACAACGTCGAAGCCCTTCTCAAGCGATTACACCAAGTCAGCAAATGGATTTGGAGAGGTACAGAAATGTCGGCATAACCAATAACCAAGCGTTCGAAATGTTTGCATAATGTCCTTTTTGACACATGATATTTAAACTTTAAATAGTAGCTTGTTGTTTGCACAGTAACGTTTCAGACTTTTGAACTTATCCCCTAATTTATTTGCATAACAATATCTATGTAATTTGCATCTTTCTAATAGAATGGAATCATATTTTAGACATTGTAATATATATATATAATTGTCCGGAAAGGGGCCCGTTTAGCTGTATACGATACGGTCTATGCAGCACACCAGTGGATGACCAGAGACGTGTAGGGTGCTCTTTAGCATCCTCAGCACTTGCCCAAAAATGTTCGATTCGAGTAAAACACTTTAACTTTTTATGTTCAAACTGTAAGTATGTCTAATGAAGACACGGTGTCCGATCTACTACAGTCCTACATGTAACCCCCTTCGTCCAATTGCGTTGTAGTTTGTGTGCTGGGTTTTAAACCAGATCGTACACAGTGGTCCTATGTACAAGTTATATCGAAGATGTTTCCGCTATAATGTAAAGCGCTCGGTTTCCCCTTGGAACTAGGTGTCCTCTATATTGTTCCAGTATTAGAAATAAATAGAAATATGGGGCACAGCTGATAAATAGTTTGTTTGGCAATTAATCGTGCTAGTCTCCTTCTTAAAGAAGGATAGAGTGCGTACATGTGTGCCGGAGGTGGCGTCAAACATGTAATGGTCTAGTAGTGGGAGGGACGGGGATGAAAGGTTCACTTCCTTCACTGCCTCGGAACCACGGTTATGAAAAGGAAAGCTAAATTCAATCCTTCGCCACCTCTCTTACCACTGTTGCTTTGACGCTGATGGGCTCCACAAGGCACGCATGTCAGGCTATTAATGTGGAAGAAATGCTGTGGTCCGCAGTTCTCAGGCAGTAGTAGCGGGAAAGAGAGACTCTGTCCGGCGCACGGGACTGTCCGCAACAGCACCACTAAACAAGCTAGCAGCACGCCCTCCTACGTCACAGGAACAAAGATGGCGTCGGCCTGTCCAAATGGGCCGTCCTAAAAGTGGACAAGGCGGTAACCCAAAAGCCCGATTTTCAATCACGCGCCAGTGTTTAACATAAACGATGACGCGTGCCATTTGAAAACAAGGGCGGGGCTTAAAGTCCCTTCTGAAACTGTATTGATTCCAAAAGGCCCTCGCATGGCGAGAGCAGCGCATGCGCGCTGCTAACGCCAGGCGAGACCTAAAAAGTGCCAGTACTCAGTACTGGATAGTACCGGCCCATTTAAAGCACTGCATATAGTAATCCTGCTGTTCCTGACTGTGATAAAGCAGTTCCTGGATTTGGGAAATCGGTTTGCATGAGGCCCTATATTATGTAGTCGAAGGTCTTCGCACTTGTACTAAACACCTTACAATTTTTTTTAATTATTAGCGGTAATCTTTCTGTAAGCCTCTTTACCACATCATGACAGAAATAGAAAATCAGTAAACCCCACACAGACATAAACAACTTAAGATTTTGGATGGACTAGATTTATGCGGTGATATGTTTGTCTTGTTGTACCTTCTTATTGAAATCTCGATCCAAGGTAATTGCCGAATAGAATAGAATAGGGGGCACCTGTGTTTTGCTGATGTGAAGCAAAGTTTGCACTGCAAAGCTGCAATCTTTGGATTATTTCGCTTAAGGTGGCACCATTTAAGCTCCTGATTCACGATGCTCTGAAGGAGTATGTCTTCTTTGAAAGAAAGACTATGAGACTAAGGGCCCGATTCACGAAGGTACTTACGTGTACTAAAGTTACGAGTACGGAGTTCTCCGCACTCATGGTGGAGTCTCTGCACTCGAGACGCAATCCACATGGCGCACTGCAGAGAGTGCATTGTGTGGGGATTCTGCCTTGAGTGCAGAGATTCCGTGTAGAGACTCCGCACTCATAACTTTACTACACGTCAGTACCTTTGTGAATTGGGCCCTTACTTTCATAGTCTTTCTTTCAAATAAGACATACTCATCCAGAGCATTGCACCTCAGTGCCACCGGACTCCGGAGCGTCACTTTTTGTGACTTTACGGTGACGCAGCACCATTTTTCACATTTACAATGTGGCGCTAAGCCACTTTGCATGGCTTAAAGCCACCGTGTAAATATGCCCCTTTCCGCGCCAGCCCTCTGGTCTAGATTTATATTATATGAGCAGAACACAAAGATCTTCCACGACTAGTGGCTGTGCATCAGGCAACTTACTCAGTTGTTCACTGCCATTGACCCACTTGGGCACACTTGGCATGTACATTGCGTGGTGATAAAATGGATAAGTGATGTATGCCTTATTTTATACTCAATGTACTTCTGAGTTTCCAAACAGCTAAGCAGACTTTTTCTACTATTTGCTGTAGAACAACCTTCAGACTACTTGAAGCCAGGCCAGGAAGTAGGGTGTCATTGCACAGACCTAATGTTTTCCTTTCATAATACATTATTTACTGGAAAGAGACCATCTTGTTGACATGCCACCCCATTTTTTAATTCTGCACATCTGGCATTTTGAACTCTAGAGTAGCTGATGCCTTCTGAACTGGTCTCAGCTACATATGCTCAGGCGCGGCCCGTGCAGGTAAGAACAGTGGGGCAGGGGGGGCCAGTTTGTGGGGGGATTCGACATACGATGACCATGGTTTTCTTTCTTTTTTATTTAAGTTTCCTTCGTTGTTGTATGTCGGATCTCCACCACCCACCACTCTTACCTGCATGCGCCGCGCCTGCATATGCTCCTCTTGACAATGACAATTGTTATCATAGTTGCCAAACCTGCCACTTTGATAGATCAACTATATACGTGTGAAGGTTTTCGGAGTTGTAATAACTGCCCGTACAGGTTGCCAGAGTGAGGAAAAATCTTCTCCTGTGGCACTTAAAATTTAATATGATTTAAGATGTGTGTGTTTTCTGATCCAAGGCTCTAGAAACTCTTCGTGAATGTTAAACTAGAAGTAAATTCTTCACTGCTAAACTTTGACAGGAGTAGATTATCAAACCCACACATCCCCTCAGCACTCAGGGGACAACACAGGTACCTGAATTAGGCATCAGGCAGTGCACCAAAGAGAGCCCTTACAATAGCTTCAGGAATGGATGAAAATGAGTCCTGACGACTTTCAAGTCATCTAATTTATAAATACCCTCTGTAGGAAACGTTTGTTTAGAATAGAAGGGCCATCTTTATACGCTTTGGACCAAAAGCAGCTTTTGGAATAATGCAGTCGGGAACATGTGCCTTCAGGTTCCCTTTGATTCTGGGTTTGGAGTAACTGGGATGTGAGAGGTTTAAAAAAGGAGGGAGATAAACAGGGATAGCTCTTGCCTGAAAGCTTTTCAGGAGAACAGAGAACAAATCGTACGACTGTAGGAGGTGTAAAAGGGAGTCCTCAGGACTTCAGTGCGGTTAGATTAGGAGTCTTCATCAGTCCAAACTGGTTTAATTCTTTACATTGCTCCACCTACTGCTAAGACAGAGGTGAACCAAACAGATGATGGAAAGAAGACTTTTTTGCTTGATGAACTTAAGAATTCACAACTGACTTGGAAATTTTTGTTCCTACTTTGTCTTGAACCACTGAGTCGGAAAGCTGCTCTATTGGTAATAGCCTCTCGCAGACTCCAAAAGGCATGGGGGTCAGAACCTGCCAGTGAAGTCTGTATAATTTCTCTCCTGTATCTGGAGGGTGAAAAATGTTCTGGGAAAGAAGAATTTATGGCCTGCTTTGAAGGAAACTAGTGGACCAGTGTAAGAAACTGGGTTACTGTTTGAGGGGGTGAAATCCTTCTCAAGCAGCAACCTCTATTCTTGGTGAAATCACAAGCAAAATCCAAATTACCTCGGGTAGATTGGCACAGAGCAGTCAGGCTAAAGTCAGAGGCAATGTGTAAAGTATTTGTGCAACACTTCAAACAGTAACACAAAGAAAACACACCATAAAAGGAGCCCACCAAAGATTTAGAAAAATAGAGTTGTTTAAATAAATAAAACGAGACCAAACAACAATAGATCTGGAGATATTCAGTTTCAAAGATTTTAGTAAAAACAGTGGCAAAAGGCGTAACGCGCCAACTGTGGTTATTTGGTCGCGCCATACCGGGACTAAATCTCAAGTTCAGGCCAACTATGATGGAGCGCGGGCCAGCTGCAGGGACCCAGTTAGGCCCGCTGAACAAAGTACCTTTAAGTCTAGTTTTAATCCTAGTTGGCAGAGTGTTGCGAGGATCTGCGCCGAAATGCCTCGGTTCTGAGATGCGGCGAGGCTGCAATGCCAGGTCTTGTTGCTTCGATATCGAGGATCATGTTGATGAGGGCTTGCGATACAAAGTCCGAAGTCGGGGATGTGTAATGCAGTCAGAGCGATGTGTCAGTTCCGAGGAGCTGCAAGCTGCGATGCGGAGTCCGGAGCGTCGTCGAGGCTGCCGTCAACAAGAGATGCGAGGGCCTGTGCCATGGATGCATCGCACAATGGTTCCGAAGGCTATGTGGGCTGTGGCAGTGACGCGAGTCTGTGTGACGGGTCCAATTCACACAGCAGCGGAGATGTGTTGGTTCTGCTGGATCCACAGAGGTTGGCAAAGGACCTTAAGCCCACTTCCAAGGGTCCAGGACTGGGATGGCATCACTTGGCAGGGTAGACTCACAGATGTCAAAGTCCAGGTGCAGGTGCAAGGTTGTTGGAGCCTTCTGTCCCTGAGGCTCAAGTCAGGAGGCCAGGCAAATATCCCATGGAGTCACTCTGGGGTTCTGGGTTCAAGAGATGTAGGTATAGTCCACACCTGGGCAGGAGGGCAGCAGGTCAGCAAAGCAGCAGCACAGCAAGGCAGTAGACCAGCAGAGTGCAGTTCAGCAGAGTGGCAGTCCTTCAGCAACACAGCACTCCTACTTCCTGGCAGAGTATCCACAGTTCCATAACTGTACTGAAGAGTTGGTGTCTGAGGTCCAGTATTTATACCTAGTTGTGCCTTTGAAGTGGGGGATAAGCTTTCAGTGGTTTCTCTTTGAAGTCCCCAGGCATCCTGACTTCCCTGCCCTGGCTCTAGATTAACTACAATAGGTATGCAGCCCATTGTGTGGAGGCAGGACACAGCCTATTCAGGTGTAAGTGGCACTGTGCCCAGCTCCTCCCTCTCATTCTGCCAGTGATGGCCCATCCAGGCACACCTAGCTCCCTATTGTGTGTGGCTGTCTAGGAGGAATACACAGAGCTGAACTGTCAGCAATACCTAGTCCTGTGGCCCAGGTACAGACTACAGGTAATAAATGGCTAAGGCAGGAAAATGTCAACTTTTAAAAAGTGGCATTTTTAGCATTGCATTTTAAAATCTGACTTCACCATAAGTTAGGATTTTAAATTGTGATTCCAGAGACACCAAACATGAACTGGTTATCTCTTCCCATTTGGAAATTACACTTATACAATGTAATAGGCAACTCCAATGTTATCCTATGGTAGAGATGGGCCTTGAAGTAGTGAACAAAGAATGTAAGAGTTTTTCACTACCAGGACATGCATAAATTAAAAGTACATGTCCTACTTTTTAAATACATTGCATACTGCCCTCTGGGCTTTCCAGAGCCTACCCTAGGGGTGACATATGTATTCAAAAGGAAGTTTTGGGCCTGGCAAAAGGTTTATTTTTCCAGGTCGCAATGGCAGTTTAAAACTGCACACACAGGCTCTGCAATGGCAGGCTTGAGACATGTTTAAAGGGCTGCTTAAGTGCAGCCGCGGCCCGTGCAGGTAAGAGCGATGGGGTGGTGGGGCCGGGTGGGGGTGGGGAAATCGACAGACGATGACGAGGGAACGTTAAATAATAAATGTTCCCTCGTCATCCTCTGTCAAAATCCCCCCTCACCTGGCCCCACTGCCCCACCGCTCTTACCTGCACAGGCCGCGGCTGCTTAAGTGGGTGGCACAACCAGTGCTGCAGGGCCACTAGTAGCATTTAATTTATAGGCCCTGGGTACATGTAGTACCATTTTATTAGGGACTTATAATTAAATTAAATATCCCAATTGGGGATAACCCAATATTACCATGTTTAGAAAAAAGAGCATGAGCACTTTAGCATGGGATAGCAGTGGTAAAGTGCAGAGTCCTAAAGCCAGCAAAAACGAGATCAGCACAAAAATGGATGAGGGAGGTAGATATTCGGGGGAAGTCCACCCTAAAGCTGACAGGTCTAACAGCCAGTTCTCCTGGCTGCATCTGTGAAACCTTTCCGATATGTCTCAGGAGAGCAGAAAGCACCTGCAGAGAAAGCAAGTGGATGCTGCTGAAGAGCAGTCACAGAAACCAATTAGAAAAGGATACATATCTGTTAACTTGAACTGGGGTTATGAGTAACCCTCCTGTAACTTGACGCAGTAAAGTGGTGTCTGGGGACTCAGTCCAGACCATCTGAAGACGTTGGAGGTAACAAATGGAAGTCACAAAACTGTTTAAAAACATAGGATTTAAAAAATATGTAATCTTCAGAGAACTTGCAGAAGGAGGAAGCCTACCCAATAAAGACATAACCTCAATGACTGCACCTTAAAGTTTCTACCTGCTTGGCACTCTCTGGCGTGAAGTTCAAAGCAACAACTAGACCACTCAACAGATGTATCTGAAGTTATGCAGGCCTTCTTGGTACAGCTTTCCGTCTAGATGCACTACAAAGTTTTGATCACCGGAGAAGTTTCTAAGTCAGAAGTTAAAAGCTTTGACCAAATCTAACCACTCAATTCTGCCTGGCTGTAGTCCTTCAGGAGTTGGCTGTGAAGTGTGTTTATGTCATGGGTTACCGTACCTCATAGTCTCACATCGATGTTTCAGTTCCTATTGTTTCAGAGGGACAATTTCTGTTTTTGTTACTGTTAGAAATGGGATCTCTGGTTGGCTAAGGCTTGCGCCAAAGCCAGGCAGAGACCACCACTCTAGTCAGGGCGAGGGAGTTACACGCCAAAGATAACCCCTGCTCACCCCCTTGGTAGCATGGCACGAGCAGTCAGGCTTATCCCGGAGGCAATGTGTAAGCGTTTGCGCAACACACACACAGCAACAACATTCTAGGCACACCACAAAAAGGAACTCCACACAAGGTTATATAAAAATAGCCTTTGTATTATCATAAAACACATTAGAATAGTACTCACATAATGTACATCGTGCCACCTGGCACTAGGTCATATTTACAAGGGATTATTTACACCTGACAGGGCCAACTGGACCACTGTCAGAACCAGCACAAAGCGAACTTAGTATATGTAGCACTTATAATAAATGTAGAACACATCATGAACGTACAACCAGTAATCACTGGTAACCACTGTACTTAGCATCAGCCTGTAACATAAACCACATTATGCACAGTATCACATTAGGCACAAAATACATTATACGCCAACCTCACCGGCATAAATACATTATGCAATCATCTCATAAGTCTAAACACATTAGACCCTAACCTCCTAAGTATAACTCACATTAGGAAATAATCTCAGGGGAAAATAACTCACAACCTAAACGCATTAGGAAGTAATAACCTCACAAGCATAAAAACATTATGCCAAACCTCATAATCCTAGAAATACATTTAGAGGTATGAAACAGGGTGCGTAAACCATAGTAAATGCATCACATTTCCTAGCACCACATTTTAGGACGGAAATCACATTAGCACATACCTCACAGTAGAAACCATAGCAGAGGCCTAAATCACATTAGGGCCTGGCGCCCTACAAACCTAACAGTCCCCCTGGCCACTGGCCATTTCTAACAGGGGCTCAAATGCCCTATGTCCCAAGAGTCAGGGCGCGCTGCCAAAGCAGCGAAAGTCAAGGGTGCGCAACTGCGCAAACCTAAACGTAGCAGCTGCCCACTACTTGCTGGGCAGCTGTGAAAGTTTGGGGCAGAGGAGTGCATCTCACTCCTGTCTCCCTAACAAGGCCCCCAAAGAACTGTGGGCCTAAACGTAGCTGCTGGCACTAAGTGCTGCGCAGCTGTTGATCAAGTGGAGGTCCTGGCACCACTGTGCCTCCTGTCCCGCTCAGGGACTCTCTAAGATAAAACTGCGCGGAATGTGGCAGCTGCCTGCGCTCTCACAGGGCAGCTGGGATCAGCATAAACATACGGGCACCACTGTGCCTCTGGACCCCTACTGGGGCCCTTTAAATAAAATTATGCCCCCATACGTTGCAGCTGCCCTCTCGCAAGCGGGGCAGCTGTAGACAAATGGCCAAAGGTAGGGGCAAATGAGGGCCCTCTGGACCCTCCGTAGACAAATATGGCCATCGGTGGAGCCCTCTAGGCTCTAGAAACACTTATGCCACGTGGGAGCCCTCTGGGCTCTAACACCACAAAAAGAGGCCCAACGTTGGAGCCACGCAGGCTCGGGAAACAACTGTGCCCCACGTTGGAGCAGCCCTCTGACAAGCGGGGCTGCTCGGGAAGGAGGCACCGGCGTGGTGCCTTGACTTTGCTCCCCCCCAGCCAGCTCCACTCACCGGCTCTTCTGGCGACTCCTTCTACCCAGCCCGGAGGGGCAGGCACCGACAATGTGCCTCGCGCCCCCTCCACACCAGCTCCTCACTCGGGACTCCGCTCTCCGCCCTGCCTGCACCGGGACTCTTCTCGTGGTGCTGGCGGCAGGCAACAGGAGAGCCCCCACTCCTCGGTGGCTCCTCTCGTGTTCTCTTCGCCCGGTCTGCCGGCTGGCCGCAGTGCCATTGGCGGCCACGGCAGCCTCTTCCTGGTTTGGGCCCGCCCAGAGTCAGGCGGACTCTGCCTGGCTTCCGGGTCGGGCCGGCTGACTCATTCTTCGCGGCGAGGCGGGGTGGAAACCCGCTCACCAAATAATTCATCAAGGAGGGGTGGGCACCCGCGAGGACAGCACCAAATGCGGGGTGGGCACCCGCGACTAAAATAACATAAAGCGGCCATTCGGGGTGGGCACCCGCTATGTTAAATATATATAATGCGGGGTGGGCACCCGCTCCAGGCAGCATCACGGGGGAATCCCTAAGCCGGGGATTCCCTCCTCCATGAAGGGCAGCTCAGCGCTGCGAAGCCCACGCAGCCCCTCTCTCCTGGAGATTAAAAATCAGAGCGCTCACGAGGCGCTAGGAGCAAGCAAAGGTCCTGCAGCAAAAAGGATCAGTCCTTGGATGAAGGGGCAATGCAGGGCCCAGGGAGGTAGCCCCCTCCTGGGCCCCCAGCAGCACGCCCTGCAGGATCAGCGCCCAAGTACCGACAACTCATGGGGTCACAGCCCCTTCTTTTATACACCATTTTCTTTTGTTTAAAGTGTAGGCAAGGGGAGAACCAGATACAACTGGTTCAGGGGAGCTTCTGAGCACTTTGTTTTGCTCAGCTCCTCTTCCCTTTCAGAGGACAGGCTAGGGACATCAGACGCACCACAGGGGGTGGAGCCAGCATTGTGGAGGGAAGGCACAGCCCTATTCAGGTCCCAGGTGCAACTCTTCCCTCCCATCTAGATGCAGATCTCTCTATTCACCACTGCGCTGACTAACCCTGCCCCTCCTGGAGCCACACACGTCCCAGCCCCTGTCACTCACAAGCCAGACATGCAATTCACATCAGGCAGGCAGACACAGAGCACACATAAATGCCAACTTCTAAAAGTGGCATTTCTACACCAGTCACAATAAATCTGCGCACACCATTGCGCAGCATTTATTCTCACGAGTTCGCACATACTAAACTCGACCCTGCACTCCTCTCACACCAGGAATTACCATGGACACACTTATCCCCCATGCATTCCTATGGGAGGGCAGGACAATCTCACCACACGCACTCAGCGCGCACGCACTTTACACTGGACCACAGTGCTAAAGTGCCCAGAGACTTAAAACTACTAACATACAAGGCAAAAAAGTTTAGGGGTGAACCTGCCAAAAAGGGCCAAGTCCAACACAACCCCCTTCCAGCCAAAACGCAGGGCAGACCAATCACCACCGTGATGGGCTTCCCTGCTTGGGGCGATAGAACACGGACGCGGGCCCGCACTGCAGGGACACCCTCCGGTTCTACGCCACTTGGAACCCATGGAATCCATCTAAGAGAAAAAAAACTCAGGACCAACTAGGCTACCCCTCCGGTACTCCTTAGTTGTCCATGGCCAGGACCAGGCCCTAGGCCACCCAGATGCCACTGGTCCTTGCCAATCCACAGAGTGGGGGCAGTAACCCCGGCATACAATAGCCATTCTCCACTCTCCCTCTCAGTGTAGTTCCAAACTACCACTGATCCTTCAACCTAGGGTCCGCACCCTCAGGCTGACCTGAGGTCACGGGCGAAGCATCTCCTCCCCCTACCTCTACTTCTGACGTTTCGCGCTCTCCCAGGAGAAGCACCTACCAGAACACAACTCTCCCACCAGTTCAGGACCTCTCTCCATCACTGGTCTACCACCTGGGAAATAAATTCACCGGCTGCACCAGGGTCAGAGGCGAGGACTCCCTCCCTCTGCACCCCCTTCCAGAGTCCGATACCCTCCCAACTGGAGTGGTACCCCCTAGAAGGCAAAACCGGCCAGGACACTGATTACAGCCACCCTGCTGTCCAGATCAGGAAACACCTGCTACTGGCTCCCCAACCCAGGGACGTACCCTTTGGTCAGATGCCCAGCGAACCAGGACTTCACGAGGGTGACACATAACTAATGGGTCGTGTGACAGTCTGCCCGGTGCAAACCCAGGGCAGAAGTGGCATCACCATGGTCACTCATTGGCGACTCAGCCCTGCTGGCTGGCCCCTGACCCACTGGCTCTTCCACTGGGTACTTTTTCCCCTCTCACCCCTCACTCTGGACTTCTGCACCCTCCCAAGTGGAGTGGCACCGCCAGAACACCAGAACTACTGGAGCTCTGCTTACAGAGGCTCCACGTTCTCTAGACACTGGGAGATCCTCCTCAAATGGCCTACAAGTACAGCCTAGGCCCCCAACCTAGTGTTCCCTGAAGAAACCATCCAGGCCCTGGGACTGGGTTTCGGGCACACTCACTCCTTCTCCTCTGAGACAGGACGTGAGCCCCTACACCCCTCCCGCTACACTGGGACCTAGCTGGGCTACACTGAACCTCTTCCACCACACAGGACCGGAAGATACCCGAGCCACTCTTATTGGACTCACTCCCCATGCAAGCTCCTTATTTCAGAGAACTCACACCCAAGTATTCAGCAAGCTCCTTATTTCAGAGAACTCACACCCAAGTATTCAGCAAGCTCCTTATTTCAGAGAACTCACACCCAAGTATTCAGCAAGCTCCTTATTTCAGAGAACTCACACCCAAGTATTCAGCAAGCTCCTTATTTCAGAGAACTCACACTCACTCGTCCAGTGCAACACACCATTCATCCACACACACACCCCCCAGACCGGTGAGACAGTATCTACTGCCCCTGAATCTCAACCTGCACCCCTCTTACTGAGCACCAGGTACCATCCTCTGGGAACGGGACGGGGAATTCATGCACTGGACGCACTTCTGCTGCCACCACTGGATCCCACCCTTACTGGGGAATCCAGAAAACTCACACTGCACTTAGGGGATAGTCTACCCTCCCGAGCTAGTGACTCCATACCAATTAAGTCCCCACTGTAGGCCAACCCAAGGACTAGCAGACAGCACAGGGGCAGTCCCTCCCTCAGCTGCAGGCCAACCCAAGAACCAGCACAATGGCTCAAGGGCAGTCCCTCCTCCAGCTTTAGGCCAACCCAATAGCAGTCTGCACAAGGGCAGTCACTCCTCCAGATTCTCTGGTTTCTGTCCTTGGCAGGACACTCAACTCATAGTGCAACAAGAACACACATTTCAAAGAAATGACTCTTAAAACAAACTCAGAAACAATAATCCCTTTCCATGTGACTATCTAAAATGCAGAGTTTTGTAATGCAGCCAGTTGTCGCTGTGGTACTGCGCAAACGCAAGTCCTATCCCCACCGCTGACAACCAATGTTAGAAATGGGATCTCTGGTTGGCTAAGGCTTGCGCCAAAGCCAGGCAGAGACCACCACTCTAGTCAGGGCGAGGGAGTTACACGCCAAAGATAACCCCTGCTCACCCCCTTGGTAGCATGGCACGAGCAGTCAGGCTTATCCCGGAGGCAATGTGTAAAGCGTTTGCGCAACACACACACAGCAACAACATTCTAGGCACACCACAAAAAGGAACTCCACACAAGGTTATATAAAAAATAGCCTTAGTATTATCATAAAACACATTAGAATAGTACTCACATAATGTACATCGTGCCACCTGGCACTAGGTCAT
Source organism: Calotriton arnoldi (assembly GCA_963921515.1). Classification (NCBI taxonomy): domain Eukaryota; kingdom Metazoa; phylum Chordata; class Amphibia; order Caudata; family Salamandridae; genus Calotriton; species Calotriton arnoldi. Next base: position 2,100,174 of record CAWUFW010002071.1, on the reverse strand, counting down.
ATTTACAAGGGATTATTTACACCTGACAGGGCCAACTGGACCACTGTCAGAACCAGCACAAAGCGAACTTAGTATATGTAGCACTTATAATAAATGTAGAACACATCATGAACATACAACCAGTAATCACTGGTAACCACTGTACTTAGCATCAGCCTGTAACATAAACAACATTATGCACAGTATCACATTAGGCGCAAAATACATTATACGCCAACCTCACCAGCATAAATACATTATGCAATCATCTCATAAGTCTAAACACATTAGACCAGAACCTCCTAAGTATAACTCACATTAGGAAATAATCTCAGGGGAAAATAACTCACAACCTAAACGCATTAGGAAGTAATAACCTCACAAGCATAAAAACATTATGCCAAACCTCATAATCCTAGAAATACATTTAGAGGTATGAAACAGGGTGCGTAAACCATAGTAAATGCATCACATTTCCTAGCACCACATTTTAGGACGGAAATCACATTAGCACATACCTCACAGTAGAAACCATAGCAGAGGCCTAAATCACATTAGGGCCTGGCGCCCTACAAACCTAACAGTCCCCCTGGCCACTGGCCATCTCTAACAGGGGCCCAAATGCCCTATGTCCCAAGAGTCAGGGCGCGCTGCCAAAGCAGCGAAAGTCAAGGGTGCGCAACTGTGCAAACCTAAACGTAGCAGCTGCCCACTACTTGCTGGGCAGCTGTGAAAGTTTGGGGCAGAGGAGTGCATCTCACTCCTGTCTCCCTAACAAGGCCCCCAAAAGAACTGTGGGCCTAAACGTAGCAGCTGGCACTAAGTGCTGCGCAGCTGTTGATCAAGTGGAGGTCCTGGCACCACTGTGCCTCCTGTCCCGCTCAGGGACTCTCTAAGATAAAACTGCGCGGAATGTGGCAGCTGCCTGCGCTCTCACAGGGCAGCTGAGATCAGCATAAACATACGGGCACCCCTGTGCCTCTGGACCCCCACTGAGGCTCTTTAAATAAAATTATGCCCCCATACGTTGCAGCTGCCCTCTCGCAAGCGGGGCAGCTGTAGACAAATGGCCAAAGGTAGGGGCAAATGAGGGCCCTCTGGACCCTCCGTAGACAAATATGGCCATCGGTGGAGCCCTCTAGGCTCTAGAAACACTTATGCCACGTGGGAGCCCTCTGGGCTCTAACACCACAAAAAGAGGCCCAACGTTGGAGCCACGCAGGCTCGGGAAACAACTGTGCCCCGCGTTGGAGCAGCCCTCTGACAAGCGGGGCTGCTCGGGAAGGAGGCACCGGCGTGGTGCCTTGACTTTGCTCCCCCCAGCCAGCTCCACTCACCGGCTCTTCTGGCGACTCCTTCTACCCAGCGCGGAGGGGCAGGCACCGACAATGTGCCTCGCGCCCCCTCCACACCAGCTCCTCACTCGGGACTCCGCTCTCCGCCCTGCCTGCACCGGGACTCTTCTCGTGGTGCTGGCGGCAGGCAATAGGAGAGCCCCCACTCCTCAGTGGCTCCTCTCGTGTTCACTTCGCCCTGTCTGCCGGCTGGCCGCGCTGCCATTGGCGGCCACGGCAGCCTCTTCCTAGTTTGGGCCCGCCCAGAGTCAGGCGGACTCTGCCTGGCTTCCGGGTCGGGCCGGCTGACTCGTTCTTCGCGGCGAGGCGGGGTGGGCACCCGCTCACCAAATAATTCTTCAAGGCGGGGTGGGCACCCGCGAGGACAGCACCAAATGCGGGGTGGGCACCCGCGACTAAAATAACATAAAGCGGCCATGCGCTCGGAACCCAAGGGTGTTTAAATGACTCGGGCTCCGAGAGGCCTTTGTTCACAGCAACAGCTGTGAAATGAAAAAAAACATAGAAATGTTACTCTCCGGACTTCTACCAGCCAGTAGAAGCCCAGAGCACTCCATTGTCTTCAATGAAGCACTCAACATTCCAATGTTCTAATTAACATTAAAGCCCCACACATAGAGATTGATGCCTCTCACCTTGTGAAATTGGATTTTTGTTGATTTGTATAAGTAGCATGTTGTTTACCACAAAGGCGCTAGTCTGTGTTTTTGTTTTGTCACAGAATGGGAGTGATTTGTTTTGTTGTTATCATGCTGTTATGTAGTATGCCCAGGGAACCATATCAAAATGTTAATGGTATGTTGATCCTATCAAATGTGCATCCTCTACTGATATTTTCTACAGTCCTTTGACCGTGTAAAGTTGTTCTGCATATAATGCTGAGAACAGTAGAAGTATTTTGTATATAATATTTTGAGCTTAATGGAATCATTACTTTTAAAGACAACCTTTACAGTTTTGATGAAACTCTAGAGTAAATCTCTGTAGCATGTAGTGATGCTGCATGCCAATGGAACATATCCATGAGGTTCATGCACCCTGTTCTATTCATCATAGAACCCAGCTACACCTAATTCTTCTTCTTGTTTTCTCCTTGTGTAGGTAGGAAACCTTGGCCTACTTTTTATGCTGCTGTTTTTTATCTATGCTGCCCTGGGAGTGGAGTTGTTTGGGAAACTAGGTGAGTAATGCTTTCTCTCTGTTCACAAAGCATCTTTTTCCTCCAGGCATTCAAATCTGCTTGATCCCTTCCTTTAGCCAGCCTTCACCTGTGATGCCACTGTAATAGTAGGCCAGGAGTAGAAAGCTTTCCTTTGCTTCGGGGTTTCAAAACAAAATTGGCGGCTGTGATCGCCAGGGGCAACAACAAAGAGTGAGCTATCCGCAGCGCGCTAGTCATGGGCGGGAGCTGGGCTTGTGAGCCGCACATGGAGCAGGCAGATGGGACTTAGAGAACATTGGCTTAACATCTTAATTTGCAGCATGCACTGTGAACCAATGGTGTTTAGCTTCTTGATAGAGGAAATTGATGTTTCTGCTAGGGTAACAGTGTGAATTCCACTATACATATTATGTCTTGTTATTTATTGACACATCCTCTGTTATGCTGGTAAAATACTTCGCCTCATTTTATTGGTTCTGTATGGCAATTGATCACATCCCCAGTTACTGCTGTGTCCTTTGGAGACATTTCTCATACAGCTATATGTGTGTGTGATTTTGGGTGTCTGTGCACAGGTGTATTTCAGTCTGTGTGTGTGTTTTGTACCTTCATTTCTGTGTGTACATGTGTCTGAGTGTGTTTCTTTGTGTAAGTGTCCAGTGACAATACCTCTTGAAAGCATTAGACAAAATATGGGTATAGTAGGTCATATGTGGGAAATGGTTCCTGTGAAGGCAGCTTCGAAGTTGCCTCAGATTTCATAAATGTTTCTCCTTGAAACGATCAATTAAAAGACTTTAATATAAAAATGTGCTGATGGATACCACACAATTTAGAAACTGTACACTTCATTGAAGTCAATATACAAAATATTTGGATACAAACATGTCTTTGTGTCCAAGTGTGTAGCTGTGTGTGCGTGTACATGCGTGTGTGTGGGTGACACAAGACTCTATATCCTTTTGACTCCCCGCATGTTAAATTTTCTGGAAGAATATTTTTGACCTGCTCTCAATGAGTCCCACTATCTCTCTAATGCCGGAAGCCGGAAGTAGGAAGTGATATTGACAGTCCTGTGGTGGGTGTGAGGGTGTCAAATGTAGAATGTGTAGCCTGAACGTTGTTTTCCCCGAAGATAAATAGATGGTGTGCCCAGTAGCTTACCAATATTGGATAGTGTTAATTGTGGCTTCAAAAGAGCATAGAATCATTGGCAAAGCAATCAGATGGGAAGTTGAAAAGCTATACAAATGCATTTTATTTCACCATTCAAGACTGGAACAATACTAAGATTTTCCATTTTCATTTACCCTTCAGGGCTTTTTAGGGATGCCAGAAAAGAGGAAGTACATTCCCAGCCATCTCCAAGCAAATAGATGAACTTAGGCATGAATGTCCTGAGTAGTTCGAGAGCTCAATGTCCATGATTTTAGAATTGTCAGCAATATATTTCAAATATCCCTTGTCTTACATCTCTGTATCACAATGGAGGCCTCGTTTTAGATATTCACTATCATTGACACAATTCATTTTATCATTCAACACTTCTATAAATGGTATACACTGCATAGTATTGAAGAGAAGTAACCTGCATATAAGTAGGGTATACTTTGTTGATGTGCGTTTCCAAAGGAATTTACTGACAGTGTGATCATCTGCAATGTGAATTTTAACACGGGCAGATTTATCAAAAAGTCACACAACGCAACGCAGAAAAACAACTTGCTGCACTGCATTGTGTGACAGGTAGAGCGCCATATCTATTAACACAACTTCCTGCACAAAAACAATCCCCTGAATCTTCTTCCTCTTTCTCCATGTGCTGCAGAATGTAGCACACATTGAAAGCGGAAAAACAAGAAGAAATAAACACATTTCTACTAGTTGCGCCTCACCTGGGATGGTATAGCATCTGAAGCATTCCCAGGTTTACAACTCTTAGTAAAACAGGGTATGCACCAAAGTTCATGGGTGGATGCGTAGGTACACCTACGCTCCACCAAAGGAACCGTTCCCTAGGGCAGAGTATTGCAAGGCAGTGACTTGCGCTCCCTTGCATTACTCCAGATTTACGAAGCCATGAAGAGCCACCAAGGTGGCTTAGCGTTGCTCAGTAAATCTCACTGAAGCCCTTGCGTTGCCTTGCGCCACCTTGCGTGATGCAATGGCAACACAAGGGCTTCGTACATATGAGCCCAAGGATCTCATCAGGGCTATAACGTTCAATTAAGTTTGCGTTATATAAAACTTTATAAATCAATCAATCAATCAATCAGGTTTCTTATATAGCACGACTACTCGCCCGTGAGGGTCTCAAGGCGCTAAGGGGTAAAGGATCTGCGGTTCAGTCAAAGAGCCAGGTCTTGAGGTCCCTTCTGAATTGCAGCAGCGATGGTGATTGCCTGAGGTGCAGAGGCAGGGAGTTCCAGGTCTTCGCAGTGAGGTAGGAGAAGGATCTTCCCCCATCCGTGGTCTTGCAGATCCATGGGATGGTGGCCAGGGCCAGTTGGGCATAGCGGAAATGTCTGGTGGTAGTGTAGAAGTAGAGGCGATGGTTTAGGTATGCAGGTCCGGCGCTGTAGAGAGCTTTGTAGGCATGTGTAAGGCGCTTTAAGGTAATTCTTTTGTTGATAGGTAGCCAGTGACGGTCTCTCAGGTGGCTGGTGATGTGGCTGCGGCGAGAAATGTTCAGGATGAGTCTGGTGGAGGCGTTCTGGATGTTCTGCAGTTTCTTTTGGAGTTTCTCGGTGGTGCTGGCGTAGAGTGCGTTGCCGTAGTCAAGTCTTCTGCTGACGAGCGCATGGGTGACCGTTTTCCTGGTCTCGTCGGGATCCACTTGAAGATCTTACGAAGCAGGCAGAGCGTGTGGAAGCAGGAGGATGAAACTGCGTTAATTTGTCGGTTCATTGAGAGTGAGGAGTCCAGGGTGATGCGGAGGTTTCTTGCGTGGTCCGTGGGTGTGGGGGGGTTTCCAAGCACTGCGGGCCACCAGGAGTCGTCCCATGTGGCACTGATTTAAATATATGCAAATTAAGTTATACAATGTTCAATTGTCTAGTGGCACACACTGCATAAACCTTCATGGCTGTATGTAAAGCCACATTCGGGGGCTGTGGTGTGGCGTGGGTGTGAAGATCACTGCCTCAATGGTGGCACTTCCTATATTACTTTGGGTTGGAAAAGGAACAACTCTTCTGGGTATTTGCGCGCTTTAGAAGCAATAATAACATAACTCTCCCACCCCATGACGTGGCATGTGTTTTGTGATTGCATCTCCCATCCAAGGGGTCTGGAGCATTCCTGGGACATTTTATACATCTTCTTTGTTAGACCTGGTATCCTTCGCATGGTTTCCCATGTCTTTTTGCCTCTACCTCCTGTATTTTTGTTTGTGTGCTGGACTTTGTTTTTTTTAACCCTGGGCGGAGTTCACAGAGTTGCACTACGCAGAACACCACGAAGTGCAAAAAAAACTCTGTCGCACTATGCAGAGCTCCGCGAGCGGCGGAGTACGATAGAAAAATGCCGTTCGCGGTGATTGCACAGTGCCGGATGCTTGTCCGCACTGTGCAATCATTGCGAACGGCACCATGCACAGTGCAAGCGGTCCCTGCTTTCCTTTTCTGCCACCCGAGTAGATTTTTACTCAAGCGGCAGCTTTCTCAACGCGAACGGGCAGTTTCTCAACGCGAGCTGTCGCGAGCATATGCGACCACTCGCAATGAGAAACTTGACCCCCCCCCGCGTTGAGAAATCTCGCCAGGATGTTGATTTTCCATGCTCGCGCTCGCCAACTTGATGTTGACGATCGCTAACGAGGAGAAATCTCGCCGGGAGGTTGATTTTCCTCGCTTGCGGTCACCAACTTGACGTTGACAAACGCGAGCAAGAAAAAAAACTCCGCTCCGCAACGCGAAGCGGAGTTTTTTGGAACTCCGCGATCTCCGCGGAACGCAGAGTGCAGAAAATTCCGCAAACTCCGCGAGCGGAGCGAGTTCACCGCCCAGGGTTCATTTTTTTGTATACTCTGATACCACTACTGATAAAGTGCAAGTCCTCACTGTGTAAATTATTATTGGGATTGATTATCCATGACTGGCATATTTGTTTTACTGGTAAGTCCCTAGTAAAATGCACTGTGGGTGCCCAGGGCCTGTAAATCAAATGCTACTAGTGGGTCTGCAGCACTGATTGTGCACCCACATGAGTAGCCCTGTAAACATGCAGTCTTTGTGGGTGCAGTTTTAAACTGCCATGTCAACATGGCAAGAGCTCCCACTTGCCAGGAACAAACCTTCCCCTTTACTACATGTCAGGCACCCATAAGGTAGGCCCAAGGTACCCCCATGGGCAGGGTCCCATTGTATGTGAAAGGTAGGACATTTACTGGTGTGTTCTACATGACTTTTCAAAAACAGAATGAGGCAACACAAAAAAAGGGAAATGGCCTTACATTCGCATTTTGCTCAATATCAAAAAGTCTAAAAGGTCCCTCTTTCACCCCACTTCTAGCTATCATGAAAGCAAAACTTCTACCCACTCTAGCATATGGAAGTGAAGTTCAGCATGGGAAAGACGCTGCGACGCTGGATAGCCTCCAAACACGAGCATATAAAAAAGTATTTTCGCTTCCACGTAATGCCTCACCGGCGCAGGTCCGGTTAGAATTTGGGCTACAACAGCAACAGCTGCACAGAAGATATGTCACAATAAAAGCCTGGTACAAAGTCTGGCGCAACCGAGAAAACTAGATCAACAATGCGCTCTGGAACGCGTTACAAGGTGACCCACAGTCTGCCTACTCCGAGTATCTTCAATCATCTTTACAGTCCACTAATATGGTAGACCTTTGGCAGCAGAATCTTCCATTTACCACATTTCAGCAAATCCTGAAGAAGGAGGCAAAGCAACACTCATTATTGGAGGATAAAGCCATCCTAAGCAAGCGAGCCCACGCATGGATGGTCCTGCAATCCTATATAAAATTGCAACCAGCGTCATATTTGGGTCAGCCTTTTTCTTCCTATTTAAAGTCCAAGTTTTTAGCAATAGACTTTGGTAAATTGCCATCGAATGCAGACCAGCCAAGTTGGAAATATCAGGGCCCAAAGTCATGTAGTCTTTGTGGATCACCAATACAGGATTTTATTCACTTAGTTTGCATCTGCCCAGCTGTAAGCCAGGATCGCCGGAAATTGCTAAAGGGACCATTCAACGCGAGAGGCATTCGTTCTGCAATATTAAAATGTCTCGATCTGGAAGATCCACAGCTCAACTGTCGTTTAATAAAATTTTTAACCAATCACGAGGAAGAATTGAAACAAGGCTAGTGGCCTGGCAAAACGGCCAGCTTTTTCTGTCCACCAAGTTAGATCTGTGAAAATATAACTAATAAATTAACTATTACTGAACATAATATCATATAATGTTAAGAGAGTAGCACAATGGCATTTTAGATACCATGTTTTATGTACTCGTCAACTCTTATCATATGCCTTGTTTATTTGTAACCGGATGTAGAGCTAACATCTGTGATAAGAAATTGTTTTTCTCTTTTTTAATAAGCATAGCAACATTTTTGAATGTACATTTTAATGGTGCTATGCATCGTGACTTATTGGCACATTGTTATGGTTTTAATTAACTAAACAATAAACTTTATTCTGATTCTGATTCTGGTGTGTTCTACATGTCCTGATAGTGAAATACTGCCATTTTCGTTTTTCACTATTGCAAGGGCTATCTCTGCATTGGGTTATCATTGGAGCTGCCATTGTAACATCTGACAAGTGTAACATTCAGTTGGGAAGAGATAGTTAATTGGAGTTTGTACTCCCTGAGCTCAGAATTTAAAAATACATCTGTTAGTGAAGGTGGTTTTTAAATTGTGTGTTTGAAAATGCCACTTTTAGAAAGTGGTCATTTTCTTGCCTTACCATCCTGTGCCTCTGCCTGTCTGTGGAATTAACGTCTGGTTAAGACTGACAGCTGGGTTGTTTGTGCATTCACTCTAGACAGTCACACAAAGGGAGATGAGGTGTCCCTTCAATATCCTGTTGGCCCATCATCAGGCCGATGGGCCTTCCTGAGCTAGGGTAGTGGGAGGAGTTGTCACCGACACCTTAAAAGGGCTGTGCCTGGCCTCTCAAAATGCTGTCTCTGCCCTCCTGTAGTGTGTCTGGAGCCAAGGCAGGAGCTTGTAGACAACAAAGATTTTCCTTTGAAGTATGCCGACTTCAAAGGCCAAAAGGGGTATAAGTATTGGACCTGTAACTCTACATCTTTAGAACACTTCTGGACTGAGGACTCGGCCAAGAAGAAGAGCTGAAGAGCTGTCAGGAGGAGTACTGCCCCTTTGCGGTGTTACTTTGCTGGGTTGGCCTGCAGTTGCTGCTTCTGTATGTGGGCAGTGAAAGAAATGGACTTTGCTTTCTTGTATCCTGCTTTTCCAAGGTTCTCCAAGGGCTTGTGTGTGATTGAACTCCTGTTGGAAGTCTCAGGGCCATCAAAGACTTCATCTGCAGCATCTCTGAACTCCACTGCTGGGAGTTCTGACCTGCCAAGTGGTGACAATTCCAGTTCTAGACCCTTGGAGGTGGTTCTGCTGCTTCAAGACTTGAAAATCCATGCATTGCCCTTCCAGCACAGTTTTTCCTGCCGCAAGCTTGCCGTGCGGTTGAAAAACCAATGCATCACCACAGTGCGGTTGAAAAATCGACGCAGTGCTTGTTCGCAGACCGAAGAACCACAGCAACTCGAATCCAGAGCACCAACTCTCCGCCGTCCGAGACCCCCGCTTTGACTTCGATGCACGCCCTGCTGTGTGGCTGATGGAATCGAAGTATCACCTGTCTGCAGGAGTGGAAATGGATGTAGCGCCTGTTTCGCTGCCGCATCACCCCACAGCGCCTGGATTTTCTCTCACATCGCACCTGTGCACCAAGTTTCCAACATATCGCCCCACCAAAAGGAGTCGCCTCTGGAAATCAACGCATCGCTTCTCCTCGCAGTAAGGAATTGACACAACACTTCCCCCACGTGCAGCAGAACTGACGCATCCATTCCCCTGGGACTCAAGAACCGACGCATCGCTGTGTTTTCTGATGCTTTCCTCCTTTGTGGCTGTTTTCGACTTGGATTTTGATGCATCAAAGGTACTTTGCATTCAAATCAACGTATCCATAGAGTTCTATGGACAGAATTGCTTAAACCTTTTAAAAGTGATTTTCTTAGATATGTATGTTGGTGGATTTTTGTTGTTTTGGTCTTGTTTGGTTTAGATAAAGATTTTTTATTTTTCTAAACTGGTGTGGTGTCCATCTGTAGTGTTTTCACTGTGTTACTGTGTGTGTTATGTAGAAATACTTTACACATTGCCTCTGAGATAAGCCTGACTGCTCATGCCAAGCTACCAAGGGGGTGAGCAGGGGTTATCTTGGGTGTGTAACTCCCTTACTAGAAAGAACGGTCCCTAATTGGACAGGGTGTATACCACTGCCAATTAGAAACCCCCATTTCAAACTCTCTTTAAGGTTCATCTTGGGTCATGCTAACTCTGCTTTCTGTGTAGGGTGGTGCACAGGTAGCTCATCACGCCAGGACATTTCTGCCTCTTAATGTTTCTGTAATGAGGAACACAGGGAAAGTTGTCCCCTCGTTTGTTTCAGGACACACTCACATGCAAATAAGGAAATACCCAGTTTACATTTCATAGGAGGCAATTTTACCCCATACTACATATATTGCAGAAGGGGTCGTGTAAGCATCTGCAGCTCCATCTCTAATACCTAGAACCTTTCAGTGTGCAGTTTAATTACCGTAGAATCCAGGTAAAAAAGAATGGCTTTATAAATGTCACTGTTAGGGATTTCATTGTTTCATAAAGCTAGATAAATTTCTAGTAGTCTATGGCTTTCACACTGATCGTAGGAAGCACGTTTTTTGTAAAATATGGTTGCTAATATGAAAATGTAAAGAGTCGCAATCGTTTATGAAAATGAGAAAACCTTGTGATGCAAAGCACTCGACCAAGTAAAATTAGCATGCACTACCATATTAACATTTAATTTTGAACATAAAATGAGAACATATATCAATGAATCAGTCACCACTGTAAATCAGAATATAATAAATACATATTTTAGTGCTGAGCAAACTTATAAATCTCTAGGTAAAATCCTAAAAATAGATCTTCTCAAACAAACAGATCTTCTCCATTACCCAGCACACTTAGAAATTTAACAAGAACACTTGATACAAAATAAAGCAGAATACGGTGCATTTCAGAAACAAAAACAGCATGTGTTAAATATTTTGGGTTCATAAATAAGAAGTGTTGTGGAAAAAGTGTGAACAGTATAAAACCAAGCAACGCACAAAATAACGTTAATTGCGATAATATACTTACAAAAACCAACGTGTAATTAGCTTTGTAAGGCTCTGGCCTTGAGTGTTTTAACCACAGCAAGGTCAAAAATGCCCTCGAAATATAAAACCACATTTTTTTAATATGAAATATCTCTTTTGATAAAAAACAAAAGCACCATAAGTTATAAATTGCTTTTATACATCAAATAAGTGACTCGTTTCACTTGAGATTTGTAGGTTAATAAGGTGGGCACATACTTTTGATGTCAAGTAACTAGGAATTATTTAGGATATGGTGGGTGGGTCACGATCCAGTTGGGGTGGCGAGGTCACTTGCATCAGCATGCCCAGTGGCAGCCCATCTGGAATGCATTTTTGCCAAAAGTACTAGCTCAACCAAACAGGAGCACTTACAGCTAAAATGTATGCTGGGTATTGTGGCGTGTCAACATTTCAGAAACAAACGCCCTAAAGTAGGTAGGTTAGTTTCAGAAATACATAAGCCAATGTCCCTTATGCGCTGGGAGCTTTTGAGCTGGGCTTCAGGTATACAGTTTTCATTTCCTGTTTACATTTTAAATTCAGTCTCCAAATGCATTTTATAGTGCCCAGCAGATTGTGTGACATCAGACAGTCAAGTAACTAAATCAGAACAGGGGTGGCTCCTGTGTTGGAGCGGAGGAGCATCACCCCACTTAAATTACCCTCAAAGAGGAATAATAAAATGGTAATTGATTACCATTTTATTTTTCATCCTCCCGTCCTGAATGGAGGGTCAGGACAGGGGTGGGGCCGCTGGTGAATGGCAGCAGCAGGGATGAGGGTGGGCTGATTGTGCACTTTTCTAAGCGCGCATCTCCCTTTGGCTGGCCGTCTTGCGATGGCCAGCCACACATGCGCACTTTGAAACCTTACTTAGATATAGTAAGAGCAAGGCTCTAGTGTGCTTGGGGGTGGCGAGTGAGGCTGCTCCCTCCAATGAGGGTGCTGCTCTCACAGCATGAGAGCAGTGCCAAGATTGGTGCCCACACTGCATCCAGTTCCTGAGAAGAGCTCCGAAGCGGAAGATTTAGGACATCAGTTCAGCTAAGTTTTTTTAATATTAACATTTGCATGCATGCTACTCCCCCCCCCGTAGCTGCCAGCCGCCACTGAATCACAAGAATACTTTCCTTTCTTGAGAGATTACATAAATCTGCTCTCAATCATTCATTCATTCATAGTTTCTCACTTGGCAACAATAAACATGCACCTATCTTCGGTAACCCTGGGCGTAGTACTAGGCTACGCTCGCGGAGCGTACGTAGTTTACGCTACTACGCGCTACGCGAATTGCATGTAGCACAGTGCAAAACACGTAGCGTAGCGGGCATTTTTTGCTTGCTCGCGGTCCTCAACGTCAAGTTGGCGACCGCGCAAAATCAACATCCCGGCGAGACTTTTTCCTCGTTTGCGATCAGCAACATCAAGTTGCCGATCGCGAGCGTGGAAAATAAACCTCCCGGCGAGATTCTCAACGCGGGGAGGTCAGGTTTCTCATTGCGAGTGGTCGTGTATGCTCGCGACCGCTCGCGATGAGAAACTACCAGTCCGCGTTGAGAAAGCTGCCGCTCGAGTACAAATCTACTCGAGCGGCAGAAAACGACCGCTTGCACTGTGCAAGATGCCGTTTGCAATGATTGCACAGTGCGGACAAGCATCCGGCACTGTGCAATCTGTGCGAACAGCATTTCCCTACCGCACTACGCAGTTCGCGTAGCTACGCGTATCTTGCGTAGTGCGAAGTGCACTTCGCGTAGCTACACGTAGCGCTACTACGCAAACTACACCCAGGCTGGACTGTTCCCATGAGGCACAGGGTCAGACTGATTTGCATATGGCCATGTCTGAACTGGGGTGGTGGAGTGAGCTAAAGAATGATGATGGATTAAACCCAGATCAGTTGACTGGGGGTGAGTGTTTGATTTGCTCTAACGCTCCGTCCATCATCCCCTTTGGTATCGCTTTGTTCGCCCTAAGTTGGTAGGGTATGCCCAGACGTGGGTCCCTTGCTCACTTTGCCACTGGATTCAAGATAGCCTGGCTGATGAGGGTTTTGAACCCGAAACCGGTCCCAGGATGCTTGTTTCCGGTCCAGGGAAGACATGGCTTGGCAGTTCGGGCTGGACTGTTCCCATGAGGCACAGGGTCAGACTGATTTGCATATGGCCATGTCTGAACTGGGGTGGTGGAGTGAGCTAAAGAATGATGATGGATTAAACCCAGATCAGTTGACTGGGGGTGAGTGTTTGATTTGCTCTAACGCTCCGTCCATCATCCCCTTTGGTATCGCTTTGTTCGCCCTATGTTGGTAGGGTATGCCCAGACGTGGGTCCCTTGCTCACTTTGCCACTGGATTCAAGATAGCCTGGCTGATGAGGGTTTTGAACCCGAAACCGGTCCCAGGATGCTTGTTTCCGGTCCAGGGAAGACATGGCTTGGCAGTTCGGGCTGGACTGTTCCCATGAGGCACAGGGTCAGACTGATTTGCATATGGCCATGTCTGAACTGGGGTGGTGGAGTGAGCTAAAGAATGATGATGGATTAAACCCAGATCAGTTGACTGGGGGTGAGTGTTTGATTTGCTCTAACGCTCCGTCCATCATCCCCTTTGGTATCGCAGGGTTAATCTTAGGCAACACTTTGCTGCAGGTAAATATGTGATTTCATTCTTCTTACAAGTCAGGTTGAAGTTGTTATAAATTCACTGTTTTACAGATACATCATTTCAGTGATCAATACTGTGTGTTTGCCATATCAAAGTGCATTTACAGGAGCGATAAGCGGTGGAAAGCCCTTTGAATTCCCAGAGAACGTTCGATAATCCAGTCCCAAGACGTTTGAAGCACAGTGCTTCTGTTGCATTTAAAAGCTTCATGTTGGAAATTACCGCCTTTTGCAGTTTGACTGTATTTGTTAGCTTAGAACTCTGTACACTTTCTCCCTGCTAATCAGTCGTAAAGTGCTTGTGCTCCGCATTAAACATGATGAAATTGGTACACAACTCAATTGGCATATTTAACCTACCTAGAAGTTCCTAGTATATGGTACGAAGTGCACCCAGGGCCTGTAATTTAAATGTCACTAGTGGGCCACAGCAAAACTTGTGGCACCCACGGCAGTGACACCACCAACCAGACCACAGGCCTACTATTGTAGCCTAGCAGAGCCGTTTTAAAACAGTCAAATAGACCAGTCAAAATAAACTCATTTGACAGGCCTAACCTTGTTTTTAATTACTAATTAATCACCCCTAAAGTAGGCCTTACTGCCCAGAAAGGCTAAGTACATGGTACTTAAAAGTAGGATATGTAAAAGTTGAATGATCCAGATGTTCTTACAGTGAGCAAGCCTAAAAGCCACTTTAACTGTGGCAAAGCTGGCTGTTTCCATAGAGAGCCACCGGATTATATTATTACACCCTATAATGCTACTTTTGGGTTAGAAACAGCTAGAGAAATGTTTCAAGGACTCTTTTTAATTCAATTTAATGGTAAAGTAAAATTTTATTTAACTATTAAGGAAAAGGTATTTTAGAAAAATTGCCCTTTCCCTGCCTAAAGCCTCTAAAACCTATTCTGTAAGTATTCCAACTGTCACCTGGCCACTGATGCCTCCCCTGTAATAAGGCGTGAATTTTTCCCTGGGCAGGCAAAATGGGCCTTGGGTGTTGGGAGGAGTTCCTTGACTTAAAAGGAGGCATACCCTGTCACAGGCAGGTGTAGGTCACGCCTGGGCCTTCCCCCTCTCTTGTCATGCTGGTCAGGGTGAAATCAATCCCTGTGGGAGCAGGAGCTGCCCCAGGACGTGTTTGGAGTGACCACAAGGCAGGGGTTGCCCAGTTCCATAGCCACGCCTCTGGGTGGGCACAAGAACCTCTGACAGGGAAATAAACATTCTGCCATATTGGATTTACGGAGAGAGGGCACTGTGAGATAGTTTAGAGCAAAACCCACAGCAAGTGCTTCAAAAATGGGTAGGGTCAACCCTGAGAACCTTTATTCTGCAGGTTAGGGAGTTGCCAGGAGTTTGGTACTGTTCATAAATGTGACAGCTCCAGTACCCTTCTCAGAACACTGCTGGACATGAAAAAGATTCAGTAGAGGACTGCCCTGCTGTCTTAAGAGCTGAGAAGACTGAACCTACTTTTCTTGTACCCAACTCTAAGGGTCAGAAGGCCGACCTCATGTTTGGGCTACAGAAACACAACAAGCTTCAAGAGAACGTTTTACTGCATTCCCATTTGACCAATTTCAACTGGGCTTGCCCTGGACTCTACTGCTGGCCTCTGCTGGAGTGAGTCTTGACCCTCAAGTGCTGTACCCAAGGTATTGGACCCTTTATTGTAGTCAAAGTGTCTGAGAGATAGGGTTTATGATGTGCCAGGAAGTGTGGCGCCTTGCTCTGTTTGCGTTATGTATGTAACTAAGTATGTAGCACGGTGCAGCCAGGATAGGGGAGATACCCTAAAACCCCTATGTCTGTGTGGGCAAAACCCGCACAATTAGAGAGAAACAAGATTCCCGGGCACACGTTATTGGGTAAGCATGCTACTACGCAAAGTCTTTGTTATCACAGTTACTCTCATAGATGGTCCATTCAAGATTAATAGGAATTTTTCAATTCATTTAATATTTAACATTGGCAGACACAAACAGCCAACACGTGTTTCGTCACAATGGGAGGTATCCCGTGACTTCTT
The DNA here is from genome assembly GCA_963921515.1 of Calotriton arnoldi. Lineage (NCBI taxonomy): Eukaryota > Metazoa > Chordata > Amphibia > Caudata > Salamandridae > Calotriton > Calotriton arnoldi. Next base: position 2,084,570 of record CAWUFW010002071.1, on the reverse strand, counting down.
CAGGGCTGTTTAACAGAACACGTATGGTGTTTTCATGGAGTCGCCTCGCCGGTGATAATTCCGACCCGGCTGGTCTGGGTTAAGCAACCGAAGAAAAGATGTAAGTAGAAGCCAAAAATCCCCTGTATGGAGATCTTGAATTGAAAGTGCCTGTTAAGTGTTGATCGGCGGATGCGCCGTCAAAAAGAGACCGATAAAGCCGAAATCAAAGCGTACAGCTTGGGGAGCGATTAAGCGGCGGGTGCGCCGTCAATCACAATATTCAGCGTGTGAGCTGATGTCAGAACCAGGCACTGGTCCTCCTCTGTTGCGGAAGACCTCAGGGCCAAGAAACTTGAACTTTTCCCTCTCTGAGCCTTTCCCGCCTAAACCAATGACTTCACCAAGAATCCGTCCAAATGCCGGATTCTGTTGATGTCGAGACCCTTCCTTTGACTCCAACCTACCTCCTAGTTCTGCCGAAGGCTTTTGAAGTGCATATAATTTCTAAGTGCAAGGCACTTTTTGGCCGGGACGAACCTGGTCTTTGTATCCGACCCATGTACCATCGCAGTCAGCCTTAAAATGTAGCCTTGTCCCTGTCTTGTACAACTAGACGACCGCGGTTGGTGCTTAACACTTTTTGGCATTATTTTGTATGCAAAATTTTAAAAATTCATAACTTCGGTTCTATTGATTTGTTTCTCGCGCTCCATCACATTTGGCGATGCAGCGCGAGAAACGAAATTCGTTTCATTTATTTATATGTGTACTTACCTGTAATCGCCCGTAATCCGTAGTCTACTACCCTCCAACCTGCCCCTCCCCCGCCCCACGTCAGCGCCCGGCGGCACTCCCACCACCGACCGCTACTGCACCTCCCCATATTTTAGTATTGCTAGCCGCCGCTGTGTCTAGGGCGTATCCATTCACAGAATCAGTTGCTTCACAAGGTGACTCTGGAACAAGAAATCATTATGGCTACATTTGGGATTGTGCCCATAAATAGTTTAAAACAAAATTGCCAAAAACACTGCAGATAGTAGTTTTACATGGTATTTCACCTCATAAAGTGGATGTGAAATGCAAAGTGTGCGGCCAGCAGCTAGCAAATATTGCTGTGCATGCCATTACCTACACAGTATTAGTGAGAGACAGGCTCCTTATTCAGGTGTTGTCAAGGCCCAGAAAGGACCACAAATATCAGTATTACTCACATGCAAGAATATGTTTGAGGAAGCACAGAATTTAGAAGTCTTTGCTCTAAATTGCCTGAGTCTCTGACACTTAATGAGTACTAATTACAGCATGCGTGCACTATTATGATACCTCTACATTATTCTTTTAAATAAATCAGTTAATAAACGTTAAAGGGTGCAGAACCAGTTAGTAGGCATGAGTCATAAAATGTAGCGACAAGAACTTCTTACAAGCTCTAAATATTTATATAATCTAGCCAATCAGCATAGAAAGAAGATTGCCTGCAGTCTTCTGGAGTAAAGAATCAAGACACCTGCAAAACTGCATTACTTCCATGCCAGAAAGCTACGTTTAGTCCAATCCCTCACATTCTGCCAAAAACAATATAAAAGGCATGACTTAAGATCAACAGGGATTGAGGGTTCTCAGCCATAGAATATAGTGGATTTTTGACTGAATATAAAAGACTCATGGTCCCTATGTAGAGTTGACAAATATGGTGGGTGTCTCATCCACCATATTACCAGTGCTATTGACTATAACGCATTTGTACTCGGCGGGTGGGATATCCAACATGTTCGAGACAAAGTACAAGGCCCACAATCCTCTAAATAAGGCTTCAAGTGTATTGAGTTGAGCTGCGATGTGTTACATTATGTGCAGTGATGGTAATGATATGTCTCCCATTTGCAGAGTGCTGCATACATCATATATGTTTCTTCTTTGCACTAGGGTATGTCAGATACACAACACAAACTCAGGAGATGGGGCACTACTGTATTATAATGCAACATACAGTTTTGGGGGTTTTCTAAATGGAATATGAAATTCAGTTATTTTGATATTGAGGCACACATTGTTCCACAAAATTGTAGTATGTGCAGAAACTTCTCATCCACTAATTTTTTCAAAGATTTTTATTTTTTCATAAATGAAAAAGCAAACGGCGAATGCAGGTTCCTGCCAGGTCCATTGTACACAAATCTGTCTATTTTATTTTCCTTTTGAGGAAACAACTGAAAACATCACTTTCCTTTAAATGTGAGTTTGTCACTAATTATGAAACATAAAGAACAGTCACGAACTGTGCCATTTCCATGTCACACTTTTAGTCGCCTTTCTTTATGAGCCACCTGCCATCATTTTAAATGTTGTCCAGATGACCGTATATTAGCAATAAGCCTAATATTCTACTTCAAGAGTGAGTGTTGCAATATGATTGCAGCAAAATAAAAAGAGCAACTACTGCCCATTATGTACAGCACTAAGGACACCAAACGAATGTATGACGATACAACGCGATCATTTAGATCGCAGTACATTACATCACAGTTTTTACAACGCAAGTCGTTACAACGACTTGCGCTGGAGGGCGCTGGACTTAGGAATAGTATGATTTACTATTCCAACTCCAGCCTACGTAACAGTAGGGAAGGTGTTGGAATAGTAAATCACACTATTCCTTAGTCTAGAGCGCCATCTAGTGCAAGTCGTTGTAACGACTTTCGTTGTAATGACAGCGAAGTAAGTATTGCGGTGTTTTGACCGCGTTGTAAAGGTCGTTTTCCACACCAAACAATTCTTACATGGGCCGTATTTGCAGACCACACCCTGCCAACCAGACCCAGCAATGGATTCTAAAGTTATTCCTTACACCTCTCCTTCCTCTTCCATCAACAAAAAACCCAGTGCAAAAAGACATATTGCCTCCGTACAGCACAACTATAGTCATTACGCACAACACCAAAACGCATCCGAGATAAAACACGATACAGATCCACAACTTTTCAACCAAGCTTAAAATATGGTGTAGCGTGCGGCCCATCCACCAAAAACACTGTGGCAACTCATCAGAGGCATGATGTGCATATAAATGCTACACTGAATTGCCCCCCACTGGGTACCGAAAAATCACTTGCCAGCTGCATTTCCTCCATCATAGGGATAGTTTCTTAGAGGAAATCCAACTAAAGGATTCAACAAATTTTAAATTTCTTTCAGAAACTGGAGGATTGTCAGTTCCTTCCAAACTCTAAACAAGAATTGGCAATGCATTAGGTTTGGCTTTTGAATGCACTATCAACCCAGACCAAAAATCCATGTAGGTTAATGGCTGCCAGAGATAAACGCCATAAATTATCTAATTATCTAAGACACATTAATAGCATTCCAATGTCATGTGTGTGTCCCTAAAAGGTCAAGCTCAGGCAGCTGGATAATTAAAGAAAATTATCACAGCTGTGTGGAGGGCACGCACTTTTTTTGTGGAAGCACACAACTACTGCTTAATCAACTCATGCACTCCTGGCTCCCAGCATGTGGGCGGAGCCAAAGCCACTCTCCTCGTGATACATGATTGTCTGGCGACAGCTGCGCTGTCAAGCTAGTCCGCAATGAGGCCCTCAGACAGCGTGGCATCCCCAAGCTTTATAAATTATGAATAAAGTAAGTGTCATAAAGGTGCCAGGAACCAGCAAATTAGTGTATATGCAATAAAATAAGTGTATTAACAACTGGCTGTTATCTGCGCCGGACAGTCGCCATCTTCTCACACCCTCCTACAAACACCATTGCTCACGTGCATGTGCTCTCAGCAGCTTCCGCCCGCCACGCGCGCGAGGCGTCCGTCTCTCCTCAGAGCCAACTCCGGGCTCTTATTATGTGCTTCAGCGACAAATGGTCCATAATGAAATATCCAAACAAGAGTGATTGCTGCGTGTTTGTAATGAAAACTTAATGATCCCGTGTTTTATTGGACGGGGACGTTTGTTTAGGCAGTTTGCATTCATTAGGATATTAAACCTGGGGAAAAAAATTAAATTGCTCACTTTATTCTGGTTAAGCACCTCTTGTGGGAAAATGTGCTCTGCAAAATAAAGAAAACGAACACGAGGCATGGAGTAATTGAGGGAACATATTGCACTGCATTAAAGCAAAGCTGCTGGCCAGAGTAAGGCCAGCAGGGACCTTGAAATGGAGCTGGGGGTAACACACATGTTCCTTATTGCCTGTGCTTCATTGTTGCTTGTTATCTGGCTCTCTAAGCACTATACTCTTTTAGGTCTGAAGCGCACGTACCAGTATATTTTCGACCGGATGCAGTAAATACCACCCAACTCAAAATTCTGACCCCTATGCAAACATGTGTAAAACACCAACTCACTCATAATCAGGGTTTATAAAGGCACTTTAGTGCTTTTCTAAGGGCTATAACAGTGGAAAGTTGGCAAATCTAAAAAAGATGGTGTTTCAGATCCTTGGAGCATAGACCACACAGCATCCATCATTACCTAAATGTCTCCCCTAGTACCTGTGCATAAAGAATATTGATTATGACTAGATTAAAAATCAAAGCTGTGCCATACTCTCAGTGGAGGGGACTAAGGAAGAAGGGTAGAATAGACTGGGCTGGGCTAGTCACCTTTTAAAGGGATGTGGAACATGAGCCAAGTAGCAAACAGTGGCTAGTCCTCCTTGAGTAAGAGACACTTTGGGAGTACAAATAGTTTAAAACCACAACTAGTTATCCTATGCCAATGCAATTGACAATATTGAAATATATGATATTTAGGGGCCGATTACGATATGGACTGTAAAGGCTCCGACCTGCGGTCCGAGCCTTTAGAGCTGCTTCGTAATGGGCCGGGCGGTTTACTTTCCGACCGCCTCAATATGTTGGAGGCGGTTGGAAAGTAAACCTGCCGGTCATTCCGGCTGGCTTCCGATGGGCTCGGAGGGCCCGTCCGCCAGTTGGAAGCCAGCAAGTAATCTCAAGGGTGGGTCTTTCCGCCCTTGAGATTACGATCACGGTTTCCCACATGGAAACCATGTTGGAAAGCATGTTTGGGGGCCCACAGCAGGGCCCCCTTTGGTTCACAGCCTCTGGTTGGAGGCCGAAGGGGCCCCCTCTTGATCCCTGCACCTTATGGCAGGCACCTTGAGGTGCCTGCCACTGGGTGCAGGGATGAACCGCACCTCCTATTTCACTATGGGAGCATGCATTACTGCCGGTTTACGGCCGTAATGCATGCTCCCATAGGGAAATATAAGAATGCAACCGAACAGTGTTCGGTCACATCCTAATGAGGCGATCGGAACCGCCGACCAGTTGGTCCAATGACTGAGTCATGACGGGCAGAGGTGATTCCACCCAACATCATAATAACCCCCTAAGTCAAATATCAGTAACTAAACAAAGTATTGAAAGAACTTCAACAGGCAACTAAAATCAGATGTGATAGAATTCAAGAAAATTATAAATGATAAAGTTGAAAATATTAGGAACAAATGAGACACAATTATAACTAGTGAGATATTTTGAACAAGGCCGACATTAAATTAACAAAGTTACCGAAGAAAATCTATATAACCACAGAATCAAGTGGCAGTAGTTCTTTGGAATAAAGTATAGAAACAGAAGCAGAAATTAAGGGCCTTTTTCATGAGGATGGAGCAGACTTTGATCCCATTATTTCAGGATAAGGAAGACTGCCTAAAGTGAGAAAACCCAGTGAAAAGTTTGCTAGTGAATGAAGGGACATTACTCATAAGAGGAGATAAGGTTTAGAGGAAATCTGCTTCCTTGGTTAAAGTTCTGTGTCCAACACTTGGCTGATAACGGTATTATTGTTAGCAAATCATCTAATCTCCAAGCCTCTAAAATTGTAAGTATGCTTGCTTTGTAAGGCAGAAGTAAATGGGTGAAATGTAATGAAATCATACAATTCAAAGGTGTTAATCTCCAACCAAAGTACGCGATCTATTACCACCTTCCACCGCCCTGATTGGCACATAGCACTTATTCCAAGCGAGCTAGGTTTGTGCTTCATAAACAAGATTAAATGCAAAATGTAATATGTATCAGTTTTACAAAACGTGATACAAAAGGGATATCTTTTGTACTATTAATGCTTGAAACTACACTTGATTTGGTTACATGTTTTGGAATTTTAACATGTTTTTGTTCAAAAAAGAAAAACTTTTTTGTTAGTTCGTGATATTGTAGGGGAGCCTGAGAGAGTTTTAAAAGCAGAGTCAATTTTTGCCTCCTTGTTATAACTATATTTTGAGCCTCTACGTGCAGAGAGATTAGTGCAAGTTAGCTTACAAACAGTAACCTTTTTCGAGGAGTACTCAGTACACAAATTTCACAAAAAGTGACCACTAAGTCATATGTATATTTTGCGGAAGTAAATCCTGACCATTTGCCCGTTGACAAAGGCTGTGCAGTTTATCCTATAAATGCAACTATTAGCTGTGTTTTAATTATACCAAAACGTATCCAAATTAATAGGAATCCTTCTTCCCATATTAGAAATAATTAGATCAAATCTTTGATAAATACACTTCAAAATAATAGGTTTGATGAGCACCTGAGAACCCTTTTACCTAATCATGCCCTGTAATACAGCTGTTTTGCACACAGCTGATTATACACAAGGCTCTCAGATGTCTAATAACTGCTGGCATTGCGTCCTTCCTTCTTGGAAACCATTTTCATTTACTTGGTAGCTATTTACAGTAATTGATACCTCACTTTGTTTTTATAATAAGGTTACAGGGTGTTTCCTTTAAAAAAAAAAAAAAGTTAAAACTGCCCATGCCAGGATTAAGAGTATGGAGTCTACTTCTCAACAGATTGTATAGCAGCATTCCACATGAAGAAGAGATTGAGGCAGTTCAGTTGTAGTCACTGATAAGAGAGTTAATGGACAATTGTTTAACTACTTATCCAATGGAGCAGAAGAACAGCTTTAATAGCTTGTTTTTATACAATATGAGTAGAATTGTATGGTCTGACATGTAATGCTTCCTATGCCAATATTTCCATGACGCATTTTAAAGAAATGCTTATGCTGTCCAATGAGAGATCGTTAAGTTGTATCTGAAAATTGATGCCACATTTGTTGTAAGGTCAGGAACACTTGTTGAATGGGTGAGATGGGTATCTGCAAAAGGTGACAATCATCTCACCATGAAGCCCCTTATGATGCATAATCTCTTCCCTCCAATGCCTCTTTGATACTATACATAATTTTGTTTCCTTCCTTTATGTAATTTCTACTTCACCCCCTGCAAATTTGTTAAGCTTCCGTGTAATTCTTGCTGCCATTTCCTTTTTTTTTTAATCAATGTATCTCTTACATTGCCCTTCCGCCCATACCTGTTCCATGGTTTGCTATGTACTAGCCCATTACTGTTAGCGCACTGTGGTGTAACATAAGCCCCCACAGCCCCTGTGGTGTGCGGAGGGGGCCCGAGCTCCAGGGGGCCCCCTCAGCAAAAGTGGTAGGCGGTGCTCCGGGGATGGGGGGCCCCCTTCATGTACTTTGCAGGGGGGGGGCTCAAGTTTCGTTACGCCACTGTTAGCGCACCTTTTCTAATGTTCGCTATTGCTAATTCTTTCAATTGATTATTCTTGCTGATGTTATTCTCTGTTTTATGCATTGTTTCTGTCACTCCCCCCCGCACATGTTTTCATTACCCAAACTGTTGTATTGTGATACAACAGGAATGTGCTGCCTGGTTCATGCTTAGTAAAATTGTACAAATGCAAAAACACATACTGAACTAATTATGTTCAAATATTGGATTAGTATTGTTCGTCTCGCCATTAGATGTATAATATCTTAATGTCGGGTAAAAGGTATACCTTTTATGTATGACAGAGATCCCTTACAAGGAGATTGATTGAAGCAGATTTGTACCATATAAAACTGAACCTAAGCATTTGTTGAGAGTAGGTAGCTATCAAACCTTAAATACCACTAAGTCTACTCCTTAGACACATATTGAAAAGTGATAATATTAGAGAGTTTGGTCCGATAGCAAACACATGAACAATGAGCCCTAGAGCTGTAGCGTGGCAAATTATTTAGTATAGCTAAAGAGAAGATGGATCGGCTGGATTTTGAGAAATTGATTGCTCCTAGGTAAAAGAACGTAACAATCAGTCCTTTGATGTTTATAAATAGCTATAATGTGCAAGTTTAAGAAATGCTTTTTTTATTAAGACACAGTTGAGGTTGTTAAAAGAGCATTCTAGCGTAATTTTAGGCCTGGGCGTGAAATTCCACTCCACTCGTGGAGTTTGCGGAGTTTTTCCCACTCCGCAAACCACTAGCGAGGAAAATCTTACTCCAGACCACCTCCCGGCGAGATTTCTCAATGCGGGTGGTCTCTGACGGTCACTACCACTTGCGTTGAGAAACCTTCCATTCACGTGGAGGACGCTGCCGCTTCAAGTAGAACATCTACTCAAGCAGCAGAAAAAAGCATTGCCCTCTTGCACTGCACATTGTACCATTCGTGCAGATTTGACAGCTCGGGACAAATACCCGGAGATAAAAATCTGCGCGAACGGCGCAATGTAATGCACTCCACCACTTGCGGAACTCCGCGTAGTGCTGCAGAGTTTTTACGCGGAACTCCATGCACTCAGCCCAGGCGTACATCATTTAAGGATTCATGGGCTGTGCACCAAACCCTTTTGTTTTTCAGAAACAAACTTCAAAAGTGGGAGTTTGGCATTAAAAACAAAAAACTAATGATCCCTACACCCTTGGAGTTTTCTCACAGGGTGTGGGGTGCATTTTTCTTTTTTTCTGACAGATATTGCCAGGTTTTTCCAGGACCTAATGGACAGGAAAAAAAAACATTAGACCATCCGTTTTAAATAGGGTAGGCGGTCTGATGTCCTTACTCTGACAGCACCTCTTTTGTCAGGACATTGGAGGTGGAGTACCCTGTCCGCCAAACTCTAAATCAGCCTCCATGTCTTATCACACAGGATTGACATCTGCTCCAATTCTGTGGTTATTAGTATACTAATAGAATACAGTTAGTTAGTAAATCACATATGGACATTGCTGACTTCATAAGAAATAGAATAGTAAACAGATAGATACTACTAGGAGACAGCATACCTTTCCCTTTAATTAGGATCTCTGTCATTTAGAACTGTGTCTTTCTCTATAAGTATAGCAAGAAGTGGACTGGCCATGGCTTTTCTACAACAAGCCATAGGGACAGAGGTATCTTGTTTTATCCATTTCCAAGTTCAGTGTGCTTAAGGGTATTTACTTAAATCTGAATGTATTGTTCTTATTGCGATGTGGAATATATGGAATATGTGGATTATGTATCTTTTTTAGGTTGTTGATATACTTTCATACCTTTTTGTAATATTGATACCTCTTAATAGGTTTTAAAAGAAGAAGATGAAGTTACGCTGTGTAGTATATTGGGTGTTTCTCTTCACTTTTTCCACATTGTTGTGGACCAATGGTTAGCTTACAAGAGCAGGATCAAGCCCATTAAAATTGCATCAGGTGATACTATTTGTTGGACATTTTCAGGCAATTGCTTTATTTTGTGGAAGGTAATCAGGCCTGAAAGAGTATCTGAATACCGTTTATCTTCGGGTTAGTGCAACTGAATGTAAAAATACGTTAAGATTTAGTCTGAATGAAACCAACAGAACATATGTTTGGAGATCTGCAAGAAGAAGAATCTGGGCATTTGTTTGCTTGCAGTATCAGTACAGTCAGCAGAGACTGTTGCTTTCTGCTTATCTTTCATTTTGTTTTTTGTTCACTGTGGTAACAGAATGATCTGTGGAGGAAGGCAGACAATGCTCTTTGTTCACAAAAGGTCCTAATAGGGATATGGTGCACTGTCCCACACGACATCGCTCTGCACACTTAGGTCTGTGTGAGGCACACAGTGGGAGAGTGCAGCTTGTCACATCAAATGTTTGAATATGTGCCTGCATTGAAAACAAGATATTCATGAAAAACAGAGCAGCAATTTGAAGCCGCCAAACTGTATTTCACTGTGCAGGTGACATCTGAAATGGTGGTACAGATCGCGCTGCAGACGGGTGCAGTTAGTAAAAGCCCCCGCTTTCAGTTGGATGTCTGGGTGGATTCAGGGGACCCTCTTTCCCCCTCTAAGGGGCTCCATCAGGACGCACACTGTCTGTTGGTGACGTCAGTGTGGGACAATCAGTGTGCCTCCTGAAAGTCTTTTTGCTTCTGTGCCCACATCTGTAATATGAATAAGGTGCATAGCAAAGTAATGCCTTATTTGCATGAGGCAAGCACATTGCAAATGAATGAATGTCCACATGAGATCATACAAGCACATATGTAGAACCAATGCGATCTGCATTACAAAATGGATGTGCAAGCCTCTGTGGCCCTTTCTTTAATACCAAAGTGCTCCACCGCACAGAATGTGTGCATGCATATATGCCCATTGCGATCCCAGGGCACTCAGTGTAACACCACCCAAGAGCGGATGGTCTTTGCTGAATAGTGGATACTCAGTGTACCATTGGGAGAGGCACGACTAGACTTGTGCAATGGCTGTATTTGACTAGTATTCATTGCATTCGGTAGAAGAGACGTGCCTTGCCTTTGCTTTTTGTAGTCGGGAATCAGTTAACACGACAGAATAAAACTGACTTGAGAATGATCTTTCAAAGACATAAACACAGACTGTAGAAACACTTAAATAAAGCAACATAAAACTTTTCACAAGTGTGTGCCAACAGAGAGGTTGCCATCACTAAGGACCCATAACTTTGTGGCAGGCGCGGCGCGTGGTAGGAGTGCCGGTCAGGCGGTGACGTGGGGCGGGGGAGGGGCAGGGTGGGGGTAGTAAACTACGGATTAAGGCCGAATACAGGTAAGTGAACATTTAAATAAATAAAACGAATTTCGTTGCGCGCACTGCATCGCATTTGGCGATGCAGCGCTCTAATGATATTCGTTTTATTTATTTAAATGTTCACTTACCTGTATTCGGCTAATCCGTAGTTTACCACCTGCCCCTCCGCCCCACGTCACCGCCCGACCGGCACTCCTACCACGGGCCGTGCCTGCTTTGTGGTATATGTAGTCCTTGCATCTTTCGTTTCATTTTCAATCTTTGTTGAGCCCTAAAATAATGGTCGGTTTTCAGTAATGCAATCTCCTTCTATTTAAACTTCGCTGTTCAAGTTTCACTGAAGTAATCTCCTGACATCATGACATTTCACTTTCGATAAAGACTTTCAGAGGAGCGTAACCCTAATAGTTGGTGCCTAGTCTAGCATCATTCTGTGAAAAGGGGAGAGGAGGAAGGAGGAGACACCGTAACCAGAGATGAACGTGGTTTGCTGCTTGTTCTAAGATTTTTTCTGGTACTTGTGAATCAGAAGCGGTTAGGATTTGAGTTAAAAGTTCAGAAAGAGGAAAAATGATAAAACACCTTCTATAAATAGAAAACTTACTTTTGGTAAGAAGTATTTCGTTCGGTAGAACTTCAGTCATCTGAAAACATATCAATAATAAAAAAAATGTGGGTTTGTTTTCAAACACCTTTTATAGGAAGTGGCAGGTGTTCAGTTTTTTCACCTGTTTGAGGGCTGATGTAAATTTACTTGGGGCACCCAATTTACAGCCCAGAACACAAATGCTCACATTACTAAAAAGTGCTGTTACAGCTGCTTCATTTGTCAAGGGTCAGAAACTTAAAGTGGTCCACAGCCCTTAGAGATAGCCCTTACTAAAAATCATGATATGCTGTAGGAGTTAGGACATAAAGATGTTCTCTCATCTTCTGCATTAATTATAACTGTTATTTACCTGTTCCCAATTTGCCAAATTTAAGGTGAATGGATTTGTAAATAGGGATTATGTGCATTGTGGCATACAGATCCAGAACATTGTTGCCTAAATATCATCTGACAAAACAAAAATGTAGGGTTCAATTTAGAATTTGGTGGAGGGAGTAAAGGCAGTCAGGGTGTCGGAGGATGTTATGTCTGTCACTCTGGCCTTACTCTGCCCGCCAGATTGAGAGTTCACAGCTGACCAGGCGATGAACTCTATGGGTTTGTATCAACTGGCATCTCGGTGGTTCAACAAAGCCATTGATAAGTTTGTTGTATGTGTGACATTGGTGATGGATGCTTACAAAAGCGGTGGGCGGTAAACTCCGCTCCACTGGTGGAGTTTTGTCACTAGCGGAGTTCGGCAAAAACACTCCGCTAACCGCCAGCAGAGTGGAGTTCAGTTTACCAGCGCCCACTGGGTGGTTCTGCCTTCATCTTGCTCGAGCTGGCTCTTTTAAGATGGCTTCATTACAGGAGTCGTGTTGAGGGCGGGCCCGTAGACAGGGCCAAAAAGTCCTTCTTCTTTTGTTATTGATACTGCATATGGTGGGAGGAATGGGCCTCCAATCCAGCAGTTTCTTGCTGCTGCACCAGAGCCGACAGGTTCACTCACCAGACCGAGCCATCAGAGTAGCTCTTGACAGCCTTTAACCGCGTGGGACAGAAGAGTGGCACAGGGCAGGAATATGGTGGAACACCCCTTCGACAGGGGCCTGCTGGTGAGTGAGTCCGATAAGAGTCAGTGACAGGGACTGGATCTGCCCGGATAAAAAGAGCGTGCATAGTGGAGGACTGCCACCTCTTGTTACCAATCCTTCTCATACTCTTGCCGACGTTTAGGCCTAGAGGCTCATACAACAAAACACTGTTAAAGAGGGGGAAAAACTTCCTTATGCCTGTTTGTAAAAGCCCAGTATGCCCCACCTGTTTACATTAACAGATAAGAACACTTCATAAAGCAGGCTGCATGTTCCCGAACATAGGCCTTACCTCTGGTCTCCCTGGAAAGGATCACAAAAATCCGAATTCCTTTGCTTTCATCTAACCGACTTCAGTGCGAGGAGCCTAACTAATGTCTCAAGACCACAAAGAGTGAAGTCTGCTGTCTGCCTGATCTTTGTGGGCGCCAACTTTCAAGATGGATTTCTTTTTTCCCCTCAATGAAATGCTTCATTGTATTGCATGTGAAACTGCATTTTAATTTATTATCACTGCCCGATGTGCTAATTTAAAATCGCACCATGGGCATTCATTGTTTTTTCCTTGATGTCTGCTAGCTCAGTGTATTTGTTGGAATGCTCTGTAGCTAGAGAGAGTATGTATGAAGAGAAGTATCCCATTCTTTCATTTTCTTGTTCCACACACTGCCGGGTTCCAAGGGCTGATTGGCATCCCTCTGCCCGTACCGCCTCCCAACCCACGGCAAGTTCAGGGACTACCTTGATTGAAATTCACAGGCTCCTTGGTGCCTCCAATGAATTGCTTCTCTGTCGCCCCTGCATACAATCTATTTTTGTGAGGTGAAGCCGGAGAGGAGGACAAGTTGGAACTCTAACCTTATGGAAGAAATGACAACCGTAAAGATCGCCTAGAAACCCTTACCCAGCTCTTGAACATATCTGATACCAGTTTTACCACAACATTCTCTCTGTGTGATGCCTGTTTTGTTTTTACGTATTGTGTATGGAATAGTCCGAACAGCCTAAGCATACTGTCTCTAATCATTCCTGTTTCTTTAGGTAGAATATGTTTGCTGTTCCCTGTGTAACTAGGCGCTGTTCTTTGTATAGCGATCCCTTTCCGTAAATGTTGTTGCCGCTGCCTCTGGTATGGTGGATACCAGGTACCACCACTAGTGTGAATGTTGTCATATTGCCACCGGCCATTTTATAATTTTTTTTCCCTAATCTGAGTGAGTACATAATCGGTACAGGGGTTAAGGGTTAGACCAGGCCAGGGTGGCATGTGCTCTCGCCTCTGGTTGTGCTGGACGGATGGAATTGCTGCCAGGGAAGCACTATAACTGGTGCAAGTTATAGCATAAGCCCGTCCTCAAGTTGCTGGCACAACAGCCAGCACCTGACGAGAGGCCATGTTCCGCCAACAAGCAGCCCCAGTGTTTCCTCAACAATGAGTCGTCGGCGCAGGCCTTCTGGCATTAAATAAGGGAAGGAAATGGGCACGCAGTCCATGACAACTTCTTCCATTAGCCAAGTGCTTTGTCAAAAGGAAGGGAAATGTTTAAAGCAAATGTAGTTTCTGAGGCTATTCCTCAACGTCACAGAGTGACCAGCGTTTACACACGGTGGGTCAGGGTGGGTGGAACTCCACGGAATCCTTCAGAATTCCGTGGAATTCTGCAGAGTAAAACTCTGCAAGTTCCGACCACCGTTAACTTACACCAAACTTTTGAAAGTTTTATATCTTTCATAAACAAACTCCCAAAGCAGGAGTTTGGTTTGTAAAATGTAAAACTAATGACACCACACCATAGACGTTTTCTTCCATGGTGTTCCATGGAAGTTTTCCTCCATGGTGTTGGGGTCATTGTTTTATTTTTACTGTCCCTCACTGCCAGTTTTTACCTGGCTGTGATGGACGACAAAAAAACCCATTAAAATCTCACCACACACACACACACACACTAAATTGAATTCCTTACCTCCAACTGCCCATTCTCCATCAGGCGATCAGAAGAAGATGTCAGTGACAGAGCCTGAGTAGGCTCCATCAGCAATCTACTATTGGTTGGCCCAGCACTAAATCAAGCACTGGACTAAGATTTTGGAAGTCAGGAGACTCTATTACAACGGTGACGGAGTACCCTCTCTGCTAAACTGCAAATCAGACCTATAGTATCTTAAATATTGTTCATGAAAATATTGCCAGATTAGAGGAAATCTAGGACCCAATGGAGCGATATTAATAAAAGGAAATCTACACCTGATGGAGCAATACTTTTATAAACAATATTTTCGCCACAATATTTATCTCAGACGATATTTTTGATATTGATATTCTGGCATACAGCCAATGCGGTCAGGGGCTGCACATCAAAAGGCACAAAGTTTAATACCGCCAGTCTATTTTTCGATTAAAAATCAGGGACGATAGTTGAATTTAGGTTTTTTTTCCATTTAAATCCTATTGGTGACTTCAAAATCCCATATTTTGATGACATGGAATTTGTTGAATTGCACCCTTTATGTTAAGCAGCCTGGAGAAAAATATGGGTTGACGGATGTGATTTAGATCAGGGGCTCCAATTTTTCAGTCATAGGAGCTACTTATCTTTAAAGAAAATCATCCACGAGCTACTAGTATTATTAGAGTTGGAACAGTGACCACATAAAGCAAGATTACATTAGTTGCCACAATTTGCATGATTGCCAGCAGTTATAACCTCAGTGCATCAGTCACGGTTGCCAACATTATTTTAAAAAATATGCTTTGTCAGTATGAAATGTGTTATGTCTCCTCATGGGTAATATATAACAGCCATAGCTGCTATGCCCATGGAACCAAGATAATAATATTAGTAAGAAGTCTCCACAAAACTACATGATTTATCACTCAAGTAAATTTAAATATTTTTCGAAAACTCAAACCATTTTTCTCCACACGCAAGCTATTTTTGTCCTAAATACACACTTTTCAATTTTTTTATACCCATATCAATGCAACCATGCAAAAGATTCTAATTTAGTAGGCTGGGCTGCACATAGGAGAGCTACATCCAAGAAGCTGCAGATCTACCGATAGCTCACAAGCCACTCATTGGAGAAGCCCGATTTAGACATTCAGGTTACCCGAGGGCTACACGGTACAAGATGACAACACAAATCGGCTATGGAGCGGTTCTGGCACTACTGGACACTAGCAGGAGACCGAGGAACTGTATATGGCAATGTGCCTGACCAGGAAAAATGGTGAAATCTGAAACTGCACTCAGGTGCAAATAAGTCACAAAAAGACTAAAAGAACACCAAGGATAAATTTCCAGATCATGTATTCTTTTTGTGTAAAATAGGAAAAAACTATACTTTTTGACGTCATTAATTGACATCAAATTCTATGAGTCTGATGTTCCTGTGGTTCTAATCCATCGGCAATCAGCTTTAATGTCTCTATTACAAGCGCAGTGGCTGTAAGATGTGAAGAAAGTCCATCCATGACAACTGCTCTCCTCAGTGATGTTCTTCTGTTTGCTTTTTACAGTGTGCAACGATGAGAACCCCTGTGAAGGTCTGAGCCGACATGCAACTTTCCAAAACTTTGGGATGGCCTTTCTAACGCTCTTTAGGGTCTCTACAGGTGACAACTGGAATGGAATCATGAAGGTATGATCATTGTTACAGCTGAGGGGAAAGGGAGGAGATTAATGCAGCTCATTCTATATGAGGTCGTAGTGGGGGTGTACCGTACTCTGTTTGTTCTACATCTTTGAACGGTACCCATTTCCCAAAATGAGGTATCTAGCTTTATGTGTTTTATCTAATTAGTATACATTTCTTTAGGAAAGGCAGATTATCTGGAGCAAAACTTACATTAACTGTATTAAACTGTCAAATATTGTGCCAGATTCACAAATATCTTGCTGTAAATGTATTTTATAGTACTCTTGCATTACTCCAGAATTTCAAGAGTAAGGAAGGAGTATGCAAGGAGTACTCCTGACATACTCCTGGTGTTCAGGCAGCACCCAGTAGAACTACAAGAATAATAAACATCTACTCACTGCAAAACGTGTGTTACTTGAGCCCTCACTGCTGTTATACAACTGAGATCTGCAGACATGCACAAGCAGAGCAAACAAAACAATGCAACACAATAACAAGGTGTAACACATTCTATCACCTGCCTCAAATACCGACGACACAAAGGGAAATCTTATGCTATTTGTTTATTCATTTCATTTTTAAGGTGAGAGAAAATTGTGTGAAGTTGGTCTCAAATGCAATCAGATGCAAAAACATTTTGTAAGATAGGCATCAACTCACGATGTCAAGCAGATAGCCGCAAGGGGCTACATCACTCATAGTGTGCTCCCTCTTTGTGTATCCCTGGCACACTCTGATATTACAGAGGTGGTCACAGAGGCTTGTGCAGCTTCTTCTGTAATACTGATAGCACTGCCGCACATGCAGCGCCAGCACAATCTTGACTGGGTGGTACCTCATTTGCATGGGGAGAGTGGTCCCATGCAAATGAGGGAAGAAGAAAAAGAAAAAAAGCAATTCGTAAAGTGCACCAATACTCAAAGGCATCAAGGCGCTCCAGACTCAAAAACCCAACAGTGAAGGGTAGAAGCAGAAAACTCGAAATACGCTGAACCAAATTATAGAGTGAAAAGCCACGTTTAAAGCTTCTCATGAATAGGGAAATCACTTTCCCCCCGTCTCCCGTGACCTATTACAGACATAGGTACAAGAGGCAGACAGGCCCTTAGGAGACACAGTGAGAGTGCTCAACAAAAAGGTGGCCCATTGTTAGTCTGCTGCCTGAAGGCAGCCCTCCGAAAGGGGCAAATAAGGTCCCATGAACCTCCCCAGTCATCTCCGTATTGACGAGTGCAGTCACTCATTGCACCCACCTTCAGGTGGATCTCTGTCCCCTCTTTAAAGTGCAGGTGTCTGCCGCCTGCACGGTCAACCCCAGAGTGGCTTGGAAGCAGCTGCTCTATTTTACATTGAATGCACTACCCCCAGATAGCCGAGAGTTCACAGGTGCCTAAAGGGCAGCTTACTCATTATAATAGGGCACACTAATCCCGTCTGTGCCAGGCGCACCTTTTGAAAAGTTCTGTATGTGTCACAGATCAACATGGCATGGTCTACAATTTCTTTAAAAAATCTATAGCTCATAGCTAACTATTCATTTGTCTACACTACGAATTAGAGCATCAAATGCATATTATGTTGGAGAAGAGGTGAAGCTGTATTACCTTCTTTTAAGAAGGGAAAGAACAAGACAAACCTCATGTCAATGAGTTATAACTCAGACAAATTACTCCCACTGCCAGGCTAGATTCTAGCTACTCCTTCCAATCACTAAGTGGTGTTTTAGATTTCTTGCTGACGCCTAGTGGTACATTTGCTAACACAGCCGCTCGTGCGTCACAGCATAGTGGGCATTATTTTCTGTCATATAGAATCATGCGAGCCACCGTGCAAAACTGCAGTAAATAGACCCTAAATAAATTAAAAAATCTAAAATAAAATAAATACATATGGTATTTGTGGACACACTTCGGGTCCACACTTGGATTCTAATATGAAGATTAGTTAAGGTACATTCACTCCTTTCCCTGCTTTTTGGTGAAAGAAGCATTAAAGACAAATGAATGGCATGCAATTAATTAAAAGCTATTTATGCAGAATTACTGACTGGAACCTGAGAGGGGAAAACCTATAAGAAAAAGAGAGTGAGTGAGTGAGAGAAAGTGTGTGTGTTTGTGTGTGCGTGCGTGCGTGCGTGTGTCTAGTTTACTATTTGCTTTTAAAAACGGATGATGCACCACGTTTTGCTTGTTTTTTAAATGTATTCAGCACTCAGCTAAGTGGCCCACTTAAGGCTAGTGACTGCAAAGGATGTGCTTAAGAATTGGGGGACAAGATCAAGAGCTCTTTCAGTAGCAGATACATAAAACCTCCCATTTCTAACAACCACTAATGAAAACTCTGGCGAGGGAGCCAAGAACAGCTCTAAATGCCTCATAACATATAACTGCACAATGTAGTACACTGCAGGAGAGCCATTCCTTGCGTTGTTATTAACGCTTTAATGATGCTGCTCACTCGGAAATCATCAAGGGACCAAAACAAATCACTGAATTATGCTCCTGTGTTATTTCTTCACTGGATGATGCTATTTGCGCTTATTAAGTAATCACTTTGAAAACGTATAGATCCACATACACAAGTAGAAACTTTGCAATAATCAATGCATTCAACCTAACAGCAGCAGAAGTCAATTAATATTATGACATCATAGAAGCTGATTCTATTGGGGTTGTCTTTCTCTTACAACAATGTATTTCATCACTTGATTATACCGCCTCCTGGGTTTGGGTGCTCATATAGATTGCCTTGGTATGCATGCATACATTAGGCACATCATAATGCTCCTATGTAAGTGCCTACTTGGCCTATGCTTGAAGGGTTATGACCAGTGTCTAATTTGAAAAAGACTAAGGGCCGTATTTAGAGTTTAGCGGATGGGTTACTTCGTCACAAACGTGACGGATATCCTGTCTGCCGTATTACAAGTGCCATTCAGGGGCGGCTGGTGACATTTGAAAGAGGTGAGGCGTAAACTTTCTGTTGGACTGCACCATGGCGAGCGAGCGCAGCGAGCGAGCCCAAACATCTTAAGGGGGGTTCGGGGATTCTCCCCCGAGAAAATTTTGAAAAAAAAGTGGGTAAATGGTGCATTTTCAAGCAAATTTGAGAAGCACAAAGAGTAGAGCTGCAATCACACATAGAGCCCGCTGCAGCACTGTGACTAGAGCAGTAGATAAGTGGGAGAACTAGAAACAAATAGAAGTGCCATACATACACTAAACAGAACACGCTTTCAAATAACAGACACCCCAAACAAAGGATGCTCCATACCCAGATGAGCGCAATGGGCAATTGAAAATCATAAAATAAAGGGCACACAGAGTATACACATGGAAACAGAAATACCCGAAATACCACACACACACTCAGCAGCAAGCAGAACGTGGACATCAAATACAAACAAAAGGCAGGCCCAAATACAGAAATCGTCACAGACACTCCGAAACGCTAAATGTCACATACATATTAAATGGCATAAAGAACAACTGGCACAAACATACACACACGTACCGTCTGGAATATAAAGATAAGCAGCAAACACAATAAATTTACAGTTTTAGACTGCGCATTCATGATCTGGAGGTTTTGGAGCACTTTAAAAGGACACGTTACATTGAAAGAGGTCTGATTTATGCACAGGGTCATTAATTGGCTTGCCCAGAGTCACAGGATGGTTGAGCTAACGCCGTGACTTGAACTTTGCTCTCCTGTTCATAAGAGGCAGCTGGGGATGTCACGCTAAACCCTGCCACTCAGCCCTATGTGTGTGCACACTGTCTAACTGGCAGAACAGCAGCTATCCCTTAATGCTACACATGTTAGTATTACTTTTCAATGCAGTTGCTGTTCAGCACCCACAGTAGCTGTACATGTATGACGGACACCAGCTAGAGCATTCACCTTATTGATTTTATTGGCCACCTTTGCCCAGCACCTCTGTTCCCGGTTTCTTGCTCCATTAGGATGGCAATGGGGAAAACGCAGA
The DNA here is from genome assembly GCA_963921515.1 of Calotriton arnoldi. Taxonomy (NCBI): domain Eukaryota; kingdom Metazoa; phylum Chordata; class Amphibia; order Caudata; family Salamandridae; genus Calotriton; species Calotriton arnoldi. The sequence goes on along the minus strand of CAWUFW010002071.1, from coordinate 2,064,403 downwards.
TGTTAATAAAATATTTTAGTTATTGCAGTCATTATTTAGTATTTATGAAAAACGCTTCAATGTTTTTCCACCATCGCTCGAATCTGTCATGCAGCATTTCTCTACAGTTTCTTTGATATAACCGTACTGATACAGACACTTGTCCCCTCTGGAGCAATATCCTGTTGTGACTAGCGGTGCAGACCAGGGCAGTGCGCTGTTGCAGTAATATGGGCCAGATGTACAGGGCAGAAAGGTGTGAGGGATGCAGTAGTACAGTGTGTTCCCATATTGTGAAATATTGTGCTTTCTTCGAGATCTGTACCTCTCATTAGTTTCCCTTTGCCTCTTTTATTACTCTTACACGCAGCCTTGACACATAACTGTGGGAGTAGACACCAACGTGAGTGTGCTGTGTGCCAGTGGTGGGGGAACCGTGTGTCTGCTCTACTTGTTACCTCGTATTACTTTACTGGCTGGGAGCTACCGCCAACATGTGGTTCACCCCACTGAGGTCACAAGAGTGCTAACCATAACAATGAATAAACAATCCCACCCCCACCAGAGCACATCAGAGAGAACAACACACACTCATCTGACAGAGCTCAGGCACAGTGGGCTGGACCTCACCGCAGCACTCCACCATCCATAAAACAATATACCCTCCAGGGCAAAACATAACATACCACTGTAAAGACCACCCTAAATCCATCAGCTGGCCTGCACAAAGGGGCACAGTGGCCCCCCACAAGACTCCGCACCCTTAAGTACTTCAGGATTGGTGCTGTGCACACAAGTGCTGTGCTCCCAGAAGACACCCAGCCACAGTGGTAAGGCGCTCTAGCTATTCACAGCAAACACCACAATCCACCATAACAGATACAACCAAGCATTTACACACCAGCAGCTACTAACCACACTGACGCTACTGATGAGCCAACTTCAACAACCAGAAGGCTACCACGGTCACTGATGAAATGCGCACGGACAGGGTGTGACGGTGCCCAGCAAAATTAATCTTTTGTGTGTCTCACTCGCTTACGCCCGTTTTACATTCAGTCGGGGCTCACAGCAATACTCGAGTCGCGAGGGGGGGGGTTGTAATAAGTAAAAAAAAACTTACCTGCCAGTGACCGGGTCCGCGCCGCCTCTGATCTATATAACACATCCGAGATCGGGTGAGACAGTAGCACTGAAATACAATACAATGATTGTTATTTAGCCTCGTACCTGTCCACCTGATTCCCAATTGACACGGATGAAGAGGCTAGGAGGGAATTAACTGGTGACCCTCGGCGTGTGACTGAAAGGTCCAGCAGATCCTGGGGACGAGAGGCGGCCGGCAGGCGCGGCCAGCATGACTGGGGGGGGTACACGCGGGGAGGGGGGTGGGGGTTAATTTAATTAATAAAACTTACCAGGCATCTCCTCCGGTCCCGCGTCGCATCACGTCTCCTCTGCAACGTGGTGGTAGAAGTAACTTCTCCCCGCTCTTTTCTTTTGCCGCAACAGGAAATACTAACTGCCAATTAGGAGACTGGATGCGACGGGGGGCCGGGCGGCTGACCCTTGTTTACTCTGTCCTGGCATTTGATAGGGCATGGGGCGACTTTGCGCAAAACACATCACCGCCCGAGCAGGAGCCTATCTTCAGACGCCTGCACTACACTGGGCATGCGCAGCATACCTAATGGTTTGTGAATGTGAGTGAGGAGCAACGCTCCTCTCTCACATGCGCAGACCATCTTCTGGACTCCTGCTCTCCTCTCGCCTGCGTGCGCTGTGCGTTGACATGCGCACTTTCACCCGTGAAGCACAGGCCGGCCCAGAAATGTAAGCAGACGAATTGTAAGCTGTCAATTCGTCTGCTTACATTCCTGTTCACCTGTTGCCCGATTCTTTTGTGGGGCGCTGCCCCGGCGCCCCTATGGACCAGCCGCCCCTGGTGCCATTGGATATAATGCCCTTGAAATACAGCGGACAGGATAGCCGTCATGTTTGTGATGGAGTAACCAGTCCCCCAAAGTCTAAATCAGGCCCTAAGTGCCAGGGCTCAAAGTTTTGCTCAGAAGCCAGTTCCCAGTTCTATCAAAATTTGAGGCTGCTCAATGCCAATGCTGCCTAGTAATGATTGCATGTCATGCCCCTTTCATCCACCATCAGGCACTCCCTGCCCCTTTATCTCACTTTTGCAGTTTCTTTTTCATCTTTGCTTTCTCTCTTTGTCACAGTTTTTCCATCTTTCTCTTCCTCCTTCTTTTCCCCTTGTGTATTTTTCTATCTCTTGCTCTGCATCAAAGTCTGTTGAGAAAAACTAAGAGCGGGTACCCAAAAATGATTGCCCGTGGGCCACAAATGCAACCACCGGCTAAAATTAAGCAGTGGTTATGATTAAATAGTCAGACTAACCAAGACTATAAACCTAGGTGAGGGTCATTCCATGCAACAATTGCATTATATATAGACACCGAGAGTTATAAAAACTGTGAAATTCTGTTAGAATATTTTGAAATACATTTTTTGGCACTGCAAATGTATTCATATGCATGGCACCCCTTCATAAACAAGCCCTATAGAAACTCAACAGACTGGTGTGCGTACCTCCCATTGTCCACCACTGAGGCATGATCTATTTGGGTCTAAGCAAGGTGCCCAGTTGATTGTGAAAAGTGCTTTTTTAAAGGATTGTTAACACAAAATGCTTACCATTTTGTGAGTTTTTACTTATTTATTTACTTAAAATGTTTGGTAAAGCATAATCATGTCACTATGTGGTCACTTTAGAGCACGATCAAACAGCAAATATACGAAATTCGTAAATATTCTAATGGTGCAAATTCAGTCTAAACGGACACCTTTGTACAGTCCATAAAAAAAGTTAGAAACTTCAAATTATTTGGTTATGCAGGTATACAGTGGAAGTTACATGTGGAGGGAGAGGCTGAAGTTGAGGGTGCAAAGAGTACAATAGCTAAGTCATAAAATGTTGGGTGGGATTCGCTAAGGGCCTGACATAAATTTGGGCAAACGGGGACTTGCACAAACGTGACAGAGTATCCTGTCAGCAAAACCCTTGATCCGTCCCTTCAATTATGAGTCGTGCAAACCGTCAGTTTTCCTAAGGCTCTGTCCCTGCTGGCTCCACCATCAGAAAACGTATTACGATGGTCCGACGAACTAGGGGCTGTCGGACTAAGGGAAACATACTGCCACCCTATTCGAGTGGACAATCTGATGCCCTTTTTTTTCTGCTGTTAATAACAACAATAAAAAAAAATAATGACCCCCCACACCCGAGGTGAAAATCCTCAGGTTGTGAGGACCATTGTTTTTTTGTTTTTCTGCAACAAACTCCCTCTTATGAAGTTTGTTTCTGAAAAACAAAAGAATTTGGTGCACGGATATAAGAAACATGGCAGACATGCACCAAACGTTTTATGCCTTCAAAGGAGCAGCCACAGCAGCAGCTCCCTTGAAAGCACAGAGGTCACTACAGGGCTAGCGGGGATCTCTGGATATGGCAGATGGGAGTTCAACCAGGGCGAAGGAGGTAGTGACCTCCACCATTCACCATACCTTAAACCAAGCCCAAAGTCATTTGTACATGGTATTTAACAAAACTTGAATCTACACTTTAGATTGGAGTGAATCTCCCATGAAGGGAAAATGGCCTCCAGGGCAAAGATACCCTGGAAAGTTTTGCACACACACAACAAACGTGAGTTTATGGGTATTCACAAATGGTCTTCCGATCACAGCCAGCCAGGAAACATGGCTGCAGTATATATTTGTTTCCAGAGTCAAAATGGACAATAAAACCCCCAAATTGTTGGTGTGGAAGGGAAGGGGTTCCATGTGTAATCATATTTTTCCCATGGGGGAAAAAAGTTAGAAATTCCCATCGCTTGAAGATTTTGCATATGAAAATGTGTGTGTATTTGCCATCTAGATAATTGAATATATAGAACATGTTGCAGGGGTTTAACCATGCCTTCACAGAGGATCTTGTCAACTTCACTCTTTGCCTTGGTTGGTGAAGTGATTGAATTATGTGAAGTTTGGTAAGCTGGAGATTGGATCTTTAAACCACTGTACTTGTGGAGAGGAGTCAAATGTCAAAGATAAACCCACTGGTTATAGACCTTTGTGCAACTGAGCTGATACTAGTGTAGGACCAGCTGATCTAAGTAATCTTGCGATTACTGTTGCCCAGCACTTGGGTCTAAGGTTAATGCCATTGAACTGGAGGAATTCATGAGGCATTCATTCATAGACATATTGCAGGTATTGTTTTAGCCTGACCTATTTTGCCAACCCATTCTCCAGCCTCAGCTCATTAGCTAACATCTGAAACTCAAAACATTGGTGCTTGATGACCTGAGATGGTGGTTGGATGTAAATGTAAACTAAAAGGAGAAATAGGGAAAACTGCAGGGATTCCACAGGGAACCCTTCGACTTGAGGATTCATCCCCCCTCACGTTTTCCTGGTCAGTTTGCTCTGGATGGATAGGGACGATTAGGTCTTTTTAATAGTCGCTTCAGAGACTCATCCATTTTGGATAAGTAGGATAGTGTGGTATACTTCATCTTCGGATCCTCAATGGTCAACATTTGGCTTTCTAATTCCCTTCATCTAAGGTTACAAGATGGTTCATTGATATGTCTGCTGAAACCTTTTTGCTCCCCTGAATATAACAACCTCTCAAATCTATGTCAAACTGTATGTGCACTTTATTTCAAGCATGACTGAAATTGTTTATTCATTCATAGGCCCCAATCCTTAGCCTTTTTCTGAATTACACATGATATGTCTTTTACCAGTCTAAGGGCTTGATTTAGATCTTGGCGGATTGGTTACTCCATCACAACGGTGACAGATATCCTGTCCGCAGAAATATAAATCCCATTATATTTTATGGGATTTATATTCCGGCGGATGGGATATCCGTCACTATTTTGACGGAATAACCCATCCGCCAAGATCTAAATCAGGCCCTAAGTCTGATGAAAAAGCACATCTTATAGAGAGTACTACAAGGGAGTGTTACCAACTTGTATTTCCTTCCACATTGCACGATCTCCCACCTTGCATTAGACGGATCTATTTGCATACTACAGAACATCAATATACACAAGCTAGAGACAAGATGTAGGCAGGAGCCTAGAATTGAAACTTTGAAGTAACTCAAGGATATTAACGTTCTGTGCAAGACATGCATTCTTTCAAGGAATCATGAACATGTTCCTAGGTGAGGCGACGGCCAACTAAGTCAAGAGCCACAGATGCATTTCTTTACAGTTAGACGCGTGGATCAGTTATACATCTTCTGGGTGGGTTAGGCTGGAAGATAAAGAGCAAGGAACAGGTTCTGGGGAGATCCTATTGGAACAAGGTGAGCAGACATCCTGAGACAAGAGTAAATAGATCTGAATATTGACAGATAGGATGGGCATAGCTAATTTACATCTTAGATAAATATCCTTGTTTCAGTGTGAACAGTATCAGCAATTAATAGTTATTGCGTCAGGCATGTGTATTTAGGAAGAGATTGTTTTGCTGCACCATTGTTTGTAGAACCTACATCTGTAATGTGCCTTGTACATCTAAATTAAACGTATTTTCCAACAAAGAAGGGTATCCTATGCCACGTCTTCTGTCTGTGGTTTGTATACTGCTACTGACATACCATCCAAAACTATTTCCTTTTCCTTTCTTCCAGGACACTCTGCGTGAATGCACCCTTGATGACAAGCACTGCCTCAGCTACCTGCCCTTCATCTCCCCCGTCTACTTTGTCACTTTTGTCCTGATCGCCCAATTTGTCCTCGTCAATGTTGTGGTGGCGGTACTCATGAAGCACCTAGAGGAGAGCAACAAGGAAGCCAGGGAGGATGCAGAAATGGATGCTGAGATTGAGATGGAAATGGAAATGTCCCGTGGCGTCAACTCTCCCATCAGTGCTGGGGTCTGCACCCCCACACCCGACAGTAAAGCCACATTTGGAAGTCAAGAGACCCTGAAGTCAGAGTTTCCGGCCTCAGCGAAGCAAGGAATGGTAAAGCTAACACATATATTAATTTCATGTGTTGTTCTTGATGCTTTGTGTATGAACCACTGTTACATGATGAAGATATGAAGAGAAACATATGATTGCGTGATTCCCAATCTTAGGCACTTCAATTTCACTTAGGAAGTATTTAGTGAGGGAATAAGAAATTGGTGGTAATACACAGATGAATCACTTGACGTACCACTGAAGTATTAATCACTTTCTCAGAATGCATCACTCCTGTAGAGTTTGTTTGTAATCTACAAATCCTGAAAAACAGATTTTGTGAAAAAATATTTCTGCAAAACCTTTTTGTGAGATAATTCGCCTGCTAAAACTGGGTTTTTGATAGGGATTTTTCCAGCAATTGTTAAAAAGTCTCAGGAAGTTGTCAAACTTTTCAAAACATCGTAAAAAGTTTGCAGAAAGAAAACCTCTGGAACGTCACAACCCATTCGCCTCTGTTCCGTTAGAATGCATTCAGGAGGGTTTTGCAGCTCAGCTTTATAGGCACAGTAACCACGGTTCATGGCCTGTAGTGACCCACCCATTCCATACACTTCTGTAAAAGTAACTCTACAACAGGGTGTGTTTTCTATGTTTCAATACATCTCTTTAGCATAAAATATTGAATTCAAGGATATAAATGTTGAATAGTGCAGTGGCATTCCTGGACGTTCAATTAATAATTTCACCCCAACACATAACAAAATCAACCATGCAACACATCCACATTTGAAAATAAACCAATATAGAAATAAAGAGAGGGTATCAACCACTGTAATTATACACAATCAGAAACTCACAGAGTGGATGAAACGGAGGTGCAGCCACTAAAAATCAATTAATTTAGGAGGAGCGATTTTAATGTTTAAAGCTCCCGCCTCCATGAGCAAGCCACTCTGCTGCAGGAACCTCTCATGGCATCAGCATGCAGCTATCTGCAGACAAGAGAGGGAGGAGGTGGTTATGTCAGGGAACCAATCAAAGTCCTGGTTGCCTTGGGTACACTGCTAAGGAAGAAGTGCTATCTAGGGACTTCAGATACACTATCAATTTCTTAATTATACTCTGACTAAATACACAGTTGTGCACACAGTTCCATATATGCTTTGTATACTGTTAGTGCCAGGCCATGAACCCTCTAAAGCCTGCACGTAAGTTCTATATAATACATTATAGAAGTCTAATGATGCCAACATATAGGATCAGGTTAGCTTCTTTCTCTGCCTTGCTAGGCCTAATGGTACAACTTTGTGCAGCATGCTAAACTGGGGAGTGGGATCTTTGGGGATTTGTTTTAGCTTTCTTTGCCAGGAGTGGGCTCTATACTACATGAACCTGCCCATTGTGAAGAAGCCTCACAACCAAATAAAACATATTAACATCACTTCAGCTCTTAGAAACCTTTGTACCAAACCAGAGGTCTGAGCAGTAAATACACCAGGCAGAGTTTCATTTGTAAATAAACATGTGCGAGGGCCCAGGGTATTGCTCAGGAGGCCACTGCAGCTTGCGCTAGCGACTGGAACTGCCGTCAATGCCAGTATGATACAGGGCCGGCTTTAGCGCTGGTGGCGCCCGGTGCAACAATCATTTTTGGTGCCCCCACACCACATGACCGCCTCCTCGGATTCTCTCTCTACCACCGGGCAAAGGTGTTCCTCATCTCTACAATCATAAGCTATTGCTAAACACAGTGCCCCCCCCCCGAGGTCAGCGCCCCCTCCACAGGTCAGCGCCCAGTGCTGCTGCACCAGTCGCACTGCCCTAAAGCCGGCCCTGAGTATGAATACTCCCTACTAAACATCACACTCCTAGAAATGTGACAGTTTAGACAATTCCAGGCCACCCAAAGCAGGTAGAAGGGCCTGGACGCTCTAGAATTATTTTTAAATGTTTACCTAAATGTTAAACTGATGTTTCTTGCTAAAAAATAGACAGCACGACCATGTGTCGATCAGTCATAAGTAAGTGCCGATGTTTACAATTCGGGACTGGTGCTGAGCACCGGCAAACACCAGCACAAATTAAGCACTGACACCAGATCGTTCTACTTCAGGGTCCCATGTGTTAGTTGAGCTGCTGGCAATGCATCATCATTTTCCTCTTCCACTTTGTTCTAGAAAAGCATGGCTCCTACCTGGGAGTGTGGCCCTGACGGAGCCATTTGCCCAGAGAGAAAAGCGCTGAGTGTCCCGGTAATTACTTTGGCACGTGATGTTACTGAGCTAGTTTACATTATAATGTTTGCTGATATCATGTTTGTCAACAAAATTAGATAACAATCATAATAAAATAATGAACAATAATTTTATTGATTTTGAATCTGAATGGCTAAAACACATAAACCGAATCAGGCAGGGAAAAACAGGCACTGTCTTGATCACATAATAGTTGGGTTAAATTGAAAAGCATTTGATAAATACCCAACAGCCTACAGTTAGTGGTTGTACACCCATTCTCTTAAGTCAGGGCATATTTGCGCTTTCCTGGGCTTATTTATAAGCCTCTTGCGCAGACGGTGCGTCACTTTTAATATAGGAAAAAGTGGTGCAAGGGTCTTGTAAATAAGTCCCTCTGAACTTTGTAGCATCACCTTCCTCCTTTACTCAGTTCGATTGTGTTGGCCAGTGTACTTTATTTCACATTTCTGGCTTAGAAAATGCTGACAGGTATTGCGCCTCTCCCTGTCAATGTAGCCGCAACTCAGCTGCGCTACCTACGGGAATTCCATATTTTTTTTTTCTTTTTAAAAATAATCCATGTTAATATTCATCTGTGTCTGTGTCTTTTGTTCCCCCGAGGTGGCTCTTCATATAATTATATTGTAAACACAGTGGTCAGGAATCACTTTGACAAAAATCAACTGGGCAAGACTGTCAGGAGGAGAGCTAGCCGCTGCTTAGAAGTGCTTTCAGCAGGGTCGAAAAATAGTCCACCGCTGTATGAAGTGAACCTAGCTGGACAGCAGTGGAACAGTGTGCATCAATTCACACTGACATTAAATTTCACACACTTAAAAAGCTTTCGGCACAAGGAGATAAACAATTTGCCGAGAATCACATGATTTGCTATTAAGTGCAGAAGCCAGGATTAGACGCAAGCTATCTCCAGGTCCCAATGCCAGCATAGCCACCAGACAAAACATTTTCCCTTTGAATCGTTATCTGCAGATTGAAATTGAAGTTTTATGAGAGAATTAGGAGGCCCAGTCTCAAAAATGTAATCACTTCTAAGAGTCATAGGTTTTTGTCCATGATTTTTATAGGTTAAATACTTTTTGGGGATTCTCAAAAATCCCCAGGAGGTGCTTGTGCTCAGGCTTATAATGTAAAAACGCTGTCCAGGAATCACTTTAATAAAATCACCATTGCAAAACTTTCAAGAGTAACCCAACCACAGTGTAAAGGCACTCTGGGTAGCCGACATTACATTCCACACACTTGTACAATTGTAGGCACATACAGGTTAACTTATTTGCTCAAAACATCATTTGGATTTGAGTGCCAAGCAAGAACTTAAACTCAAGTCTCCAAAGTTTACAGCCAGCACCTAAGCAACTAGACCCGCAACTTGTCTCCCTATGCTTTTACTCACACTTTAAATCCGATGTGCCATGTAAGAATGCCCTCTGAGAATTATGATCCAGAGTTTTACAAAATATCACTTCTATGAGCCACAGGTTTAAACCAAAAGTTTCAACATGCTACTTATTTCTGGATATTCACAAAACAAACCCCGAGTATGCCTGGAAATTTATGAAAATTGTGCATTTTCTGGCATTGACCTGCGCCCATAATTCTGTACCTGCAAATGGCAGCAGGTGGGAAATCAAGTGGCGGCTCGCCGAGGGAGTGGTGCGGGCGGTGGGGCGGGGGAGGGGCAGGGTGGGGGTAGTGGACTCGGACTTACGACTGACAGAACTCCCTCTGAGTTCTGTCCGACGTATGTCCGAGTTCACTACCCCCAACCTGCCCTCCCCCGCCCCACCCCACCGCCCCGCACCACTCCCTCAGCGAGCCGCCACTGGGGATATCTGCAAGCCAAGTTAAGAAAAACATTAAGGTCCATACTTGTTCTTGTTTTTTGGACTTGAAAATCTTTTTCTTGACGTGAACAAATAATTTGGGACAACTCTTGTAAAGGTTATTTGAAGTAAGAAAGTTTGTTTACTTTGAGTGGAAAAATGCCTTAAGATAGAAATGCTTGTGAGTACACATTCATAAAGATTATTCTGTGAGTATGTGTTTCCTGCTCCTTCACTACTCCTGCCTTACTACTGAAGTTCTGCAGTTAACCACAAGTACCAAAAGAGTAAGTCACAGCGCACTTTTTGTGAATCGGCATAAAGTTCCAAATTAGTTTTTTTTTCTCCATATTTTCGATGGTCATCCATTGACAACCCCACCCCAGGGAGAACCCATGTTTTAACTACTTTCTAAAACTACAACTCTGGAAATTCTGGCACATTTTACACTTTTGTAAACTCCATCCGAAAGCATAGATATCTACTAGCAGGATCCTTCTTTTGAGCATCCACATGGAGACTGTTATCTATAAGAATGGCACCTATATGCACAAGAAGTTCTGTGAATTAAGCACTTCATGTTCACATTCCCCTGCACCCATCCCTCTTAGAAAAAGTTGCTCACTTCACCTCTATGCTAAGGTGAAAAGATTATTTTGAGAATGTCTGCTTAGCTTTTCAGTGCAATATACTTCTAAGGCCTTGACTACAGTCAGCCGAGTTAATTGGGATATGTGCTGTAACTCGGTGTTATTGAACATATCGCTATTAGGATCTGTGTGATAGGTACCTCACTTCCATATTTTCCCTCAGTAAATTTTGACAGAGGTAAAACCTGCAGAAATTTACCACTGAAAAGAGCCTGATTAAAAAATGGGGCATCTGGATTTTTGGTATGTTAAATTTACAGATAATAATCGTAATTTTTGCTGTTTATTGCACCCAATAAACTCCAGCCCAACGGGTGTGGTAATATATTGGGTGTGAGAAATATTGCACCATTGAACGGTACCTAAAATTACAAGTCTCTAAGTCCCTCATTACAAATTTTGCTGAATAGAGTAAGGTATTCACCACACCATGTAAATTCTAGGGGGTGAGTTATTTGCCAGGGCTCTCTTTATAACACACCTAGTGCTGGATGAGTTACTAATCAGCCAAAATGAAAACCAATAGCCCTGGGATCAGTATCCATCAGAGCTCATACAGAACTGCAGTTGTAAATTTTCCCATCCAAATGGGGAATAAAATGCGATTTTTGTATATTTTTTGCACCTGATAATGTTCCCCTGGTAAGTTTTGCCAGGTTTGAACTGCAGAAGTTCACCTAGGGAAAATTTGGGGGGATGCAGTTATTACTGCTAAATTCATGATTCCAATCCGTGCAGTTTTTGCAAGGGGATCAGGGAAAATGTACCACTCATGAGGGCCAGGTGTGGTAAGTACCTCTTATTCTGATTTTTGGAGGAGAATATTGGACATAGCATGCAGAATTGGTATCTAAAATATTGAAATGTGCATACTTTGCCTTTTTCTGAGCCTTTCCAACGTATAAATTGCAGCACATTGACTTCTGACAGTCTCTCTGGGGAAACAGCGGGGGGAGGGTGATTATTATCACACAACTCAGATGTTTGATCACTGTGCAAATTTCTGTTTGCACAGGGATCGGAATTGAACGTGCAGCTTGCAATCAGAGTCTATTAATGTTACCGGAAGGAGCCATTAGGGACACACAATCAAAATATTTGACTTTGTCATGTGTTTTCTGCTTTTACAGCTCAGCAATCAGAGCCCCTTACTGCAGAGAATGATGCATAGGCCACATTACACCGCATGCGTTTAGAACACATGCCATTACAACGCTGTCATTACAACGACCGCGTTGTTACATCGCAGACCATTACAAAGCAAGTTATTGCAACTACTTGCTGTAGGGGGGCGTTGGTTGTTTGAATAGTGTAATTTACTATTCCAACTCCAGTCTGTGCAACAGTAGGGAAGGTGTTGGATTTAAGATCCAACACCTTCTGCCCCCTACAGCAAGTTGTAATGGCTTGCGCTGTAATGGCATGCGATGTAACAACACGATCGTTGTAATGACCGCTTTGTAATGGCATATGATGTGTAAACATCATTGTAAACGATGTTTACCAGAATGATGCACCAGGGGTGGGAGCAGTGCTTAATTTGTAAAATAATAAGTGCCAGTGCCCTTGTCATGAGGCCACAGCAACTTCCACCACACATTACCCCTGCTAGTGCTGCCAATGACAGTGCTAAAACACCTACTAACAATCACACTCCTACAAGTGTGACAATTAAGACTATTACAGGCCCCCAAAGCTAAAAGAATGGCTTGGGTTGCAGGTATTAGTCATTTTTAATGTGCATTAAATTAATAAACAACTGTTGTTGTGCTCATCTCTAAACTAGACAAACAGTGCCACCTTGTGGTGTACCTCATAAGTGCCAGTGTTAAAAATGAAGTGCCATTGCCGAGTACAGGAAACCACTGGCTCAAATTAAGCACTGGGTGAAAGCAGTTGTTTGCTATAGTGGTTCATTTAAGAAAGTAGGCTCATCTTATTGTTCGACAGATGATCCATGATTTGGTGTGCTATGAAGAGCTGCTCCCCATTGAGGCACTCATGGAGGTGTGTCATCTTTCCTTACTGATGTATTTCCTTAATGTTTTGCACTGAAGGGGGCACTGAGCCTGCAGAATGTGTCCTTAGTCATCCCAGAGCCTGAGGAGGGAGTGGTTCTCCCGAAGGAAAGTGCATCAGCCTTCTCCGTGCCTACACTCTACCCGGCCCCGGGGCGCAGGCAACAGGTGATTGAGGTACTGCTGCTTCTGCATTGTAGTGCCTTAGTGTGTGGCCATGAAGCTTTGCTGTGTATGTTATGCACACCTTTAGTAGCTTGTGTTGGTCCCATCACTTTCGTATGCTGTTCACTCTTCTTTCTAACCCAGTGTGCTGCTTTTGCATTTTCCCATAACAGCTCTTTAACAACAACAGTAGTTGTTTGCTGTGTGAATATGACCCTACTCCTAGCTTCCCTCATCCCCATGTAGTCACTAATGGCTAGAGAGCAACCCTCTTCAAGCTCATTTCAAGCTGCTCAGAAAGTTATCAACCTGTTCCTGACCATGGAATTCCAAGGCATGACTCACTAGTCCATGGCAAGAGAAAAAGGCAAATCTCTCGCACTTCTAGACACAGTAGAAAAAACAATGTGCATCATAGAGACAATGTCTGATGTGCCTAGATGTGGCTTAAGTAGAAGGGCCTATTTTTTAACAAAATTACCCTTTTACCAACTGGATCTCAATTCTTATGCTACAGGTACTAGTAAAGTATGAATGGTGGAAGTTTCGGTGGATATGTTAGCGGCTGCAGAGAGAGTAGAGTGCTCTTGTGGGGCCATATATACTAAACTTTTGGGCAGAAAGATAGCATCTATTTACTAACCCAGGTAAATCCCCACATGTGCAGCACTACATTCATGGTGTTGTATGAGTGCCCATGCAAACTTAGTAAATGTGAGTCCATATGCCAACAATTATGTGAACGGACATTGGTTAACAATACTACTACACAAAATATATAGAGTGAAGGAGAAACAGGATGGCTAACTGTATTATATATACTAACAAGGCAAGTGTGAAGTATTTCTTTGCTGTTTATTATAGTGTGTACAATGCCTTTGTATATCCTGGTGAGCATTTGATAACAATATATGTGTGGAGAATGGAGAGCAGAGCATTACAACACTGAAAGTGTAAATCTGAATATAGAGAATTTCAAGGGTACCAAAGTCAAATTCTAGGGTATTGGCAGCCACGGGTCACAGGAACACCTACTGTGACAGATAGGTTATTTTAAGGGTATTAAAGTCCATGCATCATACTAATACACACTGTTGAAAATATGGTGCTCTAATAGTATTAGAGTCACTTCAGAATCAGTTTACTGGGGATAAATGTAGTAACTCCAGGGAGACAGCACATATGAGGTTGTACAGCAAAGCTGTCCTATTTAAATATCATTGTGGAACTCAGATTGAAAACAGAATGTACACTGGAATACTTTCCTTACACTGCACTAACAGGACATGCATTATGCTTTAGCAGGAGGAACTCCCACACGATTTGTTGAATAGTGAGGCATTACAGAATGGTGTTCAGCATGAAAAAGGGGTGATTGAGAAGATTCATGTGCGTATGGCTTGGGGTTAAAACTACCCCTTGGGCGTTTCAGCAGTTGGATAGAAAGACCTTCACGCATGTTGCACTGAACACTCTATGATTAGAGATGGGTGAGCGAGGTTAGGAATCACCTATGAGCATACTCAAGAAAAAAATAATGATTTATGTTATTTTCTGATTATTATTCATGGATGCCGGGTGCAGATCAGGAGGTCATGAGTTTCAGACCTTGTTTTTGCTGGTGTTAGGACTCTGTGCCCTGTGGCACTGCTATTCGGACCCACAGTGCATGTGATCTGATGCTAAAATAGTACTGATAAAATTGTTTTCACACAATTGGTGTATTTACCTTTCCTATAAGACCATACCAGATGGCACAGAAAATGTGTCAAGGGTATGGGAGGTAAATGTCATATGTGGACTGTAGTGTGTATCTATACCACCTATATCTATGACAAAACTATGTGGCTTTCAGAAACACTGTGCTCTGGCTGGGCTGCAGTTTAAAGGCATTGCAGAAACACGTGGCAAGGAAAAGTGCTTTTGTCTTGTAGCAAGTAATGAAAAAACAAGGGAACCCCAATATTTGAACCAGGGGTGGTTATTAGGATTCTAAAAAACAGTGGTTCATACAGGGCCGGATCGGTCCCAACCAAACCAGAGCAGTTGGGCTTAAAACATTTTTAATCAATATGCCTGTACCAAAAAGGCATCTAGAGGCAGTTAATGCCGGGCGAAGCAATAGTGGGCAGTTATTTAAATGTAGGCAGGGACACAGAAGGGCTTTTTCAACGTGCAGTATTTATTTATCAACAATATTGCAACGTATTTTCCGAGATTATAGTTCAAGTGCTAACACAAAAGTGACAGCAAGCGTGATTTGGCGAGTGAGGGTGACTTCTAAAATATATACATCGCATTGACAACAAAGGCAGAATCTCCTGAGTGTAATTTAAACAATAAAAGAAGTTTCTTGTTGTATAAGGTCGACGACGTTTCGATCTCACTGATTTGAGATCATCATCAGGACATAAAGTTGTGAGCATGAAGAATTAGGCAACCAGTGGGAAGCCGGTATGAGGGTATACCCCGTATTAATTAGGGCTGATTGACAGGGCGTTAATAATTAATGTCCTTAATTTATATTGAGCGTACCGGCATGTACATTGTAAGCTGTCCGCACCAATGGAATAGATCCCTGAGGAGAAGGCAGTCACCGCGTAGTTGGTGTTGCCATGGTTAACTTTGTTCTGCAGACTGCTTCTGACGGACCACTGTTTTCTTAGAATACTAATTTGTCTTGTAGCAAAACATGTTTTCTGTTCTGAATGATTTTGACTTCCATATCAGAGACTATTTCTGAAGGTGCCATGTCAGTTCAGCGTCCAGGCAGAGCAGCTGTGTTTTCTCTGCCAAGACGTTGAACTGAGACGGCGCCTTTCGTATATAAGAACGCCACTGTAGACATGCCAAATTCAGACGGCGTAACTACCTCTTTACAGCTCCAATGCAAATTATGTCAATTGTTCACGGCATACTGGTGGCACAAATTTTCATTAAGATTTTACTATCTACTTGGACTAATTATCTTAACGTCTTACATTGATCTATTCTTTAGAGGGTCTTCATTCTACATAAGAATCTTTCTATCCTGAAGATGGTCTACTAGGTGTATCACATGACAAGACCGAAACGTCAACCAGTTTAACCTATTTTCATTAACAAAATAATATTGCTCTTTAGGAATTTTTTACTAAATGTTAAAGAAAAATTTCTACTTGTAAATAGGTTTTAGAAATGGGTGATCTATATAAGTGATTAGAAGATATTTCTATTTGGAAGATTGTTAATCTCTGTCACTTGTGGATATGTGCATATTGTTTTGTACCCTTCAAATTAATTAATTAGATCATAAATCGCTACAAAAAAAGAATACACCCATTACTGATCCATTTTTTGATTCATTTCACTCTTGATTATATTAATTAATTTCTACTTCCCAACGAAGTTGGCTCTTGGATTTGGGACTCTCCATATGGGAGTTGATCAGATGGTATAGGTCCAAGATTAGGCGCTTGTCGGAAGACCTCGACGAGCCAGTGTTCGAAGGGAGTGAGTTGTCGCTCTGCGCTGTGGTGCATAGAAAGTTGCAGCGCCCAATGTCGGATCTGGGTGTAGTGCCAGCGCTCCATTTTGGGAAGTGCGAAGTCTGCACGCAGTGCTTCAAAGGAAAGTGGGCCCTCTAGGTTGAATAAGTGGCTTACCGACCTGCAGCCTGCCTGCACCCAGACTTGGAATGAGGGGTCCTGAGAACCTGGGTGAAAATTTGGGTTGTTGGCTATGGGAGTAAGTGGTGAAGGGAAGGTAGTGAGGCCCCTTTGTGCCGCTAAGCTGTCCCAAACTGTCAATGATGCCTTGGTGATGGGTGAGAGATATAGCGATTTGGGCCGCGCTTGCTTAGGGAGGGATGGAATGTTCCATAGTGCTTGGCCCGCCAGTGCCCTGTCCATAAATAGCCAGTTCTTCTCTGATTCAGCCCGTGCTCATTCCACAAAAACCCTCAGTTGGGTTGCCTGGTAGTAGCGAAGGAGATCAGGGATTCCTAGGCCGCCCTCGTCTGGGGATCGGTAGCTAAAGTCCCTACGGAGGCAAAGACGCTTGTCTGCCCATACAAATTTGTTATTTTCTTGCTGTAGGGAATGCAGCTTCCCGGGCGGAGGCGAGACCGGGAGCACCTGGAAAAGAAACAGGATTTAGGGGAGGATCGTCATTTTGATTGCTAAAATGCGTCCTAGCCAGGACCTGGGGTAAGACCGCCACTGACGTACATCAGTTTTGATCTGATGAGTTAATTTTTGATAGTTTAAAGTAACAGTGTCTGCGATGTTATCTGGAGGCCCAGATATGGGATAGATACCGGGGCCCACTGTAGGGGCAAGGCCTGACGTAAGGCGTTCAATGTCTGTTAGCGGAGGGTGAGATTTAGAGCTTGCGATTTCTGGATATTTATCCTGAAGCCTGACGCTGAGCCGAAAGCCTCCAGGTCAACTAATAAGGTGGGCAGTGAAGTAGAAGGCTCCTCCAAAGAGGCTATGACATCATCTGCAGATTGGCCTATAGTGTGCGGTTCTCCACCGAATTGGACTCCTTTTATCTGTGAATTGGTGCGCACTTTCTGGGCCATGGGCTCTATGTACAGAGCAAACAACAGGGGCGACAGTGGACACCCCTGTCTGGTCCCCCTGGCAACAGGGAAGGGCACGGAGGGTTGCCCATTGGCACGAACGGTAGCTGTTGGGTGGGAGTAGCTGCTGAGAATCCATCTTTGAAAGTGGTCCCTTATTCCGAAGTGGGTCAGGGTGGCTGCCAGATAGGTCCAGTCTACCCTCTCAAATGCTTTCTCGGCATCGACTTCCAAGAGCATTTTTTCTTGGGCATATCTCTGAACTTTGTCAATTATGTGTAAGATCCGTCTCGTATTATCGCTACCCTGTTGTTGGGGCACAAATCTGGCTTGGACTGGGTCTATGAGGCCAGGAAGAAGGGGGTTAAGCAGAGCGGCGAGAATTCCTGTAAAGAGTTTGAGGTCTGTGTTCAGGAGGGAGTTGGGACGGTAGGAAGAACAATGGGTCATGTCCTTCCCGGGTTTGGGAATTACACTACTATATCTGCTCGGAGCATCGATGAGGAGAGTGGCGTTGTGTCCCCGATCATGTTGAAGAGGCACGTAAGAATTGGGGCAAGACTTTGACAGAAGGTTTTATAACAAGAGGCTGGTAAGCCATCCGGTCCTGGAGATTGGGATGGCTTTAAGAGGGAAATGCTGGAAATAACTTCTTCTATCCGGATCGGGTGTTCCAGATCTGCAGCCTGCGTGGGGGTCAGAGAGATAGTAGTGGCACCCTTAAGGTAGGCTGGAATCACGTCCGGCGGGAGATCTTGCCAGTGTAGAGGGTCTGGTAGTATTCCCTGAAGGAATCTACGATGTGTGCATCATCTGTCCACTCATTTCCCTCTTTGTCTAGGATCTTTTGGACTCCTGACTTCTGGCGTTGGCCCCATAACCAGCTCACCAGAAGATGGCCGGATCGGTCGCCACCCATGTAGAACCTATGCCAGAGCCGGAGTGCAGAGTATTCAGCCCTATCAATGTCTAGCTCCGCTAGTTGAGCTCGGGCTGCTTCGAGCTGTCTCCAGATCCGGGGGCCCCTGTTCTCTTGTGTTTGTGCTCTAGTTCTGCCATGTGGCGGGACAAGCTCTACCTTTTGTCGCGTTGCATCCTGTTGTCTGCTGAAGCTATAAACTCCCATCTAACCACCGCCTTCAGGGCATCACACAGCATAGAAATCGAGATCTCAGGGGTGTCATTAGTTGCCAGGTAGTCCTCTATTGTCTTGGTTATCTGGGCTATGACCTCCGGGCGGTGGAGCAAGGACTCTGAGTCTCCACGTTCTGGTGGAAGGGCTGGACCGTGGCATTGTGAGGGTCACTGTCACCGCAGCGTGGTCAGAAAGCGAGCGGTGCTCGATCTCTGTCGCTTGGACCTCCGAGGCCACTTCTTGGGTGCTTAATAGGTAATCGAGTCTGGCGTAAGTTTTATGGGCATGGGAATAGAATGTGAAATCGCGAGTATCGGGCTGTGAGGTTCTCCAAAGATCTACTAAGCCCATATCCCTAGCCAGTTTTGTCCCGCTTACGTGAGGGTCCCTGTCGGTCCATGGCGTTGTGCAGATCTGTCCATATTAATTAATTTAGAAGATTTATATGTTTGAGGCCATTAGTTTCGGCACTCATAAATGACATTGTCAAATTTTGTTTCACTACATTGAAATAATATCCCTTGTAGGCTCTCTTACTTGATAAAATTAGAAAGTCAGTATTTTCCTGCCCTGCGCCATTTTCTGCCTGCATCCTGTATTCGGTCACATGACTGGGTGTAGCTGACAATTAGACTGTGTGAATTTCTTCCCAGACAGCTACACAATAGAGGGATTAGACGTGCCTCAATGGGCCATCTGCTGGCAGAATGGTGGGGCAGAGCTCAGCACAGCCCAACTTACACCTGATTCGCCGGTGCTCTCCCTCCACACAAAGGGCTTAACGATCCTGTATTGTCACTGCAGCCAACTTGAAGCCAGGGCAGGGGAGTCAGGAAGTTTCATACATTTAAAAAAAAAACTTTCCAGAAGCTTCTCCCACTTTCCAGAAGAAGGGCACCAAGGTATAAAAATAGAACCTCCAGATCCTATCTTCAGTTCGCTACTGGACCTGCAGAAGGACTATCAGAGTCTGCAGCTATGCAGCTATGACCTGCTGTGCACTTTGCCAGACTGCAGCTGTACCTGGAAAGACTACTTTGCTGCCTGGAGCCTGTTTTGAACGCTCAGAGGCCAGCCCTGCTGTTTAGCCCTGCACCCAAGACTACCAGAATTGATCCAAGGGCTAGTGTGCTGGCCTCCTGTTCAGGGACATAACAGGCTCCCACCATCTTGAACCCGCACCTGGATCCAGCCTGAGTGATTATTGACCCCCAAGAGGTTTCCCATCAGTCCTGGACATTTGGTTGTGGTGCTAAACGTGTCCAGAGTGCCATTTTCCAAAACTGCTGATGTAGACAAAATTTGGCCAAAAAGTGTTCTGAAAACCAGTAGGAGGATGGGACCAACATGCTCGCCTATCCGCCCAAGGTGCATCGCCGGTCAGATTGACTTTGCACTTCTCCCGCTACTTTCTTCTCTACAGCAGTAAAAACTTAGTTTCAGCTGTCCCTCAGCAAACGAGTATCCGACCTCCTGGAACTGTCCCTGGCTACAGCCTTCTGCTTTGAACCGCTGGAGTTTTTCAATTTCCATTTCAGTGTTTAAGTCCATACATAGAAATATTCTCTGCGGCTTAGTCCCAAGGCTATTCAACGACCATGCTCCATCCTCAGACACTTTCTACAGACTCGCTCATCTGAACTTTACATTCTCCAACATTTTTCTTCCGAAATGTTTCGAAGTCCGAAGGTAAGCACTGAGCAGGCCCAATCTTCTTCTTGTATCTGAACAACGCTCCATCGCAGTCAGCCTTAACTTTCAACTTTGACCCGGTCATGCACAACTAGATATCCGCAGTTGGTGCTTTGATCCTTTTGGCGCTATCATGAACCTTAAACTTTCAAAATTCATAACTACGGTTCTCCTTATTTGATTTTTGTAGTTTTGGTGTCAAATAATTTATTAAAATGCACTCTGTTGTTCTAAATTGGTTTGGGATTTTTCGTGTGTGATGTATTCACTTTCTTACTGTTTGTGTGCTGCATAAATACTTTGCACATTGCCTCCAAGTTAAGCCTGACTGCTTTTTGTACCAGGTTTAAGCACAGGTTAATGTTGTGACTTTTTGTGGTTCGCCCTGCAAATCATTGTGGCTGTTGCTTGGCCACGACTCACACCCCAGTCAACCAACAACCCAATTTCTCACAACTGTATAAAAAATACCATTGATATACAGAATTATAAATGGGTAAAATAAATAACGGGTTCTGAGTGACATCAAATAGACAATGATAGTGAGGTGAAAAACATCCTTGCCATTTACATTTTACTCTTCTATAATTTTATGTTATGCTTGGCCCCCAAAATCAGCTCTCCCTGCGGTCAATTGCTATGCAGGGGCGGAGGAGTAAAGGGATACAAATGTAAAAATAAAAAACCTGGCCTCATGCCACCCACCTTATCACCCTCTGTGCCTTCCCTTCTCGTTTCCTCCAGAAGATGTAGTCTCTGCTCTAAATCGGAGGTGTGAGCGAATACTGCGTTGGCAGTCTCTCAGAGAGCCCCGAGAGAATATCCTGAAATTCCTTTACTGAAGGGAGCAGGCTCGAACTGAAGAAATGTGCATTACTGTGGCACATCAGTTGAAAACACACTTTGTTTCTCGCTGCTGTGGCATTATTACAGTGAATAACACTACTCACGTTAGAAGACAGCTATGGCACCCACGTATAACAACAGTGTTTTAAGTGTACATTTTGGGAGTATTTTAATCATACTTTTACACTTAATATTTATTAGATATTGTGTGTTATTCCATGTCATAGAATGATATCACGTATACATTTTTTAACCCAAAAATAAAGTATCAACTTAAATAAATAACTTTTCACAGAGTCAAACAGCACAGCCACCATTCATTCAGGAACTGGGCAGGGATTTTTTACTCTCCACACCAATACAGTGTTTTGCTACTGGACTGCTCACTGTCTCCTAATAACAAGAACGTCTTTGGTGGTTCTTCTGTAATTTGGCCTCTCCTAGCTGTGGCATCCTCTTCTCTGTCAGCTCAATCCCCATTGGCTGAGGAAGCTTTGCGCACAGAAACTCCCATCCCTCTGCTCCATAGTGTCACAATTTAAATTTAAAAATGAAGTACATTGATTCTTATTCCTATTAGATTATCTTTTGTGCTGTGCCTCAGCATGGCTAATTCTGCCCTCAAATGGTTAGCCAGGTCTGTGGGCCCCTAGGCCACCTTTTCAATTTGTTGACTAGATGCAAAGCAGTAATGAAAACAATAATATTAGTCATGTATTTATTGCATGACTTCATTAGAAAGCGAAACCACTTCAGAAACATAATTTACAATTGTTTTCCATTTTCTGTTTATTAAAAAATTCCATTTAAACAAAATACAGACCACCCTGTTCACACAAATGCAATAATTAAGAGGTTTAGTGGAGATGTCGCTAGAAGGAGAATGTGATAAATGGCCTCAAGACAGTGGCAAGGTGCGAAGGAACAGACATCTGAATAATGGCCGACAATTTCTGCCAGTTTTTATGATGTCCCTTTCAACCCCTCAGTGTTATTGATATCTACCTATCCATAATTCTATATGTTGTGTACAACTTCCAAAGGAAGCTATACATGAGAACACTGGGTCCACAGTCTGCTAATTCAAAGATGTTGCATCATACCTGAGGGACACTGTGTGATGGCAGGTGATAGGTCATTGTCACCACCTTCCTCAACTTCCCCCAGTGCTCTACATAGCCAACAAACACTTGGAAATCGCATTTATGACTCTGGTCCTACCTACTGCCATCTCATCTGCCTCCCAATGATAGTGCAGATGGTCACAGATGACAGACTTTAAGGGCTCGCCTTCAGACAGTTTTTAGCTGTCTGTTGTTGTAGACCTATTGAGGACAATACCAATAATTATAAAGGGATTTGTGTCAGCCCATTGTTTACCATTAGTTGGCTTTTTTGTCAGGCTCATTTGATGCTTCTAAATCAATAGCTTTCTTTCTGCTTTTGTTCGTCCATCCCCTTGAGCTTAACTTCTTCACCATCCATTTGTTTGGATGACTTGTATCTTGTTGCATTCAGTGAACTCCTTCTTTCTTTCATATCTCCATGGAAGTACATGTGTTTTTTTGCTCTTTACCTTGTTTTGGTTCTCTATTAAAATAACCTCCCCCCACTTGCTCTATGGGTTGTTCCCTCCTCCCCTTTCCAAGCTTGACTTTTGCTTCTCCCATACGCACCTCTCTGTTTTTTTTTTTTAATTTTTAGTATTTATAATCTTCTTCCACCAGCCTCAAGGAATTTTGTAGATTCCTTCAGATTCTGGAAGTTTCCACCACAGAAATGTAAGGAAAATGTGTGATTTCAGGCGAAGTTTGAGGTTTCCATAGCATTGTGAGTAGGAAAACCTCATGGAATTCACACTAGGCACCCCCTCCTGGAATCCCTGGCTGTCTCGTTTTCTAAAATGTCTGTGGTTAGTAGGGTTCCATGGTTGGCAGCCAAGCATGGTCCCAAATCTCACAGCTACCCCTATTGCTGATGTCTCCACATATCATTTTAGGGACTTTTGCGTGAAGGTCTCTTGGCCCATCCACACAAGTGAGGTACCATTTTTATCGGGAGACTTGAGGGAATGCTGTGGTAGGAAATTTATGTGAGGAAAATATGTCTTTTTAGTGTAAGTTTTAGGTTTGCAGGGCATTGTTAGTAAGAAAATGGTGTGGGATGCATGCGAAGCACACCTCCCTGTACTCCCCCAGATGTCTAGTTTTCAGAAATGTCTGGATGTGGTAGGTTTTTCCAGGCGGCAGCCTAGCAAGCCCAAAAAGTGCAGCCGTTCACTATTGCAAGTGAGACAATATTAGGAGTTAGCCACACTCTCTTGGCCCATATGTTAAAACAACACCCAAAAGAATCAAATGTCCTCTCGCTTGCCATTGGGGTAGGATGCTTTAGTCTGCAGGGGAGCAGAAACACTGTTGAGTTTTTAGGGGTAAGTGTGGGGCCTGGTGTTAGGATGGGCAAGACTCACCCCATGTTACTGGCTTACAGTGATATTCTGCACCCTCAGGGGCACACCTCCTGTCTTCTCCTGGGGGGAAGATCAGTTTGTCCCTATTGAGGTGGGGTGGGTGTGGCTAATGCCAGAGTGCAACACCCACACAACTTTATTTTGCCCCTAAGGCAAAATCCCTGGTGTCAGGTGGAACCTCCCGAACTTTCCCTGGCATCTAGTGGGCTTTCTGACCCCCCTCCCCCTGGGGGTAACTACCCTATCTACCCCTGGGGCAGAAATACTGTTGCCCCATTTAGTTGGGGTGGGGACATAGCCATGCTCAAGGTGGGCAGCCCTCACCACTATATTTTCTTTGTAAAAAATCTTTCCCTGGCTTCTAGTGGGCTTTCTGCACTCCCAGGGCAGATAAGGGGTAATTACCACATCTGCTCCCCAGGGGGTGCGGGGGGAAGACTTAGCCCATTTACTTGGGGCTGGGCATGGCCATGTCCATGCTGGGCAGCCACCACTCCTATATTTTTATAAAAAACAAAATCCCTGGTGTCTAGTGGGCTTTCTGCCCCCCAGGGACAGATATGGGGTAATTACTCTAGCTGGCCCGCAGGGGGGCAGAAAGAGTTTTACCCCATTTAGTTGGGGCAAATCGGGGGTAATTACCCCATCTGCCCCCAGGGCAGAGAGACTATTTCCCCATTTACTTGGGGCGAGGACATGGCCATGCCAAGGCTGAATAGCCCCCACCCCTACACTTAAAGAAAATTCCCTGCTGTCTAGAGGGGGTTGAGATATGCCCCGAGCACTGATTGAGTGAAAGTAAAACAAGCCCACCAGCTCGTTATACCTTCACTTTTACTGCAATTATGTCAGCGCGCCCTCCGTGCCAATCGTCACTGCAGTAAAAAAAAAACACTCAGGCTGCTCCGGAAGCTCTTCCAGAACAGCACATGGATAAAATAAAATAAAGGAGTCCCTCTGGTGCAGAGCACCAGAAAAACCTTTATTTTCCTCCACAGGCCAACACCTGCACTGGAGAGGTAGTGCGACCATCATCCATTGGCCAACGGCCGCACTGAAGAGGAGACAGCTGAGATGTGGCAATCAGTGTCAGAGAGAGGGATAGTGGAAAGACATGGAAGTTAGAGGCAAATCCAGGTGCTTGCGGTTTTCTACCACAATATTGTTTTAAATATCTTCCTACATAAATTTTGTAGCTAGAATAGTGATTTATGCACTATTGCAAAAGGAAGCATATAAAGGTAAGTATAGATTTACTATTCTTAACTCCTCATTTACATGCCTTAATGATATGCACATTGTCTCGATACGAAGACGTGGAGTTAATAATAGTAAATATACACTTACCTATATAAAGATATATCTTCAATTTAAGTTGCTGTGTGTTTAAAAAAAGTAAACCTATACTTATCTATATAAATATATATCTTTAAAACATTGCTGTAGAGTTAAGAAACTATACTTACCTATATTAAGTTATATTTTCAAGTACATTGTTGTGTAGTTAAGAATAGTAAATCTATACTCACTTGTAAATACTTAGCTTCACAATGTCATGTAGTCATTAGTTGGTCTACCATATTTTTGTAGGATGATGTTTTTGTACTTGATATGGTGACATACAGCCATCTCTTGGATATTCTTGTAGATCGTGGCTCCCACTTTCACCACCTGTGTGATATTCCACACCAAATTAAGAGGGACAGGAGGGGCTGGTTGAGTGTTACCTACTGGAAGGCCACATACATAATACAGAATTCATGATAGCGTAAACTCCAAATATGAGGATCTCATTTATCTCATGGTGCCACACAGAAAGACAGAGCAGCCAATAATGAAATTGCTACATAATAATCAAAGTGTATTTATCTGTCCAGTTAGCTACACAGGGCTTATTCTTGGCTGTAATTCCTTGACTGTTATTATGTTATAAACCTCTGAACAGATGGTCGGTAATATGTGACGAAAAGAGCAGTTGAGGCATCAAACCAAGAAAAGTGGTAAATGAAACATGCATAGATGTTCCTGTAAAACTCAAACAAGAAAGCACGGCACATGGGTAATCCAAGTGGGTACCAAACCACATTACATACCCATTTTCTATTCAATAATTCTGCCTTGTTTTGAGGATGCTGTAGTAGCCTCTGGGATTTTCGGAAGTGTAGATACGACTATGTTGCAAATTATGGATTAGCTCTCTAGAGCCACACATTATTGTAGCTTTTCATGTTCAAGTCTGGAGGGTAAGACTGCTCCAGAAGTAAGTTATGAGGGCAGAAGAGAGAAACCATGTTTTTAGAGGAGCTTTAGCATCCTTCATGCATACTTTGCCACTCTGATGAAAGACCATCGTTTTTAATAAATTGGGATCTCTTGTTGCTTTTTGCAATGATTGATAATCTACTATGAGTAGGAAAGGGACTACTTGCACTTAAATGTCTCATGTGCACTATATATTTTTTCTACAGTGACCACACCCACTTTCTACTGGATGTTGGTAGTATGAGAAAGCCTTTAAACTTCATTAAAGAAGCCTCCTTGGTTTCCTATAAGAACCCCTTTTTCAACAGTAGCATCTGTATATAAGACAAGTAGAACACAACGGAGTATTGCTGAAAGCGACAGGCGTTTCATCCTGTATGGGAAAATGAAGAGGGATCACAAAAATCTCAAAATAAAATCTTTCTGTAGCTGCCACTTTGATGTAACTGGAAACAGGTGCATTTGCGGGAATCAACGAGTTGTCCTAGAGAGGTGGATTTTGGTAATTTCTGTGCTAAGCCAGGAGCACTGTGCAGCCGGTTCAGTGCTGTGGTGGAGTTTGGTTCTAAATAAAGTTCTGGAGCTAATCGGGGCTGCTGATGTTGGCCATCCACGGCTAGGATGTTAAATTTTAGGCAAGATCATGGTTTAACTAACTGCAATGCCATTTTTGATCCTCAGGGTGATGGAGTCTATATGAGGGATGCGAAGGGATCACAGAACCTGCTGACAGTGCGCAAGATCTCGGTTTCTAGGATGCACTCACTGCCTAATGACAGCTATATGTTCCGTCCTGTGATGCCGGCTAAAGCTCCGTACCCCCTACACGAGGTGGAGACCTACGAGGAAGCATCACCCACAGGTAGGAGTGGAAGCATGGCGGAGATTGTCAGCCCAGCATCAGCAGAGGGTTTAACCTAATGTTAAATGTTTGACTTGAGGAACCTTATGAGAAGGCATTGGTGTTTACAGCTCAAGCATTATTTTGTGTACCCCAAGACAACCTGCCATGCGAACATGTGAAAGCTCCACAAATCTCCTGATATTCAAGGGAGGGCCTCATTAGAAGAAGATGGTAATTCTGATTAATGGGAGTTACCAGACCCATTGGGATTATATGCCAAGCAGGAACACCATGGGTCAAGAGTGTTCAACCTGGACAGTTTGTCTGCTGAAAGCAGGCGAAATATCCATATGAAAGAGCGGGAAGTGAAATAGAGGACACTCACAAGATTCTCACTTTAATTCTTCATTTCTCAGGGAGTGTCAAGGATCAACTCGTGTTCCCTCCCTGGGATTTACCAATAGCTTTGGTTTTCCGCCCATCCAAGCTACCCTGTTTTCTGGCCCACTAATAATGGGGCCCTATTCTGGAAAAAATACGATTGGCATTCTGGAAAAAATACGATAGCTTGACACAGTAATGAGAGCGGAAATATTGAATGCAATTAAAGTGACACAGTGAGGCAGAGGACTAAGAATGTGGAGTTCCAGTTTTCTATTTGTAGGAGAGTTCTTGTACCGGTAGAAGTTTTTTTAGGGTGTTTTTTTAAGAAGTAGTTATTACACATTTACTTTGCCTTAATTGCTAAATGATGGCGTCATAGTATTCATCAGCATTGTCTTCCCTGGATCATTCTGCACCATCTCTGTCAGTATTGGATGGATGGGAGCAAGTTACACTCTTTTTTAATAGATAATATCTTTGTGTCACAGATATCAGAATCTTGTAATTTACAGTACACTCTAGCAATGTATCACTGGTTTGCCTATGTAAACTTCAATTTAATTTATAAATTCTATGGAATATTATTTCATTATATAGTGGAGTATCACTAGCACCAATAAACAATGTTCACAATTGCATGGATTACCACGTCTTATTAAACTAACAATAAATTGTCCCAGAACAGAAAGTTTTAAAAAGGGCATGGTGGAATGTCTGATAGACAGAGTGGTGATTTGGGGCATAGGTGTCCAATGTAGGTCCAGATTTATGGCAGATTTTCAGACTAACCATATAAGAAAAATTTGCAAACAAAGACTCTAGATGGAAATAAATTAAATAATCCGTCTTATCCTGAAACACTCTCTTTCATTTGCCCTGCCTAGACCTTTATTGGTCACCTCCGATTTAAGGGAAAGAAAACATTATTTCATTATAATCACTGGATAAGATATCATAATAAATGTATCCTCTCTCAGTGTATACCTGTACTTAAGTTTATATACAACAAATATAAATAATTCTCTATAAACAAAAACAAGTTAGAAGGATTCCATTGCAGAACCAATGAAGCCTTCCTCCGGATCCCTTAGTAGATTTTGTGATAGGCATCCTAATGGACCTTGTTGCCCATCAGAATATCTCATTGACTTGGGTCCTTTTAGAAGTGGCTTGGGATGTTGTCATAAAAACTGATAAGCGGATCATTTCTAAGTCTCAGAAGTGGACCCACAAGTTGTTTGCCAAAGGAACACCCCAATTATGTTAATTTACACTCTACAAAATTCTACATCGTGGTGTACGAGAGCTTCTTACTCTTCCCCTTTACTAAACGAGCTTAAGTTACATAATGTATCTGTGCTGTCAACGTCAGGCCCTTACACTTCTTAGGTGGAGAAGTGAGATCTTGTAATAGAACTAGCATGACCTAAGAGCAGAAGACAATGCTGAGTATCATCATCTTCTCCTTTCAGTGTTTCACTTTCAAATAACAGTTCAACGCTGGCTGAAGGGTGATGACTAGCAGGTTTCATTGCAGCCTGTCTTAGTCCTTATAGGAGGCTAACCCCAATATCTCTTGTGACATGAATATTTGCTACAAAAAAATAGCAATTTGGTCTTATGTAAAGCACTTCGAATGCCCTTTGGCCGTTTGCCCCATATAAAACTGCAAAAAATAAAAATAATTTTTGTAAAAAGTATCATTCAAATGCTATGCTCAGATAAATAGTTTTTTGTAAATGATCTGTTTGAACAATGTATTTTTTCTTTCTAGGCTCTGTGGTCTCTGTTCATTCCCAAACCGGTGAAACAGGGTCACTGCTTTGTGTCCCAATGGAGCGCCTACCTCCAGTCACCGTGTCGTGCCACCATGAACCTCCTGACCTGCCCAAGATCCCAGCCCTGCTACCCGTCTCCAGGTCCCCCAGCCTCAACAGGTTTCTCCAAAGACAGGTAATAATTGAGGACACCAAGGCGCAGAACACAAACTCAGACAACAGCGCTTCCTTTTCATCATATTTAGCCCTCCATCATGCATGCTATTGTGAAATTTTATTTTAAAAATCTATACATTTTTAATGTTAGTTGAATTTTAGCCAAACAGTGATCTAACTGATGGATGGTAATATCATCTGCCTTTTGATTTACTACAGGAAACCAAATAAAGTTGCAATAACTGTGCTAAATAACAGATACCATCAGTCCTTTATTTTAGAATTATCAACCCTTACACATTCTGTTGTCATCCATAAAAGAAATATTTTTCTGCATTAATTAAGTGATCCCCTTGATGGCGTCAAGGGAAAAAGCAGAAACATACTTTAACTCAACATGCAGCCAAATTCTTAATTTTCAGTTGCCTCCATCTTTCTCTTTGTATTTTTATGGTGATCTTTATTACACCAAGTTTTGCATTATTTTTTCATTTTTCTTAATCTGCGTGCATTCATAAAATATTTAATGTTTGATAGTTTTCTACTCCATCATCTTTAGTTTCACTCTAGCTTTTTCTTGCTTTTTTTTAATTGGTGCAGCTGCAAAAAGTGTGGCTAAAATCATCCTGGTCTCTACTAATTGAAAAAGAATCTACTGACAAACATACTTGTATGCATACTAATCAGAATGTTCCCACGCGTTCCAAAACGACCTTGTCTCTGGTCCTTATGCTCAGTGCTGGTGGACTTTCCTCCGGTGCACATTGATGATGAAATTATCCAGCATAATCAGATCTCTCTATTGTGACAAAATATCCAGATCCCTATGCATGATTTATCATAACGAATTTCTGTAATCACGTGGTTATTATAAATAACAACTGGATTCAGTTTGCGGGCAAAAAATACCACATTGCCATATCACTGTGAAATACACAATAGTGATAACGTTGGGTTTGTGATCCAAAACAACAAGAATGCACAGGCTGTGAAGAAGCACACTTCACAATCAGTCCAAGCAGCAATCATCAAATAACAAAATTTGAGATTTGTGGTAAGAATATGAATCAAATTCTTTACTTCTCAACTCTGTGAGCGCGTCCATGTCTCACTCCACCCAAGAGACAACAGTGAAACAGACGAAACTAAAGGCCAGATGTACGACCTTCAAAATAGCGCCTCGCAAATTGCGATTCATTTGCGACTCGCAATTTGCGAGGCACTATTTGGCATGTACAACAGTGTGCTTAACACTGTTTGCGATTCCCAATGGGGTCGCAAATTGCGAGGCTCATGAATATTAATGAGCCTCTCGCAATTTGCGAGCCCATTGGGAATGACAGGCCCTCCCAGGGATGGTGGCCTGCTGGGCTCAGCAGACCACAATGTCTGGGACTGCTTTTAAATAAAGCAGTGTTTTTTTTTTTTAAATGCAGCCCGTAATTCCTTAAAGGAAAACGGGATGCATTTTTTTTTAAATGAAACGTTTTCGTTTCATTTTTTAAGGGCAGGTAGTGGTTCCTGGGACTACTGCCTGGCCTTAAAAAAATATTTTTAGAGACAGTCACAAAGTGGAAGGGGTTCCCTGGGGTCCCCTTCCAAATTGCGACTGCATTACCACCCCCTTGAAGAGGGTGGTAATTGCGAGTGTTTTGCGACCAAAATTGCAGTCACAAAACATTCATACATTGCTTTGCGGACGCTATTAGGAAGGGAACGCCTCTTCCTAATAGTGACTCGCAATTCCTAAATAGCGAGTAGCAAATAAATTGCGACTCGCTATTTAGGACTTGTACATGGCCCTGGGCCACTTTGCATGCGCAAACGGGTCGCAAACCCGTTTCCGCATGCAATTTAGGGTCGTACATCTGGCCCCTAAGTGAATTGGGAAGACATAGTGAAGTATTATTGCAATTAAAATCTAATATAGATGATTTAGGTGAAATAAACCTTGTATTGTCCATTGTTGACGTCAATTTGTTTGCAAAACAATTGTGTTCATTACAGTAATGTAGTGTCAACTCAGGTGCATGATATTTTTCCTGAGGAAAACATAAAAGTGATGGGTGAAATGCTTGCAAAAAAGTCTCAGCCACTTGCAATCACTTGGACCGCATTCCAATCCATCGGTTTTCCCCCACTATGCCAGTCAAGACTGAGACCAGCTGTATGCAAATTAATCCTGGTCCAGTCCCGCAGAGGCTGTCCAGCACAGACTGTCAAGTCAGACCCTCTCTGAACCGGAACAAAGGCACCCTCAGATTGATTATGGCCTACTAGGCTTCATCACTGTGGTATAGGTTGAGTCCTATGTCAGATTGATCTCAGGACCCATTTCTGGGCATCCCCACACACCCGTCTCACTTACACTGTGGAAAACACAAAAGTGTTATAGAATATTTGCAAACAAATCTTAGCCACTGTCTACATTCCAGCCCATCACTTTTTGGCAACTATGTACAGTATTTTTCCTCCATTGGGCAGTAATATCTGGGCATAAAACAGCAGCTTCCCATTTCACAAAATTGAAAATCTCATGGGTGAAGAGGGGCTGTGTGATATCCCCACAGATAGAGGAGACTCTCTGGCCTCACCCTGAAGATAGATGGTGTCACTTGGTGGGCCCTACATTTCAGCAGGCCTTGTGGTGACACGCCTGTGCCCCCTGCGGACTACACCAACGTTTAGACAAGAAAAAAGCTGGTATAACTTTTGGTGCAGTATCCCCTCCCAGTGCCCACTCGGTAAAATGCTCAAATGCAAATCAGGTCCCACTGCCTACCCATGAAGGGCAGAGGTTCCATCTGGTAGAGCTTTCTCATCAATATGAGTCCCCACCTCGCCCCTCCAATATGTGGTTAGTGAGAAGGTAGCTTTGAGTCCTTATGTAAAGAGGGTCTGGGATTATAAACATCCAAGATGTGATCCACGTTAGTTAACTGTTCAAGGAACAGGTTATGGGCTAGGAATCTGGGACGACTGTAACTGGATCATCTCATAGTCAAGGCAAGCAAAGAAAAAGTATGGGCTAGTGGACTAAATCTAAATGTCATCTGACTCTTACACCTAGTCTGGCCTCATCACAAGCAGCCGCGGATTCCATGTACAATCCTATTCACATACGCGCCATGGCCACATGCTGCGTCAGTGACAAGAACGGCATTTTTGAACTGCCTTGAATTAAACTTGAATCTGGATTTTAGTAGTATACTGTTAGCTCTACAGACCGCCCTTCGGGTCAGGTCTATCAGGCATCTTACAAATCTGTTTAGCAAAATCGTTTTTTTTTCTTTTGTTCTTTCACCTGCAGATCTGTTATTCCACAATGATCCTAGATCAAACGTTACAACTGAATAATTGCCTGGGTCTAATTAATATGTTAATGATTTGAAAAATAGTGTAACACTGGAGCAGTTCACTTTTCTTCTGTTTTTGTATATTTTACTGCTCACTTTTGAGAATAAATCAAACTCGTAATCATAATATTAATAAGCAGGACATAATGAGATCAGTATGCAGACACAATAATTGGTTGGTAGTGGAAGAAACAAATAGAATAGTTGATAGATACACATAAGAGGATGGATTCATTGGATGTGCAGAAACTACAATACCCCTGATCACTGATTCTGTGTCTCTTTTGCAGGAGGCCATTCGATCAGACTCGATTGATTACCAAGTCTGTGATTCCAAGGACGGGCTCCAGGCCGATTCCAGTGACAGCCTTCATTTGAAAATCCCATCGCCCAATACACTGGCTCCTCCTATAATTTGCACACCTGCTCTTTCCCCATCGGCCACCCCTCAATCTTCCCCCATGCTCTCCTCTCACAGACGCTCAAGTGTCCGCACCCGCAAGAATGTGTACAGCCAGCACAGTATTCCCAGTAGACCTTCCAGCAGAAACAGTGAACGCATCGACCATGAAGACTCCATGTTCGAATCATCTGACCTGGCTGATGAAGAGGTGCGAAACATTAACAGTTCAGCGGAAGACTGGATAGGGCAGTCCGAAATCAGAAGTCACTCTGTGTCTCCTTTCATCTGCACAAGTTCACGTCCTGCGGTTCCGCTGAAGAGTTGCAACAGCACAACCAACCTGAGCGGCAGTGAGAGCAAAGATAAAGACTTGAAGAAGTTTTACAGTATTGATACTCATGGGTTCTTGGCAAAACCTACATGGGCAGATGACCAAAGAAGGCACTCAATTGAGATCTGTCCATCCATTGATGATGGAGATTCCTGCTTTGAACAGTCCATAGATGAGAAGGAATCTCCTCCTATCCACATGCATTCAGATCCTGAGTATCTCCACGGTGTTCGGAGGAAGAAGAAGATGAGCCCCCCTTGCATTTCAATAGAACCTCCCATGGAGGACGACAATGGCACGGCTGCCCGTCCCAAAGCGTCGGAGAGCAACATGATGTTGCGGAGGAGGACTCCATCTTGTGAGTCCTCCCCCTACAGGGACTCCTTGGACCTTGGAGATAATATGTCTGGGGAGCAAACTTCTAAAACAGACCGACGAGGACAGCTGCCATGCCGAGGGGAACATCTGACATTGCCTAGTTACTCCTTTGACCAGGCGGACACAACTCCTCGAAGCAGTCTCCCAAATTTATTTTGTGACAGTGGCCAGTCGGTACCCTCTTCTGGGGACTCTGTAGATATCAGGCCGGACACTGTGGAATTAGAAATAAAAACAGACCACCTAAAAACTCACTGCGAGAACCTTGAGCAAAATAAAGAGACAATAGGCATTCGAATTCCTAAGAGCCCGATAAGACGGCATGTACTAGTCCGAATGGCGAACACTACAGACGATGATGTTGACAAACCAGTATAGCTTTTAGAGAGTCACGGACTGACTTGTTTTATAGCAACAACAAAAAACCCAGAACGAAAGGGTTTGAAAAAGCCACTTTCAATGGCCTACTGTTCCAGTCACTGTTCAGAGTGCTGTGGGTTGGCACAAAGAGATTACAAGGGGAATTATGCAAACACCTGTATGGGCTTTGCTATTAGTGTGTTTATTTTTTCTAAACGGACACAGATTTAGCTTCCCACCTAGCCTCAATCACATTGATTCAGGTTCACTGGTTTCCTTTTTTTTTGTTTTATATTTTTATTTTTTATTCTGGCACTTTTATTGTGTAGCCAGCACAGTATGCAGAAGTGCCCAAGAAGAAGTGAACTGTACATTGTCTGTATATCGGCAGTATAAATAAAATAGAAATAATGTATTTGTGAGAGAAAAGAAATTTTAAGAATGGACATTCTCGTCTTCATAATGCACATATTTTTCTAAAGGATTCAAATGTTTTGCAGACGTCGAAACGGAATGGTGGTTTCTCTCCTGTTATTTTATGTGGAAATTGATTTAAGGCGGAAACCCCCCAATGTCCCTTTTATGTTAAGGCTTCCACCCTGAACTCCTGCTTGCTTGTTCTTTCCTTGCTGGGAATATTTCTGTATTTCACTTCTCTTTTTATAAATCCCTCTTTACGAAGAAAACCAAATTACTGCTGAGCCTTTGCAAGTGCAATAAGTTACCCTTAGTAGCGTCCTATTATTTTTTTAAATTGGAATTGTTCGGCCGTTTTGTTTTAAATGTTGCAATAATATGGCGTTATGTACTCTTATAAAATTGTGTAAAGAATAAAGGTAGGTTTACCGAAGGAAGCAAAATAGCGTATTGTTCAAGACGTGCATTGTTCCTGACAGCCAAGAGCGAGTTTGTTAATCATGGTGATAAATATATGGTAAAGCTTTGTCATGAATCCTTTCCAAGATGTGAAAATTAATATTAACCGGTTCATGCTCACCTTACTCCACTGGGCACCTGAGCCTCAAGGGCCCATCTTTGCCTGCCTTTCTTCCTGTGCCTTTATTTTTGTTTTCGCCGGCAGATTTGAATTAAAAGGCCAGCACCCACTGATTGGACTGTGCTGGATTGACTGGCACTCTGCGTCACATCTGGAGATCGGTGCCACGCCCAGACTCGAAAAAACAACAGGAAATCTTTGGACGGGAATTGAGAGGAATTCTAATACTGTTTGTTATTCAGTAGAACGAGACCCTCCAGCAGGTGGACTTTTGTTAAACACTGGCGCCACATTGTACGTTTAGAAATGTCTCGGGGAAATGTGCGTCATCGTATGTTAAAGCAGCAGTACACGCGTAATTCTGAAAAAAACAATGTATGTTGGCTCTGTTAATTTTTTATACTAACTGAATAATTTAGTTTGGGGTAATAAAATGCCTGCACCTGGTATTCTGCATCGCAGGTCTTATTTTTACGCATCATACCTTTTTGAGGTCCTTCTTCAAAAGTTCACTATGCCATCGTGAGTGTTACTGCTAGATTGGTGAAAAAGCAATTTCTAACGGTGGAAACAATGTGTAGACTAGATCTGTAACCATGAGGTGTGCCTACACAGCAGAAGCCTACAGAAATGTGAAATGTCTGTCTCTCATCCGAAATGCAATAGAATTGTAGAAATGATAAGATGTGCTTCAATGTTTCCCTGATGCCTCACTCTCCTTAATAATAAACATCTCTATATATTTTGGGTATTAAAAGGAATTGCTATATTCAACGTTGTACTGTTTTGGCTCAACATTGTCATAAATAGATAGATGAGCCAATTAAAAAGTTTGTGCAATTTTATATCCTGATTTATGACAACCAAGATCTGCAGGTCGCGAAGACGGTTCCTCAGGGCGCCAGAAACAGGACCTGCAAAAAGTTGGAATGACTAGTATGAATATATTTAAATGCCACTGAAATGACTATAGTTGATAATATTTTTCCTCTTTCGTGCTGCTAAATTTTTTAGAATAATGGTCATAAGGAAGAAAAGTGTCTACGATGCCTTCTTAGTACAGAGATGTGGCTTGTGGCAAATTTGGCTACAGAGTGAAGAAAAAAAAATCTAGGTTCTGGCATGTAAACTATTGAACTAAATATAGCACAATCAGAACTTAGTAATCAACTTTTGTGGCACAAGTTGCACAGAATTTTTAATGAGTGGGATCAAAATCTGAGCACAGTTGGAGAGGAGATCCCCTTGTTGTCTTCATATCAGGTCAGATATGGTGGAATGGGTGTACTGGTCCAGAAGAAACATTGTTGTATGCTTAAATATCTCAATTACTTAGTTTTTTCAATTTTTTGCCTACCTTTATTTTTTTCTTGTTTCTGTTTCAAGTGCCCTAAAGCTGCCATTGTGGAATGTCTCGTTGAGTATGTTTCTTCTCAAATCAGTAAACCTATTAATTGATCCAAAGAGCTAACGTCCTGCTATTCATATATTTCCCTTGGCCATGTCTTAAAGTCAGGATACTAATAAATTGTCCCTTCGGAAGATGGACTAAAGGTTTAACTGTCTTGGTGGTATTTTTTACTTTCCTCTGCAAATGCGTGTGTGCAATATATGGGATTAGCGTAAAGTACATATTTCTGCAACCATTTATATGCAGTCCATCCATACAAAGAGGCAAGCGTATTACAGATGCAAAGTTCTCTTTCCCCACAGCCCCCCTCACAGCTCACCGTGCTCGACCTTTGCCTTAGATGTTTTGGGCATTTTGTCTGCCTTTCGGCCAGACTCTGTGCTGAGTCCCCCAACACCCAAAGCAGATGTATTGCTTTCATTGAGTATATAATTTGTGATGTCCTGTGCGGGGCGTTGTGGTAGTTGTTGTTGCATAGTCCACCATATCTGGCAAACTTCAGTAGCTTTGAGAGTGTGCATCATAACCATAATGTCACTTCAACTTAAGTTTCTTACAAAAATTCTTTATGCTTTTATAACATATACCAGCTCACTGCCAGAAGCCTTGGGCTGTGTGCAGCATGTTGTGGTCACAGGCCCCTGGCTATAGCCATTCCTATTCCTCAGCCTTGTCACTCCCAAATCAACATGTAAATGGCCCTCATGAAGAGTCAGTGAGTGCAGGGATTAGTCTCCAGCCATGCTTCTGTAATGAATCATTCCTGCCACAGAACCCACTATGTATAGCCCTTCGCTTTGTGCATTGGCTTAGGACACCGGGAACAGCCCTCAAACATGCTTCCTGCCCAGATTTTGTGGTTTCAGAATCCACTGTGTGTGTTCTTTGAACGTGTGGATTGGTCTCTCGGTGCAAGGCATGCTCTTCAGACATGCCCCATCTCCAGGGTCAATAACCCCAGAAACCATTGGACATGTCTACAGACATGCACTGTGACTATGCCTGGTGGCTTCAGCAGAAACTGTGAATGGCGTTCGGCCATGTATAGCTGTCCCTGGCCACAATATGGGCATTCATTTTTTGCACCCAGTTCCTCCGTGTCATGGCGAGGTCTCTGGACTGGGTAATTAACAGGGCCACTGAGCATTCCAAAAGAGAGAAGGTTGAGGGTCACTAACAATCAATCACTCAAAGTGCATACCCTGGAAATGAAAATGCAGGTCACCTAAGCATCCTTAACTCTGTGGGAGAAGAGGGTGAGCAGTCCAAGGTCTAACTTAAGAGAGGGTGGGTTGGGTCAGGACTGTACAGTAAGCTAAGCAACAAAAAGTATACATTTCAGAGTCGAAGCTAATCAAGCTTGTTAGATTTGGGGGTCTCTAGTTGGCAGAGGTAGGTACCTTTGTCCAAATAGGGACCCTTGAGTCTAGTCAGGGAAAGTAGGTACACTCCTGAAATAACCCCGGCTCACCCTCTTGGTAGCTTGGCACAAGCAGACAGGCTTAGTTCAGAGGCAGTGTGTAAAGCATTTGTGAACACATACAGTAATCAAGTGACAAGACTACAAATGGACACCACAGAGGATATATATTTATAAAAATAGGTATACTTTATCTAGATTTATCACAAGACCATAAACGACAAAAATAATCCACAATACTGTCAAGAATGCTTAGTTCTAATCAAAAAGGCTTAATTCAAGGTTCTGTGCGAGTCGGTAGCCTCCTCCGGCTACGGCGATGCCAAGAACAAACAGAGTCTAACAAATCCAGCTGACCGCGTCGAGACGGGCCAACACAGCGTAGACAGACTCGGTCACAGTACCTTTTACTTGAAGCGGCAGGCACGGGCGTGCGAGCCGGATGGCTGTACGTCGCGGTCGCGATGCAAAATGGAAGCGTTGCAGGACGCGTTGTCCCTCGATGCGGTGCAGGCAGCGGCTCGTTGACGTCGTCGAGACGGAGTCGGTGAGACCAGGGCTGTGCGTTGCAGGGCGAGACGGTGCTTCGATGTGGTGCTGGCAGGTTGCGGTGCGGCGACGGAGCCGGATTCGGGAGCTGGCGTCGATCAGTCCGGACAGCGGTGCGAGTCGGGCGGTGCGTCGCGAAGCTTGCGAGGCGGTGCCCAACTCCAGTGCGGTCACAGGACTCGAACTCAGCAACAGTGACCGTGTCGGTCGGACCAGATGGATTCGGTGTAGCGAGGCGTTGCAAGGTGCAGTGCTCACAGGTTACGGTGCAGGCAGCGGCTCGTTGACGGAGTCGGGGAGACCAAGGCCGTGCGTTGCAAGATGCAGGCGTTGCTCGATGCGGTGCCAACAGGACACCGAGCCGGTCGGGAGAGTCGGTCACAGCTCCCTACCTCTGTAGCCACTGAAACAGAGTTTCTAGCAGCAATTCACAAAGGGGGTGAAGTCCAATGGTCCTGGGACTTCGATCAGGGGGCAAGCTCTCTTCCAAGCCCTTGGAGATCCTTCACAAGTTGATGAAAGTCACAGCAAGCAAAAGTTCCTTTCTCCTTTCTTTGGCAGTCAGGCAAACCACTGCAGGCCAATTCCCCCAGCAGCACTTCAGGCTTAGGGATAGTCTCTCCTCAGTTTCTTCTTGGTTCCGCTCCTCAGCAAAGGTTTCTTCTTGTTCCCAAAAGTGATCGAACTTTCCTGGGGTCTGGGTGCGCCTCTTATACCCTGATTCTCTTTGTTCTCTGGAGGCAGAGAGGCCTTTGCCTAGCTTAAACCAGTTCTGTGCAGCTTTGGAGCACTCTGTGTACATGACTCCTTCTTTCCTTTCAGAATGTGGGGCAGGGTACTCAGACGCCCGGCAGGGGGTGGAGCCAGCATTGTGGCAGGCAGGCACAGCCCTATTCAGACCCAGATGCAACTCCTCCCTCCACTCTGGATGCAGATCTCTCTATTCAGCCCAGGGCTGCCTCACCCTGTCTCCTGTGGCCACCCCCAGCCCCTGTCACGCACAAACCAGACACACAATACACAAGCTGGCAGAGGCAGGCTGGATAGTTAGGCAAGAAAATACCCACTTTCTAAAAGTGGTATTTTCAAATACAGAATGTTAAAACCAACTTCACTAAAAGATGTATTTTATCATTCTGAGTTCAGGCATACTAAACTCGAATTTCTACCTAGTTCCCTGAGTCAGTTTAGGATTATAAGATGTTATAATCAAACTTCCCATTCTGGCCTATGGGGAACAGGTAGCCTTGCAATAGTGAAAAACGAAAATGGCTGTAATTCACTATTAGGACATGCCACACACACCAGGCATGTCCCACCTTATCCTTACAATGCACCCTGCCCGTAGGCCTACCATAGGGGTGTCTGATATGAAGAAAAGGGAAGGTTTGGGGACTGGTAGGTGGGTGCACTTACCAAGTCGACATAGCAGTCACAGACTGCACACAGGCTCTGCAATGGCAGGCCTGAGACACACTTTACAAGCTACTTCTGTGGGTGGCACAACCAGTGCTGCAAGCCCACCAGCAGCATTTGATTTACAAGCCCTGGGCACACTCAGTGCACTGTACTAGGGTCTGACAGTAATTCAAATAAGCCAAACATGGAGTCACTAATTCACATCACAATTTACAATAGGGAGCACTTGCACTTTGGCACTGATTAGCAGTGGCAAAGTGCCCATGAGCATCTAGTCCAGCAAAAACATATCGACAACAGTGGAGGCATTATGAAAAAATGGAAGGGAGACCCATGCCAAGGATGCCAGGTCTAACAAAGCTGCAGTCAAGATTCCCTCTTCTGAGAGGAGTTAGACATATCAAGGGCTTCTGCCCACATGTCTGTACTCAAGTAGCATCCATCAAGTGCCCCCCTTGTGGAAAGTTGTGTGGTGTCCCTCGATACTACCTAAAATAAAGGAAGACAGGATGAAAAAGTAGAGGAGGTGCTTAACCTTTATGGGCAGCACTCATCCTCCATTTCTCAATGGCCATTCACAGTGTATAACAGATGTTCA
This sequence comes from Calotriton arnoldi, assembly GCA_963921515.1. Classification (NCBI taxonomy): domain Eukaryota; kingdom Metazoa; phylum Chordata; class Amphibia; order Caudata; family Salamandridae; genus Calotriton; species Calotriton arnoldi. Next base: position 2,024,156 of record CAWUFW010002071.1, on the reverse strand, counting down.
CAACCACTTATAGGTAACGCTAAAATCGTGTACATCAGTAATTATCACAAACCGTGTCAGTATAAAACATGCACACTAATGTTCGCACAGGTTTACACTGGTGATGACCGCTCATAATATTTGCAAGGATTTAAAATTTGCACAGGCTTTATATTATGACGCTTACTAATTTTACAAAATTCGTGAATGTATAATTACATAAAATGCGCAAAATGTTGCATTAGACAACTTTGTGTAATTTGTTTTGCTCAGGGTATTGTACCTAGCAGAAAACATCTTCCAGAGAAACATTTTTAACTGGAAAGGGATATTTTTAAAAAAGATTTTCCCTTGTGTGGAAATTGTATCTGAGATACAGTCAATTCACATTTTGAACCATTAGAAAAATTTCACATACTTTTTTAAAGTTCTGTAGAAATATTTACAGGATTTCCACATCTGTACATTATATGCAACACAAAAGTATTCATGAAGGGGTTCCCATTAAGCCCGAGCCTCTGAACTTCTTATTAAACAGGAGAACCAGTAGCCAACTTCCCTGGGCACCCAGGTGTCCCATAAATTATCAATATGCTGCCACCAGCCAGAGCACGTAAGTAAGGGGAACTAACCTCTTAGGACTAGGTCCTTAGGAGACCATTGAGGGTCTCTCCTCTCAGAACTAACTCAAGGTGTCCATGAGGACTTCTATCTGCAGTTTGGGGGTTCCTTTGAAATAGGGACCTCTCACAGTTGAAAAAAAGCACATAGGTGACTCAGGGGACAAATATAACAGGCATTTGAAAAGTTTAAAGGTCTGGATTTGGCAAGCTAGTGCTGTAGTTAATTTCTTATTGGAAGGATATGCCACAGAATAATGATAAGAAATAAATATTGCCAATTAAGCGTGGGAGCAATATGCTTGCAAAAAATACTAACCATTATATATTATTTTAAAAGATAAACGTGGGTGCTACCAAGCAGGCAGGTGTATTTGGAACGGGCTTAGAAACCGTTTTTAGTTTTAATGCACGTCACAGGAACATGTCATTGTTTTTGGTGAAAAGAAAAGGTACTGTTTGTTTTGAATTACTATAACCTGAAGACCTAGCTTAAACACTCAGTAACGTCTAAAAAAACAAAAATCATAAAGAATGGAAAGAAAAAAAGCATTGGCAAACTGCAGTATTGGCTCACCAGCCCTGGCACTGAAGAGCACTCTTGTTTGAGTGAATGTGTACATGTGATCAGGGAAAAATGGCATCACTAATAGTGGAAGAGAGTCAATTGCTGATGCTGGCTGGCCCACTGCCCGAGACGTCATTTGTGCTTAGGAAACACTCAATGCCAGTCCAACCTTGAGAAGTAATGGCTTGCCAAGCCTGCTAACATATTTATTCCTGTTTGACCTGGCACCATTGGCGTGGGTCTCCCCTGCATTTTTTGCCTTAGCCTCTTTTTGCTGAGTGTTGGACTCCGTTTTGCTGGTCTAGATGTTTTGCCACTGATGTTCAGTGCCAAAGTGCAAGTGCTCCCTTTGTAAATTGTTGTTATGGATTGGTGTTTCCATGATTGGCTGATTTGATTTACTAGTCAGTCCCTAGTACAGTGCACTGTGTGTGCCCAGGGCCTGTAAATCAAATGCTGCTAGTGGGCTGCACACTGATTGTGCCACCCACATAAGCAGCCTGTAAATGTAACTCAGGCCTGCAATTGCAAAGCCTGTGTGCAGTCAGGTACTGCCATGTCGACCAGGCCCTACCCTTCCCTTTTCCTACATATTAGTCACCCCTAAGGTAGGCCTAAGGTTAGGCCCAAGGTACCCCTCTGGGTAGGGTGCAGTGTATGTGAAAGGTAGGACATGCCCTGGTGTGTGTGGCATGTCCTGATAGTGAAATACTGCAAATTTCGTTTTTCACTATTGCAAGGTTACCTGCTCCCGTAGGATAGAATGGGGAGTTTGCTTATAACATCTTATAAACATAACTACCCCTGGGAACAAGGTAGGAACATAGTTTAGTATGCCTGAACTCAGAATGTTAAAATGCATCTTTTAGTGAGGGTGTTGTTTACATTCTGTGTTTGAAAATACCACTTTTAGAAAGTAGGTATTTTCTTGCTTAGCTATCCAGTGTGCCTCTGCTGGGATGTGTATTGACTGTCTGGCTTTGGGGTAACAGGGGCTGGGGGGGAGCTGTGGCTCCAGAGTCTGGATAGGTCAGGGCTGGGCTGAATAGACCTGGGTTGCAGTTAGAGTAGGGGGAGGAGATATCCTTTCACCTGAAAGGGCATGGTCTGCCTTCCACAATGCCGTCTCCACCTTCTGCCAGGAAGCTGCACCGTAGAGGACAGAACCGGTTTGGACCAAGGACAGGGCTTCTCTGCCACCAGAAAACAAAGGATTTTGTAGTATAAATATTGGGGCACAGACCTCAGAACTTTAGATCACTTCTGGGAATCAAGAGGAACCTTTGCCAAGGAGAAGAGCCGGAGAAGCTGAGGAGGAATACTGCCCCGGTGCTGTTTGCTGTCTGGAGTTGGCCTGCAGTGGCTACTTGCTGCCAAGGAAAGGAGAAAATGACTTTGCTGTTTGCTGTGTCCCCTGCTTGAGGAAGATCTCCAAGGGCTTGAAACTGAGCTTGCCTCCTGTCTGAAGTCTAAGGGACACAAAGAATTCACCACCAGCACCCCTGAACTTCCTTGCTGGGAGTTCTGACCTGCAAAGAGGTGCCTTCTGTTGCTTTGGACCTCTAGAGACTGTTTTCCTCTGGGAGCTGGAAAAATCAACGCAACACCGAGAAGCGTGACGCATCCGTACCTGGTTCCGGCGCATTGCCGAAAAAACCATCGTAGCGCCTGCCGCGGCTCGAGAAAGTCATATTTTTATAACTGTATTGTGGATTTTTGGTCTTGTTTTGGTTTAGATAAAGATTACTTATTTTTCTAAACTGGTGTGGTGTCCATTTGTAGTGTTTTCACTGTGTTACTGTATGTGTTCACAAATGCTTTACACACTGCCTCTGAGATAAGCCTGTCTGCTCGTGCCAAGCTACCCAGGGGGTGAGCAGGGGTTATTTTAGAAGTGTATCCCCCTTACCCTGACTAGAAGCAAAGGTCCCTATTTGGACAAAGGTACCTGCCTCTGCCGACTAGAGATCCCCATTTCTAACAATTCCCTTGTAGTCAAATGGAAACGTGGAACATAGTCATAAATATGGACTTCTTAAATGTCAAACGTTGGCTAAACTCATTTGGCACAATTTTTTCTTTATTTTATTCGGTTATTTAAAACCATTACAATTATTAAAAAACATTGAAACGTATTGCAACAGTGCAGTCAACATTTGAGTGTGATTATTTAAAACAGTTACAAGGTTTAAAACAAGGGACACATTTATACATATTAAGACAATATAATCTGCAATTAAAGCATACAGTGGGTGCCACACCAATTAGCTGATAAAGCTTGGTAGGCGGAAAAGTGCTAGTGCTTGGATTCCACGGCAATTTGTTCCTTTTAGTGCGACCCCATCAGAATAGCAACACACTGAGAAACTTTATTGCAGTGGGAAGGTACATTCTGTCCTATCGAACAAGCATGTAATACATAAAAATCACTTTTAAAAAACACCAGAGCAAACTTCAAGTGTGCGCAAGATGTCTCACAAGTGCTAGTGCAACGGATGTAGCATCAAATTGATCTTCATTGGTAGCAGCAGGATGACTCGCTAAAGAACTAGTGCAACATATATAGCAGTGATTTCTTTCTACAAGGGTAGCTGCAAGGTGTTCCTTGAAACATGTAATACATTAAAATCACTTTAAAAACACCAGAGTGATCTTCTAGTGTTCACAAAATTTCTCACACGTGCTAGGGCAATGGGTGTAGAAGCAAATTGTTCATCATTAGTAGCAGCAGGATGATTCGATAAAGTGCGAGGGCAACATATGTGGAAGCAATTTTTCAACAAGGGTGGCAACAGGTGTTCCTTAAAGCAGTCATCATAAAATGTGCGTGTAGTTGTTTGCATCAACTGTGAAGCCCTTAGACAACTAACCCTGTTTGATGCAATAGTAACAAATTTTGTCAACAGGATGTTCAAGATTGTGTTGTCAGGGTTTAGGGAGGCAATGATGGCCTGCCAGCATGTGCAAACTCCCAGTTTGTTCGACTTTCCCCGTAGTCTGGTCCTGCACTCATTCAGTAATGCTGGGCAGAGTCACACAACATGTTTGAAGGATTCTTCGCAGCAGCCGCAGCCCCTACAGGTTGCTTCCTCTGCTGTCCAATGCCAAAAGGCTAGATCTTTCAAGAACGGCCACTCCCCTTACCTGAGACCCATGAATCTTGCCTTCAAATGGGTAGCATACGTGCAGGCAAGATATGATACTCGGATGGCTGGCTGGTACCTGTTGATGACTGCCCAGGCATGTCTATGTTCGGCGAGGAGTGCTCTGTCTCAATGGAATGACCAAAGGCGAACACGATTTCTGAGGCTTGCCTTATAGGTTAATTGGCTAGGTTTACTGATTCAGAGATCTTTCACATTCAATAATTGCTGGCAATCCTCAAGGAACCGAATATGTGCTTGACTTGGCCTGCTGGAACTAATTTCAGACCATAACAATGCCTCTAAGCTGCCGACCCGGGCCCCCCTGTAGCTTGTACCACAGGTTGGTCAGGGAGGCCAAATTCCAACCTGATGTGGGCGGCAGATGAAGACTTCAGTTGCTAAAAAACCCATTTGTATATCTTTATAACAAGTTTATTCAGCAAAGAGTTGTCCCTGCCCAGTAAAATTTCCCTACCATAGGTTAGTGAGGAAAGAAGAACAATTGATGGACAGAATGCAGAACAATGTCATACCTTCACCCCAGTACAAAGATCTGGGCCTAAATCCATCGTTTATTTGCTCAGCATTCCATTCCAGTTTGGAGCCAGCCATATGCAAATCAGTCCTGACCCTGCGCCCAATGGGAACAGTCCAGCCCGAACTGCCAGGCCAGGTCCTCCCTGGACTGGAAACAAGCATCCTAGGACCGGTTTCGGGGTTTCACCCCTCATCAGCCAGGATAGCTTGACTCCAGTGGCATGGAGAGCACAGGACAAGCAAAAGGAAGGATAAGCATTCTATTTCCGATATATTCGTGCAGCCCAGTCTCCTTGGGCCATTAATTTGCCTGTTCACTAGGGCCCAGAAGTTCTGGGAGTTGGGATTCTTACTTACACAAAGAAGTGTTGTCCAGAAATCCTCTGACCATTTGTGCTTTTCTGCAAAGACTGCCTGCCTGTACATTTTCTGTGCCTGCATGAATGCGTTAAGTAGCTCCTTTACTCCAGGATTCTTCTGGACTCTCATCAGAGCCTTGTTGCGGGCTTTCCTAAGATCCATAATCATAGTTGAGGTAATGGTTTGGTAAGGGGAGTGATACGGACAGGCTGGTCGATGGAATTTTGCAAGTAGTTGGGTGATGAAGCTGGTCCACTCTGTGATCGGGGACTCATTGTTAGCCCCAGCTGCGTCTAGGTGCTTCTTGCATTCAGCCATAACAGTGTCACTGATGGAGCAGCTCCATTTGAGACGCTTGAGGTTCTCCGTGCATGTTCCACTGTATGTAACCCTCGCCGAGGCGTGATGCTGTAAGTGGGACAAAACAGTAATGATCTGTGGGCGATGATCACTCTACCCGTGGAATGATGTGGTAATTTTCTACAATGGGGAACATTTCAGCTTTACAGATTGTGTAATCAAGAAAAGAACAGGTTTTCCCATCAGTTCTTGTCCAATTTGGCAGTATATCTTGTGAGAAGCGACCATTCAATACTTTATAGCCCATGCTACTAAGTTGCAAGACCAAATATTCCCCCAACGGGCTTTGTGGACAGCCCCTAGGCTTAGCTTGTTCGGTGATGTTCTGGGCACTTTCTAAGTTAAGCTCCTCATGATCCTCAGGGAGATCTTGGAAAAGATTTGTGTTAAAATCCCTTGTAATCAAGCAGGCCACCTGGGGATGGTCACTGGCTAGGTCGCACAAAATTTGTATTAGACGGTTACATTTGGGCCTTTTCTCCCTTGCACTTGGGCTGATGTAAAAGTTTTTTATCAATAATAGCAATTGCTGCAATCTCCAGTTGATGATCTTTATTCCTGTCAGCCAATTCTCCTCTAATGTTAGTGGCTCAATGTTCCCTTTTAGATTAACTAAGGTGTAAATAGATAGCCTGCCTTTTGGTCTGCCATGCATATGCTCCCTGAGGGCCGGCTTCATGTGCTCAAAATACCTTACTATTGGGCGACTAGACTTGGCCAATGTTTCCTGCAGGGCTATGATTTCATGATTATTTAAGAACATGAGTAAATCTGGTGACTGAAGTTTCTGGGTAAGTCCGTTTATATTCCAAGAACACAAAGGTAATGGAGACGGCTTGGGCTGGGAGATATTCAAGGACTAATTCAATCGACAGTTCTGCTAGATAGAGCTGAGGGCAACCAGTCCCAATCTATCCCTGTGTAGTCAGTAGTTGGCAGCTGAATACGGTAGTTGAATACGGTTTCTTTCTGCGGGACAATATAGGGATGGATGATATTGCCAATACGGTGGGATAAACCAATCTCTTTGAACAGGCTGATCTTGATGCCCAAAGTACTAAATAACTCTGATCTGGATAATATTGACAGCTCAAGGGTTGATGAAATGAATGTCACTAATGTGGGTTCTGAGGTTTTTGAACCTTTGGGGGGGTGGGGTAGAAAAATCAACTGATGTAATGTCACTTGACTCCAACCTGCTCAGATCGGGAATGGTCTCCAGCAATCTTAAGATGTTCCCCCTATTTACAATGTTATGGGGGCCTTGCTAGTGGTACTCTGGGCTGAGCAGCAGCCTGGTGTTTGAACCTTGGGGCTATTTCTTGGTGGGGTCTCCGGAACCTGCTTGAGTTCTGGTCCGCCTTAGGTTACTCCAGAATAGTTCTCTTCTGGCGCTCCTCACGTGGTTCATAATGAGGGTACTCAATTTTATGTTATCTCCAGTTGGGTGATCAAGGGACCCTGGTTCTTTGTTATCGTTACTTGGAGGGAATCCATCTGGGTCCATACCGGTTTGCTGTTGACTGCTTTGAGGAAATTGATTTGTTCGGTGGCAACATCACAGGAGTTCAGCTGACTGTTCACCCAGGCTCGCGATGAGGCTCCTGGCAGTTGCTTCTTCTATGCTAGTGCTTGGGTATTTGAATGATTGATTCTGCCCCTCTCTACTCGATTCCATGGTGGCAGACTTTGATATCGCAGCTTCTTCTTTACGAACGTCGAAAAAGGGGACAAGGGGACCCTACTCACTAAGGAACCAGGGTAGTTAAATTATTATCAGAAACCGTGGTTCCTGTGGAATAATAAGACCGTATATTGGTAATGTGATGCGCAATCGCAATTGGAAGGGTTAGAATAATGTCAGAGGGAGAAGAAACCACATATACCTTTGTTTCAGTTTAACACAGTTGTGTTTTATAATTCACAAAAAGATATATACAATGAAAAAAGGAGAACAATTGTGCGTAGTGTCCCCAGTGAAAACAGGAACCCAAAGTATTGGTGACATATTTGTGACAATTTTTACAAGGTTTCCAAAAATGTTATAAAAGTTGACCATTGTCAAATATACACAGAATGAACCGTGACTATATACAGTGATACTCGCTGGTTTAATGGTTCGCTTTCTCTTTATGTCGACGACGTTTCGACCCTTTGTGCTGTGTAGGGTCTCATCAGGACATAAGGATGTAGGGACATCTAGGAAGAGAAGGATAATGTAAGTGTGTAGCCCATGAATCGGCACCAATGCGACAACTTGGGGTAAGAAGGCATTTAGTTCAAGGGTACCTGGTAGGTAGACTGCGCAGCCGCGTGAAGAGTGTGTGCCACAAGTGAGTGATAGCAAAAGAAACAAGATACTCACAAGGGAACCCAGCCGGGTACTGATTATGTGAGAGGGAAAAATAGAGAAAAAAGAAAAATGGTTCAACCGATTGATCATCAGGAATTGCGGGTCATAGTGGTCTGAGTACCACTACCTGTACTTATTCTCAGTAAGGAACTTACCCCAAGTGAGGGTGAGGAAGGGCTGGCAATCAATGGGTAGAACAGCGCCTAGATTAAAGCGATGACACACTACAGCGTGTGTGGACTGGTATTATGATTCGGAATTCTGTGGAAAATAGGAAACCCCATCAAATCATGCGTGGTGGAGAATTCTGTAAAAGAGCCCATAGGAGGTATTCTTACCGGAGTCAATGAAGTGGAATACCCGAATGTTGTTGCAGTGCACAGGAGATGCTGGTGCGCTGACCTGTGTCTCATAAAAATGCCACTGATATATTCACAAGGGCAATGTGATAGTCCGTGACCTGTAAATAGCAGGGATTGCGAAATTCCTGGGTGTTATTCAGCGCTAAATGGTAATGAGGCACAGCGCGTTCAGGCGGAGACAGGCATTCTTACCTGATTACAGTGTTTGCAGCACGCTTCAATATTAGTGTGCTTACAGCCGACAGTGTAAGTCTGTCTGCATGGGTCTTCTAGTGAATTGAATCCTGTGAATTAACAGGATTCAGGGGATCAGTGTATGATCTAATATCATGAATGAAGAATTAAGTAAAATTAATTGTGAGGATGTCCATATGGGCACATCTATGTACTGCCCCATTCTCACCTTGGTAAAAATTGGAGTTCCTTTAGCGCGTGGCGGTCCAATGCGCGGGCAGCACGACAGCGTGTGTCTGTCTGCTGGGGGGGCCAGATGACAATGAGCGGGTGCTGGCCTCGCCATTAAATAGAGCGAGGTCCCGCCGAAACTGGATTGACCTGCAGGCATCACTAGTGATTGCCGCTGGCGGAGTAATCCGGTTTTCGGTGTCAAATTGAGAAAAGAGAAGAAAGACCTGAGGTTTAGGTCAATGAAGAAGTGAAAAAAGAAAGTAAAGAAAGTAGAAATAGAAAAGTAGAGATTCGCAAGGTGGCATTGTGTGGGCTATCGCAATCAGGATAAAAATTGTTTCCACTTTACTTGGCAAACAATTGTGAAGCGGTACGTTTGACATATTTATGGTACGTTAATGATTTCGCACTTGTGTAGAATAAGGGCGGCTAATGGTAGCAGTGTTTGGTAAGAAACAAATATTATGCTGAAGAAGACATATTTGTAACATTGACATTTGGTAAAATACTGTAGGCTGTACATTTTCACACCGTCTTTCCAATAACTGTTACAACAGCTGAGACCACACAGGGCCTCGTTTGTAATGATTGTGAGCAAGTCTAGTGCACTGACAGTTCGTGCTTGAAACCGGTCCCGAAAAAACGGCAACTCAGGGGTTAGGTGTATCATGTAATGAATTACCAGATATCATACTGTATAGGTGTAAAGCCGCACGAGTATGGCGCTACATACATTTTTCTTAAGTTCGTATATAATTAATAATTACACTAAGTAGAATACATGCACGTAGTGAAAAATATATAATCACTTGCATAACCCAACGTACACTCGTGATGCCGCTGGAGTGTGGAACTAGGTGCATTTGCCCAAACACAGGGCATTTACAGTCACGAGAATGAATGAATGTATCAAACAGTTTGATTTGTACACATCTGTATTCGTGGCTGTCTAGGTGTGGTCTCTATTCAAAAATTGTTCAGTCAGCGTAGGGATATGACAGGTGGCAAGAACTATATACATGCTTGTGTGTAATCATACCAGTGTATACCTGTGGGTGAGCTGTACAGGGTACCTATTGTTTAATCGTGTGCGACCTAAACTAGTGTGTTAGTGTGGTCACAAAACCTTGCCATTCTTCGGCGGAGTTGAGCCCATTGTCTATGGAATTGGTTCTCTCTATCCAACAACATTCTAGTCGTTGTAGAATCTGCTAAATGTTTCCACCTCTTTCAGGGATGACGGCAATGTCAATTACTTGCCACCTAATATCTTCAGTAGTGTGATTTTTTTCATTGAAATGAGACACCAAGGGGGCATTGGCACAGAGCACCGTATACGGCTGCGATGTTGTCCAATGCGTGCCTTAGCCGGTTGTTGAGTTTGTCCAATCTATGGCAGGCCACAAGGGCACCATATGCAATATACCACGTTTTGTGTGTTGCAATTGGAAAAGAATTCCAGTGTGTGCTTCACATTTGCGTGTTCGAAAGTATTGGTGTTAAATGTGCAAGAGACACAATTGCCGCATTTGTGGTGCCCTTTGACCTCTGGTAAGCCCCATGTGGACTGTAATGTGTTGGTTTTTCGCACAATAGTCTCAGTGGATGATCTGACTAGGTGATCCTCAATGTTCTTACCCCGCTTAAAGGCAAACATGGGGGTATCAATCTCTGGGTCAATACTTTTGATTATATCCCAGTTTTTTGTTATAAGATTGCGGACTTTGTTAGTGTGTACTCCAAATGTGGTGACACAGATAAGTCTGTCAACTGAGGCTTTCTCTCTAGTGGTTAAAAGTTCTTCTCTGGGACAGAACCAGGCACGTTTCAATGATTTCTTCACTAGTCTATTGGGGTACCCTCTTGCCACCAGTTTAGCTTTCAGTGTTTCCGCCTCCAGCATGTAATCCTCCTTATGTGTACAATTTCTGCGCAGGCGCAGAAACTGACCAAAGGGTAACCCATCCTGTAATGCGCGAGGATGGTGGCTTCTATATGATAGAAGCGTGTTCTTCTTGGTGGGCTTCCTGTGGAGGGAAGTGTACAGTGTCCCATCAGCATGCTGGATATTGAGATCTAAGAAGGCTATGGTGGACTTATGTACAGTGGAGGTAAAAGTCAAATGTGTCTGAATGCTATTGAGGTACATTACAAAGCTGTTGAATTCAGTCTCACTGCCAGACCAGCTGATTGTCCAGGCAGTTAGCTCAACCCTTTGTTGGGATGACTTTGCAGTGACTTGGAGTCTGCAGGTTCTGTGTCGACTTCTGGGGTCAACTTTGGAGGAGGCGATAATTGTTGGTGGCAGCTTTCTTCATCGCTGGAATGGACGGAGTCTATTCTTTTGTTTACAAACAATGAAAACAAGTTACGGGTTGCAGAGGTAGTACTACTGCTTGTCCTGTTTATCTGTTTCCGAAACCTTTTCTTTTCCCTCTTGCTAAAGGGGGCGTAATAGTGAAGGTCTTCGCTAGCCATTTCCCCAGAGCTGACCTAATCTAAAACAAAAAGAAGCGCGGATGATGTTGATGCCCCTGGCTGCTCGGTGTTCCGATTTGGTGGTGGGATATTTGTGCTGCTGAGACAATGAGATGGCTGTAATTCATTCAAGGGCCTTGCTCCAGGAACAGAAATGGAGCAATTGCGAGTTCTTAGTGCCGCTGCATCAGCAGCTGTTGAGGTGCTAGGCTTCAACTGGGGGCTTCATTTGCCATATTAGAAATAAGATATGCATCCAGGGTTTGTCGTTTGTGGCATAGGAGCTTTTTGGTGGGCTGCACCCGTTGGTTGTTGGCTTAATTTCTGTAAAAACTGTACTAAGAAACATCGGGAGCAAAGACAGGCTTTCTATAATGGGGGAATACAATCTACAGTGAGTTCTGTTGGGTAAGAACAATTACTTAGCAGAACTATTTACTGATGAACGGTTTGTGACCGGTCATCAGTAAATAGTTCTGCTAAGCAATTGTTCTTACCCAACAGAACTCACTGTATTTCTCATACCCAGGTTCTGAGGGATACAGTGTTTACCCCATTATCATTAATGGTTCTATAATAGGGGAGCGGCAGCATACTTATTGCACAAGGTTGATATTCGATTGTGCTCTTATAATCAACTTATTTAAGTTGTCAAGTTTGTTATCTATTCCGGCCGTGAAGACGACCAGGACGTTCAGGAGATCAACTTGCACGTCCAAGTTATCTGAATGATAGCTGAAGGCAGAAACAGTAGATTGCAGTATTTGTAGGAGCTGTGGCTAGACTGTACTAGAGAGTTCTGTTGTATCAAGAACCAATTCTGTCTTGCAAGTCTGGGCTCCTGGTGGGCTCTGTGTGAAAAAGGACAGTTCCAGAAAGGATTAATAATTTGGTTCCATGCCGCCAGGTTCATGTGCAGGATTTTCTCAGCCATCCAAATGTAAAGTGAAGGTGATATTATGTTTCCTGTCAGAGCCCTGATCCATTGAGCCGCAGGTGGACTAGTAATACAGTCCGTGCATATTTCCTGTGGTGGATCAGGTCAAAATCTAGCCACCGAGTTCAGGAAGGCTCTATTGTGGGGACCTTGAGTATCCTGTTGGGGGGGGTTCCTTGGGGGTAGGAACAGCATCCAAGAGGATTAGTGAATTATCACTTGATATAAGTATTGGTGAAAGGTTGTGTTCTGGTGAATCCCTCCAAAGGGAGGGACTTTTGGCCGGACAGTTGGATTGCAGCTAATATGCTGATACTGCTGCTTCTTTCTTGGAAGTTGCATGTTGAGCTGTCACCCCCTCGACCTCTGGGCTGCTAGTAAAACCATTGCTGCCCTAAGAGGGCAGTACTGGCAGAGGTAGATATATCGTAGCATGAATTTTAAACATCAGAGGCCTTCCTTTTGGGGTGCACTCGGTCGAGATTTGTAAGAGACACAATCTCTCTTCCTGTGGTAATGGCTGTACTATCGACTGCCCTGTCAACAGTAGAGTTTTTTTTGTTTTAAAGTCCCAGAGGGTTGCCATACGAGGGCCTGAGGTGCCAATCATTCTACTGTTTTCCTAAGGGGGAGTTGGCAAACAATCTGGAATTATGACTTGTTCTCTATTTTTAGATTTTATAGAGGCAAGGTGCAATACAGGTGTCAGTGATGGGGTAGTTGATGAAGAGTATTGTTGATTAAACCCCAGAACTGATAGAGAGGGCTCCCCAGACCTCAGGGGGACTTTGCACCGCCCATCTTGTTCTTCCTGTGCCTTAGAGCTATTGGTAGCTCTTTTCTTGTACTGCCCTACCTCATGACTCAGGAGTGATGGCCTGCCGCTGTAGCGCCACCTCACTTACCACTGCTAAGAGTTTTTCACTGGACGCTGGAGGAGGGGCACAGGCACACTATCTTCCTTAGGTTTAAGTAACTCGTCAAGCGGACAAGTCCGTTATTTTATTTATTTGTGGATTTTGGGCTTATAGGTTATGCCTCTGCAAAGGGCCTTGGGTTGAGGCGGCCATGTGTCCCTGCATGCAAGCCGCACCAGCCTAAAGCTGGCCGCTTCCACACTGCAGCGGTTAAGGGGGCGGGGCGTCTTCACTCACCCCCGCTAATTTAATCCAGCGATCCAGCTAGAGACTGCCTGCTTGCAAACTTGGGGCCGTAAAGTGGTCTCACGTGCTGGTGGATTCCGCTCATGGGGAGTGGACTTGTAGGGCAACACACTGGGAGTTCTCAGAGCACTCTGTCTGCCACAAGTCCCAGCTCCAAGCCTCCGCGGGTCACCCGATGTGTGCCTTCAGCGTGTCACTCTATCCTCGTGCCGCTGCTGACAGAATCCCAGGCTTCCGTGACCATCTCGGGCCTTCTAGGGGCTGCGGGCTGCAGATGACTTGAAGAGCCCATGCCCCGAACAGCTCGGCAGTAGTGGCAGCGGCGGGGCTGAGGCAACTCAGCTGGATTGATGGCCGCGATATAGGCTGCGGCGTTAGTAGGGGCTCGAATGGCTCAGGCAGCTCTGTTGGCGGCTCCATTGGCGGCCAATAGCGCAGCTAGTACGTCTGAGGTGAAAGCGGAAGCTCACTGAAGCGGAAGTCCACCACGTCTCACATCTCAGATCACCATCAAATCATGTAGATTACTTTGACACCAGAAAATCCCACGCAATGCCCATCCTAACAATGCTGCAGCTAGAGACCCAAGCGCTCAGATAAATATTTAGCTGAATACAAAATATGGCCTAGAAATGTAGGTCATCTCCTCTGTGGTTCTGTTTTTGATGATAGAACAAACCTATTAACATTAAACACCTTCTTACCCAAATACAATTGATTCGGTTCCTGAGTTAGCATCCCAATGTGGTTGTTAAGAATTGATAGATCTATAGAGTAGCAATAACATTTGGACTGGTCCACGGTGAACAAACTCGAGTCATGAGATGAACTGTGCTTTGTGTAATAGGCTTTCTTGCCAACATGTCACAAACTGAATAGCTTTACAATGATTTGAAATTAAGGGCCTGATTTAGATCTTGGAAGTCTTACCGCCGTCTCACCGCGGCAGAGGTCCCAAGTGCTCCTTGGATTTGACGGCGGACCGCCCACCGTATTTAGATGTTGCGGCAGTAGACAGGAGACCTCGGCGGTATTCTCTGCTGGCTTGCAGTAGTCCATTGCCTTCAGGCCGGCGGTATTGCGCCAAGCTGATTTAGATGTTCCCATTGAGCTGGGAGTGTCCTGGTGGCAGATTCCTGACGTAGTGGAGCAATAGTGGCATGGAGACAGGTAAGTACAACTTATTTACATCTCAATACACATATATGTTGTTTATATGTCAATATGTGCATGTAGGTAATGTGTTCTGGCCATTGTTTTTACATATGGCATCGCACACCAACAACATGCACACACCATTGACTGTACACACACCCACCACAAAAGCCTACCTTAGAATCCGGCGACAACATGGTGGCTGAGCATCGTAGTCAAGTAGCAGAAGCACAGCGAGGACCTGGACAATAGCGCTAAAGACAGAATCGGTGGTGGGACCCCGAAAAAAGGTGAGTTTTCACCCCTTTTCCTCTGTTTCTGCCAACCAGAGCTTGGAGGTTTCCCTGCCACAGTTGCCTCAACGGAAAGGCACTTGATAATCTGGACGGCCATCCAACAGCCGCTTCAACCTCTAATGCTGTTGACAGCAGTAGACAAATCCTGGTGGAGTCGTTGGGACTGCGGTGGTCTTCCCTCCATTGCCCAGCCTATATTTAAATCGGGTAGACAGACAGGCAATGCGGTGGGTAGGAAGACTGCCAATAAAGCGATGGAGGGACCAGTCCTGCCAAGATCTATTTCAGGCCCTAAATCAAAAGTTCACCCACTGAACAGCCAAATTTACTAAATATGTGCTTTGTGTGGATTCTTATGAACAACTTAACTTAGCCAGTCTGCACATAGGTCTAACTGTGATAGCGGGGTCCATGGGAAGTCACATGAGGCATGCACTATGTCATCATAAGTTAGGATTCAGGTACATAATGCAGATACAGACTGTTAGAAATTGGGTTTTCTGGTTGACAGAGGTATGCACTCTGTCCAAGCAGGAATTATAATCCTAGTCAGGGTAAGTCCAAACACACTCTAAATTAACCTGTGCTCACCCCCTGGTAGCTTGGCACATAAAGTCAGACATAACTTAAGAGGCAGTGTGTCTGAGCTAGAAATACTTCAATATCTTGTAAATATTTATTTAGTAAAGGACAGGCAAAAAACATGTGGATCGTATCTGCTGCCAATGTCCCACATCTGCTACACAAATTCCCACGGGAACCAGACCATTTGGAGATTTTCCCCGGGGTATAATATAGATCAAATATCGACATGTAATGTTGGGCCCTCAGACTACCAGTAATTAAAATCTGATTCGCTAGCTCGAGGGATCCTTCCAGATCCGTACCCTCCTGGCCAAATTTCTTATCCCATCTGTCGTTTTGAGTAGCCAAGTCATCAGGTAAGCCAGATATCAGTATTTGATAAATCTTCCCAATCCGAGACCTAGTCTCTATGGTGCCTACTAGGGGTATTTTCCTGAACTGGGCTTTACCCTGTGCTGTAATTTTAGCCAAGTAACTCCTAATCTGTAAAAACTTAAAGAAATGTCTGGTAGGGAGCCCGTATTTACCTTGTAAATTAGAAAACGAGGTGATCTGGCCCTCACAAAAGAAATCCCCCAAAACATTAATTCCGAGAACTTCCCAATTTATGGTTATCTGGTCCTGGAAAATTAAAGGTAGAAGCCCTTGTGCAAACAGAGGAGTATAAGTATTTACGTTCGAGATCCCAAACCGATGCCGCATTTTTTTCCAGACAACATAAGCTGATTGAATCACTTTAAATTTTGTTTTCTTATAATAGCTTGGTTCGATAACTTTTGTTAAGCAATTTTGGGCATCTTCCCCTAGTAAAACTTCAAAGATAGTAGGTCTAACAAATTCGGGAAATACCGCCTTGTCCCCGACCAGCATTATCCCCATTTTCTGTAGGAGTGCTGCCCAGTGGTAAGACGATTTTGATAACACCTACTCTAGTGATTTTAGGGGCTGATCAAACTCAGAATACGGAGGGGTGGACTAGATCTGAAACCGGTTTTGTGTTTATTGCAATGGCTATTTTGAGAGCGGGAATTACATCTCAATGGATCAGCCCCGACTCTCCCACATTTGTTAATTGGAGGGCCCGGCTGTTAGCTATTTTTAGCATGGAGTCAGCGGTATATAGATTAAAAGGCCGTAGGAGACGGGAGATGGTGAAGACAATTTGGGCTCCAATGACCAACTGGATTGGCTGAACAGTGTTTTGTAAATTATTCTCCCCCTTTCTTTTTTTTTTTTCGTTTTCTTTCTTTCTCTGCTTTTGCCCACATACAATGCTGCTTTTCAAAGGACTAATCTGTTAAACCACATTCTGTTGTTTACTTTGCCATATCTGTTTGCTATGTTATGTGTGTGACAAAAAAAAATATATAAAAAAAAAAGAGGCAGTGTGTAAAGTATTTGTGCAACACTGAAAACAATAAAACACTGAAAACACCACACAAAAATAGACCAAACCTGTTTAGAAAAATAGAGCTTAATTTAATAAATAAAACAAGACCAAAAATCCAATAAGTAGAAGTCAAGATATGAATTTTTAAAGAATAAATTGTCAAATAGCGCTTAGAAGTAGTAAGTAAGTAAGTAAGTAAGTAAGGACTTATAAAGCGCACGAATGCTGAGGCGTCTTGGTGCTGGAGAAAGCACAAATGGCACAGAACTCAGGAGGGGCTTGATTGCTAGTGGGTAGGGTTTTAACCTGGCTCCTAAACTGGGATCTGGACGATAAGAGCCTAATATTGAGTGGGAGTTCATTCCAGAGCTTGGATGCCAAGAAGGAGAGACATCTGCCTCCCCGACTGGTCTTCTTAACTCTAGGGACGTGGACCAGGGCTTTATTGGCAGATCTTAGCATCCTGCGGGAGGCATGCCATTGGAATAATTTATGGTAATCGTTGGGCACCCCCCATAAAGGGCTTTATGAACCAGGCACATTGCCTTAAACTCAGTTTGCTGCTTAACTGGAAGCCAGTACAGATTTCTAATGGCGCCAGAAATGTGACTATATTTTGGAATGTTTAGCAGGGTACGTGCAGCCGCATTCTGTAGAGATTGAAGTTTCAACAGCTGGTGTTTGTCAACGCCAAGGTACAAGGCGTTACAATAGTCTAAACGGGAGAGAATAAGAGCCACCACAACCGTTTTCCTCAGCTCCATTGGTAGAAAAGGTAGGATTTTACGAAGCATTTTTAAAAGAAAATAACAGGCTGATGTCAGCTGATTGATCTGCCCTGAGAAATTGAGCTGAACATCACATATAAAACCAAGGTTTCTTACTTTGGTAGCAGGGACAGGACAGACTCCTGCCACTGCTGCCCACCATTATTGGGTCCAGATAGGAGGACCATTTCCAAATTCCATGACATCGGTCATGTCCATGTTTAATTTTAAGTAGTTCTTATGCATCCAGTTCATGATGTGGCCAAGACAGCTATGGAATCTGTCCACCACCGAGTCTGCCATTGATGAAATGGAGATAATAATTTGAGTATCGTCAGCACACAATACTAGTGAGAAGCCGTGGTCCCTGATCAATTTGGCCAATGGGTCACATAAATGTTGAACAGCGTTGGAGAGAATGCTAACCCTTGCGGCACTCCCCCACGGAGATAAAATTTGCCTGATTCAGGGGTGTCCCAGCACACCCTCTGTTCTCTGGCAGAGAGGAAGGAGGTGAGAAGAGTGAGGGCAGTGTCTCCAACTCCTACTGCCTCCAGCCGTCGCGTAAGTACAGCGTGATTAACAGTATCGAACGCGGCTGAAAGGTCAAGTAGGATCAGGATGGCCCTGCCACCCTTGTCAATTTGCCATCGTATTTCCTCAGTGGCCATGATTAGTGCAGAGTCTGTCGAGTGGCCCGATCGAAAGCCATGTTGTGTAGAGTCTAGAAGGTTTTTGGAATTTAGATAGTCCGTGAGCTCTGAGTTAATGGCTTTTTCCAAGACTTTGGCTGCTAGAGGCAGACATGAGATCGGGCTGTAGTTTGTTACCTCAAGAGGATCCATGGATGGTTTCTTTAAAATGGGTCGGATGCAAGCTTTTTTCCAGGAGGTCGGGAAGACACCATTGTTAATAACATTGTTCAAGAGGGGTGCAAGTAGGATACTGACTTTGTTCGAGACACCATGAATGATGTCCGGCGGGCATGGGTCAGTTGGAGATCCAGACTTGATAGCCAGTAGTAGGTCATTTACGCTGTCGGTTGTCAAGGGGGAGAAGCTGGTCAGGTGACAGGTGATAGATATGTCAACAAAAGGAGGGACGCAAAGGGCTTGATAAAGGTCCAACGTATATGCCCTAAATTAAGCCAAGAGACAAAAAGGTACGGAGTTCCTCAGGTGGGTTATTGCTCACCTTGTGTGTACTCTAGGTAGTGAGGATGTGGGGAATACCTCCTGTCGGAACTAGGACCCTCACACACCCAGCAAGCTAGGTGTCATGCTTCATCATATGGGTCTGCTCCTCGTCGGGCCAGCGCTGCAATGCTCGACGGGCACCCATAAAGGGGCTCTTTATCGGAGTTCTTTTGTTCCTCGCTGTATTGGTGCCGTGGGTGTGAGGGGCCTAGGTACGTGTAGATGTGAAATGTGAATATAAAACAGGTAAAGGATGCCTCTATGATAAATTTTATTCCGTTAGGGTCCCAACCTGATTAAAAAAGATGAAGGGAGGCGAATGTTTTGTTGTAATGTGACAAAATTTTCGCTCAAACCCTAGATGGTCAACATGTTTCTCGCCTCAATAAGTCACGGAAGTGATCAGCTGGCGATTCTTCAGGACCGAGTGAATAAAAAACTATCTACAGTGGGTGGCAAGGTGCAACGCTACCTACCAAATGCTCTACCCGTGGGTCATTACCCCGGGAAAAGGCAGTCAACCTAGAGTACAAAAAAGAGAAAATTTAAAAACCATAACATGGGAGTGGAGATTGGTCCCAGTTAAATTCAATCAATGTGGACCAATTATCACATTGTAAATCGAACATGTATTAAAAAACACACAGTGCTATCATGCCATTCAAGCTCTGTGTATACTTCTGTACAATACCCCTGTGTATACATGCAAAAAGATGTGACTTATTGGACAGTGGTGGTGAGTGGACAAAAGCTCACCTCTTCCAAGTATCTAATTCTGCCTCGTCAGTTATCAGCGAAGTATGAGGACACTCAATGTAGTGTCTCTGTATGAAATGAGACATAAATTACCAGAACATAATAGGCTATATGTACACTAGTTCGATGCTCACTTACTGGTCCTGGTGCACTCGGTTGTAAGGAGCAGAAGGTCCGGGTCAGGGTAGTTGTAGCCTGCAGTTATGACCCCAAACCAATGACACGATCAATTATTGGTGCTCACACTGGGCTGGTGTATCTGGTGGCGCCGCATGCCGTGCCCCAAACCGGATGCTCGCAGTGCTGCTCCTGTGAAGTGGCACAGCGTGAGCGCCCCAGGGGCCCTGCCGCGTAATGGGCTAATGCCATAAGAAAAGAAAAGAGTGTCCGCTTAAAGCTCAGTGGCTTAAGGCTTGCAGCGCCTGATCCCGGTACCTCTTACCTCCATTAATCGCCGATGTCAGAATGAGCCTCCAACAGGATGTGCATACTCACCTGCTCCCACTCGGAGCCACGTGGCTGACCTACCCGCTCCGCTGCAACCAGGAAGGTATCATGTCACAGCAGGAACCTGTTTAAATACCTGCCGCGAAGACAGCAGAGCGGGTGAAGTGGCTACAGCTGGAATCAAAAGGCGGAGTCACCGATTGGTGGAAAAGTGATGTCATTGTAGACAGAATCATGGCGGCCATCTTGGAGTGTGTATTAGTTGTTATTTACAGCCAAATCATTGTGGGGATGGTACTGCTGTCTCGCTATAGAGTTCAAAGAAGGGGGTGGGAGATGCAATGTGTCGAGATATATGACACTGCAAGGGGTACCTCATTAGGTTCTAAAAGATCAAAAGTGGGATCACACAGTAGTCAAAACATGATGTCCATGTTGACGGAATCATGGCGGCCATCTTGGAGTGTGCTGTTAATGGTTAATCATCGCCTAATCATATAGGGATAGTGCGTCGCTACTGCTATCCAACTATAGTGTTCAAAAAAGGGTGGGAAATGCAGTGTGTGGAAGTATTTGACACTGCATGCGGTCCCTCATTAAGTTCCGACAGATTCGGTGATAGTATAAGTAAAATCACATAGTAGTTGAAACATGATGTCCTTGTTAACGGAATCATGGCGGCCATTTAGAAGTGTGTTACAGTTAATCATGGCCATGTTGGTATGAGGGTTGTGTCGGAGCATGGACAAGTGCAGCAGATAATAGATTCAGTATATGGAAATAATCAACACTGCTTAAGGTACCTCCTTACGGTCCCAGGTGTTCAGTGACGGGGACACCTTATAAGGAGCAATAGTTGTCATCATGTAGTGTATAATGAGCTCCCATGGTATGCTGTAGGTAAGGATCATGTGTTAATTAATGGTGCTCCAAGGAATGTCATCATTCAAGCCACTATTGGCTGAATCAAGACGAAACACCCATCTTTGTTCAATCCTGAACAGGGCTGTATGTGTTATTTGTTGATGTGCCTCGAGGACTACCCAACGTAGACTTTCTGGGGGATGTCTCAGTTCTGTGAAATGGGTATAGAGTTTGGTGTTTGTCTTGAGGCAACGAATACTGCTTTTATGTTCAGTTATTCTGGTTTTAATGGCCCTCATGGTCATACCGATGTATCTTTTCTCGCAGGGGCATGTCAATAGGTACACACAACGTGGTGTGTTACAATTCGTGTGTTTGATGATCGTCCATGTGAATGTGTCAGTCAATGCCAGTTCTTTAATGTGTTTTGTCTGCGGACAAACGGTACATGAACCGCAAGGATAGTGTCCTACGACAGGGGGAGGTCCCACAGTTGTCTCTGGTTTGAACTGTTTCTGTTTTTGGGTCTCGTATGTATTAACATGTCTTTTAGATTGTTAGTACGCTTGAACGCAAACCTAGGTTTCGGTATTGTCAGCGTGCCTGTGTTCAAGATCTCCCAATGTTTATTCACAGCCTTCTTGATCAGATTAGATCTTGGTGTGTATGTGGTTACACAGGTCACTGTATTGGAGGGTTCTTTTACATGTACCTCTAGAAGGCCTTCGCGATGGTTATTTCTCGCTCGTTTCATGCAAGAATTAATTTGTTGTTTAGGGTATTGTCTTTTCAGTAAGTTTTCTGACAGTGCCTCAGCTTCAGTTTTGTAGTCATTTATTGAACTACAATTCCTCCTGATCCGTAAAAACTGGCTGTAGGGTAAGTTATTTTTCAGGGTCTTTGGATGAAAACTGCTATATAACAGCAAGCTGTTCCTGTCAGTAGGCTTTTTAAACATAGTAGTGGTTAGTTTGCCCTCTTGTAATTTGATGGTGAGATCCAGGAAAGCAATTTCAGTTGGTGAAATTGTATGGGTGAACCTCAAGTACTGGTTCTTAGTATTGATCCACTCACAGAATTCATTGCATGTCTGTATGTCCCCTTGCCAGAAGATCAGTATGTCGTCTATAAACCTCTTCCATAGTCTCAGGTTAACTCCGAAGGGATTGCTGGCATGTCGGATAATCTCTTGCTCAAAAGCCGCCATGTATAGACAAGCTACACTGGGAGCAAAGGTACTCCCCATCGAAGTTCCCTGAGACTGATGGAAGAGTTGGTTGTTAAACTCGAAGAAATTCTCTGTTAGGGCTAAGGTGGCACATTGCATAATGAATGGGATGGGAGTCGGTGCCACCCATTCAGTTTCCCTTAGTGCAGTTTCTATCACTGTCAGTGTCTCTCTTTGTGGGATATTGGTATATAGTTGCTCAACATCCAGGGTGATCAGGAGGTTGATATCAGTGGTGTTTTCCAAATCCCCCATAATACGTAGGATATCAGTGGTGTCCCTAATGTATGAGGGAGTCTGTTTGACCAGAGGTTGCAAGAAAAAGTCACAAAATTGCGACAAGGGTTCTAGCAGAGAACCGATCCCTGAGACTATGGGTCTGCCCGGGACTGGGGTGGTCCCCTTATGTATTTTCGGCAGAGTGTAAAAATAGGGGGTCTTGGGATGTTTAGTGATCAGAAAATCAGCTTCTTTTCTGCTGACCCACCCATTACTCTCTGCCTCAAAAACCATCATAGCAATCTTAGTTGATAACCGTGCTGTGGGGTTCGTTGCTATGGGGGTATAGAATTTTCTGTTCTGGAGTTGGCGTAAGCATTCAGAGTCATAATCCGTAGTGGATTGAATGACCGTTGCTCCCCCTTTGTCAGCTTGTTTTATTGTGATGCTGTTGTCTTCTGCCAGTGATTTGATAGCAGCACGTTCCTGATTCGAAAGGTTGTGAAAAGGAACTCTGTTTCCCTCATTTTTAAGTTCTTTTAGCACGGCTTTCTCAAATGTCAATACCTCCACCGGTACCATACCGCTGGTGGGGGTAAAGGTAGAGGGGTTACGTAGGCCTGAGTCTAGTTTGGCAGGTTCTTCTGTATCCTCAAAATAAGCCCTCAGGCGCACCTTTCTGAACAGGTTCTGGATTTCGCACTGTTCTAGAAATTTATCATTTTTGGGGGTAGGGACATATCCAAGCCCCTTCTCCAGTACCATTTGTTCTGTTGATGTCAGTTGCCTATGTGATAGGTTTACCACTAGACTCTCCTGCCCTGTGTTTTGCTCCTGGTTTCCACCATATTGGGTTGTTGGTCCTGCCACTGGACCTGTTTTTGTCCTCCTCTTCTGCGCCCTCTTCCTCTGCCCCAGCCTCTGCCTAAAAAAGGTGGGTGGCTAGCAGGGTAGAATTGGGGTTGACCTTGGGGATATATAGGAAAAGGCCAGTATGGAGGTTGTGGGCCTTGAAAATTATGTATGGGGTAGTTAGGAGTTTGTGGGCGGTTATTTCTCCTCTGATTAGGGCCTCCCCAACTCCCGCTGCTGGAGTCACTACTGGCTGAATCTCTTCTATTAGTGTCGCTGCTTTCATCAGAAGAGTAGCTTGTCTTGTTGGTCGTATAATCAGCCTTCAAATATGGATATATTTTCTCTTTATCGAATCGGTTTATATCCTTTTGGAGTTTGCTGACCTTCTGCTTCAACAGGAATTCTTTATGCTCAGAAATCTCATTATTGAGTTCTGTCAGTTTGGTTTTAAACAGGGTTGCCTGAATGGTGGTTTTGATGGCCCCTTCAACCACTTGTATTCTGATGAGGAGCGCATCAGCTATTCTTCTTGCCGTGTTAATGATAAGGATAAGTAAGTCCCTGGTGCATTTCCACGCCACCAGGGACCACTCCTTTTGAAAACTACATCGTCCAGGAAAAGTCTGGGGAAGTTTTTTACTATCAGACCATTAGGTGCAATATTAGCCCTCAGGTACTCTGTCATCATTGCTCCGTGGAGCGTGATTTTGAGCCAATCCCTCTTCATATTAGTCAGGGTGGTCCAATCCTCGGACGGTGCCCCTGAGGCTGAAGGGCCATCCCCCTAAAATAGATGGGGTATTCCTGAGTATTTCTGCGGCTATCTCTTCGCCGAAGCTGAGACCTGGGTTGTCATTCATGGTGGCTAGTATAACAAGGGATACTATAAAAGAAGGGGACTTAAGACATGGGTCCCGGCAAATGGGCCAATGAGGGTAACTATCCCTCTGGTAACCTAGGAAGTCCCACGGGAATGCCCGTGCGAAGATATGTCAACAAAAGGAGGGACGCAAAGGGCTTGATAAAGGTCCAACGTATATGCCCTAAATTAAGCCAAGAGACAAAAAGGTACGGAGTTCCTCAGGTGGGTTATTGCTCACCTTGTGTGTACTCTAGGTAGTGAGGATGTGGGGAATACCTCCTGTCGGAACTAGGACTCCTCACACACCCAGCAAGCTAGGTGTCATGCTTCATCATATGGGTCTGCTCCTCGTCGGGCCAGCGCTGCAATGCTCGACGGGCACCCATAAAGGGGCTCTTTATCGGAGTTCTTTTGTTCCTCGCTGTATTGGTGCCGTGGGTGTGAGGGGCCTAGGTACGTGTAGATGTGAAATGTGAATATAAAACAGGTAAAGGATGCCTCTATGATAAATTTTATTCCGTTAGGGTCCCAACCTGATTAAAAAAGATGAAGGGAGGCGAATGTTTTGTTGTAATGTGACAAAATTTTCGCTCAAACCCTAGATGGTCAACATGTTTCTCGCCTCAATAAGTCACGGAAGTGATCAGCTGGCGATTCTTCAGGACCGAGTGAATAAAAACTATCTACAGTGGGTGGCAAGGTGCAACGCTACCTACCAAATGCTCTACCCGTGGGTCATTACCCCGGGAAAAGGCAGTCAACCTAGAGTACAAAAAAGAGAAAATTTAAAAACCATAACATGGGAGTGGAGATTGGTCCCAGTTAAATTCAATCAATGTGGACCAATTATCACATTGTAAATCGAACATGTATTAAAAACACACAGTGCTATCATGCCATTCAAGCTCTGTGTATACTTCTGTACAATACCCCTGTGTATACATGCAAAAAGATGCGACTTATTGGACAGTGGTGGTGAGTGGACAAAAGCTCACCTCTTCCAAGTATCTAATTCTGCCTCGTCAGTTATCAGCGAAGTATGAGGACACTCAATGTAGTGTCTCTGTATGAAATGAGACATAAATTACCAGAACATAATAGGCTATATGTACACTAGTTCGATGCTCACTTACTGGTCCTGGTGCACTCGGTTGTAAGGAGCAGAAGGTCCGGGTCAGGGTAGTTGTAGCCTGCAGTTATGACCCCAAACCAATGACACGATCAATTATTGGTGCTCACACTGGGCTGGTGTATCTGGTGGCGCCGCATGCCGTGCCCCAAACCGGATGCTCGCAGTGCTGCTCCTGTGAAGTGGCACAGCGTGAGCGCCCCAGGGGCCCTGCCGCGTAATGGGCTAATGCCATAAGAAAAGAAAAGAGTGTCCGCTTAAAGCTCAGTGGCTTAAGGCTTGCAGCGCCTGATCCCGGTACCTCTTACCTCCATTAATCGCCGATGTCAGAATGAGCCTCCAACAGGATGTGCATACTCACCTGCTCCCACTCGGAGCCACGTGGCTGACCTACCCGCTCCGCTGCAACCAGGAAGGTATCATGTCACAGCAGGAACCTGTTTAAATACCTGCCGCGAAGACAGCAGAGCGGGTGAAGTGGCTACAGCTGGAATCAAAAGGCGGAGTCACCGATTGGTGGAAAAGTGATGTCATTGTAGACAGAATCATGGCGGCCATCTTGGAGTGTGTATTAGTTGTTATTTACAGCCAAATCATTGTGGGGATGGTACTGCTGTCTCGCTATAGAGTTCAAAGAAGGGGGTGGGAGATGCAAGGTGTCGAGATATATGACACTGCAAGGGGTACCTCATTAGGTTCTAAAAGATCAAAAGTGGGATCACACAGTAGTCAAAACATGATGTCCATGTTGACGGAATCATGGCGGCCATCTTGGAGTGTGCTGTTAATGGTTAATCATCGCCTAATCATATAGGGATAGTGCGTCGCTACTGCTATCCAACTATAGTGTTCAAAAAGGGGTGGGAAATGCAGTGTGTGGAAGTATTTGACACTGCATGCGGTCCCTCATTAAGTTCCGACAGATTCGGTGATAGTATAAGTAAAATCACATAGTAGTTGAAACATGATGTCCTTGTTAACGGAATCATGGCGGCCATTTAGAAGTGTGTTACAGTTAATCATGGCCATGTTGGTATGAGGGTTGTGTCGGAGCATGGACAAGTGCAGCAGATAATAGATTCAGTATATGGAAATAATCAACACTGCTTAAGGTACCTCCTTACGGTCCCAGGTGTTCAGTGACGGGGACACCTTATAAGGAGCAATAGTTGTCATCATGTAGTGTATAATGAGCTCCCATGGTATGCTGTAGGTAAGGATCATGTGTTAATTAATGGTGCTCCAAGGAATGTCATCATTCAAGCCACTATTGGCTGAATCAAGACGAAACACCCATCTTTGTTCAATCCTGAACAGGGCTGTATGTGTTATTTGTTGATGTGCCTCGAGGACTACCCAACGTAGACTTTCTGGGGGATGTCTCAGTTCTGTGAAATGGGTATAGAGTTTGGTGTTTGTCTTGAGGCAACGAATACTGCTTTTATGTTCAGTTATTCTGGTTTTAATGGCCCTCATGGTCATACCGATGTATCTTTTCTCGCAGGGGCATGTCAATAGGTACACACAACGTGGTGTGTTACAATTCGTGTGTTTGATGATCGTCCATGTGAATGTGTCAGTCAATGCCAGTTCTTTAATGTGTTTTGTCTGCGGACAAACGGTACATGAACCGCAAGGATAGTGTCCTACGACAGGGGGAGGTCCCACAGTTGTCTCTGGTTTGAACTGTTTCTGTTTTTGGGTCTCGTATGTATTAACATGTCTTTTAGATTGTTAGTACGCTTGAACGCAAACCTAGGTTTCGGTATTGTCAGCGTGCCTGTGTTCAAGATCTCCCAATGTTTATTCACAGCCTTCTTGATCAGATTAGATCTTGGTGTGTATGTGGTTACACAGGTCACTGTATTGGAGGGTTCTTTTACATGTACCTCTAGAAGGCCTTCGCGATGGTTATTTCTCGCTCGTTTCATGCAAGAATTAATTTGTTGTTTAGGGTATTGTCTTTTCAGTAAGTTTTCTGACAGTGCCTCAGCTTCAGTTTTGTAGTCATTTATTGAACTACAATTCCTCCTGATCCGTAAAAACTGGCTGTAGGGTAAGTTATTTTTCAGGGTCTTTGGATGAAAACTGCTATATAACAGCAAGCTGTTCCTGTCAGTAGGCTTTTTAAACATAGTAGTGGTTAGTTTGCCCTCTTGTAATTTGATGGTGAGATCCAGGAAAGCAATTTCAGTTGGTGAAATTGTATGGGTGAACCTCAAGTACTGGTTCTTAGTATTGATCCACTCACAGAATTCATTGCATGTCTGTATGTCCCCTTGCCAGAAGATCAGTATGTCGTCTATAAACCTCTTCCATAGTCTCAGGTTAACTCCGAAGGGATTGCTGGCATGTCGGATAATCTCTTGCTCAAAAGCCGCCATGTATAGACAAGCTACACTGGGAGCAAAGGTACTCCCCATCGAAGTTCCCTGAGACTGATGGAAGAGTTGGTTGTTAAACTCGAAGAAATTCTCTGTTAGGGCTAAGGTGGCACATTGCATAATGAATGGGATGGGAGTCGGTGCCACCCATTCAGTTTCCCTTAGTGCAGTTTCTATCACTGTCAGTGTCTCTCTTTGTGGGATATTGGTATATAGTTGCTCAACATCCAGGGTGATCAGGAGGTTGATATCAGTGGTGTTTTCCAAATCCCCCATAATACGTAGGATATCAGTGGTGTCCCTAATGTATGAGGGAGTCTGTTTGACCAGAGGTTGCAAGAAAAAGTCACAAAATTGCGAGACAGCAGTACCATCCCCACAATGATTTGGCTGTAAATAACAACTAATACACACTCCAAGATGGCCGCCATGATTCTGTCTACAATGACATCACTTTTCCACCAATCGGTGACTCCGCCTTTTGATTCCAGCTGTAGCCACTTCACCCGCTCTGCTGTCTTCGCGGCAGGTATTTAAACAGGTTCCTGCTGTGACATGATACCTTCCTGGTTGCAGCGGAGCGGGTAGGTCAGCCACGTGGCTCCGAGTGGGAGCAGGTGAGTATGCACATCCTGTTGGAGGCTCATTCTGACATCGGCGATTAATGGAGGTAAGAGGTACCGGGATCAGGCGCTGCAAGCCTTAAGCCACTGAGCTTTAAGCGGACACTCTTTTCTTTTCTTATGGCATTAGCCCATTACGCGGCAGGGCCCCTGGGGCGCTCACGCTGTGCCACTTCACAGGAGCAGCACTGCGAGCATCCGGTTTGGGGCACGGCATGCGGCGCCACCAGATACACCAGCCCAGTGTGAGCACCAATAATTGATCGTGTCATTGGTTTGGGGTCATAACTGCAGGCTACAACTACCCTGACCCGGACCTTCTGCTCCTTACAACCGAGTGCACCAGGACCAGTAAGTGAGCATCGAACTAGTGTACATATAGCCTATTATGTTCTGGTAATTTATGTCTCATTTCATACAGAGACACTACATTGAGTGTCCTCATACTTCGCTGATAACTGACGAGGCAGAATTAGATACTTGGAAGAGGTGAGCTTTTGTCCACTCACCACCACTGTCCAATAAGTCACATCTTTTTGCATGTATACACAGGGGTATTGTACAGAAGTATACACAGAGCTTGAATGGCATGATAGCACTGTGTGTTTTTAATACATGTTCGATTTACAATGTGATAATTGGTCCACATTGATTGAATTTAACTGGGACCAATCTCCACTCCCATGTTATGGTTTTTAAATTTTCTCTTTTTTGTACTCTAGGTTGACTGCCTTTTCCCGGGTAATGACCCACGGGTAGAGCATTTGGTAGGTAGCGTTGCACCTTGCCACCCACTGTAGATAGTTTTTTATTCACCCGGTCCTGAAGAATCGCCAGCTGATCACTTCCGTGACTTATTGAGGCGAGAAACATGTTGACCATCTAGGGTTTGAGCGAAAATTTTGTCACATTACAACAAAACATTCGCCTCCCTTCATCTTTTTTAATCAGGTTGGGACCCTAACGGAATAAAATTTATCATAGAGGCATCCTTTACCTGTTTTATATTCACATTTCACATCTACACGTACCTAGGCCCCTCACACCCACGGCACCAATACAGCGAGGAACAAAAGAACTCCGATAAAGAGCCCCTTTATGGGTGCCCGTCGAGCATTGCAGCGCTGGCCCGACGAGGAGCAGACCCATATGATGAAGCATGACACCTAGCTTGCTGGGTGTGTGAGGGTCCTAGTTCCGACAGGAGGTATTCCCCACATCCTCACTACCTAGAGTACACACAAGGTGAGCAATAACCCACCTGAGGAACTCCGTACCTTTTTGTCTCTTGATAGGTGATAGATGTCATGTCCTCCGTAAGTGTGGCCTGAGGGGAGGGGGGGACAGAGCTCTGGCTCTCTAATTCCTGATATATTACTTGAACCTTTGACTGAAAGAAAGTGGTCATTTTATCACAGAGCACTTGATCCGGGGCAATTACATTGCCCTGTTGGAGCTTAGATAGTGCAATGACGGTCTTAAAGAGTTCTCTGGCGGAATTTTTGCCCCCCTCTATTTTGCTAGTGTAGAAGTTCTTTTTAGAGCTGATAATAGCTGTTTTATAATCAGTTAGTGCTTGGTAGTAATTCTTTTTGGTCGTGGTACTGTAGTCCACCCTCCATATGCGTTCTAGGCGTCTGCAGGTGGATTTAAATGTTTTCAGCTCGAGGTTGTACCATGGGCGGTGGGTTTTTTCCTACGATGTTTGACGATTCTCCCAGGAGCCAATTTATTAATGGCTGACCTAATCCAATTCTCATAGGTTTCGGCTGCCATGTTGGAATCTGCAGCTAAGGTGGGCATACTGTTATCCAACAGATCTGTTAGCACCTCAGGCCTGATGTTCCGTCAGGACCGTACTTTGCTCGGTGGCGGGGGTGGTAACGGCAGGTCTTTCTTTTGCCCATCGGGTAGGTTGAAGAAAATTGCCATATGGTCGGTCCAGGTCAGTGGCAGAATTCTATTAATACTAATAAAGGAGTTGTTCGTAAAAATACCATCCAGCGTATGAAGTGCCTTGTGAGTTGGTTCTAAGACTATCTAAGTAAGCCCAAAGGCTTCCAGAATGTCTATCAACACAGAGGTACAAGCATCATCCCCACATTCTAGGTGAAAATTGAAATCCCCTAGTATGGTAAACGTGGGGGAATCTAGGCAGGATTCCAACAAGGACTGTAAGGCTTGGGAAAATGGGGATTTGGGTTGAGGCTGTTTGTAGAGGAGCAGACCAGAAAAGTCCAACACATTCCTGATTTTGATGTTGAACATCATGGCTTCTGCTCCTGGTAGCAGAACAGGCTCAAAAGCAATTTTAAACTCGGACCTATAGATAATAGCAATTCCACCACCCATTTGCCCTGATCTGGGCAGGCTGGCAAGCAAGTAGCCCGTTGGTAGCACTATCACCCAATCCGGTTCAGACGAAGCAGTAGCCCAAGTTTCAGTAAGAAACACTACATCAGGATTCGAGGTTTGCCACAAACATTCGAACTCATATTTGTGTTTGATGGCAGATCTAGCATTAAGTAATATAGCGCTAAGTGAGCCACCATTACATTGTGGAGCATTAGTACCCTCTAATGAATCCGAAGATGGATAGGTACACTGGGAGTTCTGGTTCTTGGTTCCCTGAATTGCGTGCATTTGCCGACCCATCGCTTCAGGGAAGCCGAAGGCCTGGGAGGTATCAGGGAGGTTGCTAGCTAAGAGTGCGTACCAGCAGTGGGGGCATAGCAGGGCATTATTGTTCCTTTCATAAGTAGAAACGTGACATTGCCACACCTACCAGTGTTTGAGGACAGTAGCTGTTCCCTGGTGTAGGTTAGATTAGGAAAACGGGCAGGGGTCCTGGCGAATGGCGCATTCCGGGCGCTGACGGACGCAGACGGGCTTGCCGGCATCGCGCCCGCTGCGGCGGTACACTGAGCGGTCGCGTCAGCATTCCAACTTTATCCCCCTTGAAAGCCAACCACTAGTACGCTGACCTGTGTGGAGGCGGGCCCGCTCTTACATGCGGGCACCGCGGTCAGGTACCGGGCTGAACAACCCCCCAAGCTGTCCTGAGACTGGCGTTCTGTGTAAGCGATGAAAGTGCAAAGTGCAGGTACAATAACAGCAGCAATAGAGTGATTTTAAAACTTTGCTTAAAAGAAATGCTTAAAAGGAGCTTATGCAAAGCATTAGCGATAAAACACAGGCTAGCGCGGCGTTTTAGCTAAATGACGGATAAAGCGGTTCCTGTCTTCAACTACTATTCTATGCTGCGCGGTCGCGTAAGCATGCTAACTTTATCCCCCTTGAAAGCCAACCACTAGTATGCTGACCTGTGTGGAGGCGGGCCCGCTCTTACATAGGGGCACCGCGGTCAGGTACCGGGCTGAACAACCCCCCAAGCTGTCCTGAGACTGGCGTTCTGTGTAAGCGACGAAAGTGCAAAGTGCAGGTACAATAACAGCAGCAGTAGAGTAATTTTAAAACTTTGCTTAAAAGGAGCTTACGCAAAGCGTTAGCGATAAAACACAGGCCAGCGTGGGGTTTAGCTAAATGACGGATCAAGCGGTGCCTGTCTTCAACCACTATTCTATGCTTGTAGTCAACGCTTATACGGGTCATCTGGTCGCGCTGGACCGGGACAAAGTCAAAAGTTCAGGCTGACCGCGAAGGAGCACAAACCGGATACAGGGACCCAGTTAGGCCTGATGAACAAAAGTGCCTTGATTTGGGTTGTGTCACCATTGAAGAAGACGCGGGATGCAACCAAAGCGATGCATCGGTGTCGAGCCAAGCAGTGGAGGAGATGCATCGATTTTCTCCACGCAACAAAGGCGATGCTTCGGTTCTGAGTGTGATGCACTGTTTCCGAATGAGATACGCTGCTACTGCTCCAGCAGCAGAGGATGCGTTGATTCCGGGTGCTATGCTCTTATTTCGAATGCCATGAGCTGGGTTTGATCTACGCAACAGTGTCGATGCACTGTTTCTGATCCGTGCAACGGTGTTGATGCACCGGTTCTGATCCACCCAATGGTGTCAATATGCCAGTTCCGGAGAGGATGTGTGGGTTTGGTTGAAGGAAACACCTTAGGCCTCACTTCCAAGGTTCCAAGACTGGGGTGGCACCACTTGCAGGGCAGACTCACAGATGGCAGAGTCCAGGTGCTCTAGCAGGTGAGTTGGAAGTATTTTAAGTCCCTGAGACTTCAGTCAGTAGGCAAGCCAACAAGCCCTTGGAGTCATTCTGGTTCTAGGTTGTAGAGATGCAGGTCCAGTCCTTCTCACTCCCAGGCAAGGGGCAGCAGGCACCAGGTCAGCACAACAAAGCAGCCATCCAGCAGAGTAGCAGTCGAGCAGAGTGGCAGTCCTTGTAGGAGCACAGCAGTCCTTTTTCTTGGCAGAGTATCCACAGGTCCAGAAGTGTACTGAGTTGGTGGTGTCAGAGGTCCAGTACTTATGCTCAGTTGTGCCTTTGAAGCAGGGGAAACTTCAAAGAGATGCCTTTGAAGTGCACAGAGTCCCTGCCCTGGTTCCAGACTCCCTACAGGGGGTTATGTAGCTGTTTACATGGGGACTGGACACAGCCTATTCAGGTGTAAGTGTGAGGCTGTGTCCAGCTCCTCCCTCTCATCCTGCCCAGGATGGCCCATCAGGATGTGGATGGCCCATTAAGTCACACCTAAGCTCCCTTTATGTATGGCTGTCTAAATGGAATGCACAAAGCCCAGCTGTCACCCGCCCTAAAGGTGTATCCAGAGACAGGCAGCAGGCACCAAAATGCTAAAGAAAATGCCAACTTTCTAAATGTATTATTATATTGTTTGGGCAGCCCGATATAACCTTGAGGGCTTGGGTAACAAAATATTGTCAGGTAAAAGTGCCTACAAGGGATTATTTTTCAAATTAGTGAAACAAAATTTACCAATATTATTTATGTGTGGCAGACTAATGGCCTCAGATATATGAATTTTCTAAATCAATTTACGTAATCAAATATGAATAAATAAAAAAATCAATCAGCAACTGGTGTATACATTTTTTGTAGAAATTTATAATCTAATAATTGAATTCAAAGCATACAAAACAATATTCACATTTACATAAGTGACAGAGATTGACAATCTTCCAAATAAAATGTCTACTAGTCACATATGTGAGTAACCCATTTCAAAAGCCTATTTGCAAATAGAAATTTTTATTTAACATTTAATGAAAAATTCCTACAGAACAATTTGTTCAAAGGAAATGGGTTAGACTCAGTCGACGTTTCAGTTTTGTCATATATTTCATCTAGTAGGCCATCTTCAGGACAGAAAAAATCTTATGTGGATTGAAGACCTGTTAAAGACTGGATCAATGTAGGACCTTAAAGTAATTAGTCCAAAAGGATAATAATGCATCAAAAGAATTTTTGCCATCAATATGCCATAAGCAATTGGCGTGATTTCAAATCGGAGTGGTAGAGAAGTTCTGCCGCCTGCAATTTGGCAAGTCTATTCTGGTGTTTTCATGTACGAGTAGCACCGTCAAGTATCAGCATCCCGGCAAAATGAACACTTTATCGGCTATGTGCGGACCTGGAAGTCGCTCTCTTTCAATTACCTTGTTTGTTTGGCGCATATATCCATGCAGATACCTACAGCTCCTTCACTTCCCTTTTTGGTTACTACCACTATGGGAGAACCCCATGGAGTTGGACCAGTGGAATGCTGAATGATATTGTGTTTGCGTAAGGATTCAAGTTCTTTTTTAACAGCTTCCTGTAAGTAAATGCAATTTGTCTGTGTCTTTGAGCAATAGGATGGATGTCCTCATTAATGTGTATTGGATAGTCTTGAGTTTTCCCAACCCATGAAAAAATGAAGGGAATTGACTTACTATTTTGTGATGAGCATTCATGTTATAGTTCACGGATATCAGCCCATATCAGCAGCTGTGGTGAAGCTGAGTAAACAGGTGCTTGATGCCGTACCTTGAACTATGCTTTATCATTGCTACAAATGAACCTTGACTTTTTAGTGGCGTCGATACTGCCCACATATACACTTTAGCTTTTGATGGCATAAGTCGGGGCAATGGAGACTGTTCATTATATTTCTCCTCAGGCATAATATTTATTGAAGCACCACTATCGTTAATAAAGGTATTGAACAACCATTGACTTTTAGTGTGATTTTTGGACAATGTTTGACTGACTTTGGTGCTTTGTCATGTCGACTTCTCCTGGACCAGTATTTGTTCTCACATGCGGCCAGTCCAACATACGCACGTTTCTCTGAGGTAAACATCGACATGGCACAACCATCTTCTTCACTTTCACTTGACATTGATATAGAAGAACTGTTTAACGAAGATTTAGATGCCAATCGACTTCGTTTGGTGTCGATTTGCCTCAGCTGATGTGGTCGTTTGGACTGATCGGCGAGCGTCGAACACCGCTTCTGGAACGTTTGGGCAGCCATTTTGTCTTTACGCTTTGACGCACTTCCTTTTTCCTTTGCCTGACAAACCATTACAAAATGGTTCTCCTTTCCACAGCCTTTGCAGATTTGCCTAGTGGTGGGACATTTAACTTCATGTGGAAATGAAAATCCACAACTGAACTACAATTTCTTTTTCTGTGGAGAATTCTCTCCATCCCTCTGCATTGTTCTTTGGCTTACTTTTCACATTCATGACTGACCCACTCAGTGCACCTCCAGGCTTCCATGTCAGCAGATTGTCGATCAACATGCTCCTCAGCTCTGGCAGCCATGAGAACTCACTCCAGACTAAGAGTTTCTATCAGCATTCTTTGTCTGAACGAATCTGACAAGCATCCGTCAATCACTCTGAGGTGTGTAGCTTCCTCATAATGAAATTCATTGAACTTACAGTGTTTGATGAGCCTATCCAGTCTCTCAACAAATTTGGCGATAGTCTCACTGGCTTTCTGTCGTTCTTGACTGAAGATGTAGCTTTCATAATCTACATTTGGCACTGAAATAAACGTGAGATTAAAGGCTGCTTTGATTTGACTGTATGTCATTTCATCAGCGTGCAGCATTTTCTTTGAGTTCTTTTGCACTTTCATCAGCAAGATTCTTAAGGTGCTTCATAATCTTCTAGTTATCTGCTTCTCCAATTGCATCAAAGAAATCATCAAATATCTCTAGCCAGGCAGTCAACCTGCCACAATATTCAGCTTTAGCACGAAGGCAGTGGAATTGTATCCATTTACGGGATTGGCTGACACTGAGGGTGGAGTTCTGTCTTACACTGTCTGCTGTCCGCTAGAACCTGCTTCATCCATACCATCTCTAAGGCCCTATGCTGTGCTGGCCTCTGGGTCATCTTGGACAGCCCGTTGGTCTCCATGGGAGCCCTTTGCTTTCAGGAGACGTTGGGAGTTGTTCTGAGCCACCACCCGGCAGCGCTTTGGGTATGGACAGCTCCTCAAGCACAACCCCTGGTGCTTCCTCTGGGGTTACTTCCCCCACACAGTGGCACAATGACTCTCTCTGCTTAGGTCTGGTAATCAGATGACTATTTCTTGTATTTGAATTTCTTTGCTTGTAAGCGTCTCTTTTTACTGCCTGACACATGGTTGATTTCTGCCTCTCATGGCTTCTGCTCGCAGTTTTATCACTCCATATGACGTATGGCATTAGGTTGCGTAGTAGTGCAGTACCTCTCTTTGTGGCCTGAGGTTGCACTTTGACTCCATATACACCAAACATTGATTCTGCACTTCGATGCAGGCACACATGGCATGCATGAGTAGTTTGTCGGACCACGGTAAACTCTCTTGGAGAGCACTGTCGATCTTCGGATTACTTATCCCCTATCTCGTCACCAGTTGTAGCATTCTCCCCAGCCCGGGTACTCGCCAATGACTACGCCACTACAGAGCTTAGTAAACACTGTCTTTATTCTTCTATGTGTAACCACAAACTCAAAATTCGAAACCTGCATTCACTTCACTATGCTCTGATGCTTACGCCACAGTTCTACGGAGTCCATCAGGAGCCACCAGGGTTCTGTCATTACAAACTCACATGACACTACAACTAGTAGCATTTAATTTACAGGACCTGGTCACATGTATTGCACTTTACTAGGTACTTATAAGAAAATTAAATATGCCAATTGTGGATAAGCCAATGTCGCCATGTTTTAAGCAGAGAGCACACACGCTTTGGCCCTGGTTAGCAGTGGTAAAGTGCCCATAGTCCTAAAGCCAGCAAAAATGAAGTCATCAAAAACAGGAGGTCTGAAGGCAAATGGGAAACCACGCCAAGGACGCCAGGTCTAACACAGACCATTATTTAGTACAAAAAAGCGGATGTGCCTCATGAGAGGAATATCCTGAGTATGTGGCTGAATATCCTTGACCTAGTAGATTCCTGACTCAGGCCTTCGTAATATGTATGTAAATAACTCCATGTTGTGCTGAATATTAATACTCCAAAAATTTGCTGTTGCTAAGCAGATAATACAAAGCCAGTTACTAAAAGTTAATAGTTTTGAGATATATTTGCTTATACGTGGCAAACTAATATGGGTGAACCGGTTCTCTCTCTATAGTTAGACAGGATCAAGTGCCTAACATCTTGCTCCCACTTTGGGGTAAAGCCCTTTGGTTTTCTTCCATGTGCTCTCTGGACATGTAATTAGCCACCTTTCTCCTTCTATGATGCAAGGCAGTTTTTGAAAACCCTTAATGATAATCTTTATTTTATTTTGAGCAGTCAAATAAGAGTGCTATATTCCCGGGTTAGGCCCATGTAACGAGGCAGCATATTCCTTACATTGTCCTAGAACATAACATTTTAGCGGTGATCTTTTGCACACATGTGCATGCACGACAATGTTTGATTTGTTTCTCTGAAACTACTTTGTTTATACATCTAGCTTCGCACAACATTATCATGATGCCCTGAACATCATGTACTAGGCCTCTCTACGCACTAAATGCAAAAGTCGTCCTATCTTCATCCACGGGGCGACAGCGCTATCTGCATATCCATAACATCACTAATCTAGCGCGCACATTGCGAAGGCTGCTTTATTATAAATAATAGGCATCCCGATAGATTGGAGAGGAGGCACTTCTGCTGGCACTGAAGGTCCCTGCATGCTGAGAAATCACCATGCACCGGTCTGACATTCCATGAGGGGTGTCCAACTCAAGACCAAGACGGGGTCCTTCACTCTGTACGCTCAGGAAATGGGGTTGCATTGTCCCATTGGCGGAATCTCGGCTCTACACCTACACACACTCTAGGTATACTTAGAGTAGGGTCCACATCTTCGGAGTATGTTAGATTACCATATTGCATACATGCTTCAACACCATGTTTACTCTCTTGGTGCTTGTAATCTCCTTTATTTGCTTCTGTCTCCTAATCGTTGCAGCTCACATATTTTATGCAAGAATAACATTGGTTCAATAAATATTATTGAAAACGTTCTCTGTATATTTCTCTGAAAACAAGTAAGCACGAGTGACTGAGCAAAATATTCGGTACTGTTTCCATGATTCCTGAGGAATCAGGGTTGTCCTATTCAGTGATTGC
Source organism: Calotriton arnoldi (assembly GCA_963921515.1). NCBI lineage: Eukaryota > Metazoa > Chordata > Amphibia > Caudata > Salamandridae > Calotriton > Calotriton arnoldi. The sequence goes on along the minus strand of CAWUFW010002071.1, from coordinate 1,986,578 downwards.
CAGAAACAGTTCGCTCCCTGGTAAGTTAGGGGGGCTTACAGTGGCACTTTGAGCTAGCTGGTCTATAGGCTAACATATCCTGCGGGATGTCCGGTACCAGTCTAGACACCAAGCCCTTAGTTTATGTTGTCCAAACAATGTGCAGAATCTACGGATTAGTAGGAACTACACAAGAGAGAGCGAGAGTGTGTGTGTGTGTGTGTGTGTGTATGATAGCATTTCACGCGTTTTATAGCACCCATTTGCTATTTCTGAGCTGTGTAATAACGTTTCACTAGTTCACAACTTAACAGCACCCAGTCTACTAAAAGTAAATTTGTCAATTTCAGCGAAGTTGTAAATTAAAATGTAATTCTCGGCTGAATCCAGTTACATATCGCAGTATAACCATGAAGAGTTCGTTCTCTCTTTTTCTCGACCTTTAGTAAGCCACGATTTAATTGCTTATATGTGAGCATCTTATTAGCGACCAATGTATTTGCACTGCTTTAAAATGGCACCAGTGTGATATGAAGCACTGCATGAAAAAACAAGCCTATATTACAATATCTAAACTGCCATGGATGCCAATGTTGTTGTATAGGCCAAAAGAAGTAGAACCAGGAACTCAACACAATGCAGATCATAAATAAGTACAGTCATCTAAATGTCCTTGAAATGATGTGGCTTAAGTACGCATAGGAAATGCACCCTCATAGTAAAAATCGAGCATTAACATTTGGATTCCAATCAGTTATAACATTCGTTATTAGCATCCATTGTAATACTCTCCTAAGCTATAGATCTCCCAAAAATGAAGAAAAGCATTGCTCATTCGGAACCCAAACCTGTACATCACACCAAGGAACATAAAACCATTTGAGCTATTGCGTAAACATCAGAATAAACCAGGAAGAGAAACATAGTCATATTCGGTAAATAATGATTAAAGGAGATGTCTATCCAAACGATATACCAAGGTTGACAAACATGAAGATGTGAGCCCTTGATCCAAACGTATACCCTTCAAAGCACTGCATGTTTCAATAGCAAGCTTTGTGCTCTCATTCCTAGAATATGGCGCCGCAGCGGCATACCCACAAGACCCACCCACACAAACATCCCACCGCCACGACTGGAAAGAATGGCATACCTTTAAATAGAAGCTGCATGGCTAATAAGTAGCAGTACAAACACAAACACAGAAGAAATGTCCTCGTTGGCAAGTAACCGAGCAAAACCACTGATAATTCATTACAAGGAAAAATTATTTCTTTTGAAAGATGGAAATGGCAAAAGTTCAAACATACCAGCACCCGCAAGTCATTAAGGGCCTAATTACGAGTTTGGTGGTCCATTGGACGACCGAACCCCTGATGACGGTCCCTGGACCGCCAGATTGGCGGCCGACTCACCGTATTATGAATATGGCGGTGGAACAGCCACAGGATCCCCGCAACCACCGGGAATCATGGACCCGCAGCGGTGGCGCAGCGTCAGAGGCCCTAATATGCTGCCGGTGCCACTGCAGCACCGCTGTTCATATTAGGAGTTTCCTCACCACCACAGTTATCAAAGCGGTGAGGCCTCCATAAAAACTGGGCCCCCTGTTTACTCAGGGCCAACGGGTGCCTGCCTGTGTGCAGTCACCCCCTTTATTGCACGGCATGGACATTACAGTCCATGATGTGCAGGAACGGGCTTTGGCGCTCTCATTGCGGTGCCTTTTTAATAGGCACCGCCGTAGGAATGCCAAAGGACCGCCCGCCAGACCACAAGATTACTCGGAATCCTGGCGGCTGGCTGGCGGTCGAGTTTGGCAGTCCTGGAGTGGGCCGCAGACGTGGCGGGCCGCTCCAGGAGCACCAAACTCCCTAAATCATTGTCATTGACGAACACCTGAACTGAGCTTATTTACCAAACCAGCTAATATATACTGATGGAACCCGTAAAACTAGGTGAAGTAATGTAGCAGCAAACATCAATAAATTTGGCACCTTAAAGGGAGAAGAGAACATTACACTGCACTCAGTTAACACGTAAACTATAATCAAAACATAAGGGTGCGCCTGCTATAATCAGTCTTGCTAAGTAACACTCACTATAGGTTAGACTAACTAAAAATCTGCAGTTTGTCCGCACCCTGCTGCTCATCTCATTGCCATACAAAGTGTTGTGCTCTTTTCCTGCCAGTCAGATCATTCAGGACACTTGCAAGCCGACATCAGGGTGTTACAGGCCCCTCTTGGGTTCAATTAATCCAAATGCTGAAGTGTGTTAGCATTTCGTGGCTGCCCGGGTACCGAGGGGAGGTGACTGCCATGATAATGGACCTGGTGTCTAACATAAACACAGAGAAAAGAGTCACTCATACCTCACTGAGAGGAAAGATGTGAAACTGGGTAGATTTTGTGTTTGGGTGGAGAGAGAGCGAGAGAGTGTGTGTGTGTGTGTGCGTGCTTGTGTGTGTGTGTATATATATATATACAGTAGCGGTCCGTGGTAGGAGTGCCGGCCGGGCGGTGACGTGGGATGGGCAGGGTGGGGGGTAGTAAACCACGGATAACGGCCGAATACAGGTAAGTAAACATTTAAATAAATAAAACGAATTTCGTTGTGAGCGCTGCATCGCCAAATGCGATGCAGTGCGCGCAACGAAATTCGTTTTATTTATTTAAATGTTTACTTACCTGTATTCGGCCGTAATCCGTGATTTACTACCCCCCACCCCGCCCCCGCCCGGCACTCCTACCACGGACCGCTACTGTATATATATATATATATATATATATATAACCTGGCTCTGTCTTTATGCCGTGGGTTAACCTTGTCAGAACCAGACAAACACTATCTCAGAGAGAGAGTGTGTGTTTCTGACACCAGAGCTTCTGTGACACCACCAGAGCTGGATAAGGTGTTTGCTACTGCAAACTCTGAACGCTGTGCCCAGAGATCAGCAAGGCTGCAGAAGGGCAGACTGAGAGACTGCCTGGTGGAGGGTGGCCAAGAGTTTTGGTGGGACAAAGTAAGGGGGGGATAAGACTGTCGTTTGTCAAGAGAGTTATTTAACATTTGTACAGTGGTACCTGCTCCCTCACACTCTCGTATCCCCCCCCCCCCCCCAGACAGCTGAATAGACTGCAGTAGGAAACAAGCTTAATTAGCTAAATTTGAGATGCATAGTCTGGCCACATGCTTGCCTATGAATGCCATTTACCAGATTTGTCGTGCATCAGTGAGGTCGTTATATGTGAGCTTATCCTTGCCTTCCCAGAGATCACCTGAGACTTCAGGTAGGCTGGGAGTGCCCTTTCTCATGACTCTCTGACTTGCAACTTCCGCGCCTACGAGTGAGCCACAAGAGACAGCTGCATGCGAGAACCCACAATGCATTCTATCTGTGGCACTACACCCCCACAACTACAAGAACTCTAGGGAGTAACTTTGAGCGTTAACAATATTAAAAGGTCTATGATTGAACTTCAATTAGCTGCATTAAATGCTCTGAAGCTGGCCAGCTGCTAGTTTTGACCTGCCTTGCTGCATGGGATCACCTCCCTCTGTTTTAGAATCACTAACGGTAAATAGGTTCCTACATTTGCATTGTGCATTATACCTCTGCTCTTCTGATCAGTCTGCCATATAAACACACGTGGCCATTCACAACATGGCTCTTACTATCCCAGCGCTCTCCTAATATTTGCCATTTCAAGATAAAAATGAGCTCAAAAGTAAGCCAGTGACCTTGTATAAGTACTCCATGATTCTTGGTACTATATTAAGGTCATTTCTAGATCATATTTTTCAGGTGAAGTGGTAATGTCTGAAACTTACCTCATTTCATGGCCATGACTGCTTTGTTCTGACCACAATACGGTGTCACACAAAGGGGCTGATAACGATGCGTCTCGGAAGGCTCCGACCGATGGTCGGAGCCTTCCGAGACGCATAGTAATGTGCCGGTCGGATTCCTTTCTGACCGCCTCATTTTGATTGAGGCGGTCGGAAAGGAATCCAACTGGTCATTCCGTCTGGCTTCCGATGGGCTCAGAGAGTCCGTCCGCTAGTCGGAATGCAGCAAGTAATCTCAAGGGCGAGCCTTTCATTCTTGAGATTACGATGACGGTTTCAGACATGGTTTACATGCTGGTCTGTCCGACATGGAAACCATGCCAGAAAGCATCCTTGGGGCCCCCAGCAGGGCCTCCTTTTGTGCACAGCCTCTGGTTGGAAGCTTGGGCACCTATGGTGCCCCCCTGTTGTTCCCTGCACCTTGTGGCAGGCACCTTGAGGTGCCTGCACGGTGTGCAGGGATGAACTGCACCTCCCATTTTACTATGGGAGCATGCATTACTGCCGGTTTATGGCGTGAATGCATGCTCCCACAGTAAAATATAGGAATGTGACCGAACAGTGTTCAGTCACATCCTAATGGGGCGGTCGGGACCGCCGATGCAGTGTCAGGCGAAAGTGATTCCACCTGACATCGTAATGAGCCCCAAAGTGTCACACAAAAGTCATTGACATATCACACACGGGCACACTGATAAAATGCAAATGTCAGACTTAAGAAAACTCGGCAGCTATGTATTAGTTTTTAAAAATGAAATTACTAAGTGAAGGGAGCAGAAGTATTTATTTAGCCAGCAAACATCAGACAGTGGTAACAGCAGGACTCGAAACCTAACTTTTCAAGCTGACAATCAAAGGCGTTGACCATGTTGTCACAAGTGACTTCTTGTGCAAGCTGCAACACAAGCTAAAGTCATCTAGCAGCAAAGCAGAGATAAAAATGGTCCACTGTGCTCCAAGGGAAGAAAGGAGGAGAATATGGAGCCCCTAAAAGGGACATACAGGTGTAATTGTCTTTCATGAACACACTGTGCACACTGTGCATTCCCTGAAATTGATCACTTCAAACAGTGGCATAACACAAAATGATGGTGCCATGTGTAGAGGGCCCCCTGAGTCTCTCATATCTCACAGTCTGAATGAGGGTCCCTGGAAGGGCTGGGGACCTCCCTGCGCCACAGGGGCTGCAGGGCCCTTTGTTATGCCCCTGGCTTGAAGCACACCGTGCTGCAGAGACGGTTCTCACTACTCCTCCATGAATCCGAACTCTTGATGCACTCCCTGGTGGTGAGACATCACACACAAAAAGCTGTGGCTTAAGTTGTGTTCCACCTAAGGAAGCTGACACTATTACCAAAACATATAATGAATAATGCTGCATGCATGAAACGGGTACTTTTATACCTACCTCTTAACCGTTTGAAGAGACAAATGTTTAATGCCAAGGGAGGGTACTAATGCTGTCGGACAGCCCTCTAAGTCAATTCGTAAAGCTTGCGGAAGCAAAAAAGACAGTGGCTGAAGAACGATGACCCAAAGCCCCCTTGTAAAGATTCTTTGTTGTGTGATATGTTGTATGGGATGTTGTTCTGTATTGTATGGAATGTGTAATGGTGACTTGAGGTCTTTCCAAGGAGCTAAAGCTGTCTGTAGGCCAGACCCATAAATGACAGGGACACCAGCTATATAGATTGTCAGCGACTTTCCTTCCTACAGTGTTGCTCCAGAACTGAGGACCCACAGCTTGCTGTGCTGCACATTATCATTATTATTATTATTATTATTATTAGTATTAGTATTAGTAGTAGTAGTAGTAGTAGTAGCAGTAATGGTATATTTGTTAAGCACACATTTACTGAAGCATTTTGGTGTCATGAACAACCCAAAAGGTAGGCCAAAAATAAATTATCCTCGAACCAATAAATAAATATCCAAAACACAATAAGAGTAGTAAAAGAGAACCCACCAGCCCTAGCTCTATCATAGAGAAAGATACTTCAGACTGCACAAAGAGATACGCATGTGCTGCCTTCTTACATCTGTTAAAATTATAAATTGCTTGCATGTTTGGAGCAAGTTCATTCCAGATTCTGGACCCCACTGCTCAAAAGGACCTGCCCCCTGCTCATTCTGTGTTACTCAGGGGTACTTTCACCAGTAGAGCACTAATTGATTGAAGGGTCCTCGCCAGGTGGTAAGAAGTTATCAATTCTGATAGAAAGAGAGGCTGGGGTTTATGACAGGCTCTGTGGACACGACGGGCTATCTTTAGTATAATCCTTGTTCCTACGGGCAGCGAGCCGAGTATTTCTCTGGCTAGTGAGACATGCTCAAATGTCTTCAACCCCTATCATACTTACTGTGAAATTTTGGAGGTGCTAAAGCTTTTCTAAGGCAGTGTTAGGCAGGCCCGTGAAAATAGAATTACAGTAGCCAACATGAGAAAGAACATGCAGCTACCTGTTGGTCTTCGCCAGTGTTGAAAAGACGAATCCGCACTGAAGGTGGTCTCGGGTCTTTATTTAGCGTCTCCTCTCTCCGCCGTTGCGTAGCTCTCTGACGTATGCATGACAGAATAGAATCCCACTCAACCCCAACATTCTATGGCAGGCTTACTGCCTAACTGAAAGAATGCACCAACTGCGAAAGAAGCCAGGGGTAGCAGAGCAGGGGCATACCATTAATGCAGACACTAAGGGGCCGATTCCGATCTGGGACGGAAATCTCTCCGACCGAGCCGGACCCGGAGAGATTTCCGACCGAACCGGACTCCTGCAGTCCGACCGAACGAGTACGATGCAGCCGTATGCTGTCGGACTCGATTCGGTCGGATTCCCATAGAAGTCAATGGGAGCTGGTCGTACGACGCGTACACGGGCTCCCATTGACTGAATGGGTGCGTCGCGAACAATGGCGCCCCCTACAGCGGGTACGCGTCGGTGCAACCCGCACCAAACATGCATGTGTAGGGGGGACCCATGGGTCCCCCCTGTGTGCGACTCGCACGGCTACGGGTGAAGGGGGGTCCGACACGGACCCCCGAAGTCCGGCTCCGACTGCTCTTTGGTCGGTCGGGCTGTTCGAAGCGCGCATCGTACTTGCTCGGTCGGGTAACGTCTCCATTGCGTGGTGCGAGTCGTGTCCGTACGAGTCGGTCGGGCAATTTCGCGTACGCTCGCATCGTACTTGCTCGCGCGGACGACTGTACGAATCGGTCGGAAACAAGGCCTCCGAATCGGATCCGGTAAAGCCGAATCCGATTCGGTGCCCTACCGGCCGAGATCGGAATCGGCCCCTAAGAAGTAGATAATAACGGGTTGACATTATACTACAATAGTTGTAATAATAAAAGGTGAGATTATAACACTACCACTTGCCTTAACTTCACCACAGGAAGGAATCGTACATCCAAAGACCTCTGAAGCTTATTTTGGTGGCCCATATTGCAATCTTTCATTTTTTAATGTTGGTTTCTGTCCTCAATCTTCCTCCTTTTGGTAACTGCTTCAGAAGTGTTCAAATAAGTTATCTGCAGAAGTTAATATTTATTAGAAGAAAAAGTTAATTACCCTTGGTAGCATTGTTTTTGATGGATATAACGCCACAGGTTACTTATGCCCTCTCTTCCTCTCCAATTGAGGACTTTTATGATATTGATTATTGGCTACATATATTTTTGTCCTTATGTTTTGAGGCCGTGGAAATCGGTCATAACTGACATCACCAGTGCACAAGGCACCTTATATAGCTGTCAATATGTCTTCCACTGGAGCCACTAGATGTCACGGTCGACCCAGTTATTTCTCGTCTGTAAAAGGTAAAGGTGAGTGGCTTTAAAAAAATGTACAGAGCGAGTCTGCTGCCTGGGTTCAAGTAAAAAATCTGTGAAAACCGTCATGCCCATCAGAAAGAATGTTACTGAAAGTAAGTGACCTGCAGATCATGTGAATTACCAAAATAGTATGTCAAAAATATTGTGATACACAAATATTGTGTCAAAAATATTAACAACTCAAAAATATTGTTAGGCAGAATAAAGAAGTTTTTTAGGTATATAATATATGTTTTTAAATATTGTCGTACATAATTTCGTTTTATTAGTATAATTCTATAAAATATATTTTTTAATTATTTTGACAGTCATTACTTATTGTATCATTATAAGGTTTTAGTAGTATAATAATATTTGAATTTACTTTTTTAGTGTACTTTGCAAATTTGAAAGAGAATTTTGCATTTTTGTAAATTTAATTCGATTTTTATTTATTTAGTAGTGGCTGTTTTGGTTTGTAGGGGATTTGGGTTCAAAGTTATTCAAAATGTAAATGATTGTTTTGAATATATAGTTAGTATTTTATGAAATTCAATGTATTAATTGGTAATTAATTATGTAAAATAATTTACTAATTATTGGCTATTTTAATTATTTGTTGTTTTTTAATTAATTGTTTATTAGTTGATCAATTCATTCAATTATTGCAAATGTATTTTATATTTAATAAGTTGTTTGATTACAATAGTTTTATTCAATACATAATATCTTGATATTGTTTCATTTTTCTGATATTTTTGATTAATTTCAATTATTGATGTTTGGGGTTTTTGGGTAATAGGAAGGGATGAGTATTTATTTTAAATATTTATTTTTTATTCTTTTTTAAATGTATTTTTAATATAAAAAATGTGCTTTTTGAATTTAATTTAGTTTGATTCATAGTTAATGAATATATTTTTTGTATTTCAAATATGCTTACTTTTTTTTTTTTTGGTCTATATTTAAATGTTCCTTTTAATTTGGGTGTTGGAATAATTAATCTTACACCTCCAAAGCCAACCACTTTCCCTAGTTTTGCTTGCATAGGACAGGGAGTAGTAAATTTGACTCCTCCAGAGCTTAATACTTTCCCTACGTTGTTTTATCTCGTTGGGAATATTAAATCTGATCCCTCCAAAGTCCAACACTTTCCCTACTGTTGCGTACGGGAAACTATCTTTGCCACGACTCCGGAACAACGAGTTCTGGAGTCACGCAAGCCGAACAACGACTCAGCCTTAACCACGCATGTGAGAGGTTAAGGCTGATTCGGTCTAGTGTTTGGGCAGGGCGGAGTTCGGAGGACTGTCGCACAGGAACAGGTAAGAGGGGTTTGTGGTTAGTTTTTAGGGGGTGAGGGGTTTGGGATTAGTTTTCAGGGGTGGGGGTTGGGGTTAGTTTTTAGGGGGTGTGGGGTTTTAGGTTAGTTTTCCAAGGGGTGGGATGGGTTGGGGTAAGTTTTCAGGGGGAGGGGTTGGGATTAGTTTTCAGGGGTGCAGGGTTTGGGGTTAGTTTTCAGCGGTGGGGGGTTTGGGTTTAGTTTTCAGGGGTGGGAGGGGTTGGGGTTAGTTTACAGGGGTTGTGTTCGTTTTTAGGGGGTGTGGGTGATCGTGTTTATTTTTAGGGGTGGGGAGGTTGGAATAAGTTTTTAGGGGGTGGGGGGGAGGATCAGGGTAGTAGCTGGTATGCATTTTTTTTTACCATGCATGCCTTTACCATGAAAAATCGTGGTTAAGGAATGCGTGGTAAAAAAAAATCGTGGTTTAGACGAGGTCGTGGTAGCGACCTCGTTGTTAGGGTAGTCGTTGTTGTGGAACTTGTTGTTCCAACATACAATCGTTGTTTACGTTTGAGTGGGAATAGTACATTTGACTTCTTTTAGTTTGGTATTTTTATTATTATTATTAATAATTTTAATGTAATATTTTTAATTGTATACCTATTGTTATCATTATTTATGATATATGTATATATTATTTAAAATAAATGCTATATGATAGATAAATGGATAGATAGATAGATAGATTATTTGTATATCATGTTATATTTGTTCCAGATATTTTGTCTTAGAAGCATAGAAGCATTGACAGAAACACAGCTGAATACACTGAGAGTCTACACATTTCTTACAGAATTGGCAAGCAATTCTAAATTTTCACTGAGCCATAAATACAGAGTCATGAAAACAGACTGTTATATATAAAGAGGGTACATAATGGCTAACTCGATAATATGGTCCTATATTCCCATTGAGGCGTTCAGGTAACATGTTTAGCCACAAGGCTAAACACATATATTCCATGCTTAGCTGCTTTTCTTGCACAAAAATAGGGGTTTCAAAACCCATAATTGACAGGGAAAATGTCATACCAGTGAACTATTTTCCAGATTGCACTAAAATTATCATGTGAAAACTTTTGTATAGTGGAAGATCTAGTCTCAGTTTGATTTCTTTGCCACCATCTAATTGGTCGCTAAGAATGATAATAGCTTTAAATAATGACAGCACACAACTATGCTGCCGTGGTTTAAGCAGCATCCTCTTCCTGAACAATAATCAAACCCTGTACATTGTAATGGAAATTAGGGCTCATTGTGAGTTGTAATGTGAAGGAAACAGTTTAGACAATCTCGGAATTTTAAATACATGATGTGTTTAAAAATAAAAAAAGATTTTCATGGAGAGGCCAGACTGTGTCATCTCAAAGCCGTCCTCCTGCTGGCTACACAAACCCACGCATAGACTGGGAGAGCTGTAAACTGCCTTGGCCCATTTAATATAACCCCACCTCCTCCTTGGATGAGTTGAAGGGAGAGGTACATCCATGGCCTGGAGCAAGTTGGATGGTGTAGGAAATTGTCAATGCCTCCTAATTAGCGATGCAGTGGAGGAAGTAGTGACTCCACACCCCTGGGGGCGTAAGGGAAGAAAATGACCCCACCACACTTGGTTAAATTTAGAGAAATTAGTAAGAACTCACCCACCATACAGCAACGCAGGTGGATATGTGCAATTCCCTTCCTGCACTTAAACAATATGAGGGGCAGTGGCACACTAGGACAGCAGGAATGTGCCCCAGTGCAAGTGAAATATTGCTCTCCTGTTCTTCAGTGTTAGAAATGGGAGTCTCTAGCTGGCAATGGTTTGCACCGTTGTCCAAGTAGGGACCCTTGCTGCTAGTCAGGATGAGGGAGTTAGACAACCCCTGCTCACCCCCTTGGTAGCTTGCCACGTGCAGGCAGGCTTATCTCAGAGGCAGTATGTAAAGCATTTGTGCACACATACAGTAATACAGTGAAAACACTACAAATGGACACCACACTAGTTTAGAAAGATAAGTAATCTTTATCTAAACCAAACAATACCAAAACAACACAAATCCAACATACAGTTATCAAGATATGACTTTTATAAGGTAAAAACAGTTATGTCTATAGCAAACTATAGATGCGACACATTCAACACAAAGTACCTTTGATGCGTCAAAATCATAAGCAAAAACAGCCGCAGGGAAGGTGATGCGTCGGTTCCTTACACAAAGAGAAGGTGATGCGTCGGTTCCTTGCTCCAGGGGAGGTGATGCGTCGGTTTCTTACTGTGCGTGGAGGTGATGCGTCAGTTTCTCACTGCGGCCCCGGCGTTGTTGTAGACTTGGCGCCCCGGTGCGATGCATGGGGATTTAGGGATGCGCTGGTTCTCGATGCAGCGGCAGCGGCTCTGCGTTGATCTCTCCAGCTGTGGTCCCAAGATGCGTCGGTTCTTGCAGTCACACAGCAGGGCCTGCGTCGGAATCGGTGCAGTGATCTCGGACTTCTGCGATCGGTGCACGAGACTCTGTGTGCGGCGATTTCTCCAGCCATGGGCAGGCACTGTATCGGTTTCTTCAGCGGCATGATGGCGATGCATGGGAATTCTTTCCACACGGCCGTGTTGCGTTGGAAACCGGTGCGGATGCGTCACACTTCTTTTTCCAGCTCCCAACAGCAGGAAAAACCTCAAGAGGCCCAACACAGGAACAGGCACCTCTTGGCAGGTCAGAACTCCCAGCAAGGAAGTTCAGGGGAGCTGGTGGTGAAGTCTTTGTGTACCTGAGACTTCAGAACAGGAGGCAAGCTCTACTTCAAGCCCTTGGAGATCTTCTTCAAGCAGGATACACAGCACACAGCAACGTCTTTGTCCTCTCCTTGGCAGAAACAGCCACTGCAGGCCAACCCCAGACAGCACACAGCACCGGGGCAGTCCTTCTCCTTCAGTTTTCCTATCTCTTCTCCTTGGCAAAGGTTCCTCTTGAGTTCAGAAGTATTCTAAAGTTCTGGAGTCTGGGCCCCAATATTTATACTCAATTTCTCTTTGTTCTCTTGTGGCAGAGAGGTGCAGTGCTCAGTCAAAACCAGCTCTGTCCTCCCTGGTTCAGCTTCCCGGCAGGAGGTGGAGACAGCATTGTGTAAGGCAGACCAGGCCCATTCAGGTGCAAGGAAATCTCCTCCCACTACTCTAAATGAAGCCCAGGTCTATTCAGCCCAGCCCTGACTCATTCAGGAAAGGCAGGACACACCTCACCCCCCCCCAGTGGCTGTCTACAGTGAATGCACATCCCCAGCCCCTGTCACTCCAAAGCCAGATGGTCAATCCACAAACCAGCAGAGGCACACAGGATGGCTAAGCAAGAAAATACCCACTTTCTAAAAGGTGGTATTTTCAAATACGCAATATAAAAATCTTCTTTACTAAAAGATGCATTTTTATATTCTGAGTTCAGGCATACTAAACTCCATCTTTCCATCTTGTCCCAATGAGAAGTTATACTTATAAGATGTTATAATTAAACTCCCATTCTATCCTATGGGACAGATAGCCTTTCAATAGTAAAAAACGAAATACACTGTATTTCACTATCAGGACATGTCACACACACCAGTACCTGTCCTACCTTTCACATACCTCACCCTGCCCACAGGGGGTACCCTGGGCCTGCCTTAGGGGGGAGACTCACATGTAATAAAAGGGAAGGTTAGGGCCTGGCAAGTGGGTGCACTCACCAGGTCGACATGGCAGTAGAGACTGCGCGCAGACACTGCAGTGGCAGGTCTGAGACCCATTTTGAAAGGCTGCCTGTGTGGGTGGCACAATCAGTGCTGCAGGCTGTTGTAACGTGTATTGTTGCTTTGCATCCTTTCCCTTAGCTACCTGTTCCCTGCTGCTCAGCCAGTATGAATGTGATGTGTGTGTGGAATGTTAGAATGCCTGATGAGGTGGTGGAATGCTGGAGTGCCTGGTGGAGTGGAGAGAGAGAGAGAGACAGTTGGAGTGTGTGGGCTGAGCAGCAAGGATGCTGCTCCTGGTGGGGCTCAACTAATGAACTACTGAACCTATCATCCTACTTACCATCCTGTAACCAAGCTTAATAAACCTCTTAACTACAACATACCTCATGGCTATTTCTGGACTTCTTTTGGATTACATCAATGGCGACGATTTGGAGAAAAAACCTATGTGTTCTTAAAGATTAAGGGGCATATTTACAAGCCCCTTGCGCCACTTTTGCGCCGCCGTTGCGTCACGCAAGTGACGCAGCGGCGACGCAAACCATGCGCCGCGTTGCGCTATATTTACAATGTGACGCATCTAGGGAGATGCGTCACGTAGTAAACCCCTGCGCCACATGAAACCTGCGTCAGGTTTCATGTGGGCGTACCGGTGCAGGGGGGGGCGTTCCGGCGCAGGTACGCCTCGGAAAAGTGACGTAGTGAAATCTACAAGATTTCACGCAGTCACTTTTCGGCGCTGATGCGCCAAATCCTTACGCCTGCTTCAAGCAGGCGTAAGGATTGACGCACCATGTTAGGGATAGGGAAGGTTGGAACAGTGCTGGAGTTGCGTCGCGCTTGCGACACGACTTCAGCACTGCACCAACCTTCCGCCGGCAGATGCGTCACGCATCTGCTTATCCTGCGCCACGATGCGCCGCATTGTAAATGCGGCGCATCGGACGTGGCGCAAGGGTAAACTTGCGTGACGCATTTTCCCTGGCGCATCCCTGCTGATATGCAGGGATGCGCCAGGGAACGTAAATATGCCCTTGAGTGTACCTGAGGTGAAGATACTTGAAATTTGAAAGAAGATGATAATGAACTGTACTACTGGAAACTACTAAGGAAACTTGAGGTAAAAAAAGCTTTGAACTTGAAGAAAAAGAACGCCCTCGCTAGCCCCACCAGTGTCCTTTGCCACCTGGACAGCCTGCCTAGGGTGTTTGACCTTCCTTAAATCAAGGGATATTAACATGAATTGGACGCTAACCAGTGAGGTTCGAAGTTTGAAAGCCTTCAGAAATGACATTGAGTGGCTTGAAGCCCACCGGTCTACAAAAAATCTACTGTGAAGCCTGCTGTTATCTGGTATTTGGAGAAGCAAGTTGAAGACATTGTGTGCATTGCGTTGTTGACTACAGTTCTAGCAGTCATTGGTAGAGAACTGGCATCTTTATATTATCAGCGACCAGCAGTGACTGCCAAGGCGTGAATCTGTCATTTACAGAAACTGGAGGCTTTATGAACCAGCAGCATCACATGAGCATCAGCGTTCAATTGGACTGGACCGGCAGCATTTATGTAAACTGGTAACATTTATTGGGATCGAGATTTTGAGTGAACGGTTATATGGGCGTAACATTTTGTGGATTTCTTTTTTGTGTTTTTTACAAGAAACTCAGCCAGCGTGGGACATCGATACTGGCATCTGTGGATTTCTACAGAGGCTTCAAGCGGGTGCAAAGTAAGCTGTATCATGAAAGCTAGCACTGCTGAGCTCTTAGGCCCTGTCAACTGTCACTGCGCGTGTAATCTTACTGGTGCTATACGTTGGATTTATGCGTGTGCTGGCAGCATTTGAATGGGCTACAATTCAGCCATTCCATCATGAGTGCGTATCCATGGAGATCCTGCAAGGGGTTGCCGGGCGTCCAGTTAATTATTATGAAGTAATGGGGTAACCCAATAGGCGTCACAGGACCTGGGTACAGTATATTATGAAAAGATGGTCCTTGACTGACTTTGCGAAAATGCTTTAAATCAGAAACCTAATAGGTTAGGTGCTGCCAAGAGGTCAGACACAAGTATTAAATACAATATATTAATGAATATACACCCTAGAGAGACAGAGGTAATTCATCAACAATATATATGAACAGAATACACCCACACATATTTTACTTAGATTGCTTCTTAGTTTTTATATATTCTGTACTCAAATACAAACATCAAACAATAGGCAATATTATTACCCGATAGGATTTAAGAGAAAAGGTTACGCAAGGGATAGAAAAAACGTGCTCATGAGAAGAGTAGAAATCAGAAGGGTTAGAGATATACACTGTTCCTTATTACAGGAGGGCACTGGTCTGTACAAGAGCCAGTATTCTTGAACCTGTCCAATGTTTTTGGGTAATTCAATTCAATGCTTGATTGCAACATCCAGTTTAGTAGGCGATAAATATGTGGAACAGGTCCTTTGTGGGGGGGGATGTGTCGACGTTTCGACCAGTCTTGTGCGAAGAGGGCGATTTGATGCCTCCGAATGCGGGTCTTCTTCAGGACGAAGGGAAGGGCAACCTTAAGCCAGTGCCAGGGCTGGCGTGGGAATGGTTCATTTCAAATTGGCTGGGATCCAATTTTGAGCGAACCAGGCTGTAATTCCAAGGATGGAAGGTCCGCGAGGGCGGTGTGGCCGCGCTGAAGGGACAACCAATAGTGAAGTCCTCATCTATTCAGATTCCTGGAATCTTGACGGAGCAGGTCCTGCGAGTCGCGCTGCCCTTGCCAGCAATGAAGGATTGGATCCCCCCCTTTTAATTGAAGTAAACTGAATAGATGAGGACTTCACTATTGGTTGTCCCCTCAGCGCGGCCACACCGCCCTTGCGGACCTTCCATCCTTGGAATTACAGCCTGGTTCACCCTAAATTGGCTCCCAGCCAATTTGAAATGAACCATTCCCACGCCAGCCCTGGCACTGGCTTAAGGTTGCCCTTCCCTTCGTCCTGAAGAAGACCCGCATGCGGAGGCATCAAATCGCCCTCTTCGCACAAGATGGGTCGAAACGTCGACGCATCCCCCCCCACAAAGGACCTGTTCCACATATTTATCCCATACTAAACTGTATGTTGCAATCAAGCATCCATGAGTGATGTAAATTGAATTACCAAAAAACATTGGACAGGTTCAAGAATACTGGCTCTTGCACAGACCAGTGCCCTCCTGTAATAAGGAACAGTGTATATCTTTAACCCTTCTGATTTCTACTCTCTTCTCACGAGCACGTTTTTTCTATCCCTTGCGCAACCTTTTCTCTTAAATCCTATCGGGTAATAATATTGCCTATTGTTTGATGTTTGTATTTGAGTACAGAATTTATAAAAACTAAGAAGCAATCTAAGTAAAATATGTGTGGGTGTATTCTGTTCATATATATTGTTGATGAATTAACTCTGTCTCTCTAGGGTGTATATACATTAATATATTGTATTTAATACGGGCGTCCAGTTAAGCCATGGGGTGGTGAGAGCTGTAATGGCCTTGCTGGAGCTTACGTAGGAGTGACGCTTTCCCTACTCCTTTTCAAGACAATCACTGTGACGCACCCGCGTCGAGAAGCAGGAAGGAGTCCTAAGCGTTTCTCAGCAACAGAACTCTGTGCTGGTGCATGTGCAGATGCGTAGCCTAGCTGCATACGTGAGTAGATGTAACTTTGCTCGTCATTTCGACGGAAGGCAGAAATACGTGCTTGGTCAACGTGGTGGAATCACAGAGGGCTTGTCGGCAGCATTTCTAAAAAGTATGTGTGTTATTTAGAGCTCTGCAGGACCACCACCTGTCGTCGCTACCATCATTGCTGAGTAGTTGTACACTGCTCTTCTTTGATTTGGCTCACTTTGTTACATCATGGCCCGTAGCTAGAATGGGTACCTGTACTGTTGGAATAACTTCTACCTCTGGGAGCTGGTAGGACTGTGATTTTTTTTTCCGCCGTGGAGGAACTGCACTCTGGACACTTTGAGTGTCATAGCTGGATACAGTCCTGTTTCTTCTGAACATGTTTACTGACTTAATAGTTTTTTTTCCTTTTCAGGTCATGATGGATTTGCTGTCTATTAATATGCTGTTGTATGCCATGCTTACTGCATATTTGCTGCCATGTTATGTTCCATTTTCAATTTGCTGCCATGTTGCTATATGCCATGGTCAATTTGCTACCATGTATGCCATGTTCTTAATGAGTGTGTTATTTTTGAGGATTTAGTGAGGCGATCGTTAATTTCAAGCCTATGTGTATTGTACCATGCTTGGGTGTGGGCTTAGAGTTTTATTTACCCTGGTCTTGTAGAGTGTGGGGCTTTGCCTTTGTGGAATGTTGAGGGGTTGTGTACCCTGTGCAGTTGTCTTAGCCAGGTGTGCATTCAAGGGTCGTGTACCCTGTACTGTTGTTTTTACCTGGGGGTGTGTGTTCAAGGGTCGTGTACCCTATACTGTTGTTTTTACCTGCGGGTGTGTTGAGGGACCGTGTACCCTGTGCTCTTGTTTTACTTGGGGGTGTTTTTTGAGGGGTCGTATACCCTGTGCAGTTGTTTTACCCGGGGGTGTGCGTTCAAGGGTCGTGTACCCTGTACTGTTGTTTTTTACCTGGGGGTGTGTTGAGGGGTCGTGTACCCTACGTTGAGGGGTCGTGTTCCCTGTGCTGAAGGGTCATTTACCCTGTGCTGTGTTTTTACCTGGGACTTCTTGCTCTGTCAGCTGTGCTATGTGTGGTGTGCAAAAGGGGGTGAGTGATGAGGGAGTTACACCTCAACGGTGTCCTCCATTCTCCCAGGATTGCATAATATTACAGTGGTGTAATGTCAAGGGATTTGGTATTTAGTTCTTTCAAATTGCAATTGCTAATTGTGTATTGTATATTTCTCTTTCCTATTGATGTTATCAAATGGTGAGTACTTCCATTGTAATATTATTCATCAACTGTTTTCCCTAAGGGAAGGAGATGTGTTGTAACGTGTATTGTTGCTTTGCATCCTTTCCCTTAGCTACCTGTTCCCTGCTGCTCAGCCAGTATGAATGTGATGTGTGTGTGGAATGTTAGAATGCCTGATGAGGTAGTGGAATGCTGGAGTGCCTGGTGGAGTGGAGAGAGAGAGACAGTTGGAGTGTGTGGGCAGAGCAGCAAGGATGCTGCTCCTGGTGGGACTCAACTAATGAACTACTGAACCTATCATCCTACTTACCATCCTGTAACCAAGCTTAATAAACCTCTTACCTACAACCTACCTCATGGCTACTTCTGGACTTCTTTTGGATTACATCAAAGGCCTACTAGCAGCATTTGATTTACAGGCCCTGTACGCACACACAATGCACTGTACTAGGGACTTAAAGGTAAATCAAATAGTCTAATCATGGATACACCAATCCATAAACATAATTTACATAAGGAGCACTTGCACTTTGGCATTGATCAGCAGTGGCAAAGGGCCCAAAGCATCTAGACCAGCAAAAACGAAATCCAGCACACAGCAAAAATACAGGAGGCAGAGGCAAAAAGACATGGGAAACCATGGCAAGGATGCCAGGTCTAACATTCAGCAAGGTGGAACGCTCTAGTCCTCATTGGCACTCAGTTTTCTGAGGGTGAGGGATGGTCGCAACCGCCCCCAGCAAGTCAGAGGGGTGAGCAGACCAAAATTACCTCACACCCTTGGTCAAGAGGAGGCTTAAAGATGCCATTACACACCCACTCGCCTTTGGAAGAGGCACAATGTGATAGTCAAATGTCGCTGCCCCCACTTTTTAAAATTTTAAAACTGATGATTGAGAACAGTGCAGGAACTAGTTAAAACAAAACACTCACACTTAGACATGACAGGGATTAATGAACGTTACCCCTAACACTTGGCCATTTGTGGGAAGAGAGGTAAAAAATGTCTCCGCCCTATGGCAAAGCAGGTGTTTTGCAGTATTTCTTCCATACTTGTGCAGTGCAATCAGAGGGTGGTAATAATCTTCCAGCCTTTGGGTGAGGAAAGAGGGACTTGCATTCAACCCCTCTCACACCTCAGACCATGACGGCTCCTCATCTGTGGACAAGTTGGGAAGTGTTGTAGCTTACCCTCAGCATGCTGTAATGTGGGGGGGAGAGGACTAAAAAGCACCATATGCCCATTAGCAAAGCAATGTTGCATTTCCTGCTCTTCAGCAATATGTGATAAAAGAAATACTCATCTGCACTTGCGCAACGAGGGAGAGACAACTAACAAACACCACACTTTCACACCCACTGTTACAAACCCGTTCAACCTCCATCAGATGCCACTCACACATTTTCACACTCAATTCAAACTCCAACACACACTTACAATGAGATGGCAACACCTCATCATCAGACAGGAATAACCAACAATCAGACACCGACACACCAACCATAAGGTGTTCACACACCCACCATCAAATGCCCACGCACATATATCATCAGATGCCCACCCACACTAATCGGAAATCCACACACAGAAACATAAGATAACCACATGCACCCAGTCTGACACTTATTCACACCGGACCTCAGCACAATCACACTGGTGCCATCATACACCGAAAAATGTGAACAAACACACACACCATCATATACCTCTATAAAATCAGACACCCTAAAACACTGTGATACTTCGCACCATTACACTTTCATGCACTTATCATCAAATGCCCACATGCCCAATATCTTACACCCAAACACATATCAGGGGCTGTATTACATGCAGTGCCCTGGGCAGGCAAAAGGCTTTGCCTGTTTTATGAGTCCCAGGACCCTGTAGTATTGCTGAAGGTGCCACAGATGCTTGTGCAGCCCCTTCTGTAATCCAGATAGTGCTGGTGCTCCTATAGCACTGACACTATCTTAGAGCAGCGATCCTCCATAAGCATGGGACGTGGCCCCAAGCTAATGAGAGAGACACTTTGGACTTGGATGCAGAGGCAGAGACCGTCAGGAGGTACTCTCACTGTATGCAACATGAGGGTGGCTCCCAATCAGTGCATCTCAGAGGGCTCCCTACTAGGCAGAGGGGAATAGAGGTTTCATGGATGGCCTCGACATCCCCATGCAGACAGGTGCAGTAACTCACTGCCCCCTCCTGCAAGAGGATCTCTGTCCTATTTGAAAGTGCAGGCCGTGTGCCGCCTGCATTGTGAAAAGTGGACTGGCTGCTTCAATCAACCAGTCCTCTTTCACTAATGCTCAGCCCTGGGGACAGCGCAAGTTCGCAGTTGCCCTGGGGGCAGTACATTATCAGTAATAGGGTGTACTGTCCCTTCTTGCTCCAGGTCAACCCACTTCAATTTGTGGTGCGTCACAAACAGGGACAGTGTGCTTTTACTGTAGTATGGCTTTTATACCAATGCCTAATTTTTTTGGGTGGTTTCCGGTCCTCGGCACCTGCACTTAATTATCAGCCCCTCTAGTGACAGTCCACCACATGGTGACGCTGTCTTTTTAATTTTGAGATGAGCACAACAACTGCATTTATTAAGTCAATATACATTGAAAATGAATAATGCCAGCCTCTCATGTCATTATTATAGCTTTGGGTGGTCTGAAATAGTCTGAATTGTCACACTTGTAGCAGTGCGATGGTAAGGTGTTATGTTGGTACTGCCATTGGCAGCGCTGGCAGGGTATAGGTGGTGCAGGCTGCAGTGCCCTTCTGATAAGGGCCCTGGCACTTAATGTTTTGCAAATTAAGCACTGTTTTATACACAGAAAGAATTGCAAGGGGAAAAAATATACATTCTTAATAAATTTATTGACCAAGCACAAATCAGCCAAACATGTGTTTCATGATAAAAATCGCTACCTCAGGGCCTATTTAACAGCTCCAGTAGTCCATTAAATCACGCAATTCGGATTTTCAAAGACGGTTTCCCTAATAGCAGGCATGTACTCAAGTTTCAAATTAAAGTCAGTTCTAGTATTACAAGAAGAGGAACCGGCAGAGTGCTGTTCCACAATCAGGCTAATACAATGATCGTGGAACCCTATACCGGTTACTCTTCTTGTTATGCTAGAACTGTATTTAATTTGAAACTTGAGTATAATGCTGCTATTAGGGAAACATTCTTTGAAAATACGAATTGAGTGATTTACTGGACCACTGGAACTGTTAAATAGGCCCTGATGATGCGATTTTTATTGTGAAACATGAATTGGACAATAAATGTATTAAGAATATATTTTGTTTTTTGCCCCTCGCAATTCTTTCTGTGTATGAAATTTTGATACTGTGTTCCTGTGGCAGCAGGCAGGCAGATCCTGAGGGAGCATTTGTTGCTGGACCACTTGAATCTACTGTAGTATGAGCCCTGATGTCCATATACCCATCATTAGGTACCCCACACCCACCAAACGGCCACAAAATCACCATCACATGAGCACACAAAATAACGTGTGCAAACACCATCACACACCTATCTTTAAAGATCCACAGACCCACACTATCAGTTACCCAAACACACATCATCTGATGCCCACATGCTCACCATCAGATGCATTTTCACACCATCCAACATCAACACACCAGGACCCACTCAAGCATACTATCTGATGTGCACACGTATATCATGTACCTGAATCAGACATCCTAACAGCACCACACACCAACTGAGACTCCCACACACCTTCAGATGCCCAGAAACCCATTATCATGCATCCACCTACACCCACACTCACACCAGTTTCCCACACACCCACTATCAAATGCTGGCACACCTTCCATTAGGTACCTACACACACCATGATATGCCCATACGCAAACGTCCACACACGCATATCAGATCATTCACACATTTAACATCAGATGCCAACACACCCAGTCAAAGCCACCCAAACGTCAAACCACTTCCCTGGAATTAGCTCAAATGAACACAGATCCTGTTTCAGAGGAGCAATTGCTAGCAGGGCTGTACAGTAAGTCAGCAGAGCACAGCAAAAAGCACCATGAAGCTAGGCTCCACATCAAATATGGCACCCAGACATTGGAGGGAATCTGAACAGCAGGAGACTCGAGGAGCCAGGGAACAGATACAGTAGTTGGATCCAGGCACTGGATGCAAACTGCATGGTATACGGTAGAACACGTAACAGGAGGAGGAAAATCCTACACAAATATTTTAAAAACTAGGACAAGCAGTTCATAGACCACTAATAGGGGGTCCATAGACCACAGAGGGAGGATGTGATGCTGTATTATAAATTATTGCAATCACTAGTAATTCACCATAAAATAATAATCGATTTCAGGATGATCTGAAGTCACCACAGAGGCTTTGGAAGTCCCCTAAAATACACACCTAATTGAAGTGGAGATAGAAGAAAAGTGGCCATTTGGAGTTGATAAGATTTACTCAAAAAGATTGTCCTCTGAACATGTTTGGATATGGACTAATAATAGATTATTTAAAAATGGAAGTAGAAAACCCATCACCAGACGTGAATGGGTGGAGGGCATTCAAGAAGGTCAAATCCTATGGCTTGACTAGCAGCTGATCCTCAAAGACCATGCACTGCGGGCAGGGGCTTAACCCCAGTACCACGTTGTACACCCTGTGCAGAGGTATAATCATGGTCAAAGCCCAAGCATAGTGGACTTTGTGGCCACGGTGACTGGGAGCAGAATGTGACCGAAGGTGTCACCATGAACATTAGCCCAATGGGTGGGGCTACTTATTGCTGAATTTTGTATGAAGTATGTGCTGGGGGATGGTGGCTAGGGGGGAGTGTCTGCCATCCTGAGCCTAATACAAAGGCCTAAAGGCCAAGTGTAGTGGGAGTTGGGAGCAGGTGGGCTGAGCACTCGGCATTGCCAAAGGCCTCACTACATGCTTTGAGATCAATGTTTAAGGATTCCGGAAAGGGAGATAGGGCTAAAGAAAGGGGGTGCTAGACACAACATGTGGCCAAAGTCCACACCTGCCACACAATGCCCACTGTGTATAACAGCCATGTGCAATGGACTCTTGTGGCAGAGTGGTTGGGTATGGGGCATTGGAAAAAGTCAGACCCTATGCCCTGAGCCCACTGTGTAAGC
Organism: Calotriton arnoldi; assembly: GCA_963921515.1. Lineage (NCBI taxonomy): Eukaryota > Metazoa > Chordata > Amphibia > Caudata > Salamandridae > Calotriton > Calotriton arnoldi. Next base: position 1,963,812 of record CAWUFW010002071.1, on the reverse strand, counting down.
CCTGTGGACAATGAGGTGCATGGGTGTACTGCACTAAATTTCAATAGTGTTTGAGCCATTGCTTGGAGATGGAGGTAACTTTGTGGCTCAAACTGAGCCAATGAATGCCATTAAAAATATCTGAGGAAATAGGTACAGGGATCTGGCTAAATCATCTGTCGTCCCACACCACAATTTCGTATTGTAATTATGCAACTGACAAAAAAGCTACAGACAGTGCCAATTGCAAAAGTAATTTAACTACTGGAAAAGTAGGTATGAACCATTCTTTTTATGAGCTTTAAAATTAAGATGGCTCCACCCCCTCAAATTGAAGGTAGCTACAGAAATCATATAGACGGGCAAAATTCTATAGTGAAATAGGCCAAAAGGATGTGAGTAAAATGACAAGCTTCCCTGTCTTAAGAAAACCCCCTTTTAACTAAGTTGAATGGAGCAGAATAATCTTCATTTCTCTGATTTGCAGGTGACTGAAAGACTTGTGCCAGAACACTGTGTGCCATAGCAGCTTGAATCTTAGATGGTTTAGCTAAAGGCTCTTTAACTTCTGCCAATGTCGCAGGTCGAATCAGCTGAGCAGTAGCGGCCCGTGGTGGGAGTGCTGCCGGGCGGTGACGTGGGGCGGGGAGGGGCAGGGTGGGGGGTAGTAAAGTACGGAATACGGCCGAATAGAGGTAAGTAAACATATAAATAAATTAAACGAATTTCGTTGCGCGCGCTTAATTACATTGGGCGATGCAACGAAATTCTTTTTATTTATTTATATGTTTACTTACCTCTATTCGGCCGTATTCCGTACTTTACTACCCCCCACCCTGCCCCTCCCCCGCCCTACGTCACCGCCCGGCAGCACTCCCACCACGGGCTGATACTGCAGCTGAGCCTCTTCACTGCCTGTAATTCAAGAGAGTTTGACCTATTTTAGGATCTGTTCCTATTATAGGAAAAGGCTTGATTATTGGAGTTGGAGTATAGATTAAGAAGCTCTCCCATATCTTAGAAGTCTCATTCTCCAAAGTCCATGAGTAATCTATTGCCTCCATTGTTTGAGTTGAGTTCTTTTCTCCTTTAGGTGCAACGAATATTGCTCGTATCTTGTTACAGAATTCAAAAGCAATATGTATGTGTCTATGTGGTATTTTTATAGAATGATCCTTACCGAAAGGCAGCAGTGTACTGCACAGGGTCCAAGACAAAGACTCAGTCAACATGTGAACGGAGGGGTAGCTTGTTTCCAAGCGCAAACGTGGACATTTACTGCATCATGATGTAGTGCTCACTAGATAGGTGTAGCTTCAACTCTTTCATAAACTGGAACAGAGTTGGCACAGTCCTGATGGATAGAGAGATGTTGTTCTACTTCCTGGGTGCATAGTTGGAGAAGGCCTGTTGCCTTGGTTTTTCCTTTTTGGCACGTCTTCATCTCCTGTCTGATGGTGTCCTGGCTGCGGGTATCTTAAGCCACCAGAGATTGTGAGCTTGTGAGCAAGATAGACAGGAGTGCTGGGCTTGATTGATTTGTAGAATGCCCTTAAAGGGGGGGGGGGTCAGTGTGGAGTCTCAAACGCCTTGAAGCAGGGCATTGCCACCATCCAGATGCAAGAGTATGAGAGATTGAGTAGCAGTTCTGTAGTCACTTTCTTAGAGTAATGGTTTCACTTTCTTAAGTAAAAGGAGTTGGTATCATGCCATCTTTTTTTTCTTACCAGTGTGCCTGTTAAGGATGAGATCGGTATCTAGGGTGAATCTGAGAGACTTGGCATTGTGTGAAAGTTGGGGTTTGACTTAATCGAGGTTCATGTTGAGCAAAAAGTTTTTAATTGTTTTTAGTGAAAAACAGAAATTTTATTATGGTGGGGTGAAGCTTCAGATCAGTGCTGGACATCCATGCCTGGATGAGAAGCACACTGTGTTTGAGCTGTTTGATGTGTGGGACTGAGGAGACCTTCATATACAGTTGTGTGTCATCAGCATATTGGTGAAGTTTGATGTCATTATCTGTGAAGAGATCCCCAAGGGGCTTATAGTGGACGAAAATAACAAGGGCCGATGGGGAACACCTGGGAACTCTGCAGGTGGTCGGGCCTTCTGTGACCTGGAGATGCCCATGTGAATGAACAGGTGTCAGTTGGTTAATAGGAGGAGAGCCTGTGTAGGTCATTTCCTGTGAGTTCCACTCTACCGGATGTGGATGTAGGCGGGGTGGTCAACAATGTTGAACGCGGCTGAGAGGTCCAATAATATCGGGTGGTAGGGATCATCTTTATCTGTGATCAGAAGGGCAGCATCTATGATTTGTAAGGTAGCTCTTTCCATGCATTGTCTCCATGTTTTAGAAACTCATCCCATAATAAGTACTGTAAGTACCAGTGGATCCTCATTGGTAGCTCACTTAGGAATGCAAGCTGTCCTTACAAATTTTTAGAATCCTTGAGAGAGTGGAACTGGTGGCCATTGATCCCTCTGCAGCTGGCTTTAAATGTCTAAGAGAAGCAGAAGGCGTAATTACTGTATTTCAGCTCAGCAGGGTCTCTTGGCACTCTGTAGGCATGCTATAAAAGCAATTATTTGTAGCTCCTGAAGGAGCAGGCAGGCTCCTTCGTGGCAAATTAAGCAGAATTATAAAAGCTATTTTCTGTACACTTATAACCTAGTGGTGTTGAGCATAGATCCGCCTCCTCTGGCTTATAACCTGTAACTAATGCAATGTGGCATTTGTGTTGCATGCTGTATGCATGAGCCTTATGGCACTTAAAGCAACAATGTGCATTTTAGGAAGTTGTAAACATTGTCAGTGTTTCTGAAATGATTAATACAAATGCAGAAGAAAGAAATGCTATTCCCATACATTAGGGACTACCAACTTGTACACCTAACACAAATGTGGCCCAATCTGAAAACACATTATGAAAACCAGTGAGCTGTATCCTTCCTTTTCACTCCATACAGTTCTCAGCTGTCTTTATGTCATGCTCCTATCATCAAAGACAATTACTCTGCTTCTATGGCCAAAGACAAGTCAACAAATCTGGACTTGGGACTTGAGACAGTGCCACACCCTGGCAACCCCTCAATAAGAACTTGTTACCCCTGGAGTTGGTTGGTGCCACAGCATGGTGAGTTGGGCGCACACTGTGGCTCGTTGTGCAGTTTCATGGAATCTCACGTGTTCTGGTTTTCAAGGGACTTGGGGAATCCCATGAATCTGCCAGCCATTTTGTGCAAGGCTTGCATTTAACCAGCACCCATCCATAGAGGTCAGCCAGTTCTTGAGTGCTGAGGGAGAAGACCTGTCTTGTCCCCCACCTGCTTGCAGAAGATTATTCATCTTTGTTTTGGTGGTCACAGAGCAGCCCAAACGTCCAAGGTGAACTCATCTTTTTGGAGAATCACTGGTAACCTTTAAAGTAAAATCAAGAGTCAACACCCCAGAGTTAACACTTGGCATAATACTGCAAAGCTATCTGTTACATCCTTGGTTTTGTGCTGCACTCTGGCTGAATGTTCGTCATGACCATTCCGTTGCCTATGGCGAGTGTGAGAGCGGGGATGTTTCAGATTACCAAATAGGCAAAGTAGGCACCGGCCTGTGGGCCCCACTCCTTTTAGGGGCCCCGTGACAACGCATCAAAATATATTGATTTGATCTTGAAAGAAAATTACAATCAAGCTTGCGAGGGAGGCCCTGAAAATTTTGCATGCCTAGGGGCCTCCACAGGGTTTAATCCTACACTGGCGGGGATGGTCGGGCAAAGTTCTGCCAGAGAGCCACTGAGCTCAGAGGCAGTAAAGGGGACTGCTAGTATGAATAGCAGTAGTTTCTGAACCCCTTTAGAGGACGCATAAAGAGGAGATACTTCCAAAACGAAGACATTGAATACACATTATGAGCTCTGGCTGATAAGGAGTAAAAACACTAAAAAACTTTTGGTTATTGTTATTTAGGCTCAGAGAGTTCATCTATAAAAAGGCCAAAATGAAATTCAACCCTACTGGACAGAAAGATATAAAAGTGTGGTCAAGCTTGTAGACAAAGTGCTTCAAGAAGACTTTAAACTCTAGGCAGCAATGTTTCCAACTAGGTAACCTCATTCTACAGTCCTGAAGAATACTAGAATAGATCAACCCCAAATTATATCATTAACAGCCTCCAACTATCTAAAGTATGATAGGAGGTGCCACAGGGCACTGTCATAATAGAGAACCAATCTCGCATTCTCTATTATTTCCAACCCCTATTTTGCCTCGCTTCGGTGTCTGAGGTTCTGTATTGTATTTCAGAGATTCCATTGTAGAGCAGGGGCATTCTGGGAAAGGAAATAATTGAAAAACTATTACATCACTCTGTAGTGTCCTGCTGGACACGTTCTAGTGTTCAGCCTTGTGCTGTAACCCCACTGTACACCCACCCATCACAGGCATCACCGGTCAGGTGACCCTGCTAATAAAAGGGGACGGGCTCATGTGCCCTTGGCCAGTTCTAGTACCCCATACCATGTGTTTGCGTAGTCCTTCATCTGGCATGTGGGTCTAGTGGCCCAAGACACCACAATGGCGACGAGCGGGTCGAGCTCGCGTGTGTGTTGTCGGCCATTTCACATTGGGTTGAGGGGGGAGTAAAGGCCTGAGGATCCCCAACACCTACTGCGTAATCTACGCCACCCCAGTGTTGGATCAGGAGAAGTACTAGCGCACCTTCCGGGCATGAGGAGAGCCTGCGGGTTGAATGGTGTGAAGGCGGGCCAGAAGATAATCAGCGAAAGGGGATAGAGACATATGGTACTCAACGTCGGAGGCGCGCAGCTGACACGGATGGACACTGCGCCCTCTGCACCCACAGCACGAGGTCAGAGATGCCCAGAAGGCTACACCAGAGAGCCTGACAGCACGGGCAGACGCCCAGGAGAGAAAGAGACATCTCCACAAAGAAGAAGAAATGCTGAAGATAGCAGGGAGAGTCTCTACATCTCCACTGCACCAATGAATCCCAGCAGTGGGCCAAAGACAGCACAGAGTATCCTCCCTCACACTGCTTCAAGACAGAGTCACCAGTGGCCCAAGACAGGCAAGAAGAGAGTTGCACACTCCACGTTGCAAGCTGCCATCGCAACATGTGCTCCAAAGACATGCAACACGTGGCCGGACGCCACATCGCACATCAAGCGAGGAGCACGTCACACGAAGTGACCGACCATGCCAAGCATGCCTAAACGGAGGCAGGAGCAGGTGCCATGATGGCCCAGGCTAAGGCACAAGCACAACGCCCTCAAGCAAAGAGGTAACCTGCCATCCTGGCAGAGGAGCACCGCGAAAATCCCTGAGGAGGGGATGGGGCCAGCGAAAGGTCCACAAGGCGAAGAAGCATGTCCTAGCGACAAGACAGACCTGCGACAGGTCCGCAGCAAAGAAAAGACACAGTCCTAAGAACAGGACGCGGCCAGCGAGATTTCCATGTGGTGCGGACATGAGACATGTGGCCTGATGCCACATCAGAGTGAGGAACCTGGTCGGAAGTAAGGAAGAGTGTGGCAGGATGCCACATAGCGAAGGAGGAGAAGAGCATGGCTGGGCGCCACATCGTGAAGAGGGAGAAGAGCATGGCAGGACGTCACATAGTGAAGGAGGAGAAGAGCGTGGCAGAACGTCACACCGCAAAGGAGAAGGAGAAACGGCACGATGCCACAGGGTGAACAACCACCACAGGCACGCAAGGGAAAAGAGAGATGAGCGATAAGACAGAGGACTCATGCCAGCACTGGAGAAGGTGTTCATCGACACAAGCCAGCCACCGGGGTGCAGAGACGTGACTGGTGACAGCTTCGCGGGAGGACCAACCGTAAGCCGCTAGCAAGCACAATCTGCGTCCAGGCCCCACGCTTCACTGTGCGACCGTCCAGTCACCTGTCACTGGCTGCTTGGCATCAATGGCATCACATCTAGCAAGTGCATCTGCCAGAAGATAACCGTAAGTGGCCACAAAGTCCCTCCAGTCCTCCTCACTCCATGATATCACCTCAAGCAAGAGATCGCCACCTGTTGCCCAAGGGTAAGAAAATGATCATGCTCGTTATCCAGGTGCATCACCACTAAGAACATCTAAGGAGCATCACACCACCAGAGTGGATCCAAACGCTCAAGACATCCGGAGTTCAACGAGACACTCCTGGCTCTGTGGGAGGCTAGCCACCCAGGAACCTTCTGTGTGCCCCAGAAACCTGAGGCCTGTCGATGAAGAGCATACTCGACCATTGGACCATCCACAGTTGGGATTGCATGAGGATTGGCCGTGGCCCTGTTGGGAGTTCCGCAGCGAACCCTCAGCGCAGCCTACGAGAGGCCCGCACAGCCCACGCAGTCACGTGGCAATCCAGGGGCAAGGGCTCGACGGAGTTCCTGTGAGAGGGGAATCCCAACCAGAGAGGTGCGTCGGCAGCAGCTCCAAAACAGGCACCGGGAAGCATGGAGGTCACAGATGGAGACTTTTCACCCAACAGCTATCTGAGGAAGGCCCTCATCCACCAAGGTCCTCCTCAGTCTTTGCCGGCTTGCAGTCCACCGGAGCCTGAGTGCTCTCCAGAAGATCTCCGAAGAGGACTCCACCACCACTCCAGGTGCACCCCTATTGAACTGTGTAAATAGTCTCCAACACAGGGAGACCAGGCCAGCCCGAACGACATCACTGAGGTGGACTAAAACCTCCTGATCGTGTGGTACTGAGATCCAGCACTGCCCGGCAGATGGCCTGAAGAGACTCAATGGTGCTGCGTATTTGTTGTGTGTTTTTCCCCTAGGTTGGACTTTTGTTTGTTTTGTTTCCAATAAAGTTTGGGAGGGATGTAGTGTCCTGCTGGACACATTCTAGTGTTCAGCCTTCTTCTGTAACCCCACTGTACACCCATCCATCACAGGCGTCACCGGTCAGGTGACCCTACTAATAAAAGGGGCCACGCGCACGTGTCCTCGGCCAGTTCTAGCACCCCATACCATGTGTCTGCGTAGTCCTTCATCCAGCATGAGGGCCTAGTGGCCCAATACACCACACACTCGTCTCTACTTTTTTACTGCATTAGCCTTTCCTTTATTTCCCGAATTATTAACTCTCCTTTTCGCATTCTGTAACAACAAGAACACCTGCAATCTATCCAATACTACATTTGATGAGCAAATGTGAAAAAATGTAAGTGATGATGTTACAAGCAATAAGTGAGCACATTGCACCAATCAATAATAAACTAGATCCCGTAGAAGCCAGTGGCTATCAAGCTCAAGTAATGTGAAAGATCCATTACATTATAGTTGCTTTCTGATTCTCAGGAAATTAAAAGGCCTTCTGGGTATTTTGCAAACAACAATTTCTACCAAAAAATGACTGTATTTCCAATCTCAAATTGTTTCCTGTAGGTCAGTGTGGTTCTCTCACTTTGCAGAGAACAGTAGTGAAAATTGGTGGCAGAAAGAAAAATACTATTTCTGAAGCTATTTGTAAAGAACCATTGATAGCTTGAGTCACAAACTAAAATATTAATGATTTAGGGGCCCATTACGATGGCGGGCGGAAGCACAACCGCCGTGCTGGCGGATGCAAAAACCACCAGTTACCGCCGGCACGCAGCAGTCCACACGCCCGCCCAATTACGATGCGAAAAGCAGGCCAAACACCGCCGGCAAGCCAGCAACACCGTCCGCCATCAAAGTGCGCCCGCACACGTAGCGGCGCAGCCCAACTGACACACACCGTCCGACGAAACACGTCCCGCCCGGCGCATAAATTACGATGCCGCAAACAAACGGCTCCCACGGCAAAGAGACACCGCACGTGAAAGAGAGGCGGAAACACGGACGCAGAGCACGGACAACGAAGAAGCGGCACCCCGGGCATGAATCCAGCACTGCAGGCCCTTCCCATGCTTCTGCTGATGCACCACCAAGGAAGCAACGTACCACGGAGACGCAGGTAGGCACACACACAACAAGTGCACGCAAACATCGCAGACAGTGCAAGGGCGGAAAAAGCGGACAACCCCCCACCAGCGCGTGCACACTACACATCCACCATTGCATCCACATATGACACACAGGCCAAATCCTAACATCGCAGAACACATGTGTACACACCACCTGGGACTAGGAACCAACCACCCCGTCACGGCCCCAAAGCGCCGATGACGCCGCCACACATGCGCACAACGCAGAGGCCAACCGCAGCGCCATGCATGCGTCGCACACAGACACAGGGACACAACCAAGCAGCACACACACCAGCCCCACCCCGAACGCACATGACACGTGACAGGCCGGCCACAGACATGTCCCCAACGCCCAATTCACGGACAACACCCAACGCCACACAACCGACGCACACATGTCAGTGAAGACACGCAACAGCAGGACACACCCCAGTGTAACAAACATGGCGAAGCACACAGCGGCGGCAACACCAACTAGGAGAAGCAGGGCCCCTTCGGGAAGAGGAACGCCAGTACCACACTGAAAAACCCATACCACCCTGCACATATGAACAAGACACATGAAACGGAACACCAAAGAGCCCGGGGACCGACAACAGGTGGCCCAAGAATTACATCCACACACAAGGCCCAACGCAGTTCGGAAAGGCAGCCTGCCGCCCACACAAGGGAGAGCAGACAGCACTGAATGACCTTCCATTCCAACACCGAAACCACAGCCCTACGACAGAAGCCGGTGAATACAGCCATTGTCCAAGAATAGACCAACACAGGCTTGCCGAGGAGACCGACCACAGGGCAGATAGCGCATATCACAGAAGCACACAACGGACGGGGAAGAAAGAAGAAAACACTCCCCCATGTCGGCCACATGCAAGTTAATTGGAAGGAGTCACACAGCACCGACCTTGAACTGTCTGAGAAGCATGTGGGAAGAGGGCCCGTGTCCTCCAAACAAGCCAACAGAACACAAGTCCTGTCTCCCCACGACTACACAGAGCTCACAGCAACCCCGGAGCGTGCACATTGCAGACTGCACACACAGCCGGAGCACGCCACCTCTACGAACCGCTGCGAAATGGCAACCGCAACACACCTACCCAACTACGCCGAACAGCTCAAGCTGTACCAAACCAACACGATACATACATTGGGATGCGATCTCCTGTCCCTGCTGAACGTAAGTTACCGACTGACTTACCGCATCACATTGTTCAGCTGCGTCATGCCCGTCTTCTACTGTCGGAGGTGTCCCTACCAGCATCCCGTCGAGATATGCCTCTCCAACCCGGCATGTCTGAAGGCGGACCTGCTACCATTACTCCTCCCTCTGGACGCACACGACAGGGCCTGCTCTGCCTATGGGGGCATGGCGTATGTGGCCAACATCGCACGCGCACTGAAATGGAACCACTGTGCCTCCACACGACGGATCATCGAGAACAGCTACATCGAATGTCACCCAGCATGCCCCATCATGGTCCTCCAAGGGACAACCTACGAACAACACCTTGACAGCCACCATCCGCTTCATTGGCTGGCAAACATGTACACCACCAATGACATGGAAGCCCTGCTGGACGGCATCGCATACCTGACAACCTGTAAATACGTCGGACCACAACGCAGGTTCCCCGAGTGACCTATGAAGTCCAACCCCGCACCCATGCTCAGCTTCCGCACGGACTGGCCAGTCACCACCACAACAGCCATACCAAACGACCGGCAACTGTAACCACACCATCAACGACATCGCCATGACATCGGATATGACCGGGACATGCACACTGTTCCCCATCACATCCAGGAACACCGCATGCATCGTGGGAGGCAGTGGCATGGGCTCTGTGCATCGCACCCACATGGACGGAACTGCACGAACAACCAGGACACGACATGGATCCAGCGCACATGGACACACACACCGCTCAGTGGACATGAATAGGTCGCCTGGAGTCTGTGGGTGCTGCACCCCTCCCACCCCCGCCCCGGGAATCCCATACCAGGACCTTTGCATGGACGACAAGTGCATACAACAACAACACGACCCCAGTGACTGTGACATGTCCAGTAACCACCACAGTGCAACAACAAGTGGCACGCCGCTGCATGCACGCAAGCACATGCCCTGATGTCATCTCACATGCACGCGTGCATGAGGAACAACTGCAGCAAACCTGTCACATGGAACTGAGATGGACTGTGCCCATGATGCCGAGCGGTCTGGTAGGCTACATGTATACCGTCTGTGTCAAAGTCCGCAGCTCCGCAGCTATACGTAAATGTACATTAGCACAGCCTTGGCCAAGCAGATGTAACCCCACACCCTATCCCATTTGTAATCATGCTCAGTATATCCTCAACATGTATTCCGCTGCCAGTAGTGTCCACTATACTGCATCACAGAGGACAGAAGACTCAATATAATGTCTGAAACCAAAACTGTCTCCGCTGACTCATTTCACAAGTACGAATGAGAGAGGATGAGAGTATGTGAAGTACACGGCAGTCGTGACATGACCATGTAGTCCACTGGTATTGGATGTCAACGCAAATGAGTAGCACTACTGTGGAAGACACACATGTGTCGTGTGAAGTCGTATGGACGCAGTGCTCAGGTGGGTGGGTGCGAAGGGTAGATGCGCACATGCCAAGTTGGAGCACGCCGTGTTGGGAGGGGTCATGAACAGTACACCACCGCTTCCCTGGGCATTGTGAGAGGACACCTGTCGGGGGAGTGAACACGTGTGTGCACAGCAGCCGGGCACACGTACAAGGCGGTACCAGGCGCACCTCAGCCCACCCTCTGTGGACGAGCTGGATCCTGTTGTGCGCCCGCCATGCCCCTTGACAAGGCACACACAGCCCCAGTCGACCAGGTGTAACCCCAACATAGTCAATCCGCACAAGCGATACAGGGCACGGGATGGCAGTGGAGCATGGTGTGTGACAGGTCTCCTCGCGCTCCTCCTGGTCATATCACGCAGGCAATAGAACCTCAACGTCTAGCATGGCACAAGTCAAATGGAAGTGTAGGGGGACGCACCACAGCACGAGCAGCACTGACGTCACGGGAGGTGGCTCGCACCATCCCATCCATTGCCCATCATACCAACCACGCCACATGCCATTGCGACTAAGTGCAAGCGCGTGCGCCACCACCCCCGAGCCCTCCCCAGAGAGGCCAAAGAGTGAATGTGTGGGCCATCAGCCACAGACGGACGCGGCCTGGCCGCAAGGGCAGCCACAGCCACTGGGTGTCGCAGGTGGCGGATCCGGAAGGCGAAGACTGTGATGCATAGTCCATGCAGGCCGGGTCTCCATTTGGGGCACCACGCAGGTGGACGGCGTCCCGCCACACATCATACCCTGAGACAGCCCACTCGTGCAACTGGACCCACACATACACTCCTTGCCCTCTCTGGTGCGAGCTTGGGGCTGCCTGTGCAAGCGCTAGCCTCGCAGGTGAGCATGCATTTTGGGGGCGAGGGGAGGACATGAGGGCTGGGGCGAAGATGACTGTATCACTGTCAGTTAGTACAAGGGATGACCCAGATGTGGAAAGGAAGAGACGTGTCCCGTGTGTACTGCAACTAGTCGCCAATCCAACTACCCCCATGTCCGGAATGTAAGCCCGCACCTAGGCCCGCCCATCCGCCACATCGAACATACCACCAGCACGACAACCTTCCCATTCGAAACACTGACTGGGGGTGGCGACCAGTGAACAATCATGTGTAGCCTACCCACGCGTACATGTGGGCCCTCCATGATCCATGTCACCTGCGGCAAAGACATGACATGCGCAATGAGGGAAGTGAGGAGAGCTGTCCGCCCCACGCGCAGAAGGTGCATCAGCTCCACAGACCCAGCAGCGAGTCCAGCAGGGGTCACATGTGCAGGGGCAGCTGTGCCTGGTGTGAAGGCACATGCATATAGACAGCACATCGACCAATGTGTAGTCTGCCCACATCCACAGTCCATCATCATGCGGACATAGGAATTGAACACAGGGCAACACATCTTAGTTGGTGCACCCACCGTGACCAACAATGCGCAATCATCGACGTACCCGCCCTGTGCATGGCCCCCACCCAACGGAGGCACATCCAGTGCCACCATCCCACACACACAAGCCTTCCACGGAACATGCTGTGTCCAATGCTCAGTACAGAGTCAGCGCCCATCTGGTGGATCCTGAACAGGAGACACATGCACACACATGCCAGCTCCCACTATGTACGTCTGCCACCTGGCACGTGCAATGTAACCACTCACCTGTGACGTGTGACTGCAAGCACACAGCCGTCTTGGCATGGGGCTGTCAATGTGGACACCTGTCAATGTTTTGGGAGGTGTGATCCGTACAGTGCTGTACATAGGGTGCAGTGCTGACACCTACTACTGTCTCATATCCCCTCGTGCCACAGGTCCCACTTGTTTTGGCCGCTCAGCCTGTGCCCACATCGTCGTCGTCGTGTGCCATACTCATCCAGCCTCGGAAGCAGTTCCATGCTCAGCAGACACTCATGTTGCTGTGGCGTTGCCGCTTGACGAATATGCAGTCAGTCCCCATCAGCACGCCCCGCAAGTCATTGGGGCCTAGATCCCCATGTGCATGCACATGGCAGTGGTATGTCTCACTTGCCATTGCCATTGTTGGGAGACCTGTGTAAGTGTATTGTGGCCGTGCCGTCCCAGCTTGACAGCTGGGCTGTGGCTCATGTGCTTGCTCAGTCATGTCAGTGATGTGTATGCGAAATTGCTATGTGCCGTGTTGCTTTGACATGTGTCCTCTGCCATTTAACCCAGGCGGAGACCGAACATTGACCGCCCATACCAATTGCTGGCGGACATGGACGATACAGAGGTAATCAGGAAGTTTAGGCTGGACAGGCCAACTCTGCATCGACTGTGTGCCATGTTAGAGCCCCATCTCCGTCCCCGCAGGGTGTATCCGACTGCTGTCACCCCCACGGCTAAGGTGATGGCCGCCATGCATTTCTTCGCCACTGGGTCATTCCAGCACACAGTGGGCAGTGGAGGAGGGATGTCCCAGCCCATGTTCAGCAAGGTGCTGAGGGATGTACTGGCAGCCATGATGCTGTACCGAAACAGGTACATCAGATTCCCCAGGGCTCGTGAATTGGCGGCAGTGAAGGGTGCATTCTATGCCCTTGGCAGAATCCCACACGTCGTGGGAGCCATTGACTGCACACATGTTGGCCTTGTTCCACCACAGGCCACTGAGCACCTGTACCGCAACAGGAAGCACACGCACTCCTGAATGTGCAAGTGGTGTGCCTTGCGGACATGGTGATCACCCACGTGTGTGCCAAGTTTCCAGGCTCGGCACATGACGCACACATAATGCGCAACAGCATCTTGCCACGACTGATGGCCAATCTGCAACAGGATCGTGGCTGTATTGTCGGTGAGTATGTGGAGTGGTGTAGCGTGCTGGTTGTGCGATGCTGTCCCCTGTCCAGTTGGAATAGCAACGGTTCTCTGTGTCCCTCACACCCAGGTGACTCTGCGTATCCGAATGGGGCATGGCTGCTCAGTCCATTGAGGAATCCTCGCACCCCAGCAGACGATCGATACAATGAGGCACATGGGAGGACCAGACGTGTGGTCGAGCGTACCTTTGGCCTCCTCAAGTCCAGGTTCAGGTGCCTGGACCGCACCGGGGGTGCACTGGCGTACTCCCCACAGAAGGTGTGCCAGATAGTGGTGGCGTGCTGCATGCTGCACAATCTGGCCATTCGGAAGCAGATCCCCCTCATTGTGGATGACGGAGATCAACCAGGGCCCCAGCCCGCAGACCAGGACAGCTCGAGTGAGGTGGACAGCGGAGAGGAGGAAGCTGGGAATGTGCGCCAGCAGCTCATCGCCCGCTACTTCACTTGACGGTGAGTGTCCATGTACGACGGATGATGTGTCTGTATCTATGCAGGTGTGTGTGTGCTGTGTCAGGGTGGCCGTATGTTCACTGCGTGCAGTGTGTCAACGCTCCATGGCCAGGGTAGTATGCCACTGTTGGTGACTGTGGCATTGTGCCCTATTGCTCTGTGCGATGTGTGTACATTGCTTGTAGTTGTTGACATGTACTGTGTGATGGGTGTGTGACACACTCATTGAATGTGCTCCTGTTCTGTCTCCCACCCCTAGGTCCCTACAGGCCCTCCGGATTCCATTGCCATGCCACGCATCAGGTGCCCTTCCGCCCAAGGTGGCCGATGTATTCCGTACAAATAAAACACAGGGCACAAACAGCAGTTAGTGAAAAAGGTGCATTTATTACAAACTGTGACATGTGATTGTTTGTAAGGTGATGACAAAAGTGGTGCGTGCAGTGACAATGAGCTGTCGGTCATGGCTGCGTGATGATCAGGGTGTACCCACTGGTTCTATGTCCATAGTCCAACACACACATGCCATCCAGATGGCTGTGTGGAGTGGGATCGTAGAGCAAGTCAATGCAGTGGCTGGTCAAGGAAGGCTGGCGGAAGGCTGGCTGGCTGCCTCACTTGCGACTGGAGCGTGCGAAGTCCTCCCGGGAGATCTGTTTCCTCTTCGGACGGCCCCTTCCACGTTTGGGAGGGGGCTGTGTGGTGGCGACCTGCTGGTGGTGGGTGAGGTGTGCTCACTGGCTGTGGACGCAGGGGAAGTGGACACTGCTGGCCGACCCTGCGCCCTAGCAGGTGGTGGCGGAGGTGGTGTTGCTGGCCTTGCCTGTGACCCCACCGCCACCACCAGCTGGCCCATGAGGTCCACGAGTTGGTCCATACGGGACACGAATTGGCCCATATGGGCGTCCATGGACCTCAGCACCCCCAGCACCTCCCGTGTGTCAGTAGCAGACCTGGCCCATTGTCCTTGGGCCTCTTCATAGGCCCCAAGGACTCTGGCCATTTGAGGCAGGGCATGGCTCCCAGGGGAGGCTGGCGTTTCCCTGACCCTGCTCCTCCTACCAGTCCTGCTGCCACCGGCCTGCCCACTAGCCACATTGCTCACCACGGTCCTCGCTGTGGCTCCCAGGGTGGATCCAGTCGGCCGGGCCACCACCTGCGCTGGGGCTGGTGCCAGCGAAGACGTGGTGGTGGTGGAGGCGGTGGTGGTCGGTGCGGCGATGGTGGCGGTTGCGGCAGTGGTAGTGGCCGCAATGACCGTGGGTGTGGCCGCAACGACAGTGGCAGCAGGGGACTGGGACTGTTCAGCATCCCTGGATGATGGGTTGGTGGGTAGGAGGGGTCCTGGGGAGCGGCTGGGCCCTGCCACGCCAGATGGGCCAGCTTGGTGGTCCGTGTCCGAAGAGGTGGACAGATCCTCCAGATCCGTGTGTCCTCGTTGGGGGCTTGTAGGCTGGCTGTGCTGGCTGCTGTCTCCATCCCCAGCGTCCAGCAGTTCGTCACCTGTGGAGAGAATGAGATTTGTTATTGTGTTGCACCTGGCGAAGTATGTATTAGTCGTCTGACATTGGCAGTTCGTGCAATCTCGTACATGGGTTTCCCGGAGGCGAGTGTGTGGCTGTGGCATCTGTAGTTGTGTGTGCTAGGCAATGGGACTGTGTGCTGTGCACATGTGGCATGGGACGGATTGGCCATGCCGATGGGTGTGTTGCTTTGCCCCTACTCATTGTGACTCTGGTGTATGCGGGCTCCTGGCCCATCCTGGGTCTGGTTTGTACTTTGCTTTTGGAGTTCAAATGGAACGCTTAGGAACGCATATGGCAACATGGGGGCCATGCCCCAGATTCGCATTTGGGAGGGGATATGCTTTTGGGGTTCAAATGGAACGCTTAGGAACGCATATGGCAACATGGGGGCCATGCCCCAGATTCGCATTTGGGAGGGAATATGCTTTTGGGGTTCAAATGGAACGCTTAGGAACGCATATGGCAACATGGGGGCCATGCCCCAGATTCGCATTTGGGAGGGGATATGCTTTTGGGGTTCAAATGGAACGCTTAGGAACGCATATGGCAACATGGGGGCCATGCCCCAGATTCGCATTTGGGAGGGAATATGCTTTTGGGGTTCAAATGGAACGCTTAGGAACGCATATGGCAACATGGGGGCCATGCCCCAGATTCGCATTTGGGAGGGAATATGCTTTTGGGGTACATGCTGTGAGCCATGGGTGCCGAACGTGACATGTGTTGTGGCAGCATGACAGTGCATGGTTTGAGGTGTGTGCATGCTTGACATGGCCTGCATATTTGCTGTCTGTTGTGATTACTGGACATGGCATTGGACGCATCGTTATGAGTGAGTGATGGTTGTGTGCCAGCCAACGTATTGCAGTTGTCCCATCTCCTTGGTGTGCGTGCTGCCCTGTGCCATGTGCATCACTGCAGTGCTCGGGGGGTGTGGCCCATGTTGTGTGTTGTTGCTCACAGTGTGTCGTGCGCTTCATTGACTTCTGGCACATGGTTGGTCATGGGCATGTATCTTAGCGTGACTGCTGTATGTGTGGCAGCTGTGCGGATGACATGCCTTTCATGAGACTGGGGCTGACGGATGGGATGGATGGTATGTTGTATGTGCATGGTGTGTCTGTGTGTTTGATGGGTTCAGTGGTGTTCGTGTGCATTTATGTTGTTCCGCTCTGTTGCGTCTAGTGTTGTTTGTCTTACATAGGCGTAGTTGTGGGGTGTGTGGTTGACAGGCAGTAGGGGCTACATGGACAGGACTTCAATGGTGTTTCGGTTGTGTGTGATGAGTTGCACAGTGGCTGCCGTGTGGTACTATATTCAGTGTGGCTTGTGCATGCAGACGTGGCTCCTTGGGTGTTGCTATGTCTGTGATGGGTCATGTGGGGTGTGAGTCTGTTGTTCATGTCCGTGTGCACATTGTTCACTTGTTCGTGACGGTGGGCGGTGCTGCTTGTTCGTCTGCTACGTGACATGTCCCATGTGTTGGTCGTGTTATGGTCCTCATGCCTCCAGTAATCCAGCCCTGTCCAGTTTCCCACCTGCAAGTTGTTCGTGCGTGCACTGTACTGGATGCCACATGGCTCTAAGCGGGGGGTGCTCCATGTTGCAGGTCTGTGGGGGTGGGGGGTGTTGTGGGTCGTGGGGGTGGCTGGACACCCACTGACACCGATTGCTGTGGACCGTGATGTCTGCCTTTCGGCTGTCGTTGTGCACTGCGGTGGCTGACACGTGGCTGTGGGGTGTGGGGGATTCTCCTCCTTGCTGTGCTGTGGGACTAGGGGCCTGGTGTGTGTTGTACTTGGGCTGTCCACCGTCCCACCCACTGCACTTTGTGTTCCTGCCACTTACCTGTTACTTGTCGGTTAGTGCAGCTGTGGCGGACACATGGGTGTGGTGGGTGCTCGTTGTGGCGCTTCTGGCATATTTGGGGACCTGTTGGTGGTTACGTGGCTGGCTGAGTGTACACATGTCCCCACGTATGTTACAGTTGTTCTGTTTGGGCTGTGTGTGGTGGTGTCTGTTGCATGTGTGTGTGATGTGTTGTGTATTGTGTGCTGGACATGGGGGTGTTTGTCCCTGGGAGCTGTGGCATGGTGGTAGTGCATGTGAGTACATAGCGGTGTGCTGGTATACATTAGTTTGTACTTACCAGCCTCCACTCCCTCTGCTAATCCGGCGAGGATCTCCGGATGTTTTATGACTCGCACCTTCTCCTCCCACGCTTTGAAGGTCTTAAAGAGCGCGGGATTCCCTCCGCCAGTGACGGCAGCCAGCTCTCTGTTTTTGCCCTCCTTCTTCTTGACCAGGCTCTTTACGTCATTCCAACGTTTGTTTATCTCGGTTCTGTTCCTGGGCAGGGTCCCGACTGCATTGACCTGGTCTACGATCCGGGTCCACATTCTGTTTCTGGTGGCTAGTGGTGTGTGCTGGACCATGTTCCCATAGATTTGTGGGTACACCTTGATGATCTCGTCGACCATGACCGTCAGCTCCATGGGCGTGAACTTGGGCATCCTTTGTGGTGCCATGGTGTTTGTGGTGCTGGTGCGGTGTGTGTTGTGTAATGTGCAGGGGGTTTGTGGTGCCGGTGTTTGGTGGTGGTGGTGGTGGTGGTGGTGGTGGTGTTTGGTGGTGGTGGTGGTGGTGGTGGTGGTGGTGGTTGTGATGTGTGCGTTTCTGTGGTGTGCTGCTGTCCTTGCTGTGTCACTGTGTCCTCTCCTCTCCTCTCTGGTTTGCAATGTAGCAAGGGGTTGTGGTCTGTGGGAGTGCTGCTTTTGTACTCACCTATGTGGGTGTGTCCTCATGGTCTGTTGTTTTCAGGTGTGTTGTGTCTGGGGTTCTGGCCTTTGTATTTTTTGTTTGTCCGGGGGGTGTTTTCGGGATGTGTACTGTGCTTGTGTATTTGTGTGTGCCTTGCTGTGTGGACTTGTTGGCCATGTTGTGTGCTATTGGTTTTGTGTGCGGATGGTTTCTGTGCAGGTACGTGGGCGCCATGGCTTCTGCCGTGTCGATTCTCATCGGCGTTGTTTGCGCTGGCCGGCGGTATATTTGTTGTTTTTCCGCGCTCATGGCGGTGGGATCGTAATTTCACGTGCGGTGTGTCGGCCGTGTGGGCGGGCGGTTTTGTGTTGTCGTGCGTGTTTCCGTCCGTGGCGGGCGGTTTGACTCCGACTCGGACGATGGCGGGCGGTATTTTGTGTGATTTTTCCGTCGATGGCGGTTTTCGGTTTGTGTACTCATAATGGCGTGGTCGGTGTTCAGGCGGTGTGTGCGGGCGGATTTTTGCCGCTTCCATGCCTGGCGGATTTTTTACGCCGGGTATCGTAATGAGCCCCTTAATTTGTAATTTAGAATGGAAACATTTATTTCCCTCAATGTTGAATGTGCAATTAAAACAAATCAATTGTTGGTCCAGTGAAATTGTTCATGTATGAAGGTTAAAGAAACAAGATCAAAGGTTCTTCAATGAAAATCAATTGTAACTAGCTCCGAAATTGCACCAAAAATAATTTTATTTACACCACGACATACCTCTCAAACTAAACATGCTTTTCTTAATTTGTTAAATCTAATCAACCTAATATAGTTCCAAAACAAATTTGAAATCCAACTTCAAATGCTATCTTTGCTGTAGAGCTTGTGCCAGAACTGGACTGTGTTGAAGTGACCAGCTACCTTGCCTAGTAGGACTATAGCTGATCCTATTATAGAGCATATCAAATTATTTGTGGTGTATTTAAATAGCAAATCAAGAGCCTCTGCGTTAAACTCTGCTCTGTGATTTCCTGTAGCTCAAAGCAGAGCCCGAGGGATCTATGAAAAATTTGCATCAATTTTTTATAATGCCAAAGGCTCTGACCTTACAACCTCTCAGCCAAAAGATGATTTAGCAATACTCGAAAAGGAAAAGTAAGGTGTTTCATGTTTATCAGTTCTTTCAAGGGGCATCATCTGGGCCCCAGAGGACAGCCTGCCAATCCTCCTGGGGGTGTAGGTATTGACCTCCACCAGGTTCATTGATAGAATATCGACCCCCAAAATATCCCCATACACAAATATCGAGTTATAAATATAGATGTCAAAAATATCGACATCCTATATTTATAATAGTAAGTACAAAAATATTGAGAAAAAAATATCGATGTAAAAAATATAGTAGTACAAAATATCAATTTTAATATATGTATAAAAAATATTATTAAATATATTAAATAATAAAATTAACTTACAAAAAAATAAATTAGATTTAATATACATTTTAACAAATATAACAAATATATTTAATTAAAAAAATGTAAACATACGTATATAAAATGTAATATATATATATATATATATTTACTTGAAAACAATTAATAAACTATTAATTTTAATTTATTTTATAATTGTATATATGAAAATTTACAAATAAATATATATATATATATATATATATATATATATACATACACCAATAACATAAAATCTAATTAAAAAAATGATATTATAAATTAAAACATTAAACTATTTATAAATCTTTAAACTTACATTTTCCACTTCCGTGAGTGCAACAGTAGGTAAAGTGTTGGAAAATGGAGGGGTACAAATTACTATTCCCACTCCAGTGAGTGCAACAGTAGGGAAAGTGTTGAATAGCGGAGAGGTAAAAATTACTATTCCCACTCCAGTGAGTGCAACAGTAGGGAAAGTGTTGGATAGCGGAGGGGTAAAAATTACTATTCCCACTCCAGTGAGTGCAACAGTAGGGAAAGTGTTGGATAGCAGAGGGGCAAAAATTACTATTCCCACTCCAGTTAGTGCAACAGTAGGGAAAGTGTTGGATAGCGGAGGGGTAAAAATTACTATTTCCACTCCAGTAAGTGCAACAGTAGGGAAAGTGTTGGATAGCGGAGGGGTAGAAAATACTATTCCCACTCCAGTTAGTGCAACAATAGGGAAAGTGTCGGATAGCGGAGGGGTAAAAATTAATGTTCCCACTCCAGTCAGTTCAAAATTAAAAACAAACAAAATATCACCAACACAAAATATAAAACAAAAAATGAAAAATGTATAGAAATATTTTAGAAAATCTTAAAAATAGAAACATATTATAATGTTAAATAGATATGAAAAATGCCTAGAAATATATTAAATAAATTTAGAAATAATTTACAAACAAATAACTATTTTTAATTAGAAATTATTTATAAACAAAAACATTATTTATTACATAAATGTAATCTTTTTTATTTTCTACTCTATAACACCGCACAATTCACAACACACATCTAAATTTTTAAAAAATACACCTCCATAATTAACATAATTAACTATCAATTAAAGAAATATTATTCATTAAAAAACAAATTAAAACAGATAAAAATGTATTTACTCCCCAAACATTACCCCATAAAACCAAAACTCACACACATAAAAAGAAACAATTACCCTAATTAATTATCAATTGATGAATTAATATTTATGATCAACTAATTATTAATTAATTAAATATAAATTACTTTCCACCCTCTACCTTTATAAACCCCACAACCCACACCTAAAAATCATTACACAATTTCCATAATTAATTTTAAAATAATACATTAATATCAATTAACAACTACTTAATAATTAATTAAAAATAAATTACTTCCCACCCTTTACCACTATAAACCCCACAACTCACATCTAAAATTAATTACACAATTGCCAAATTTAAATTTTAATTAATTAATTAGCATTAATTAACAAATAATCATTAATTAATTAAAAATAAATTACTTCCCACCCTTTACCCCTATAAACCTCACAACCCGCTCCTAAAAAAATGACACAATTAACATAATTAATTACCAATGAATTAATTAATAATAATTAACAACCAATTAATAATTACTTAATAATAAATTACTTCCTACAATTAGCACTATAAAATCTAAATAAATAAATATTACTAAATTTTAAAAAATCA
The DNA here is from genome assembly GCA_963921515.1 of Calotriton arnoldi. Lineage (NCBI taxonomy): Eukaryota > Metazoa > Chordata > Amphibia > Caudata > Salamandridae > Calotriton > Calotriton arnoldi. Next base: position 1,942,457 of record CAWUFW010002071.1, on the reverse strand, counting down.
TTAATTTATGATAGTTAAACTACTTCCCACCCTTTACCCCTATAAACCCCTCAAGCCGCTCCTAAAAAATTAACACAATTACCATAATTAATTACTAATTAATTAATTAATTAATTAATATTAATTAACAACCAATCAATAATTAATTAATAATAAATTACTTTCCACTATTAACACACAAAAAACTACAATTAAATAAATATTACTAAATAAAAAATAATCATTAATTTATTATAATTAAATTACTTCCCACCCTATTCCCCTATGAACTCACAACCCGCAACGGAACTAAAAAACGCAAAATGTAATTAAAATAAAATTGATAACTACTAAAAATTTAACGCATATATTAAAAAACAAAAACAATACTTATACAAAAAAATAGATCACATACATTTAAAATACATACTAAAATACATAACACTACTTTAAAAATCGATATTTTAAACAACTAAATTTTTGCAAATGATATTAATGACTTCGATATTTTTTAAAAGGATATTTCTTACCTTAAAGTCGATATTCTTGACCATGATATTCTTGCTGTCGATATTTCTGTGTCACGATATTTCCAACTCGATATTTGTGTAAGTCGACATTTCCAACTCCATATTCTGTCTGCATACCCCTCCACCGCCATTGAGCTGTGGCGGGCAGGGCTGGACTTTACTTTTATTCCACCTGTCATTTCCAGCTGGGCAGGAGCCCATAGAGGCCGGTTTTGAAAGCTTAGGGCCACTTTAGGTGCCGCAGTCAGTTTCAACAGCTCCTCGAGGATAAGCAGCAGCCATGGGAAGCTTCAAGAGAGAGAGAGAAAAAGAGGTAGGGAGTGGAAACGTGTAGAGAAAGTGATCACAAAGGGAGAAAAGAGAGAAGGAGAGAGAATAGATGGATAGAAATGGAGAAATAGTGCAAGGAGACCAGGGGAGCAGGATTTGTTTGAGCATTTGTGCCAGGGCTGCTCTGGCTCCCCAGTCTGGTCCTGGTGGTGGCTTATGATCATTAAAAGTGGTGAGATATGAATACCTGGCCCGAATTAGCGTAAGCAATCCCATCTTCATCGAAGAGGGCCTGGGGATGAGTTCTCTCCCAAACAGATTTTCCAATGAGTGCATTTTACTGCATAATTTTCACATGCATTTGCTAAAAAGCCATAGACTCTGAGAGGGCACTCATTTTTTGTTTCAGTACTTTATAGTGTGGCAAGCAAGCCAATCACCACCCCACCCCCTACAACCTCCAAAGGTTTTTAGAGTTTTCATGCCCCAAAAATAGATTGAGAAAGTGGTTGCAAGATGATGGATTTATCAGCACAAATTTAAAAAAAAATCAAAAAATATTCGAGATACATGCAGTTCACAAATGTAGTTTTACATTCATTGTCATTTTTATGGCACCTATCAACACTTCTAGTCTTTTTATTTTTCCATCCACCCCTTCAAAATAGATTTTCATAACAAGTTATGGCTAATAAACCCCTTGGAAGGGGCAGGATGAACAAAATTTAAAAAACGACACATCACAGAATCTCCCACAATGCACAGCAGTGAACAGAGTTTTCAGGGTCATGTGGCAGTCCTATGGCTCAGGTTATGAAGACCTTGCAGGTTTGGAAAGCGGAGAGGGTACACCAATGTTACAGATCAGGGTCTCAAACAACAGTAGAGAATATGAGTGAACTATTAGATTTAAATATAAACTTGGAAATGCAGTTATTTGTCCCATTCATTAACCTTTGTGTTTATGAAAATTCCCACATATTTCTGATCAATATGAGCCTTCAAATTTTGGAAAATAAACGTATTACTTTCTAAAACAAAGTAGTGCTTTAATGAAAAAAATGGCCTGAAATACATTTTTCTCACCAAAAATACATAAAATAAGTAGTGCTTTAATGAAAAAAATGGGCTGAAATACATTTTTTTCACCAAAAATACATTTTTGCCACGGCCAAGCACTACATCACAGTAGGCAGAGGCCACCATCATGAAATCAATACAGCATGCTCGGTGGCATATGAAGGGTTGGTGAAGATAGCGGAGTTTGGACACACTGTATTAGAAAGGTACTTGGGGGCCTTACCGTACTGATGTCAGATTGGAATATTATATTTGGTTGTCAGAGAATTGAGAATTTGTGTTTTTACCTACACCACAAAGCCGAAGTTTACATAAGTATATACAAACATTCGGTTTAGCACCCACAAGCCACAACTTGTAGGACAAACCGTGTATACAACTCAGTTCCAAAAGGAACGACAAACCGTGTCAAAATAGTTATGTCCCAAAGATACAATAGTGTAACAGAACAGTGAGAAACTGCACTTGCTACAGAGTACCATTAGTTTAAGTGATAGGTACACATGTGCTTAGACTCCTAGGTAAAACAGTGCAGAGCTAGGTCTGCTACTTCACATTTATTAAGGTCCTCACGATTTTTATGTGGGGATAGCAGAGGGAAATAATTCCTTATCAGTCCACGTTCCCACACCAAAATAATCCAATTACAAGTTTTCTTCTTGCAGTGAGAAATAAATGCAACAGATCCAGAGATACCTGGGCCCTTAGAGCTTGGTTTCCACCAGTTTTAGGGAGACAATCGCAGACATTTTCTGTCTCCTCTAGGTGGTTGGGTCAGGGTAGGAAGCATTACCAGGGGTGTAGCTTGGTCCGTAAAATTGGGAGTGGGCAGGGCCGGACTGGGAACAGAAACCGGCTCTGGCAAACTGCTCAGCCGGCCCCCCCTGGGGTGAGGGGGAGTGCGGCTGAGCAATTTGCGAGGGCCTGTTTCGGCCGATTTTGTTACCGGGGGCCGATATTGCCGACCCCCGGTAACAAAAACGGCCCCCCAGGGGCCCAAAACCGGCCCCCACCCCAGCGGCCTGCCGGGGAAACGCTCGGTGCCCGCTATGGCCAGTCCGGCCCTGGGAGTGGGGTCGGGGGGGTCAGATTTTCCAAACAATCACTCTGGCATATCATGGCAAAATACATGCACGAGAAGCAGGGCATGAGAGAGCTAAAGGGGCAGTGGAAAGGGAGAGCAGTGCGGATTGTTAGGGGTACTTAAAACACTATGGGGGAGATTTACCAAATCTCCACGCAACGCAGCGCAGCCCTCCACGAGGCTGCGTTGCGTTGCGCAACAGAAAAGGAGCAGGAGAGCGCCATATTTTCAAAGATATGGCTCTCTGCTCCACTTTCCCTTGCGCCGCCGCTGATTACAGCTGCCTTGCGCCATACACACACCTTAGCGCCATTGCGCTAGGATGTGTGTGTGTGTGTGAGTCTAGCATAGGTTTTGAACAGGAAGGGTTCCCTCCCTGTACAAAATACTATGCCTAGAAACGAGGGAAAGCTTTTCCCACTATGTGTGCGTGCTGCACAGTACAGTACACATGCAACATCGCCACTTGTTTTTGTGGACGCTTTTCCCCTAGCTCCTGTGGTGTTATCGTTCTAATGCAAGTTTCTGATGTTTCTGATTTGCAGAGCAAAAGTACTGCAGATTTGTTTGGTATCTATAGATATGTTGAAGTTGGACACCTTTTATTGCACTCTATAATAATTATGAAAGCATATCACAATGTATAAGCTAAGTTGCTTCGCATCTTTAGCTTTGCAGCTTTTATAGATGTGACAGTCAGCATAAAGCACTGATTTCAGTTATGCTCCAGTTGCAGGTGAGAAGTGGGTGGGTTTGGGGTTGAAGAGCCGTGGTCGCGTGGCTGAAACCGTATTGTATTGAATATCTGTGATGATTTATAGTATATTATATTTTTCATCTTTAATCCCAGCTGTTATTAAGAACCCTAATATTTATCGGGCTTTTCAATAATTGCGGACGAATTAATTAACCACTTACGAGGTGCTTAATACACACCACAAAATATATTGAACAGCTGACTCACGTGAATGAAAAGTGCAAACTAATGATATAATGTGTGCATGACAGTACAGCCAACAACAGCTTGTCGACCATCTGGACACACACACACACACACTGAGTTGAATGTTTCACTCAGCTGTCACTCATAAGTAAGTCCAGCACAGCCCTGCAGTGGTGATGTCTTTTGATACCTTAACAGCAATGCCGAGAAAACCCTTCTCGCCGAACTTTAACAACGTTGGAATCCAAACGCTGTGAGTGTAAATTACATTTTACACATGCACTACGTCTCTGCCCTGCATTGGTATTCGAGTGTGGGCTGCACCTGAAGGCTCTTTTTAATCAGAACGGCTTGTGACAATTACGCTAAAAAATGTGTAGACTGCAGCTGAGAAATAATAAAAGTGTTTAATGGCAAACGTTGTTAAATATTATGTCCTCTGAGTAATTGATGATGTGATTTTATATAAAGTGCCGTGAAAGTATTTTGTTATAAAATATAACTACATAATATATAAATATATCTTCCACTGTTTTAATTTCTTATTGCAAAATTGGAATGCTTATATTGGATTAGTAACAGTTTTTATTTAATTTATAGCCATTAGAAATGTTGCTACTAATGACCTCCCATCAGACCAAACCCTCACACTGCCAAGTTACCTCTCACACTTATTCCACTCACAACTGATTGGATTTACACGACTCCTTTATCAGACTTGCTTGTACATTTAGGAAGGTTTTAGTGGTCTCCAACTTCAAAATGAGTCCTTCATATCGACCATTGAGGCACTGCCAGCTGAGGATGGGTGCTACCTTGGAGTGGCTCTGCTCAAAGATATTTTCAATCTTGCCACTACAAATTACAGCTGATACCAAGTGCCAGACCCGTCTCCATATCTTGACATCTTCTGATGGAACATTTTGTCGATATGGCTTTGAGTGACAGTGAAGTTACACCTATCAACCGGTCATCATGGCTCCTTTATCAAACTGACGTGCACACACCCAGCGAACAAGTCCTCCCATAATCCATTTATTTAACAAAGAAAAGTCATCATCATACTGTTATGTCACAGTCTAGCACTCTCTTGTTCCTGATGCCTTTCAAGCACATTCATGTCACCACCTTCTCGTCAGTACGTCCATCACCCATCCAAGTTATTCATAATCGCGTGGTTCTGTCTGGCACACTCTTCCGAGTCATCAGAAAGAAGGACTTTCCCACTTCCACCATCTCAGTCTCAGTAGCATACTACCTTTGTATGGTCTTACACAATCCTGGATCCACCTTCATCAAGGTCTTCTTGATGGCGAATGCCCTGATATTGGATCGTTGTTTATCACATCCGCATATCTTTTCCTACTATACCTCCAGTGAGTGGATCCTGTGCCCATGTTCTAAGTTTAAGTCCATGGACAGAGCATTCTAGCCCTCGTCCTTCAGGATGTCCCTCAGCAGATCGATTATCCTCTCTATCTGTAATATAAAAAATGGTCACTTTTTACTGCAGTACACTGAATAAGAATGTGTGCACAGACAGGACATGTTTCCTAAGATGTTTATGAGAATAAGACTTATGACCTATACACAGCATTGCTAAGCAAAACAATAATATATAAAAATCTATCCAAGCATAATACAAACATCATAAATGTACAATGTTTTTTAGCAAAAGGAAATTTCAAGATAAGCTCAATACAATGGTACCATACTGAAAGCAAAAGCCAAAGATCATAGGTTTCAAACCCAAGGTCTAAAGACAAAGCCTGCCAATCCCCCATGAATGATTTTCCATCAATCGCTGTGCACCAAAACAGAATTATGCAATAAGCGATACACAATATTTGGATAGAGTGCACAAAATTGAACAAAATAATAAGCCACATTGAAATCGGAATCCAGAAAATATGGGAATGAGGAAAAAGATGAGGAATAAGACAACACTGTAGAAGAGGTGTCTTCCCTATCATTGAATGTGTAACTGGCTTTATCCTTTGTAGAGTGAAATACAGTTGGCATCAAGAAATGTAAGCACCAGGAGCATCTGAGTCTGGTGGTTTTGTAATCTGTAGGTTGTGATACAGTTCCGTAAACAGTGTGATCTGTGACCACAGATGAAATGTGAAATATTGCGGAATATGTTCCTTCAATGCCCTCAAATGACTTAGATAGTAGCAAATTTGAAGAAGTGAAAGTCTCATGTACTGTATCTTGAATGTCAGGCATCTCACATCCATCATGCCATGATGACCGGTTGATAGGTGTAGCTTCACTGTCACTCAATGCCATATCGACAAAACGTTCCACCAGAAAATGTCAAGATATGGCGACGGGTCTGGCACTTGGTTTCAGCTGAAATTTGTAGTGGCAAGATTGAACATGTCTTCGAACACCACTCCAAGGTAGCACCCATCATCAGCTGGCAGTGCCGCAATGGTCGATATGAAGGTCTAATTTTGAAGTTGGAGAGCAAGTTGCTCATCACTTCAGATGAACAAAACTGGTGTAAAATCTGAAAAAGGAGAAGTACCACTAAAACCTTTCTAAATGTACAAGCAAGTCTGGTGTCAGTTTCTGTATGAGGCAAAGAAGCCCTGGGATATTTGGTGCCTCCAAAAAAGTAAATAATAAATTGACCATATAATTCAAAAACTGTTTAGGTAAATTTTATGGAGAGAAAAATCTGCAAACAAACTGAGTAAAACATCTCATATAAGGAACAAATCAGGCATTTTTGCAACTTAATCAACGTGCATTGGCGCCAAATTAATGTGGAGCCAGTTGAGAAAAGTAAATGCATGTTATTCCCTTGGTAACAAGTGTAACCTACAGCATTATTGAAAATTTGGGACAGGAATAAAGAATAATACACCAGCAGTAAGGCCACAGCAACAGTTGTTGACGTGGAGCAGATATAAACCATTAGGTAGATAAACAAATATTGTTGAATTAAGGTGTGATATGCTAGATTTGCTGACGTTGCTGTGAGAATGAACATTGATCCCATCATATAAGAATGTATCACCCAGAGGATTTTCGCAAGCTGCAGCGCTAATGAATAACTGTAGTACAGGATATCGAGACTAGGACTATCATGATACACTAATATCATGGAAAGAATAACGAGAGACGAAATATCAAAAGGTAAATGCATATAGAGGAAGTATAGATTTATGATTCTTAACTCCACATATATGCACCTTCAAGATATATCTATTGTCAATGTACATACATGTGGAGTTAGGTGTAGGAAAGCTATACTTACTTGCCTGTTGATATTTTGTCCATTTGATATTGTGTCCACAATATTTGGTACCATTGAGATTCCTACCTCGATATTCCAGAGGCGCACCCTAATGTGAAAAGGTGTGGTACCCAGTGGTGCTGGAATAATTGTCGGAGTGGGGATGCTGGCATCAATGTTACATCACTGAAGTCAAAGTGATTCTGCAGAATCCAAGCATCACACAAGATCAAGCATGCAAATGAGCCACGTCCATTCAGCAGGAGAGTGGTAAGGGTGTGGTATGTAGTCAGTGGTGCATTTTGGAGGACACTGTTGCAAATATATTACAAAAGCATGGTGTGGTATTGCTCCGTCTTTTACCGACAGCACATTTTCCATCAAAATGGCCACAAAATTCACACTGACAAGCAGTTTTACTGATAAACTATGAAGAGCACAAACAATAATGTGTGGGAATCGGTTTTAGGGCAAATATTTACCATTTGCACACCATCAAGTAAAGTGTGTTGGTTTGTTTTGATCTTATTAAAATCTTTGTTTCCATCATACTTAAGAATGACCAAAAATGTGCTTCATTTGTGCTTTCCTAATTGCTGATATGTTTTGAAATATTTGTAATTATTTTGCAATCATTTAAATGTGTATTAGAAATAAACTGTCATCATACAGCCTTTTCTTTCTAACTTCCTGTACCCCAGTAAGATTGTCAGATAGTTCACTTTACAAAATCCTCTAACATTTCAGTAAGCGAAAGACAATTAAACACCATTCTTCACATTATAAAAATAAGCAGCAATTTGTTAGAAGACATAGCCTGACATTTGGCTTCTGTCTTTAAATAAAGCAAATGAGGCAAGATAAAAACAAAATTTAAAGGCATCTTGTTGGACAGTTGGTTATTGGTAGGGGCAAATGTAGGTCTGCCACTGGCAATAAGGCCACTAACACAGTATGAGGCTCAGAATAGGTTTTTAGAAAATTATTCCTATGCTCAACCCTTGGTAACGTAGCTGCGAGCAGGCAGGCTTAACTTCAAAAACAGGTATGTAAAGCATTTAAAAACAACAGTTCAGTAAATAATTAAGACACAACACAAAATAAAAATCCAACACCAACTTATAAAAATAGAAAATATTTTTATCTTTTAAATGACACCAAAACGAACACAATCCACTGTAGGGAACCAGAGATATGAATTTTTAAAGATTAGTCACTTTCTAGCGCTTAGAAACCAACAGTGCCCCTTTTGGTCATTTTGTTGCCTCTGACAGGGACACATTCACATTTAGCAATTGTTCTGGAGGATCTCTCACCAGTCTTGTGCAGCCCCCTCCAGCAGGCTGGGTCCAGTTAGAACTCCTTCCTGAAGTTCTTCTTGCGGGTCCCAAAGTATCCAACACACAATCCAAGGTTCTGGAATCTCCATGAGGGTCCTTGAAAGTGTGGGACTTCAATTGCCACAATCCACTTGGACAAAACCTTTACAAATCCACTGGTAGTACTCCAGGCTGGGGATTCTGTGTGGTGATGTCCAGGTGAGCTCTGTTAACCTGTAGCTTGCAGGGAGTCCACTCTTTAGACCTTTTGAAGCAGGTTTGATCCACAGGGCTGTACTTTCAAATGGTGCAAAAAGGCGCAATCTTCAGAGTGCAAGCCTTTGGAAATGCACATCAAACTCTTCAGCGTAGCCCCTTCTGATTCTCTTAAGTTTCAAGCAGCAGATCTGAGAGGCACCGCCCCTCTCAGATACTTATTCAGTGTTCTCTGGAGTCAAGCAGGAGGGCACTCCTGTCCAATGAGCTGCAGGGTTCCACCCAAAGGTCTGACAACTTCCTGCAGAGTGTGGCAAAATGCTAACCCAGAAACCACTATTCTTCCAAAATTCAATATGTCAGAATTTTCAGCAGGGAAAGAAGAGCTGGCTAAACAAACCCCTAGGATGGCTAATCTCCATAGTCTCTCCCCCTTGCATCTGCTCATTCCTTCCCTAACTCTAGCATCTGGCTGGAGATGAACAGGGTAAGGTTGTAAATGACACTGGGGTCCTCCCCTTCTCTTGAAGTCCATGGTTTACGACTCCTCCCCCTGCTCTGGCATTCCTATGCCCAGCAACCTCTCATCCCCGTGAGGCTTCCTAACCCCAAGGGTCATTTATCACCTCTTCAAAGCAGCCAGGCTCACCCACTTATCTCTGACCAATCAGGGCAGAGCAGTACAGGGTTGAATTTTGGCTTACATACAAAAAAAAGTCTTATAACATCTTGTCTGTACATTTTACAATAAATTTAACAATACCATATTGTTGGATTTATCATTACCATTCTACTGAGTCCTTTAATCTTAGTATTATGGCTTTTCTTTCTCCAGTTATTAACTAATAACCTTTTCCAATGTTAACCTATGGCATGGGATTTGCAATGAGAAAAGTGACTTGGGCCATTTTTCCAGCACCAGGGCTTATAAAAACATATTTTATAAGTACTCTACATATATCTACAGGACCCCCACCCCAGGAACACCTAGTGGAGACTTTAGGGGTTCTGAATATGTAAAAATATTGCAGATCCTTCCTCCACAGTGCTCCTACCACAAAAGTCGATTTTGGGCAGCACATTATCACAATGTGGGGAGTGAAATGTGCAATTTCACTTTACCCAGGGTATATAAAACTCATTTTATAAGGGTCCACCTTATAGATACCTGACCCCCCAACCCCTGGGACACCTAGGGGAGACCCTGGGGGTACCTAATATGCCCAAACATTGTAGGTTAACCATTTTTAAGTGCCCCAAACACAAACGTCGAGTTTGGGCACAATTTACTTTTTTAAAAGCAGTCCCACTGCACAGAGCCACTTTTAAACTGACCTCAGGCTTCAGCAGTGCACACATGCAAGTGCAGAAAGGTCTGCTGGCCTCTAAACTGCCATGCCCTATTATATACTAGGGACTGATAGGTAGTTTCAATCCCCCTGCCCTATTATGTACTAGGGCCCTATGCGGTAGGTCATGACAATCACAGGGGTACCCCAACCCTTATTGTACCCTAGTGTATGTAGGTGTTTTCACTGTATTCTAAGTATTTTCAGCACAGCACTGGCCCGGGGCCTGGTTAGGCAGAGCCCAGGGTCAGTCAAAGTCAGTTACCACCAGTACCAGTCAGCAGAAAGTTGGGGGGTGTCCAGGGCACAGGATGACTTTGCAACACATCTTTATTGCTCATGCACATTATGAACTCCAGAATGGGTAATTTAGGGGATGCTGCAGCACCCCTATCCCCCCTTCCGCCCCCACACACTACAACTTCCAGACAGGGGTGGCTCATCTGTTGGAGCAGAGGACCGTCGCCCCACTTACATGACCCGCAAAACCCTGGAGGTAAAAATAAATATAATGGTAATTCACTGCCAATTTATTTTCCATACCCCGTCCCGAACAGAGTGTCAGGACGGGGTTGGTGCCGCTGCTGAACGACCGCAGCATGGAGGAGGGTGGGCTGCCTTTTGAACTTATTTAAAGTTTGCATGTCTTTTTGGCTGGCCGTGACGGCCAGCAACACATGCGCACTTTAAACCTCCCAACCCAGCACTGCATCGCATTTGGCGATGCAGCGCTCACAACGAAATTCGTTTTATTGATTTAAATGTTTACTTACCTGTATTGGTCCGTAATCCGTACTTTGCTACCCCCCACCCTGCCCCTCCCCCGCCCCACGTCACCGCCCAGCCGGCACTCCTACACGGACCGCGACTGATAATGATATAAGAAACGTAACATGATGTCCCCTTTGGATGAGGTCAGCGTAATTAAAATTTTGGTCAGGCCTACTTTTTTATTAATAGTAAAACATTTATTGATTTTCAGTACATTAAGAATTGCGCTCTTGAGGCGATCACAACATATATAAAACATAGTACGGGTATTTGCATCCCACTTCGGTGCCACAAGTTAGGAACACACAGTATTATAAATGCCATTATCAGCACTTTAACTCTTACCCATAATATGTCCACCACTTTCCCCATATCTTGTCATATTTACAGGGGCATCCACGTGCTGTATATATTGTCTCCACTTGTTTCACGCACCAGCCCATTCCTTCCTCAACTCCACAATGGAGGGATCTCCAGTGGATCTCCGCTGGATCTCCAGTATCTGACAATGTCTCTCTTAGCCAGCAGCGTACCCAGTCCCACCAGAGTCTTGTCTCCCCAGCGTACCCCCAAGTTCTCTAGGATACCTATTAAAGCTACTCTTGGTGTGGCTTCAGTATGTGTCTCCAACACCCTCAATATTGAAGTGAATATCTGTGTGTTGTATCACTGGGCATTTCCATGTCATGTGATAGTCCTCTTTGGGTTCCTGGCATCTGAAACAAGAGGATGTTGGCATTGCACGGGCTCTCCGTAGCTGGCGGGGTGTAAGGTAGTCTTGGTGTAGATATTTAAAATGAATACGCCAAAGCCTTACGGGGATTGCTAATGTGCTGGGCCCCTTATAGGTGCCTCGCCAATCTATTTCCTCTGGGGGGGCCCAATCACTGCTACCACTTTGCTCGCAGGGGTCCCATCAGGTCGGAAGGGTGTATTTCCAGAGTCCTATATATTTGGGAAACCCCACCTTTTCCTAGGGGTAACATAAGCAGCTTTACCTCCAGCATGCTATATTCGGGGACATTGTTGAGGGCTTCTCGATAATTGGAAAGAGCATGCCTGAGTTGTAAGTATCGGTAGAATTTGGATTTGTGCAGGTTAAACTCAGGGGGATATTCACAAGGACTTATCTCCGAGTTATCGCCAACTTAACGCAACAAAAGTGGTGATAGATTTAACACCCCATTCACAAGCGGTTGCAAACTGCAGACAATGCAAGTATTCCCGCGATAACTGCCTCAACATTTACCTCCACGGGTGACACCACCAACTAACCCTAATGAGATGCAGAGTAGGCGTTCCCGTGCAAAAACTCACCAAAACACCACTACACCACTTTCACAACGAACTGCCAGATCTGCGATGCGAACCAAAAACAGGCGATAAGCCGCGGTAGCAGCCGGTATTTAACACCTGCCTTCTGCTGGTGTTAAGCAGGACAACTACCTGCAGTATGAAAGGGAGCCCAGCCCAGAGCCACATCTGAAGACCCACAGATGCCATGGAGACAATGATCATGCAGCACGGAGACTCAAGAGTGCCACAACACCCACCGTCACCACTCCCAGGCCCCCCCCCCGGACAAACACATACCGTGCACGACACAAGAGCCACAAAAAGCACATGCCGTCGCACAATGACAAACAGAAACACACGTGTGGTCAGAAGAACGAGAAACAGTCACTCATCATTGAAGTAACAACCAAAAACTTTATTGAATACAACACAAAACACCAATGCGAAAGACTCCTGTCGGGTCCGTCCGGGACAATCCTGATGTCACAGCCTGGAAAATAAAGCACAAAATCAGAACGTGTGACATGCACACATCAAAGGAGCGAGACACAGAGAAACAGAGAAGGAAAGAAAGGCAGAGAGAGAAAGAAAGAAAGGGAGAGAGAGAGAGAGAAGGAAAGGAAGGGAGAGAGAGAGAGAGAAGGAAAGGAAGGGAGAGGAAGAGAGAGAGAGAGAGAGAGAGAAATGAAGAGAGGGAAAGAGAGAGAGAGAGAAGGAAAGGAAGGGATAGAGTGAGAGAAGGAAAGGAAGGGAAGGGAGAGATAGAGAGAGAGAGAGAAGGAGGGACACTGCCGCCCCCGCGCACCCAGGCACCACTGCTCACCTGCTGCCACCGGTGTGTCTCCAACCAAGTGCCGGTATACACTGCAAGCCACCAGGTCTGCTATCTGTAATCGAGGCAAGAGTCAATCATGGCAGAGTCCATCCCACTGCACACGGCAACAACGCCTGTCCGCCCCTGCACACACATGCAGCCGCACCCTACCCCCTCCTGCCAGCCAGCGCTGGCTGTCCGCCCTTGCGCACCCAGGCCCCACTGCTCACCTGCCACCAATGGTGTGTCCACCAGTGGGCACACCACGTGCCCGTGCAAGCTCCAGGCCCCGGTCCCGCCACCATGGCATGCTCCACATCATGCGGACCCGCACCGCGGCCCAGCAGGTCCCACACATGGCGCTGAGTCCTGAGGCATCAATGGCAGAGGCCACATCACTGCACACGTCATCATTGCAGGCTGCACACCCGCTCAGCAATTTCGGGGCCACTAACCCTGTGCAACCCCAGTCAGCGCCACGTGGTGGTAGGCTCGTGACGGCCGCAAGGCCTCGGGTGCCACTAACCCTGTGCAACCCCAGTCAGCGCCACGTGGTGGTAGGCCCATGACGGCCGCAAGGCTTCGGGTGCCACTAACCCTGTGCAACCCCAGTCAGCGCCACATGGTGGTAGGCCTGTGCGGCCGCAAGGCCTCGGGTGCCACTAACCCTGTGCGCAACAACTCATGGGCCCTTCATAATTGAGCCCTGTGGTACGTCAGTCATCCAGTCACCTCCGGCAGTGGAGAATGTGACGTTGCCGGCCCCTTATATACTCGGGGTCACATGGCCTGTGACGCCTGCGCCGGATGAGTGTGGTGTGTGTGCAAACCTGCCCTCAGGGAGTGGCCGCAACATGCTGACAACTAGACCAGCGACCTGCAGACCACTAGCGTGTAAACCTGTGACATGTGGTTATGTGTAACCCTGGGCGTAGTTCGCAAAGTAGCGCTACGCGAAGCTATGCAAAGCGCAGTTCGCACTACGCGAGCTACGCGTAGCACTACGCGAACTGCGTAGTGCGCTGTTCGCGATGATTGCACAGTGCCGGATGCTTGTCCGCACTGTGCAATCATTGAAAACGGCATCTTGCACAGTGCGAGCTGTCTTTTACTGCCGCTCGAGTAGATTTTTACTCGAGCGGCAGCTTTCTCAACGCGGACTGGTAGTTTCTCATCGCGAGCGGTCGCGAGCATACGCGACCACTCGCAGTGAGAAACCTGACCTCCCTGCGTTGAGAATCTCGCCGGGAGGTTTATTTTCCACGCTCGCGATCGGCAACTTGATGTTGCTGATCACGAACGAGGAAAAAGTCTCGCCGGGATGTCATTTTGCTTGCTCGCGGTCACCAACTTGACGTTGAGGACCGCGAGCAAGCAAAAAATGACCGCTGCACTACGCTACGCGTGTTTGCACTGTGCTACGTGCAATTCGCGTTGTGCGAAGTAGCGCAAACTTCGCAAACTACGCGAGCGTAGCGTAGTGCTTTGCCCAGGGTTAGTTATGTGGCCCCCCCTCGGAGCGTAAGCGGAGTGGTCTGTCCTGGCGTACGCCGGGCCAGCGCAGGGCTTGCAACAATGACTCGGGGGCTCTGGGCGTGGTGCAGTCCATGTCCGGACAAGGAAGTGACTAATGCGTGTGTCCCTGTTGTGGTGTCAACGGCACCCGCAACGCAATCGGCAACGTAGCACACTGTGACTGGAATCCCACTAGATGAGCATCATTGACGTTAGGGGGAATCACTGAACCTACATTCATCCACACATTCATACTTGAATGATGAAAGACATGACACAGCAGTGCGTTACTGAATGTTTATTGCACATCCAGTGGAGTTTAGCAGCTGGAGCAGTACAGGGCCATGCCAACCCCACTTCACAATATGGGCCCGTGGAGGGCCAGCCAGAGTCCATCGGGGAATGACAAGTACAGAGGATGAGGAAGAGTACAGTCCGCAGTCTGGTCGCCGTGTCATTGGTCAACAAACAGGATATGGAAGTCCAAGTCGCGGTCCAAGGTGAGTGCCGCAGAGTGTATCGGGGGTCAGTGGAAGGTCATGGGGCCATGTGCGGCACCAAGGAGCAACAGGCCAGGTGGCGGAAATGAATGCTAGTGCCTCCTTCTGATCCCAAAGCCAGCCACGTCCTCGGATGTGTGCCCTGCCCCACCTGTGGGTGGTGCAGTTCCGGCTGCAGCACTGTGTGCCACTGACACATCAGGGGCTGGAGGTGGATTGTCTGCCGCACTGTGAGGCATGGACACACCAGGGGGCGGAGATGTGGATGGTGTAGCAGCATTCATCCGCGCCACGCCTTGTGGCAGCAATGCCATGATGAGGACATGCAGGGCATGGTAGATCCCAGCTACATTTCGCTGATGTGCAGCGGTGGCTGCCATCCTTTCCGCCTCCATCCGCACCATGTCCTCCATGAGCCTCCGCATGTGTGCCATCTCACGGCTGAGATCGCTGGAGCCACTCTGAGCGGACAGGTGTTCTTGTCTCTGAGTCATGACTCCAGCGATGTCAGCCAGGGCTCGTTGGAGACCATGGAGCAGCATGTGGGTGTCCGTTAGGGACTGGAGGTGGTCCCTGATGGGACTCAGACACCCATGGATGGCATCCAGGTTGGTAGCCATGAGGTCGAACCCCACCCGCACCTGCTCAGCCATCTCCCTCTGGCCCTCCAACACACGGCGTTGGAAGGCCATGTGTTGTTCAGGGGGTTCTTGGGAGACAGCCGGGGTTGTGGGTGCCTCCTGCTGGGTGGTTTGTGTAGTGGGTGGGGTCTCCTCGATGCAGCTGGGCTGCCCTGGTCCTGGAGGTGATTGGCGGATGAGTTCCATGATGTCTTGGAGGGCTTGGGTGTCGATGCTGGTGGTGTCCTCCTCGTCATCAGTGAAGAGTAGCTGGGACTGCTCTGCAGGTGGCGTCGATGGTGCCCCTGCAATGTGAAGGGGAGATGCTGTGTTACAATGTGTCAACATGTATGTGGCCGCATGGTACATGTTGACATTCAGACAGCATGGCAATGTACATTGTGACAGTGTGTGGATCAGGGCCATGATCCAGAGTCATTGTGGGTGTGCACTGTGCTCTGCTTGGTTGTGCATGTGTGCCATTGTGGCCATCGCCCCCCGTCCCCCCAGTACCTGGTGGTTACTCACCTTGTTGCTGTGGTGTTGTGTCATGTCGAGCAGTGTCCGTTCCCCCAACTCCTGCCAAGGTCTCCACACTGATGACTGTCGACACCAGCTCCTCCATGTCATCCAGCTCTAGCTGTGGCGCTGGGCTCCCACCTCCAGTCTGCATTGCTGCCTTCTGGTTGCCTCCGAGTTTCTCCTTGGTCTTGCGCTTGATGTCAATCCATCGCCTCTTGACCTCGTCCATTGACCTCTTGTGCTCTCCGACGGCATTCACCTTGTCCACGATGGACCGCCATAATCCATTTTTGGTGCCCAATGACACATTGGAGGCGACGAACAGTTGTTGATGGTGTTCTATCACCTCCATGACCAGGATCCAATTCTCCTGCGGACTAAACTTCGTCTTCCTCTTCTTCTTGTCCTTACCCTTCCCTGTCACCGAGGTCCCGGGCTGGTTGTCCGGGGTGCTTGTGGGGTTGCGCTCGTCCTCTGCGCCTGCTCCGGCTGCCTCCATGGTGCTTCGGTGTTGGTCATTTTGTGTTTGTGTGTTTTTTCTCCTTTTGTAGTGATTTTCCCGCCTGCCGTGTGTGTATGGCAGGCCTGGCGCTGCTTATCGCTGATTTCCTCATCGCGAATGGGCTCATCGCACGTTTTTGGGTGTTGGAATTTGTGTTTTTGACTCCGTCGCGGTGGTTGTATCGCGGTCATTGGCCGCATTTTCGGAAGACTATCACATGATACCGCCGTGTTGTGAATTCCAGGTTAACACGGGGTTATTTTCCCGCGATAGACTGCGATATGTAAAGTTGCGTTAACATTTTTTGGAGATGTTTAGCGCACGTTCTTGTGAATATTCCCCTCAGTTTGAAGGTCCTGAAAGGATTTCATATGGTCCCCCTCCCAGACGTCCCCCAGTCGCGAGATTCCAATCTGATCCCAACCTCGGAATCCTTCCAAGTGTGCCACCCTGTCCATCCAGTGGTCCGGCCACAGGGGGTGTCTCCAGTGTCACCCTTCGGTCCCGTCTTGTCCATTGGAATGCTACCCTCCATGCCCAAAACACCACCCTAGTCGGTTTCAGGAGAGAAAGGGATAGACACGCCATACAGGATATGCTCTGCTCTTTATACAGGGCCAGGCCTACTTTTGAGGCATAATGTAAGGAAATAAAAGTACTCTTATCCACAAACATCTTCTTGAATTGAAAAGCCCCTGCCCTAGGAACTTCTTCTGCACTGCTAAAGAGTGACAAAACATTTATTATAGGCTTGTGTGGTCGCTCGGGTGATGCAAGGCAGTGCTTAAGAGTGGAAATTGCAAATGGAATCGCCAAATAACATTTTTATACCAAAAGTAGTGTGCACCAAACGTTGGTGCGAGTGCAGCGCCAGAGTCCTTTTACATCAAGTAGTGCCCCTGCCCCTCAGTATCTATGTAGAGGAGATGCACCGAGCTGGGAACAGCACAAACACCTGTTGTTTTTCAAGCAAATAGAGCAGGGGCAAACATGGGGCAAGCGGAATAGGGCATGATCGTTTTCCATGTAAGATGTGTAATTAATGCAAAATTGCACATTTATGTGACTCGGCCTAGGACAAATGCCCTTCCATTAAAATGTGTACTAGTAGTTATACTTCAATTACAGATCTCATGAAAGACAGCATTGAGTCACCCTTGAGCAGTATTGCAATGCTTAGCCTCATCATACTATACACATTGTTGTGCTAGCGATGCCAACGGCAACAACAGCATGTGGTTCATAGTACACTTGGCACGGCTGAATTAATTTGCATTCGTACAATACAGTCATTTTGATGTAGTACTGTGTTGTGTGAATGCTAATACATCTAGGCCTTATTTCCCAGAATGTTATCATTTCGGAAAATAAAATCACATGGATGCATGCATGCATGCAGGAAACCCATGTAATTGCCAAATTATGTTCTGTATGTACTACTGAGAGGGATAGTGGGAATCAAATATGTATAACCAAATATTGCAAAATAGTCGATATATGCAGGTGAATGTATAACTCTATTTTGTAACAAGAAATTGAGCAAAACATCAGGAACCTGTAAATTAAAATAGGCTTGCAATCATGCCTAGAACCATTGTGAGAAACTGGGTTGTTGGTTAAAGGGTGTGTGAGCCCTTCTCAAGCAACAGCCACAATCCTTGTTAGGGTGAACCACAATGGTCAGTAAATTAACCTGTGTTTAACCCTCTGGTAGCTTGGCACAATAGCAGTCAGGCTTAACTTAGAGGCACTATGTAAAGTTTTTATTCAGCACTTAAACAGTAATAAAGTGAAAACACAATTCAGAAAAATCCCAAACCAATTTAGAAAGATAGAGAAAAATGTAATAAATAAAATGACACCAAAACAACATAAATCAAATCCGAAGAACTGGAGATATGAGTTTTTAATGTTATGGGTGAAAATAGCAGCAAAAAGTACAAAGTGCCCCTAATGCTTACCTGCTCACGATGGACCGGGGCAAAGTCACACGGTCTGGGCGACTGTGATGGGGTACTGAGACCAGGTTCGCCCCACCGAAGAGTTACTTTCTCAAGTCTGTATGAAGAGGACTGCTTGCGTTGGCGGGGCCATGAGGAGGTATTTGCCCAAAGGCAGGGTGAGCATCATGGACGTCGCTATTGTAGCGCAAAGAACTGGTCACTGGAGCTTTGCGTTGGTGGTCGCTGTGGGCTGCTCTGTTGGTGCAAATGTGCAGGTCTTGCATTGGTGATCATTGCCGACAGTCAATGTTGACGTGAAGAGAAGGTTCTGCTCGAACTTCGTGTTGGTGGTCATCACGGGTGGTCGATTCTCTGAGCAAAGAGGTTACTTTGCACTTGCAAGGAGTCCAAAACTTCTGCATCTTCACATTTTCTTCAGGATGAGTACACTCTGATGCTAGTCCTGGGTCCAGGACCTGGGGTACCTGTTAGGGATCAGTACTCGCTCCAGAAGAGACCGGCAGCAGGGCTCAGGGAGGTCTAGGCTGGTCGAGTTGGTACTTGCCAGCTGGGCAGTTGCAGGGAGGCCTCTGGAAGCTTGCTGTGTCCCTATAGCTCAAACAGGAGGTCAGCCAACTCACCCTTGGAGTCACTTCTAGGGAGCCTGGGTTCAAGGCAAGCAGGTCCAATCTTCCTTCTTCAGACAGCAGGGCAGTCCCTCTTCTCACTTTTCCACAGGTCCAGGAATGTTCTGATGATGCCAAATTTATACCTGGTGCTGGCCTTTGTGTGGGGGAATTCTCTGGCCTGCCCCCAAAACTGGTTGTGGTCAGTTCTTCTTCTTTCTCTGGTCCTGGCACCAAAATGTTCTATGGTGACAAAGGCAAGGGCAGACCTGGTGTCAGGTTCCTTTCTGTGTGCTGCAGGCAGGGCCCTTTGAAATGCAATCAGGACAGGGCTTAACTCCTCCCAAACCATCCTGTTAGGAAGACGCCTACCGTCACACCTCAGCCTCTTTTGTCACAATGTCTGGAAGCAATGCACAAAGCACCGCAGGAGAGCTATTGACAGTCATGTGACCCTGAACACAGGAAGAAGGGCACATTTGGTTTAGGGAAGAAAAATTACAACTTTCTAAAAGTGCCATTTTCAGAATAGTAACTTAAAATCTGATTTTACCGTTCAATAAAATTTTAAATTACAATTAATTTGAGTGTAAACAGCATATCTCTATCTGCTACCAATCTAAAGTTAGCCTTTAATAAATGTAATAAGGTAACTCAGTGTTAGTCAATAGGAGAGATAATCCTTACAACAGTGAAAAATGACTTTAGAAATGTTTCATTGGTAGGACATGTAAATCTTAATTACACATGTCCTACTTTTTATATACAATGCACCCTGCCCTATGAGCCTTTAGAGACTACCTTGGGGTGACTTATAAGTATTAAGAAGGAAGGTATATGCCTGTCAAAAGATTATTATAGGCGGCAGTGGAAGGCCTGAGGCATGTTTTAAAAGGATACTTTAGTGAGTGCCACAATGAGTGCTGCAGTCCACTAGTAGCATTTAATTTACAGGCCCTGGTGTATATTACTAGGAACCTATAAGTAAATTAAATGTACCATTTGGGTATATGCAAATTGCTCACTTTGCCACTGGATTCAAGCTAGCCTGGCTGATGAGGGGTGTAACCCCGAAACCGGTCTCAGGATGCTTGTTTCCGGTCCAGGGAAGACCTGGCCTGGCAGTTTGTTCTGGACTGTTCCCATGAGGCACAGGGTCAAGGCTGATTTGCATGTGGCTGGGTCTGAAATGGGGTGGCGAAGTGAGCTAAAGAACGATGATGGATTCAACCCAGATCTGTGACTGGGGGTGAGTGTCTGAAAAGTTTCAGCACTCCGTCCATCATCTCCTTGTGTTTGCTAGATGCCAATTTGACCATGTTTAAAAGGGGGAGCAAAATCATTTTAGCACTGGCTAGCAGGGAAAAAGTGCCCAGAGTCCTAAAAGCCGAATAAAACGGGATTGAGCAAATAAAGGCAAACATCTGGGGTGACCCTGCAGAAAGGGCCAGGTCCAACAAATAGCATTAATCAGGGTGAAGCCAGTCTTGGGTTGCTTTTTGTTTTTTAAAACTTTTTTCTCCCAGGTTCATGGGAAGAAGCTACTATTACTTTGATCTTGAAAGCAGGTAAGAATACAGCGAGTTGTGGGTCCTATAGCCCCATCTCGCTGTTGAATGTAGATTATAAAATCTTTGCCAGGATTCTGGCAGATAGGCTGGGTTCAGTAACGGGAGGCATGCTTCACCCCAATCAAAAAGGTTTTGTTAAGGGCAGGAATTTAGCTGATCTCACTTATGATTTTGTGGGTGCAATAGATTTGGCTACTACCTTCTCACTTCCCCTCGCAGCAATGACATTAGATGCCACTAAGGCCTTTGATAGGGTCAACTGGGTATATCTCTTGGCAGTTATGGAAAAATTTTACTTGGGTGAGAAGTTCTGCCGAGCCATTCAGCTCATTTATCGGGACCCATTGGCGAGACTCCTGGTGAATGGTAAATTGACTAAACCTTTTAAGATCACCAGGGGTACGAGGCAGGGCTGCCCCCTTTCCCATCTTCTTTTCGATCTATATATTGAGCCCTTTGCTCAGCGTTTAAGAGAGGAGTCTAGTATTCTGCCATTCAAGTATGGGGCTTGGGAGAGGAAGGTAGCCCTGTATGCCGATGATGTTTTGATTCTTTCTGCTGATTTAGCGACGACTTTTCCCCATGTCATTAGTTTAGCACAGGACTTCGGGCAGGTATCCGGTTATGAGGTCAACGCGGAGAAAACCGAGGTTATGACTTGGATCCTGGCGGAGTGTCAATACCAGAACAAACGTGACATGAGGTACTTGGGGGTGAGAATACTGCAGGACATCAATAAGATCTCAGGAACCAACCTGGCAAATGTCTCTAGGGAATCTCAGAAACTAATGAAATCGTGGGCCCATCTCCCCTTGACCATCCTGGGGAGGATTAACCTGGTTAAGATGGTAGTGCTACCGAAAATTACTTTCCTTTTCAATACCATCCCTCTACATTTTGAAAAATCAGCCATAGCTAAGCTTCAGCAGGCAATCAATTCGTTTGTTTGGGCTTATAGAGCTACAAGGATTGCCTGGAAGAAGCTGAGGCATAGGAGGGAGAAGGGTGGCTTTGCACTTCCTGACCTGCAATATTATGCATGGGCCTTCCAGTTGTCGCACTCGAGAATGCTTTTAAACCCCCAGACCACACAGGGGGTGGGGGGGGCATGTTCTCTGCAATGTTAAAGGGTGCTGGTCTATCCCAGGAGGGATTTCTGTTCAAATTTGGAGAACAGAAGTTCTTCAAAAAGATTAGGCTAAAAGTCCTGCTGGGGATGGCTCGAACATGGGCTAGCATTAAACAGCGCACTGGTCTCAACTTCTTCTCAAGTCGGGCCCCCCAGTGGGACTCCCCAGGTGTACCAGACTGCCTGAAAGACAGGCTAGCATTACCACTTAGAGGAGCGGGGCTTAAGGTGTGGGGTACCTCGCTTCTGAGGGTTCACTTTTACCATGGCTGTCACTACACGATAGGCTAGAAGAATCCTATAGGCATAGGAAACACCCTTGAGGAACAGCTAGTGGTAAGACCGTCGGGGAGGAAGGAGGTTTCTTTCCTTTATTGGACTATTGAGGAGGCTATCAATGGAGATTTTAAACTGGCTGAAGAACTGTGGGGGGTCACCTTGCCAAAGGAACAGTGGGAATATTTGTGGCAAACATCCTTTAACACCTTGTTTGCCGCTGTAAACCCAGCTTGGATGAGGAGGAACCACTTGTTTACGGTTCATAGGGCTTATTTATCTCCATTAAGATTGACCAAAATGTCGAAGGGGCCTCCAGTCAGCTGTAAAAAATGTGATTTAGAGAGTGCCTCTGACATACATATGTTTAAGGAATGCCCGGCGAAAGCAGAATTTTGGGAAAAAGTAGGAACAACCATTGCTGATATTTTGGGACTTCCAATCCAAATCAATGTTGCCCTGATCATTTTTGGCATATCTAGTGAAATTATGGGCCCTGCTAGGTTGTTCCTTTTCTATGCAATACTGTTGGCTAGGAGGGAAATTTGTAAGAGATGGGTAGAAGTTGCACCTCCTTCACATTCTGAGTGGCTGTCTTCTTTATTTACAACATTCAGGACAGATCTGTGTAGAACGCAGAGTAGTAAAAAGAAAGCACTATGGTATTTTTTATTAACATGGTCCAATGCTTAGTTTTGGGGATTTATAATTTAGTGTCATTAATGACTTATGTTTTCATCTATATAGAAATTTGGATCCTATGATTATGCCTCTTTGCAACTCCCTTGATGTGTTGGGCCTCTCAGCTTTTCCCTCTATAGGCCAACATTAACAGTCACCGGGTCTACTTGAAACGGAGGGGAGTGCGACCACCCCTTTCCATCTTGGGGCCAGTGTCATCTGAAGTCTGTTGTGTACCGGTAGGCGGGGCGCTTCCTCCTGGTCCCCATCCAGTAGCCTACGTCTCTTTAATATGGAGTAATGGTATGGAAGGCTTATTTTGTCTACTGGGGTTTGAAGCGAATGAGGAGAAAGAAAAAAAAAAGTCTTGGGTTGCTTGTGTTCCGGTTCAGAGAGTACCTGGCTTGGCAATTCATGCTGGACTGTTTCTACTGTAGCAGGGTCGAAACTGTTTTGTGTATTGCTGGGTCTAATCTAAGAGGGCATGGTGAGCAAAAGAATGATGGGCTAGAATGCTACCCCGAGTGATTACCAGTGATTAGACTTCTTGCAAGCATCCTCACATCACTTTTTGTGTGTTTGATGTAACGCCCTAAGTTGCCAAATTTATGCCCAGACGTGGGTTATTTTCTCACTGTGTTTTGTTTCAGAGAGGATCTGGCTTGGCAATTTGGGCTGGACTGTTCCTATTAGAGCAGGGTCAAGAGTGGCTTCCATGTGGCTGGGTCTAATCTGAGGTGGCATGGTAGTCAAAAGAGGGATGGATTGGAATGCGACACCAAGTGATTGCCATTGGTTATGCTTATTGCAAGCATCCTCCTATTACCTTTTGTGTGTTTGATGTAATGCCCAAAGTGGCCAAGGGTATGCCCAGACATGAGTCCCGTGCTCACTGTGCCACTTGAACCAAGCCACACCCGACTGAAGAGCCCCAAACAGGGTGAATCTAGTCTTGGGTAGTTTGTGTTCCAGTTTAGAGAGGACCTGACTTGGCAGTTCGATCTGGACTGTTCCTATTGGAGCAGGGTTAAGACTGATTTGTATTTTGCTGTGTTTAATTTGAGGTTACATGGTGGGCAAAAGAATGAGGGGTTGGAATGCTACCTGAGTGGTTGCCAGTAGTTAGACTCATTGCAACAGTCCTTTCATCACCTTTTGTGTGTTTAATGTAATGCCCTAAGTGGCCGAGGGTAGGCCCAGACGTGGGTCCCTTGCTCACTGTGCCTATGGAGCCAAGCCATACCTGACTGAAAAGCCCCAGTCAGAACAAAACCGGTCTTCAGTTGCTTGTGTTCCGGTTCAGAGAGGACCTGGCTTGGAAATTCAGGCTGGGCTCTTTCTATTGGAGCAGGGTCAAGAATGATTTGCATTTTCTCAGTCTAATCTGAGATGGCATGGTGGGCAAAAGAATTATGTGTTGGAATGCTACCCCGAGCGACTGCCAGTGGTTAGACTTATTGCCAGTGGTTAGACTTATAACACCTTTTGTGTGTTTGAGCCTGTAATGATGTGTCACACTCTTCAACTGTCAAGCAACAACTTGCCCAAAATCGAGCATTGAGGGGATGGAAAGGGAGTAAAATACTAATGTTGAGGAAGGAGGAGCAAGCATACTACTTCCCCACAAGACTCACTGCCTGCCCCACTGGTGCCGCCACTTCCTGATGAGGGACAGCAACAGACCCCAGTAGTTCCCACACTGGAGTTTTAGTGCAGCAAACTGGAAACTACTAGGGCTCTACGGCTAAAATAAGGGAAAGAAACTCCATCGGCAGAGAGCAAGCATGGCCCTTAAATAGCTTGTGCCTGCCCCTTGGTGCCCATGGAGATAGAATACCTTCTGTGAGTATAGGATTCTTGCAGTCGCACAAATGGATCACACAGGGAAGCATATGATTGGTCAGAGTTGTGAACCCCATACATGCCCTCTAATGACATCCTACTCTGTTCGTGCTTGATGTACCGGAGATTTTGGTCCTGGGGACAAATGAGGATGCCCCTATGAATTGGGGCTGTCACCTTTAATGCTGTATATGTGAAAAAAGGCAACCTCTATGGTTCCTAAAGCTGCTGGTATCCACCAGTACTGACGAGTGCATTGTCAATCCTTGCAGTTCACTGCTTTTCTGTACATCATCTAGTTTAGATTACTGAAATGAGAATGCAAATTATCCTGTATTATTGTAAACAAAACCATTTGCTTCAAGTTGCATGTTTTACACCAGCAGGATACAACTTACTTATCACCTCATTGACTTTCGACAGCCCACCGTGGCCCCTTGGTGCCCCCCTAAATGTAAATCAAGGATTGAAAACAAGCATTGCACCATTATCTGGGAATGGCATTTTACCTGCAGACAGTGCTTCTCCCTTCGCACTGTGATGTTCCTGAGAATTGAAATGTCACTGTAGGCGGGAAAGCCATTGGGGTTCCGCTGCTCAGTGGTGAGATGAGAGGGCGGTAAGTGCTCCAGTCGTGGGTTTATGAACCCTAACTTTGATTGCGCGCATATGGCTTGCTGGAAATTAGAATCCCTTAGGAGCCCTCAAACAGGGCACTGCAGATAACCACAGCAGCATGAAACCTGTTCTCACCTGAACATAGCGCCCTTGGGAGCAACACCCAAATTACCATAAGTACAGGCATAATTAAGACTAAAACATCGCAACTGCAGCTAAAATCTTTGTGAGTGTGAAATAGTTGGAATTTAAACAAATTGAACAGCAGCATTGCACTATTCCCACAGTGTCACTTCAATATATTTAAATACTTTATAAAGTGTTGGCTTGTGATGGAAGCAAAATGTTATCACTGTTGAGGAATGACGAAAAGTTCTGGACTAAACATGTTCCTGTCCCCCCCCACAGCAGAGGATCATTGTCAGTGGTGGATCATTAAACATCTCATGGTCACTTAATCTCTATTGTTATATTTATTTATTTTTAATTGTATTATGCTTAGTATATACTAGAACATAAATCTAGCCTCAAGGAGCATAGGGAGGAAGAGGGTGCAGAAGACAGGATAAGAGATAGCATCAATCAATTACTAAAAAAAGATATACCTAAAGGTTTAAGAGTCCATCAGGCATCTGGAGCAACACTGTATAAAATTCTTTTTTTCACAGCAGGTTTGAAGTTCTTTGGCTTCTGGGAGTTTGTCAGTAGGCGGGTTGACCATTCCATATATCTGTCCCTGCTGTAGTAAAGCATTTCCCACTCTTTAAAGGAGATGCGCTTAGTGTGGCTGTAGGAGCGGGGGTTCTTTTGGCTTTGGTCAGTGTGAATAAGTCTGTGCGGTTTTTGGGGTGTTTTGATTTGTGCCCTCCGGGTGGCAGAGACGGTGTTTAGTTTCATTTTTTGTTTGATACGAAACTAAGTGAATTTAGGCAGAAATGTGGTCGTATTTTCAAACTAAAGATACGTCTTTTAGCTCTGTTTTGAACCAGTTGCAGTTTAGTCTTGGGTGGGGGGCTGAGAAAGGAAGCATACCAATGCTAATGGGCATTCTTTTAGGTACATTTCTACCAACTTTATTCCATTCTCCTATTTTTCATGACCAGCCTGCTTCATTTCCCAACTCTTTGTCTGGTGTATGTTAGCAGTACTGGCAGCCTCCTTGATCATCTAGCTGGGCTGTTCTCTGCAAGTCCAAGAGCTTGTACTGGAGACCATTATACATCCACCAGCGATTGGATTGAGAATGGGACCTGGCTCTTCGACACAGGCACAGCGCCCAGATACCCCCAGGGGTGACAGTGTGCGCTTTGCAAATGCTTGATTGATTAACCTTTTGGTTTGGGCACTGCCCAATGAATCAATCAAAGCATGCCAACTTAATTTTTAGCCTTCAATTTTAAATTCCTCCACATTTACAGAACGTTTCATAATTTTTCATTTTCAATTTTGCTTCTTAATTTATATTAATTTGTGAATATTATTTCATTTACTAAGCAGTTGTGGATCCCCCTAAGCAGGTGTCACTGACCCCCAGGGGTCCCAGACTACAGTTTAGGAACTGATGTTCTAAATGATCACAGAACTCATTGGTGACCTACAACATCCTTGTAATATAGGGTACAATATACTATATCCAAAATATAAATCCTCCATAATACAATATTAAGTAACCCAAATAGTTGGCCTGTCAATATATAATATGGTAGAAGGTGCATTGACTGAATAACAGTCCATCAGCAAATAGAAATAAAACGGCTTATGAACTGATTTCAGGTAGAGAACTACTAGATTTAAGAGGAGTGCATTAAAACAAGATATAGAGAGCAACA
The DNA here is from genome assembly GCA_963921515.1 of Calotriton arnoldi. Taxonomy (NCBI): domain Eukaryota; kingdom Metazoa; phylum Chordata; class Amphibia; order Caudata; family Salamandridae; genus Calotriton; species Calotriton arnoldi. The sequence continues at coordinate 1,915,385 of CAWUFW010002071.1, read as the reverse complement.
GCTGCAAATATTGTCTGTGCTTTGGTACCACCAACCCTTTGCGTGTGATAATCATTTGTGGTGTTTTTATCATGTGATAAGAAGTACAGCATTTCTGAAAATCTGTAGAAATGTTAGAAATATGCAGTAATCACATTACTGCACATTCCTACTTTTTCTGTAACACTCTAAATGAGTGTGTTAATGTATTTCTCAAAGATCCCTCTGAATTGGGACTAACCTACCTAAAATGGTCAGTGGCACCGCATGCCTCAGAGATCTCATTCAAGTCTTGCGTTTTCAACTTAGACCTTGGAAATGCACTCACCGGTACCCACCCCACAGTCATTACTTTAGTAGTCTTTCAACCTCAATGAGTGTCATTCTAAGTCTCAAATATGGCACAAATGCTGTTTGGGCTGGAGTTGAAATCATGGGTTCCACTGCAATTGCTCGGATCCAGGCTTTTGCGCAATCAAATTCCTCTAGGTTATATCTGCAGGCATGCGCATGGCCAAACAGTGTGGTAATTGGAATACTCTGCTGTTAAACCATTAAGAAAGACTTAACTGCACATTATTACCCATTACCAATGGAGAATCTCATAACTGGGTGCAAAAAAGAATGCAACATTAAGCAGTTGCGTTCGTCCTTGGGCTGTTTTTGTGTCTGAAGTTATCTCCCCACTTGTAATGAGCCCACAGGAAATGTTTCAGTGTCAGTCATAAGAACTGGTGACTAGGCATAGCTCAGTTTTTGATATACATCTTTATTTTTTGATATACATCTATATATATATATATATGCTGCCAGATTTGAAGGTATCTATGTTTTCCTGAGAAATATATAGCCTTGAAGAAAAACTTGCAGGGACATAGGCCAGAGTTGTTGGGAAGGTTTCCTTTTTAAAAAGTTAAGTATCCTTTCAACACTGATGATTTCCAGGTATGACAGCTATTTATAGTTTCTTTTCATCATTTGTAGTTCGTTTTTTGCAGCATTTCTTTCTTTATTAAAATTTAATGGGAAACAGTGCAAGAAAGGTTATATTGGTAACAACACTGTGACCTGGGGAGCACACGGCCAGTATGCGAGTGCCCAACACCCCCTGAGAAACAGAACAACAATTAAAATCCATTCCACTTCTATAGAGAAAGATTGAGAAAGTATGGAAGGAAATGAAAGCTCTGTAGGAAGGGGACAAGAGAGGTTGGGGGGGGGTGAGTGGAGAGGGACTGCATCTCATGGGTAACGCCTGAGTTGTCACACAGGGGAGATGGCTATACGGCAGCAGCTGTCATTTTTAGTTCTAACTTCATAACGCTTACATAACCTGTACTTATTTTGAGTTAATGATGAAAATGCATGCATCCATGGCTTCTGCCATTTAGCACTGCAATCTATATTGCCATGCATGGTATACTTTTAGTATCTGTTAAGATCACGCTTGATATTTTATTTTTTGGGAAGTCACATCCCAAATAGTTGAAACAAAAGAGAGATCCACCTCAAAAGAGGTTGTAATAAGGAAATGAGTTTCCAAACTTGGTAGGAAGCACACAATGTTTGCTTTGATACCCCTCACACACCAAAGGACCCTTGGTGTCATGCTTCATCATAGGGTCTTCCGCCCAGGCTGCGGACGGGCGTGCTGCGACCAGCGACTACGCGGGAGCACTGATATTGTAGTGCTATGTGTGGTGTAGGGGTAGTGAGAGAAGGGTCGGGTGAATGCGAAAAGTGAGTTAAAGTACCTGGCCTCATGGACTTAAGGAATTTAATAGGTCATAGAGGCTGGTACTATTAAAAGGGTGGTTCGGAGATGTCCTGCGTGTAATGCGCGGATACTCCTGGGTGTGTCAACATGTCTCGAAGCCACAAGGCTTCTTCATCAGGACTGAACAATGATCCCTTCAGTTCTCAGTATGTTGCTATCAATAAATGTGTGATATATACAAAAAATGTTAAAAAGGGGGATGCATAATATACAGTACCCAATCAAATAATGGTAAAGAGTGAGCCCACTCAGTATTTCTGAAGTGTAAGCCTGAAAGAGAGAGCACAGTTAATTTATGCAAGTGCGCCTCCCAATGCGCAGACACGGTTAACCTAAGAAGAAACAAAACATTAACTGTGACTGTAGTGTCCATTAGCCTTAGTTTGTAATTTAACCAAGTGCCGTGACCTGTTAGGAAAAGGGGACAAATAACGAGACATACATACAAAAACAGAAAACACACTCTCTATATTCAATATTCAAAGTCATTGTGATTGATGCTTCAGTTACGTTCATATAATGAAGATACATACTAGAGAAGCAGGAGTTAATGCTCCATGAGCCTTTATGACGGTTGGGAAGGGTGTTGCCACGTCTGCTATTTGAAAAGACGAGATAAAAATGAGAAAAACTGTTTGTTCACGGAGGATTTTGTATAATGAACACCAGGTTGGCGTTAACTTTTGAACGACTCCAGTGTTACTGGTACCCTACACGGCTATGCCGTACTACGTTCTGGTCAACAGCTCTCGCTATGATAACGCCATCCCGCGGCTCCGTTGTGTGAGTGAGACCGCGGGGAGGCTCTTTTAAAGGCAGGCAATTAGTTTACAACAGGGCGCACCTGTGCGAGATCCCGCAAGTTGGAGTTCGAAGCGGAGTGACTAACGCTAGTACGCTAACCCATTTCATCAGGATGTAACCGGAAATGGTTGAAACAAGTTCTTGCCGAACATCAGTAAGTATTCTAAATGAAATGAAATGAATAGTCTTTCGAGTTCATTCACAAAGGAGTGGCACAGACAGACCCAGAGGCATGAGTAATAAATATAAATATAAACAGCGCTATGACAGACGGGCACAATCTCAATAGGAGAGCGCTGACTCTGTATACTGCCATAGGGATTGTAACCGCTTGTTCGAAGCGGAAGTGACTAACGCTAGTGCGCTAACTCATTTCATCAGGATGTGGTTGAAACAAGTTCTTGCCGAACATCGTAAGTATTCTAAATTAAATGAATAGTCATTCGAGTTCATTCAAAACGGAGTGGTACAGACAGACCTAGAGGCATGAGTAATAAATATAAATATAAACAGCGCTATAACAGACGGGCACAATCCCAATAGGAGAGCACTGACTCTGTATACTGCTGTGGGGATTGTAACCGCTTGTTGGTGCATGGAAACTAAGACTAAACATCAGTTTCCCCTAAAAAAAGGGGGTTGAGGGTGAAGTAGTGATTGAATGCTTCACGGTTACAATCCCCACAGCAGTATACAGAGTCAGTGCTCTCCTATTGGGATTGTGCCCGTCTGTTATAGCGCTGTTTATATTTATATTTATTACTCATGCCTCTAGGTCTGTCTGTACCACTCCGTTTTGAATGAACTCAAATGACTATTCATTTAATTTAGAATACTTACGATGTTCGGCAAGAACTTGTTTCAACCACATCCTGATGAAATGGGTTAGCGTACTAGCGTTAGTCACTTCCGCTTTCGAACAAGCGGTTACAATCCCTACAGCAGTATACAGAGTCAGCGCTCTCCTATTGAGATTGTGCCCGTCTGTCATAGTGCTGTTTATATTTATATTTATTACTCATGCCTCTGGGTCTGTCTGTGCCACTCCTTTGTGAATGAACTCGAAAGACTATTCATTTCATTTCATTTAGAATACTTACGATGTTCGGCAAGAACTTGTTTCAACCATTTCCGGTTACATCCTGATGAAATGGGTTAGCGTACTAGCGTTAGTCACTTCCGCTTTCGAACTCCAATTTGCGGGATCTCGCACAGGTGCGCCCTGTTGTAAACTAATTGCCTGCCTTTAAAAGAGCCTCCCCCGCGGTCTCACTCACACAACGGAGCCGCGGGATGACGTTATCATAAGCGAGGAGCTGTTGACCAGAACGTGAGTACGGCATAGCCGTGTAGGGTACCAGTAACACTGGAGTCGTTCAAAAGTTAACGCCAACCTGGTGTTCATTATACAAAATCCTCCGTGAACAAACAGTTTTTTCTCATTTTTTTATCTCGTCTTTTCAAATAGCAGACGTGGCAACACCCTTCCCAACCGTTATAAAGGCTCATGGAGCATTAACTCCTGCTTTCTCTAGTATGTATCTTCATTTTATGAACGTAACTTGAAGCATCAATCACAATGACTTTGAATATTGAATATAGAGAGTGTGTTTTCTGTTTTTGTATGTATGTCTCGTTATTTGTCCCCTTTTTCCTAACAGGTCACGGCACTTGGTTAAATTACAAACTAAGGCTAATGGACACTACAGTCACAGTTAATGTTTTGTTTCTTCTTAGGTTAACCGTGTCTGCGCATTGGGAGGCGCACTTGCATAAATTAACTGTGCTCTCTCTTTTCAGGCTTACACTTCAGAAATACTGAGTGGGCTCACTCTTTACCATTATTTGATTGAGTACTGTATATTATGCATCCCCCTTTTTAACATTTTTGTATATATCACACATTTATTGATAGCAACATACTGAGAACTGAAGGGATCATTGTTCAGTCCTGATGAAGAAGCCTTGTGGCTTCAAACATGTTGACACACCCAGGAGTATCCGCACATTACACGAAGGACATCTCCGAACCACCCTTTTAATAGTACCAGCCTCTATGACCTATTAAATTCCTTAAGTCCATGAGGCCAGGTTCTTTTAACTCACTTTCGCATTCACCCGACCCTTCCTCTCACTACCCCTACACCACACATAGCACTACAAATATCAGTGCTCCCGCGTAGTCGCTGGTCGCAGCACGCCCGTCCCGCAGCTGGGGCGGGAAGACCCCTATGATGAAGCATGACACCAAGGGTCCTTTTGTGTGTGAGGGGTATCAAAGCAAACATTGTGTGCTTCCTACCAAGTTTGGAAACTCATTTCCTTATTACAACCTCTTTGAGGTGGATCTCTCTTTGTTTCATATGTTTACCTGAGGAGGACGTATCCACCTCTAGCACCCACGAGGTGCACCTCTTCACTCCCTATCCTTGTTATTTATAACATCCCAAATAGTGCCTTGCTCCACAAGAGCTTGCTGCAGATATACATCGACATTGTCCACAACAGGTCTTCGACAACAGGAGAGACCTACACCAGCTTACATATTTTTTTTAATCTACAGGTTTGTGCCTGTATGGTTGTATCCTATATATTTTGCAGTCAGCATTGACACATGTTACACTTTCTACTGTCTTAGACATAAATTTTCCTATAAAACAGATCAGACGAACACCTTTGATCAATGGTTCGTAAAAGAACCACATGCCACTCCATGATGAAGCGTAAAAGGCCACTTTATTAGGACAGGTTTTGCAGTAACATAGTAACTTCAATTTAACTTAAACTCAACTTCTTCAAAGCATCTCAAACCTCCCTCATTCTTTCATTCGTCCTTCCTTGTGTTCCCCCAGTCTCTTTATCATAAAAGCTTTATTTCGACAAAAGAGTCATAAAAACTATAGAAACAAAAGTGACATTACTATAAAAAAAAGAAATAAACACAGATAAAAAGAGAGTACAGTAATAGATGTACACATAATCATCCTAAAATCTAATTAAAAACAAGCAATATTTCATCATTTTGGGTAAGCACGGTACAGTACTTGGAAAAACTTTCAATCTGCTTAGACTGACTACCAGAGTTTAAAGAATAAAATGCTTGTGCATAATAATTCTAGCGGCAGTACTATTATGACTTTGCAGTCCCGACTATCATGTGTGCAATAAAAGCTATGTCTAACTCGAAAGCGCTTTCCACCGTATCAGCCAAGCTTGACTCAAGTACTTTGCTACACAGCAGGATAAAAAAGGTCTAGAGTCTGACTTGAGAATGCTTAGTGCGACATGGTGGTCCCGTGTGCCAAGCTGCCGGCAAAGCGGTCTCAGCCATTTAGCCCGTGGTGTTTTGTACGCCGGGCAAGCAAACAGTAGGTGGGCAATGCTTTCTGTCCTGGCTTTGCAGCTTGGGCAATTTTTTCCATTATTGGCGGACCATTTTGCTGTCGCTTCACCCACAGGAAGGGAACCATACCTAAAGTGCATGTACAGTGTTCTATCTCTCGGTACTTTGATTAAATCAAGGTAGGGCTCATAATATCCTTATAGTTTGTGAGAGTAGAATTCTGTTGTCAATTTGCCCACATTGGATCTGCTGATCTCTCGTTGGTCCACCCATTCCCAGTATAGGCGTTTAAGTTCCTCTCTCTTTGGGGGTTCCTGGCTAGCCCAACAGCCACAAAGCCCTATTGCTGACAGCATTCTCTTGATATCACATATCCAGCCTATTTTTCTCCCAGTGTCTAGGCTGATAATCTCGGCAAGGGGTTCTGCTTATAGGGAGAGAGCTCGGGGGTCCGCCTAATGCGAGCCCAAAAAAGTAGAGGGTGCAGCATAGCTACATCACCTATTGATCGCCTACCCATGTCCATTAATAGCGGGGTAAGGGGGATGTATTTAGGTGCTGTGACTAGGTCTCTTAGGAATTTGTGTTCTGATCTACAGAGCTCATCTAGTTTATCAAACCCCCAGACTTCGGCTCCATAGAGGGCAGCGCTAACCGCCTTGGTATCATATATCTGGAGGGCTGGAGCTACAGGCCTAGTGTGGGAAAGGCGATGTTCTTTTGCTATTGCTCCAGCCATACGTTTGTGAGCCATCAGCATCTTACCTATGTGTGTTCTCCAGGTCATTTTGTCGGAGAGTCTTACACCTAGGTAATCGAAGGTGTCGACCTTTTCAAGGGGAGTCCCACCTAGGAGAGGGCCATTCCTGCATGACCTATGGGGATTAAAAGCCATATATTTGGTTTTCGTGCCATTTATGATCAAACCCCGATTCTCACAAAAAAGATGGAATCTATCAATTAGGCGCTGTAGCCCTGCTGGGGTCTTGGATATCAACAGAGTGTCGTCCGCAAACAACAAAGTTGGTATCTTTTTCCCCCCCAGGGTAGGCGAATCTGCTGGCTCCTCCAGGAGGAAGTCCACTACTCTGTTCACGTATAGGGAGAACAGGGTTGGTGCCAGAACGCAGCCCTGTCTTACTCCTCTCTTAACAGGGATGCGCTCTGTAAGTTGTCCCTGCTCTCCCCACCTGACCTGGGCAAAGTTCCCCTCGTGGAGCCGGACTAATAAGTTAAGGACAAAGTGGGGAATACCCATTTCACCAAGCGTTGCCCATAACCTAGATCTAGGAACCAGTTCAAAGGCAGTCTTCAAATCAATAAATGCTAAGTAGAGACTGCCTTTGCCTAGCACCACAACCTTCCAGTAGATTAGAAGGAATCTGAATACTTGGTCCATTGTCCCAGTCTTTGTTCTGAAGCCCGCCTGAAACTGGGAGAGGATATCCCCATCTTCAGACCATGTCTGGATCCTATGCAGAAGCATCCGACCAAAGACCTTCTGCATAGCATCAATCAGACTTATTGGTCTGTAGTTGGCAGGGTCGTCTCTTGCTCCCTTTTTATGTATAGGGACTATTTCGGCAGTTTTCCATGACATTGGGACGGGTGCTCCTTCGGCTATGGCATTTGCTAATAGTAAAATGTAACGTGTCCATCGGTTGCGATCGGCCAAAAATAAATCGCCAGGCAAGCCATCCGGGCCTGCAGCTTTTGAGAGGACGATTTTATTTATTGTGGCTTCTACCTCCAAAATTGTAAAGTGCTCCTCCTCTGTCGAGTGCCCAATTTGACCAACTGGTTCCCCCTCCAATCTAGCCTCTTCAGCAGAATAAAGCCCTTTGAAGTGGTTGAACCAAGTCTGGCTAGTGATGTGGTTCGGGGGTGGACGTGCACCTGACCTACTTCCCCAGGTGACCAATTTCCAAAACAGATTGTTATCCTTGGATGAACATGCATCTTTCAGTTGCTCCCAACGTGATTCGTCCCAGGTTGCCTTTGCCTCTCGGTGGGCCACTTTATAGAATTCTCTGGCAACTTTTATTTGCATTTTGTTTTTTCCTTTAATTGCTTTGATTAGAGCCGACCGTTTTTCCCTGCACTCTTTATTGTACCAGGAGTATGGATCCTTGGTGGAATTGCAGGGTTTTTCCTTTTGATTTGGAGCCTGGAAGTATGCATTAATTTAGGTAACAGTACGCTTGTGGGCCCTAGATACATCCATTGATCTTGTTGCGCTGCGTACCGCAACTTGGAGCTTATCCGTGCCAGTTGTCAATTCTTGTCTAATGCCGGCAATCTTTCCCTCACTAAGAGCTACCCTTTTCCATTTCAAAGTCCTTTTACAATTTGATTGAACTACTTCTCTAGTGACTGCCTGGGGTTGAGTGTTCTGCTGGTGACAATTTACTTCCCAGAGAGGTTTTAGGGTTAGGCACAGAGGATTGTGGTCACTTTCTGAGGTTGAGCCCACTAGCATGTCGATCAAGTGACCCCACAATCTGATATCGAGGAGGACGTAATCGATCCGGGACGGGCAGCTAGCTCTATTATAGGTATTAGCACCTTGCTTATCAGATGGTGACCTGCCATTAGTTGCCCTTAGACCGTGCTCCATGGTGATAGAGTTCAATTGAAGTACCTGTTGGGTCCATCTTTTAACCGGTGGGAGATCAAGTTGGGGTACTGCCCACCTAGTATCTTGGAGTTCAATTCCCATCAGGTCCTCTGTAGCCAGAGGTTCATAGGTGCAATTGAAATCACATGCGACTATTGTTCTTGCATGGGGTGGGCACTTATCTAAACATTCTTCTAATGCGGAGATGATATTCGAGGGCCTACCACCTTTTGTCCCTCTTGCATATACATTAAAAAGCTCGATTTGGGGGCCACCCCTAGGTCCCCTGATGCTCAGCCACAGAATATCTGGGCTTGGGCTTGTTTGGGAGGTAATTCGGCAATCGAGAGCAATGCTCATCCAAACAAACAAGCCCCCTGAAGGGCGCCCTCTCCCAACAGATATTGCAGGGGTATAAAAACAAGTATAACCAGGTTTATATAAGGGGGCCAGGCTCCACGTCTCCTGGAAGATACAAATGTCGAAGTCTCCTACAAAGTCGTTCCAGTGGGGAAGTAGTAGTTTGCTATTTAGTCCCGCCGTATTCCATGATACGATCTTTAACTCTTGGCTTGGTATAGGAGCTGTGCTTTGTAAAGAGGTGGAGATATTTTTCTGCGAAAGAGCTGGAATTGGTGAGACTAGATGCAAGTGTGGACCAATAGTTAGTTCTTCGTCTGAATGGATTAATACCCCACAAGTACACGCTGGACATTGGGAGCTTTGCTTGGTATGGTTTGGACAATTAGGAGAGATCGGGGTAAGTGATTCTTGTAGTCAATCATTGGACTCCAAGGAGGAAGTGCCTGTTAGATGTATTATTGCCTGTGTAGACAGTGTTCTACCCAACTCGTGCGAGGGGTGGTGCCTAAACTGGATAGACGAACCGTCCGGGGGGCAGGTACGAAACTCCAGAGCAAGGAGATTTTCTGCTATCTCGGTTTCCTTAAAGGTAATCTCGATGTCATCCAGTTGGTTAATTGGGGGGAGACATCTCCGTGCTCTTAGAATGTCGTCTCTGATCACTGATCGACAACCTCTAACGTGACGAATCCAGTGGGTCACCTTGTTGATTAAGGATTCCTCGCTCTCAAAGGTGTTCTTGATGATAGTGTTAATTCTTGGGACATTAGTCATATACATTTTTTTGGTTTGTGGCCCATTGGTATTGATCATAACAGCTGAGGGGATCAACGGATCTCGATTTCCGTGGGTGGGGGGTTGAACCTGTCGTGGCTGGGCAACATATTTTGTTGCAGAGATCTGTGAGTTCTGTGAGGTTGCTAACCTCTTGAGCTTGTCTTGTATAGAGATATTAGGCCTATTTGTGCTCTGGGTCGAAAGTTCGTTAGGGGCACACTTTCGAATCAGAGGAGCAGAGGAGGCTAATTGGTGAGCATTGGGATCGTGGGAAAAGCATTTTGTACTAGAGGTTGTTGGGTCTAATTGCTTAGGGCCACTGTTAGTGGGCTGTGGGTGGTGAACTTGTACAGGAGTAACATGTTCATTGCAGAACGTGTCCTTCCTCACTAAAGTTGTAACAAGGGTTGTGAGATCCTCTAACATCCTTTTCAATGTACCAATCTCTGTTCTTAGTGTGTTTATGGCAAAAAGGGTGTCCGTGGGCTCTATTTTGTTTACTGCGCCACTCGCCCCAATAACGTCAGCCGGCCCAAGGGGCAGTGGCAGGCGTGCGTTATCACTATATTCATCCCCGATACCCTGAAGAGGTAGAAATCTGTTTGAACAAGGGATAGTAAGTTCTTGTTCTTGTTCCTCTTGAGATGTACTGATGCTAATATTGGCAGAGGAAATGACGGGGGTTTGGGATATGTCTTGGGTGGGAAGAGCTAGCTTTTTGAATTAATGGGTGTCCTTTTGGAAGGTGGCTTTTGGAACATTAATGGGATAACGGGGAGCAGGCTATTCTCGAGCTTGGGGGTGATCTATCAGCCAAACCCGCAAGAGTTGGGGGTATCGATTGATTGTCCTCCAAGATGTCTTCGCACTCGTTTATTAGGGTATCTATCCTATCGAGTACACAATTGCTGCCTAGATGTTTTAGAGTCTTCCTGGCCCTTTTCCCTTTTGTTGATCGACTTACCCCGCTTCCCCCAACACCTTCCATGGTTTCCTCTTCCCCATCTTATGTGACCTGAAATCACCAATGGTAATACTAAAAAGTGCCCAAAGTTCTATCAGGTCTAACAGTGAATAAGCGTGTATCCCCCCCGTAAAGAAATACAAGCCAATAAAAAGAGCAAAAGTACAATATAGTCCTCTGTAATACAAGGAGGGCAAAAGCCATCAAAGTCAATGGGCCAAGTCTACTAAGCAATCAGATGTTGGCAGTTAGCGTGATAGTAAATGGACCGAAATACACAGTACCTTGCTCAACGATGTCCAAAGCAAATTCAAGGGGAGTAGCCCTGCCCTGCCTCTTCCTGCCAATGAGGGGCAAGGACGGGCCCGCCCTTGGCCCGGGCGCGGCCCGGGCGCGGCCCGCGCTGCGGGAGGTTGGCGGTGATTTTATCGCGCCTCCAGGCGCGTTGCACGGCGTCACAGCAGGCAACAGAGCAGGGTTGCTGGGAAATGGAGTCCGTGTAAGCCGTTCACCTCACGCAGGTAGAGACAAGTTCCAGCAGCGTCGGCCGTTTCCCTCACGGCGGAGTGATGTTGTTCGCCCCGTCGCTGCTGCCCCAAGTTGTGGTTCGCGCGTCCCGCGCTGCGGGAGGTTGGCGGTGATTTTATCGCACCTCCAGGCGCGTTGCGCGGCATCACAGCAGGCAACAGAGCGGGGATTGCTGGGAAATGGAGTCCGTGTAAGCCGTTCACCTCACGGCAGGTAGAGACAAGTTCCAGCAGCGTCGGCCATTTCCCTCACGGCGGAGTGATGTTGTTCGCCCCCTCGCTGCTGCCCCAAGTTGTAGTTCGCGCGTCTCTTTATCACTTACCCTACCAGATATCCACCAATGCAGTCACCTTGTCCTGTTGCAGAGCCCCACACATCGTCTTCCCCTCCCCTGTGCTCCCATTCTCCCCCCCCGAGGGGTGGCTCCGCCCCATCTGACTCACCACCCCCGAAATACTGTAACATACTGTGTAACATACTGTGTACCAACTATCTCCTTCTGTGGCATAACTTGTCTGCTGTCCCCCTCACCGACTCCTCATCTGTCGGGTGGGCGGGCGACACAATTAAATTATCTTACCCTGCCTGAGGTGAAGGAACCCTCCAAAAGAGGCCAACACTTCACCTTCCCCCATCTTATAACCCTCCACCTAGAGCCCACCGCTACCCTGAACTATCCCCTGTCCCGGTTTGCTCCAATTCACGAAGTAGCTCAGGGGGAGACTGGCTTCGCCTGTCGCTCCCCCGGGCCACTTCACCATGAAATAACCACACACCACTCCATGATGAAGCGAAAAAGGCCACTCGATTTGGACAGGTTTTGCAGTGATATAGTAATTTCAATTTAACTTAACATGAACGTCAACTTCTTTAAAGCTTCAACAACCTCCTTCATTCTTTCATTCATCCTTCTATCTTCCTTATGTTCCCACATTCACTTTCTCACGTACCCTACCAGACATCCTCCAATGCAGCCTTCTTGTCCTGTTGCAAAGCCGCACACGCCGAATTCCCCTCCCCTGTGCTCCCATCCTCCCTCGCTGAGGGGTGGCTCTGCCTGCATCTGACTCACCATCCCCCTGAACTACCACCAACCAGGAAGAACCCTGGAGAGGGTTTTCCTGCCCCCCCGAGCACCTTTGCCTCCGGATTCATAGACTCCTTTGCACTAAGTCTTCTCATTCCACATCTTCCCCACCATATCCCGCATTTCCATCAAGTAATGCACAATCCCAAACTGCGACAAATGCACCCCATTGTTGCGAAACAAAACCAATCCTCCTCCATAATGCCGCCATGAGATATTACCTTAATGTCAGTTGCCATGCAAAAAACCCTCATACCTCTGTTGAGCTTCTTCCTCGCTTTGTCAATTGCATGACATTTCAAAGCCCTCCACCAGAGTCGCCCAGGTACAAACTCCGCCCACAGTAGGCATGTCCCTGCAAATTGCCTCTTTATCAGTTGGAAATCCTCCTTCATGTCCTGCAGCAATGTAACCGGACAACTGAATCAAATCATTTTCTCCCAAGTGTATAAGTAGCATGTCCGGGCACCCCCTTTGTGGGACCAAGCTCGCTAAAAAATGCAAAAGGTTGCCCTATTGCATCCCACTCCTTACTCACCATATCACCTCATGCCTGCCACTGGGTAGTCCAAGGCTCCGTCCATAGATCTGCTGATCTGTGTACTTGGCTGCCCAACGCACAAAAGAATGTCCTACAATCCATGTCACTAATATACTCGACCCTGGACTGCTCACACACCCTACGGTGAAAATCAAAAGTGCTAGCCACCTCCCCAATAGCCTATCTGCATCTTTATTTTCACATGTAGCACTCACAGCACCTAGATCTCCAATTACCTATTCTCCTAATGTGACCCCAACCCCACCCCTATCCTGAATGAATGCATCCTGAACCTGGTCGGGTCAATACCCACCTGCTGCAGTGCCTTGCGCAACACCAACAGAAGATGGAGAGCCATAACCCTCCCCACATCATGACAGAAAAACTCATCCTGCCTGTGCCCAGGCCACAACAAAAACTGTCGCCGTTCCCACACCGGACAAGCCTCTTGGCTGGCCCCCTCAAGGAGCCACACCCATCTACCCCTCTCCGCCTGATCAGTTTTTGAACTTCGCAACCAAATCCTCAACTGCCCCTGCTCCAGCCAAATCTTGCCCTGCAAAGCTTCTGCCTTCTGCCCTGATCTCAGTAACTCAGAAACTCTATATGCCCCAAAGAACATCCACGCCATGCATAACCTGAAAACCACCACCACAAAATGGTCATAACATCATACTGGCAACACTTACAAAATGCGTGGCAAGAACTCAAACGTAATGGCATCCCTCAGTCAAGACCGTGAGCCCCTCACTCTACCCAACCCTTTCAGAATCCTCCCGATGATCACACCTGAGCCGGGTCCACTCCCCAGTACAGTATGCCATAAAAAAAAAAACAGGCAATTTTCCAGAGATAGTTGTAGGAGATAAACCCTGGTCAATCAAATTTAAAACAAAACTGATTACTCTCCCTTCCTTGCTTTCTTGCTCTAGATCTGTCCTCGTTTGCAAGCTCCGCTCAAAGCTCCTAAACTCCCTCTAAGCAAACTGATATCTCTTCCTTGTTGAAACTGCTAAGCAGTGTTCCACTAGACTAATTACTCTCATCCCCCCCATGCCTGAATGTCTTGTGGGACCTGTGTCTTCCCGTCCTCCACTCCTGGCACCAGCTGATGAAATCTGTGCCACTGTGAATGAGATAAGGAGTCTTCTACATCATTGTTCACCCCAGGTACATGCTCCACTCGGAAAATAATGTTCAACTGTAAGCATTTCAACATAAATTGTCACAATAAGCACAGCACCCTGAGGTGGCGAGCCTTCTGCCTGTTCACCAAGTCTACGACAGTCATTTTTTCCACACTGAATAGCACCTTTCTGTTGGACAACTGACCCGCCACACTACCAATGTCATCACTAAAGGGAAGAATTCCAAAAAGGCAATGCTTCTGCCATGTCTCAGCCAATGCTCAGGCCATGTTTCCGCACACCGTCTCCCCTCCCAGAAAAGGCCAAAACCATGCGCACCAGCCGCATCTGAAAAAATGTGCACCTGCCAAACAACATGGAGTCACCGTTGAAATTCTTCAAAAGGGTCCTCCGAATGCATAGGTCCGCTCTCACCACCAGCGAAATCCGCACCCTGAGATGGGGTAAACTTGCACCGGACATAGCCATGCCCAACCTACAGCAAAACGTCCTACCCCCCACAGTACTCTGCAGGCAACGGTCAGGAAACCCAAAAGTGTTTGTATATTCCTCATCTCCAAACTCCTCACCCCAATCACCTCATCCAAGAATTGTTGAATCTCCTTGACCTTAACCTGTGGCAGTCGTACCACCAGTGACTGAGTATCTAACTCAATGCCCAAAAAAGTAAAAACTGTGCTCAGCCCTTCAGTCTTTTCCGGTGCTAAAGGAACACCAACTTCCTCCGCCAACACCTCAAAATGTTGCAAAGCCCTCTAGCACTCTCCTAAATTCTTCCTGCCAATGAACAAAAAATCATCCAAATAATGAGACACTTTCTTGTGACCACTCCTCAAGGAAAAAAACTCATTGCAAGATTGTACTATGCTTTGAACAATGCACAGGACATGGCGAAGCCCATGGGCAAAACCCTGTCTACATAGATGGTCCCTTCAAATTGCATGTCCAGTAGAGGAAAGTCAGACGGGTGAATGGGTAAGAGCCGAAAAGCCACTTTGATGTCACACTGGGCCACTTCTGCCCCGCTTCTGAACTGGAGGACTAACTGCACTGCACCATCCACTGATGCGTACATCACACTTGTATCTGCAGCGGCAATTAACAAATTCTCTGACCCCCCTTCTGGCAAAGATAAGTGATGTATCATCCTGAACTCACCCTCTGCTTTCTTTGGCACCACCCCCAATGGGGATGCAATCAGATCCGGCATTGGTCATTCATAGAATGGACGCACTATTCTGCCTTCTGCCACTTCTTTTTCCAACTTCACAGACACCGCCTGCAGCAAGGCTTTTGCCGATCGTAGGTTATCTGCCCATTTACGTCCCAGTGGTCCCTGGTATCCCAAGCAAAAACCCTCTGTGAAACCCCATTCCAAGCACAAAGCAATCTCCCTATCCAGGTTGGCCTTCAGCCATGGTGCCAATTTCTCTACTCTAACTGGTGTAGGAGCCCTTGTGGCCAGCAGAGACCTGTTCCCCTCTCCCTCATGGTGGCTCCCACTGTTCAGTGGGGGTTGCCAACATGAAACATTACGTGATGGGGTGTCTTCCCCCACACTTGGAGCACTCGTGTTTGAATTTATACAGCTGCCTCATGCAGAACATTTATTAAAGTTCCAGCATGCCCCCACATTGGTTCCTGTACTTTTTAGACCATAACATGTCCCATTTTTTTCAGTACGCTGCCAAAAGGACCAATACGTGACTGGCAGGCCTCTCGCCATGTGCGTTGTCAACAGCGGTTGAGTGGAAGACATCCACTGTACCACAATTCCAAGTCCATGTCCCCTCAAGGTTTATCAGGATTGATGCCGACTCAGGCCCTAACCTCTTCATCATAGCTAACCATGCATACCCCCCAAAATGCATTTGCGCCTTCCTTATAATATCCATGTTCTTGGACAGGGCTATCACCTTGTCCAAATACTTCTCACAGTATATGCTGGCGTATATTAGGAAAGCTGACGTTCAATTCTCCTATTAATTGGCACCCTGGACCATCGCGCCAGTTCCCATTCTTCCTCCTTAGAGCCCTCCTTAGCTTGTATGTCCCTTTGCAACAACTTGAATACGTCAACGTATTTGTGGTTCCATATCTGATGTTTTGTCTTGTCCGATATGTGAGAGCCCAAAGGCATCGCTAAACCCATGTAAGGGAGTTTCTTTCTGTGATGTTAACCTTCCTTACGGTTGTCCCCATTTTTGTCCTTAGCTGCTTTGCCCACAACGGCCTCTGCATACTACCCTCCTTTATCACCAGCCTTCTTTGGCTCTTGCATCTCCAGGTGCTCAGAACGTGTCACTTTCCTTGTGTCCCTCATTGCATCGATCACCCCACACCAACTGATTTGCAGATTTTCTGCCCCGCTGCCTGTCATCCTCGTCCCATACCGACCACCAATCCTTCTTACCTGTAGCCAACCTGCTGCCGTCCCCAAACTCCTGACTGTATCCTCCGCCAAGGCCATGCTGCTTTCCTCTGGTGCCTCTCCAGTCCGCATGTGATTTCTGTAAGACACCAAGAGCGCCCTCTTTGGCCATTACATCCACCCCAGTCAGATTCTCCTGATGATCTTCCTGATTCCCCCACTCGTCATCTCTCACCTCACCTTCCTCTCATTCATCACTACCCTCATCATAGTCAAGCACCAACTCATGTACACCCTCCTTTTCCCAGTCATTCCTCACCGGTCGCGCACTCATATTATCATTTAGTAAAGGCACATCTTGAGCATGCCCGCCACATTGTGTAGCGCTGCCAGTTGTGAACAAGCCTGCGGTGTAGAGAGGGCCACCAATGACCTTCCAACCCTTTTAAGTGAACTTCCCAGGGCCGCATCCTGCCCCATCCGCATTGCCAACCTTCCGCCTACTTCACCCGCTGGCATTGTCCCCTGTCTGCCCTCCAGGCTGTGCCGTCTGACTCTGCTCCCCTCTTTGTCCCCTACCTTAGGCACCCACAACCACTGTCCTCTACCCTCACTAGACCAAACAGCCACCGGGCCCCACACCCCCCAACTCTCCTGCATGCATGTACTTGGACAGGGCTATCACCTTGTCCAAATACTTCTCACAGTATATGCTGGCGTATATTAGGAAAGCTGACGTTCAATTCTCCCTATTAATTGGCACCCTGGACCATCGCGCCAGTTCCCATTCTTCCTCCTTAGAGCCCTCCTTAGCTTGTATGTCCCTGTGCAACAACTTGAATACGTCAACGTAATTGTGTTTCCATATCTGATGTTTTGTCTTGTCAGATATTTGAGAGCCCAAAGGCATCGCTAAACCCATGTAAGGGAGTTTCGTTTCTTTCTGTGATGTTCACCTTCCTTACTGTCGTCCCCATTTATGTCCTTCGCTGCTTTGCCCACAACGGCCTCTGCATACTCCCCTTCTTTATCACCAGCCTTCTTTGGCTCTTGCATCTCCAGGTGCTCAGAACGTGTCACTTTCCTAGTGTCTCTCATTGCATCGATCACCCCACACCAACTGATTTGCAGATTTACTTTCCCGCTGCCTGTCATCCTCGTCCCATACCGACCACCAATCCTTCTTACCTGTAGCCAACCTGCTGACGTCCCCAAACTCCTGACTGTATCCTCCGCCAAGGCCATGCTGCTTTCCTCTGGTGCCTCTCCAGTCCGCATGTGATTTCTGTAAGACACCTAGAGCGCCCTCTTTGGCCATTACATCCACCCCAGTCAGATTCTCCTGGTGATCTTCCTGATCCCCCCACTCGTCATCTCTCACCTCACCTTCCTCTCATTCATCACTACCCTCATCGTAGTCAAGCACCAACTCATCTACACCCTCCTTTTCCCAGTCATTCCTCACCGGTCGCGCACTCATACTATCATTTAGTAAGGGCACATCTTGAGCATGCCTGCCACACTGTGTAGCGCTGGCCAGTTGTGAACAAACCTGCGGTGTAGAGAGGGCCACCAGTGACCTTCCCACCCTTTCAAGCGAACTTCCCAGGGCCGCATCCTGCGGAGGGAGACAGAGAGAGAGAGGGAGGGAGACAGAGAGAGGGAGGGAGGGAGGGAGATAGAGAGGGAGACAGACAGAGGGAGACAGACAGAGAGGGAGACAGAGAGAGAGGGAGACAGAGAGGGAGGGAGACAGAGGGAGACAGAGAGAGAGGGAGACAGAGAGAGAGGGATACAGAGGGAGAGACAGAGGGAGGGAGGGAGACAGAGAGAGACAGAGAGAGAGGAGACAGAGAGGGAGACAGAGGGAGACAGAGGGAGAGACAGAGGGAGGGAGACAGACAGAGAGAGACAGAGGGAGGGAGACAGACAGAGGGAGGAGGGCGACAGGCAGAGGGAGGAGGGCGACAGGCAGAGGGAGACAGAGGGAGGGAGACAGGGAGGGAGACAGAGGGAGACAGGGGGAGACAGGGGGAGACAGAGGGAGACATGGGGAGACAGAGGGAGACAGAGGGAGAGACAGAGGGAGGGAGACAGAGAGACAGAGAGAGGGAGGGAGACAGAGGGAGACAGAGGGAGACAGAGACAGACAGAGGGAGACAGACAGAGGGAGACAGACAGAGGGAGAGACAGAGGGAGGGAGACAGAGGGAGACAGACAGAGGGAGACAGACAGAGGGAGGGAGACAGAGGGAGACAGAGGGAGGGAGACAGACAGAGAGAGACAGAGGGAGACAGACAGAGGGAGGAGGGCGACAGACAGAGGGAGACAGACGGAGGGAGACAGAGGGAGGGAGACAGAGGGAGGGAGACAGAGGGAGGGAGACAGATAGAGGGAGACAGATAGAGGGAGACAGATAGAGGGAGACAGACGGAGACAGAGGGAGGGAGACAGAGAGAGGGAGGGAGACAGAGAGAGGGAGACAGAGAGAGAGAGGGAGGGAGAGAGGAGGAGGGAGGGAGACAGAGAGAGAGAGAGGGAGAGAGAGATAGAGAGAGGGAGGGAGGGAGACAGAGAGAGAGAGAGGGAGACAGAGAGAGAGAGAGGGAGGGAGACAGAGAGAGGGAGGGAGGGAGACAGAGAGAGAGAGAGAGAGAGAGAGAGAGAGATGTGTATGCCGGGTCCGGTGGCTCAGTGGACGAAGGCGTCCGCTGCAGGGGCCTGTGTTCCACCTCATGGTCACAGTTTTGTTTTGCTCTAGCCCCGCCCCCGCCCCCAATGACCCCGCCCCCACAGGTGCGGCCCTCGGCCACAAACCACACTGTAAATTTGGCCCCCAAGAGAAAGTTTGTGAGTACCCATGCCCTAACCTGACCCCTGTCCCGGCCTGCTCCAATTCATGAAGTAGCCTGGAGGAGGACTGCTTCACCTGTCGCTCCCCCGGGACCCCTCATTGTCCCAATAACCAGCTCAGACCAGTTGTATTGAGCGTAAACTTTCCCACAATTCAGAGCTCTCTTTCTCAGCAGTACCACGCAACTTCTGCTCAATAAAAAATATGTACTTATGGAAATCAACACGTGAGTGGAGCCCTTCTCCAGCCGCGGCCACTGCAGGTAAGAGCGGTAGGGCGGTAGGACCGGCTGGGGGGGATTTCGAGAGACGAGGTCGTCTCTCGAAATACTCCCCCCCCAGCCGGCCCCACCGCTCTTACCTGCAGCGGCCGCAGCTGCCCCTCTCTCAGTAATGCCAGGCCTGAAAAGCAAGAAAGCATGTCTTAGTTTAATACAGTGAATAGATTTATAACCGCACTTTCCGAAATTCCTCATTACTCTAACGCTAAATTGGCAATCGTGTAAAGCCAATGGCATCATCTTTGTATTACAGGCTGCTAGGATACTGCATGACCTGCAGGGGTCGCCCTCCTCTGTCTCCCACAAGTGAACTGTGGGAATGCTAGCCGACTTTAAAGTTCAAATGCTGCTTCTATACTGTTTAGGGCTGCACATGGCTCATCGAGGAGGTCCGCGTGGGCTCACAGCGATGGGAAATCTGTCAACTTTGACTTCTAAATCCTGCTGCGCGTCCTCCGAGGATCAGAAGCGAAAATGGTTGAGTTTATGTGATGTTAACCCTTGTTGACCTTAATCCAGCTGGGCTGCTTCCTTAAAAGTCCTGTGTCAAATCTATGACATCCGAAAGGCATCCTAAATGGTAAATGTAAATAGGAAAGAATCAGCCAAAACCTACTAGGCTTTGCAGTTTTTTTCCTGTTAACATCGTCTGTTGAAAAAGCACCACTTCTGATTTCTCAGTCACTGCTTTTAAGGTGTTTGATATTCTGACACAAACTAAACAAAGGATTATACCACTAAAGCTGATAAAACAGCTCAGTGGTTCAATCTGCACACACTGCAAAGATCTGTATGGCACTTGTGGGTCACACCTTGGAAGCCAAAAAGCTGTCTTAGCCTATCATCCTTTCCAGGACGAGAAAATACGTATCATTTAGTAAATGCTATTATTAAAGAGTGTATCCGGTGTTTACATGTTTAGGAAAGATACTGGTACTATGGTGAGTCTATACAGCTGAAACCGTCACCCACCTGGTCTTAGAAAAAAAGTGTTCACACGAAGGTGAGGTTAGAAAAAAAGCAGATTTTTTTAAAAAATTAGGGTGTTTCCTCGAAAACCTCTAAAAGGTGCCACCGTCATCATCATCATATCGTTTGTCTGGTAGACGTTTACAAATAGTGCCGGACTCGTGATACCCACATCCAGGGCTTTAAGTGGGCCGGGTCTCACCAGTGCTGAGCACCAGCAGTTTTTTAAAGGGGGCCTCGAAACGGGTCCCTATCGGGCTCTGTTTTGTGCCCTGGCGCAGGCGGTCTGTTTCTTTCCGGACTGCAGTGACAGCAGGCACATCGATGTGCGGTGCTCACACTGCTCACTTCTCACTAGTGGAGAAGTTACCGCATGACGTCATGCCAGGTGAGCGTTGTAGGTGAATGGAAATCCTTTAAAGAGAGTCATTTTCTCTCTGGATTTCCCTTCTCTTTTTGAAACTCAGGAGCAGCAACATTGCCGTGGTGTCACCAGGGCTTTAAGTGGAAGCTTTTTCAATATTATATATAAGCCATAGTTGCTGCTTATTTATCTTATGCAACTAACAACCATTGGCAAAGCCAATAGTCCTGACTTGTTGTAGGTATGTTACTTGTTGTATCATATATCTGGATGCATGACAGAAACAGCAAAATACAAGTCGAGCGGTACACTATGCTAAGCACAGATTTTTAGCTTACGTGGTTTTAAGCCACGCCCTTAATTACATTGGCCACGCCCCTTTGAGAGACCCCCCCCCCAGTTTTTTCATCCCACTTAAAGCCCTGCCCACATCGACCACAAGCCAATCTCTGCTGGGTAAGGAATATTAATGTGTAGACCTGAGATAAAATATAACTCCTCACAGGCGCTGTGGCCAGCTGTCCAGTTTCACTTTGCAGACACTTAGCACACACAAAGCCATCTAAAGACGCGTATGTGGGGGAACAAAATATTTTGAGAGCATTCTGGGGTTTCATTCCATAAACCCCTCCTTTTAATCAGCCCTTCATCGCTTTAACACAATTCTTTGACCTGACGTTTAGTTTATCCAGTGTGATTACTGTACAGTTCTTCATAAAAGTGAGAATATATCTGCTGCTGCCTGCAGTTTGTCTTGACTGCTCACCATTGATAACAGCAGAGAGTCAAAAGGCAGTCACTTAGGGCCTGATGGACCAAAGGGTTTTACCCATTCTGTGTCTACGGGAAAATGTTGACATATGGGCCTTCGTTATTAGTCTTATCAGGAACACCAACCTTGTGAGCAATTAAATTGTGTGGACAAACAAACACTAGACGCTTCTAGCGGTGAGGGTGGTGCTGCGTTTGTGCCATGGAATCATGAGACTTGTCTCCTAATACCAGCTTTACCACTTTACTGAAATATTTTAATAATAGCAGCTAGGCAGAGCTTCCAGGGGCTGAGATTGCAGCAACTGATACTAACAAACGTGGCTAAAGTTCAATGCCTATAGGGCAAAAAAAGTTATTGGTAAAGGAAAAAAAAGGCTTGTTTTCAAGTGTTTTTAAACAAATACATTAGAATTAGATTATGCGCGGACTTTTTGGATTGGACTTCCACAATTTTGAGGCGGCTATAAAGAAGGTGCAACTTCCATAGATCAGTGGCCTAGACTTGGGAATTGTAGAGGAAAATGGCTAGCTGAATGGAGAGTACGACTAGGGTGAAGCAGAGTGAACTTGGAAGCCAAAACCCCGAGGTCTTCTGATAGATAGCTCCATGGACTTTAATCATAACTCGCTACTCCACCTAAGGAGCCAGCGTGGTGTAGAACGGGTAACATATGTTTGCACCTGGTTGCTCCTGAAATCAAATAAACTGCAGCATTTTGAACTGGAAATGGAAAGGTAAGCTGCTTTTTGGTTCCAGTCTATGCAAACGCCCAAATTCTGAATAACATCTGCTGGGATTGAGGAAGAGCCCATGTCTCCTGCCTACTGAAATTGACCTCGAAGGAGAAATGACTGGAGGGTAGCAAAATCCCAATTTTTGTAGGATTCATTTTCAAAATGTTTTCAAGCATCCACTATCGAGTAAAAACAGAGGCTTCTGAGCTTTCTTTAGGAGACCTTGTAAGTGATGAGCGATCAAGGCCATAAATAATTTTGGTGCATCCACGTACATGTAAAACTGGGCTCCCACCTGTTGGGGTAAAGTCGAGAGAGCCCACATTTACAGGTGTAAATGATTCAATTTGATTCAACGATGGCTGCTCTTGACAAAGGCGTCAGAAGCAAAATATGATTGATGGTGTAGAAAGCAGATGATAGTTCTAGTACTTGATAGTAGTTGATACCACCAGATATCTAGTTCCTCCTGTACTGACAGTACCACTAACTTAGTGCTGGGACTGGGAAAGAAATTTGCTTGAAACGTAACTAATAGTTTGTAATCTTCTGCCCATTTTCCTAATTGGTTGAGAGACAATTTTTCCAGCAACCTTCCTATATAAGGAAAAAGGAAGGTAGGACAAATGTTAGACAAGTCAGCCGATCTGACTGAAGGCTTCTAGAGCATAGGTGTGACCACTGCAGATTCCAGCTCTGGGAAATAGGCCATGAGTCAGGGAGCTTTTGCAAAGTGAAAAGAGTTGACTTTTTGAAGGAGTGGTCGAACAGTTTTGTAAGCCTTGCAGGACAACAGTCCAGAGGTCAAACAGAAGGACAACTGCTGAATAGTGCTGCTGTCAGCTGAGGCTCGTTCAAGGTCTCAACCATCGGCATCAAACATAGGGCTAAAGATCTACTGGCCCCTTTTCTTTCTAACCGCACACAACTAGTGAGTCTCGGCGACTTCAAGTCCTCCCCATTTGCCCTCCCGTGTGGTGTGCCACAAGGATCATCTTTGAGCCCGACCTTATTTAATATCTACGTGTTGGACTTGGCCAGGGTCATCAAAACCCACGGGATGGGTGTTACATCTTACGCCGATGACACACAATTGGTGCTCGCAATCCATAACGACGGAGGAGCAATTGCAGCCAGCTTCCAAGACGGAATGTTGGCCATTAGCACCTGGATGGCCAACAACTGCCTAAAGTTAAACTCTGATAAAACGGAGGTATTGATTTTTGGTAATCTTTTTCCTGTATGGTCCCCTACTTGGTGGCCAGCCAATTTGGGATCACCACCTCCCCCTGTCTCGAAAGTTAGAAATTTAGGTGTCTTGTTCGACGACAAGCTATCTTTCACATTTCATGCCAATGCAGTTGTCTCCTCATCTTTCTATACCCTTAGGATGATAAAAAAACTCCTACCATTCCTTCCATCCAGTGCCGGAAAAACCCTTATTAGCACCCTAGTAATGTCAAAAATTGACTATTGTAATGGCCTCTTCCTCAATGCCCAGAAAAAGGTCATCAATAGACTACAGATGGTGCAGAACTCGGCCGCCAGAATGCTAACAGGCATCCCTAAGTATCAACCAATTTCAA
Organism: Calotriton arnoldi; assembly: GCA_963921515.1. Lineage (NCBI taxonomy): Eukaryota > Metazoa > Chordata > Amphibia > Caudata > Salamandridae > Calotriton > Calotriton arnoldi. Next base: position 1,891,524 of record CAWUFW010002071.1, on the reverse strand, counting down.
AGGTAGTTCGAAAACTCCACTGGCTACCTATAAGAAGCCAAATTAAATTCAAAGCACTTTGCATCGCATTCAAAGCCATCCACAATATTGGACCTGAGTTCTTGAAGAAGGCTTTGTGTGTCTACACGCCCAACAGACCCTTGCGTTCATCAGTAGCCAACCTCCTGAAGGTCCCTCGAACTAAAAAGTTTCATGGGATGACAGAATATTCACCGTCGCCACCGCCAAATTGTGGAACACCCTCCCCCTTCATATTAAAACCTGCCCGACCCTGCTTGCCTTTAGTAAACTAGTAAAGACATGGCTTTTTAACCAATAGCCACCTGCTCCTGGTTTAGTCTTCTACACAGTCCGCAGCGCCGAGACACCCAAGGGTATATGTGCGCTTTACAAATTGCTTAAATAAAATAAGGTCTGAAAAACATCAAATTTAGAGTTTAGGCTAGCATAGATCACCTACTGTGCCACTGGATTCGCATCAATTGTGTGTCTTTTTCTTTCTCGCCCTAAGTGCCCCGGGTATGCCCAGACGTGGGTCCCGGGCTCACTGTGCCACTGGATTCACATCAATTGTGTGTCTTTTACCTATGGTTATAGTTAATAAGTGATATGTTGTCTGATGAAATATCTCAGATTTGTTTAACGTTCACTGCAAATAAATGGTATGTCATGTAAGGAAATTGGACTGAGGCAAACAAGATGACTTCAATTCAGTTATCATGTGAAACAAATTTGTAAAAGATTAGGACATTGTGCAATACATGCTAAATAATAAACATTTTGGCATCCCTAAATTTACCAGCAGCACGGAGCGGGCACAGCTTAGGTAGTACAGAGTGGGGTACCTTTTGAAGAATGTGTGACTACAAAGGACACCACCCCCTCTGTGACCAAGATGCCGGTATTCCCTAAAGCTTAGGTTATCAAGTTCCTACTCATCAAGTATCAGGTAGGACTCACTTGAGTGATCTAATAAGATAGCCTCACACTCTGGAACATTTAGTGTAATTTATGAATACTATCACACAAACGACCAATAGGGATCCACATACCCTGAAGAATACCCCAGACCATTTAGGCTAATATAAATGGGCAGAAACATGTTGGCAGATAGGAAATGGGTGTACGTCATTAATCTCCATTTACCCATTTAATTTAGGTTTTTAATCATACCTAGTGTCCTGTTGAATAAAGGTATTATCCTACGAACACTAAGGTATTTTTACTTTCAATCCGAATCCCCTCTTCTGTCGGTGTTGTCCAGTAAGATTTATTCCAATTCAATTTTATTGTTTGGTTAATTAAAACCTTTACAAACTGTTAAAAAAGATAAAAAATATACAGCGTGTGATAATAAAACAATATAATAAAAGCAAACGTCACTGAATACAGGCAGAAAGAATTCAGCGGGACCATTTAAAAAGCAGGTTAGGAAGCAGTCGTGGCACATGAGATAGGACCTTTTGCACATAAAAATTGTACGATGTGCACAATACGCAGAACACAAACCTGCTGTAAAATGATAGATCTACAGAATACAGGCGGGAAAGATTCAGCAGAGCCATATTTTAAAAGAAAATGCAGGTAACAGATCAAATTTTTTTGACATGGATTATGAACACCGTGCAAAGTACGCAAAACACAGGCCAGTTGTGAAAGAACAGATCTATAACGGTACTAAACAGAAACATGTCGCAAACTTGTCCTACTCGAAAACTGACCTAGTACAATACAGACAGTGCGTGTTTAGAACAAACCAATAACCAACTGACCAATATTACAATGTGCAAAATACGCAGAATGCAGACCTGCTGTGAGACTATGGATCTATGGAATGCAAGCAGGAAAGATTCAGCTGATCCATATTTTTAAGGATGGTGCAAATGACAATCACGTTTTTCTTTTTTTTAACATGGATTATAGAGCAATGTGCAAAATAACCTAAACACACGCCGGTTATAGGGCGACAGATCTGTAGTTGACACTAAACAAGAACATATCACACGCTTGTTTTACTCAAAAGCTGCCCTAATGCAATCCAGACAGTGCATGTTTAGAAGAAACCAATAATCAGTTGACCAATATTATTCTTTGGGGTAGTGACAACCCTGACTGCAGCAGGGGTGTTCTTGCTGCAGTTTGGTAAAAGAGCATGCTTTATTGGGATAGTTTTGTTTTATCTATTGAATTCCCCTTAACATGCAGACCCAATCCTTGGTGCACAAAGGTAGCGTTGCAAGCTGTGGGAAAGTTAGAGTGATACACACAGCAAACTTTTGCAGCAGAAGATTTGCTTGGCACGACTGGAAAGGAAACCTCTCTTGCCTTGGACCTGCTCCTAGGACGGATGCAGAACGCCAAATTGCTGGAGCATTTGGTTCAATTTCATACCTTGTAATTCCACTGGAGTTGTAGGGGGAGCCTAATACAAATTAATGGGTGTTGACTCACTGGGTCTCCCTCTGGGTAAACCTTTTTACCGCTCTTGTGACAAACTTGGTGAACGGAATATTAAGCATCGTATTCTCTGGGTTCATGGATGCAAGAATAGCTTGCCGGCAGGTGTGGAGCCTGAGTTTGTTCCAATCGCCCCATAGCAAAGTACTTCAGTCATTAAGTAGTGCAGGGCATAGGCAAACTACATGCTCTAACGAACCTTGCTGCTCCCACACCCCCTGCACGTTGTATTATCGTTTATGCGCCGCCAACCAGGCAGGTGATGCAGAAAAGACCATTCCCCCATTCTAAGAGCTAGGAATCTTTTTTTCCAGAACACTGCATAGGTGCACGACAGGTATGGTACAGCAATCCCTGGCTTAACCCCTGAAATGATGGTCCAGCCATGCTTACGCTGTGCCAGTTGTGCTCTGTCTGAATGAAAAGACCAAGAGCAAATGCTCTTTTTGATGTACATTTAGAGGGCCTGCTGGGATGGATTAGTACTTCAAGTTTCTTTCGCTTCCAAAAGTTGTAAGGAGTCGTCTAGGTAACGTCGGTGTGATCGTCCCAGGTGACTGGAAGATGTTTCCTGCCACAGCATAGCCTCCAGGCTTGCTTCTCTATACAAGCGTAACTTATTGCACAGCTTGACAAATGCTCTGGCCCCAACCACTCAATGATCTTGAACGGCCAAACTCAAGTCGTATCAGGAACACCTGCACACCTACTACAGTGAATACAGTAATTTCAGGGAAACTGTAGGGCACCGGGGCACCTGCATGCCTACCACAGTTAAAACATTAATTTTTTTAACTCTCTGCATGTGGCAAGTTCCTGATCGGGGGTCTCTGCCGAGGACTCTACCCATAATGCCACCAACACAGAATCAGTGCCCCAATGTATGAGCTAACATAGGGGGCACACCCACACACCTCAGGGCACAGCTGGGAGACCTCGCTGGGTCCCCTGTAGCAAGCGGTGAAAGGCAGCTGCCTGCGATCGCGTAATGTACCTGCTAAACAAGCTCAGCTTTCCACAATACTGAAAAAGGGGGCTTGGCTGCTCACAGAACTGAGCAGGACTACAGCGCTTCTGGCATAGCCCCCACAGTACCTCTTCTTGCCAGCTGACTCAGCGGGGGAACAGGCAGACCATGATGGGCTTTCCTCACTTCGTTGAGGCATCCTCAGCAGTCCGGGAGTTACCAAAGGATCCCTGAGCCGGTGTGCTTGCTCCTGGTCGGGGGAATACCTTCTCTCCAGCGTGTAGTGTGGGCGGGGCCCTGGTGGGTCTGCTCAGTTTGCGGTGGTGAAAAACAACTGAGAGGAGTGCTGCGTCGCTCGGAGCCTCAGCTACAGAAGTGGATGCCTGATTGTGCCCCAGGTGCATTAGGTAATGCATGCTTCGGGGAAACAAACAACAGGCCGGTCGAAGGGCCTCCATGGAGATCTTATCAGCACACTGAGCCCATGGCACTCAGGCAGCGCTGCAAAGTTAAAAGCATTTTGTTGGCCTTGTTGGCATGAGGTCCTTTGCTGAGTGGAATCCAACTAGATCCCAAAAGAACAGGGAGGGGGCAAGGCAACCCTTCCCTGGAGAGCACTGGGGGCACAAGCAGGGCGCAGGCAGCAGGCCTGCACAAAGAAGTGATTTGTGAGGTGGCAGTCTCTCCAGCAGTCTAGCAGGAAGGCTGGCCAGCACTACAAGCAAACAGCCCCAACAGCGGTCCCTCCTGGCAGTACAGCAGTCTCTGGCAATGTGCAGCAAGTAGAGCCAGCAGCGTCTGGTTACAAGTCCCATGCAGTGTCTAAAAACATGGGGTCAGAGCACCTGTACTTATACTCAAAATGTCTTTGTTCAAGGGGGAACTTCAAAGAAAACTTTAGAAGTGTGCAACAACCCCTTCCAGCCCAGCACTGGCACCAGACGTCAGTAGAGGGTAAACAAGCCCTTTGTGTGAGGGCAGGACACAGCCTATCCAAATGTAAGTGTACCCCCCTCCCTCTCTCCCAGCTCAGGAAGACTATCATTATGCAGATAAATGTAGATTCAACCCTGTTACCCCCACTCTCCCTGTGTGCTGGCTCTCTGGAAAGTATTCACAAAGCCTAGCTGTCACTGTACCCTAGAAGTGGATTGGAGTCAGTCTGCAAAGCACAAAGAGTCATAAGCACATAGAAATGCCCACTTTCTAAAAGTTACATTTCTAAAATAGTATTGAAAAATTCACCTACACTAATAAGCAGGATTTATCACCCCTATTCCAAACATATCAAACATGGCAACTCTACACCTTTCAGATCAGAAATTTCCACTTACAAACATATAAAGGAATTCCTAATGCTAACCTATGGAAGGAGCAGCACTCACTGGGAGGAGCAGCACTCACTGTAGTGAAAAATGAAATGGAGTGTTTGTCATTACCAGGACTTACCACACAAAAAAGGCACATATCCTACCTTTTACATACACAGCACCCTGCCCATAGGGCTACCCAGGGCTTACCTTAGGGGTGACCTATATGTAGTAAAAGGGGAGTTTCAGGCTTGGCAAGTTACTTTAAATGCTAAGTCAATGTGGCAGTGAGCTGCGCACACAGGCCCTGCAGTGGCAGACCTGAGACAGGGCTGAAAGGCGACTTCTGTAGGTGACGCAAGCAGTGCAGCAGGCCCATTAGTAGCATTTAATTTACAGGCCCTGGGTATATGGGATACCACTATATAAGGGACTTACAGGTAAATTAAATATGCCAAATAGGTGTAAACCAATCATAACATGTTTAAAGGAGTTACCACATGAACTTTAGCACTGATTAGCAGTGGTAAAGTGCCCAGAGTCCTTAAGCCAACAAAAAGAGGCACAGAAAAATAGGAGGAAGAAGGCAAATAGTTTGGGGATAACCCTGCAAAAGGGCCAGGTCCAATACAGCCTCCAAATGTAACTACTTTCCTGGCATCTTTCTCTAGCAGTGGTACCCTTGGCCTGATGAAAGTGGCTGTATTATCCCTAGGTTTAACTATCTCCACCCCTCTTTTCTAGTGATGACTCCATCCTGGGATCTGTCCCACACTGCCACTATATTGGCACCTTTCAGCAGAGGATGGTGTGGAGGAGAATCTGGACTGTGATTCGATTTTGGGGAAGAGGTGCTCTCGGGAGTCTACTTGCTTTACTGAATAGCCACAGCTAATTGCAATTCTAGCCTTTCAGCCTTTCAGGCCTGCATTCAAGTTCTTTCTGTTCAGATGAGGACAGGCAGGACCATTGACAAGTGATGCCACAATGAAAGGTAGAATTTGTTGTCTCTGGTTATGAATCACTTGGGACAAGTGAAAGTGTCCATTTGGAAGGCGTCAGTATTGTCACATCACTGATCTCTGTCTAGAGGTGTGTGAATGTTGTTTTGTGGCAGAAAACATCAACAGAAAGGACCAACTGATGCAAAGGTTTACAAACAGAGGAGCCAGGACAAGACATTAAAAGACACTAGGGTACTGCACGGCAAATCAGTTTCAGCAGAAAAAGCAGCATGAAACTTCACATGAAATGAAATGATAATTTACCTTGCAGTAGTTTTGACCTTGCTGGACCCTCTCTGAAGCACCTGTGCATTGGAAAAGATTTGTCCTCCTTGAGATCCAGCAAGTGTCGGCTATCTTATACACTTATTTTCATTCATTTGCACCAGTTTGTCACTACTCCAAGTCTCAGTGCATCTAAGAAGAAGCCTCATAATGGAGAGACAAGGTGGTGAATAGACGGAGGAATTCAAGGCCTGAGACATTCATGACCATCATTTTTCCCCCGACTGAATGCATTTTTTCATTGCTCAGTCATCTATAGTGTGAGAAGTTGGCCTAGTATATGATGTTCTCTAGTTAAAGTGGGCAACTTGCACCAGTCCAAACAACGCTTATGGTGATTTAAGAGGTCAAAGATAACCTTAGAAAGCTATCCAAGTGGTAGCTGTGGAGAGCAGCCTTCAGGCTTAGTCTTGAAGGAATGTTAAGCAGCTTGTTTTACCAGAATGCAATCTTATTGTATTGGATAAATGAAAGGAGAGCCACACAGTAGTTTTGAAAATATGTATTTATTATTATAACACACCTTAAATACCTCACAGTATCTGCTACACGTAGGCACTCTATGATTCTAGATACTCATTACAATAAATGCTTACACTGCCCCTTTATACTTGGAACCTCATTTAAGTCCATTGTCAAAGATTGCCCTAGTTTGTCAAAGATTCCCCTAGTTCGAAAAGATCTCTTAGAATGTCCCTTCTGAATTGCCGTTCACTACCTAAACATGCCACCGAACTTCGTCTACTACTGGAGGATAATGAGCTTGATGCCCTGTTTCTCACCGAAACTTGGCTCTCGAATACTGCTGATCCAGCGGTAGTTCAAACCTTGCCCCCGGGCTATTTTATTCAGAGACAAGATCGTGAGTTGGGTAGGGGTGGGGGTCTAGCTATCATTTATAAAGAGGATTTTAGCTGCCAAATTACAGCTGGCCTAATCCCTGACTGTGAGAGCTGTTTTTTTGCTCTTGGCTTTTCCCCTACCTGCACCTTTTCTGGCGTTCTTGTCTACCGGCCGCCGGGACCAATTGGACACTTTAGTAGGGAGCTCCCAGAAATCATAGCTCAATCTGTGAGCTCCTCTTCTAATTTTTCATTATTGGGCGATCTCAATATCCATTTTGACTTGGCGTCCTCCCCTGACGTTGAGGTTGTAACTGACTATTTGGAGGCTTTGGCCCTTAAGCAAAAAGTTGCCGGTCCCACCCACATCAAAGGACACCTCCTTGACCCGCTCTTCTCTAATATTGATAGCCTCATAGTGGATAAACCTATGCCTATTCCCTGGTCCGACCACTATGTGGTTCCCTTCGTTTGGAACCCACAGGAGGGTGGACATCCACGGGAAAGGGTAAAATCCTGGAACCGAAATTGGTCTAAACTTTCCATGGAGGCCTGGGCGTCTACTCTTGACAATATGAGACCTGTGCTTGGTATTGACCCTGAATCCAACAACATTAAGGTGAAACAATGGCTTGAGATGTCATTAGATACTTTAATCCCCAAAAACTGGATTTCCAGCAAAAAAGTGGGGCACGGCGCAGCATGGTACTCTCCTAAACTTAGAGAGTTGAAACAGCTGTGTATGCGTCTCGAGAGAAGTTGGAGAAAGGACTTCTCCACTTGTGAGAAAACCAAATATAGAGATGCCGTGAAGGCTTATAAGGCAGAAATTAGAACTGCTCAATCTGGCTATTATGAAAAGAAAATGATCTTAGCCTCTAATTCCCCCCGTGAAATTTTTAAAATAACTAAATCACTCTTGCAACCTCCTGAGCCCCCTTTGCCCCCAGCGGATTCCCTAGGACGGTGTAGTAATTTGGCCCACTTTTTCTATAAGAAAATTGAAGACATTTACACTGCCTTCCCTCCCCTATCGGCCTTGGCAAGCCCCCCCTTGACTGAGGATCAACCCTGATTTTTAAACCCCTCTATTGATTCCATTCCATTTATGGACATGAAAGTTTTAAAAATGCACTTGGATCGTTTGAAATCTGGCTCCCCATGTGATGCTGCCCCCCCGAATATTCTCAACCAGGTATTTGATTCCGTCGCCCCCGTTATTCTGGATCTGGTCAACAGCTCTTTTTCTTCGGGGGTTGTCCCCTCCCTATGGAAACGGGCCATGGTTAGAGCCCTTCTGAAGAAGCCTACCCTGGATCCCGAGGTCTTCGCTAATTACCGCCCGATTTCTCTCTTGCCTGGGTTTGCTAAAATAAGCGAAAAATACGTCAACTGCATTCTTTCCGCCTTTTTGGAAGCGAATGATCGTCTCCATTTCTCCCAAACGGGCTTTAGACCCCAGCAAGGCACTGAAACAGCCCTGCTTGCGGTGATTGAAGAATCAAGGAAGATACTTGATGTCGGAGGGTCCGCAGCTATTATATTGCTTGATCTCAGCGCGGCCTTCGACACGGTCAATCACCAATTGTTGATAGCAAGACTCAGAGAGAATGGGGTGACTGGAACTATTCTTAAATGGCTTGAGTCTTTTTTGACAGGTCGGTTGTTTCAAGTTTTTGAGGATGATGCCACCTCAGAATGGATGCCGTTGCAGTGTGGGGTTCCTCAGGGCTCCTCCCTGAGCCCCACACTTTTTAATGTTTACATGCGCCCTTTGGCTGAGGTGGTTGAGCCTTTTGGGGTCAAGATCGTCACGTATGCTGATGATACTCAGCTTATTGTGTCCCTTAAGCTTTTAGACAACAATAAGTCTATGCTGGCCAATTGTTTGGAAAAGGTTTCAGCATGGATGGACTCTTCTTTCCTAAAGCTGAACGCTGCTAAAACTGAACTCATGTTTTTAGGTTAGACTACCAACTTGGAGAGTGGCGCTCTATGGCCCAAATGCTTAGGGGGTATGCCCCCCCCTAAAGATCAAATAAAAAGCCTCGGAGTTTGGCTGGATCATAACTTGAACTTTAGGGTACAGGCTAATAGGGTGGCAGGTACCTGCTATGGAATCTTGAAAATGATTAGGAGGATTTTGCCCCTCCTGCCTTTTAACGCCAGGAAACTGTTGGTACAAGCCCTTATTCTCTCAAGACTTGATTATGCCAATGTGCTCTATCTTGGTTCCCCCTGCTCGACTATAAAGAAACTTCAAACAGTTCAGAACTGTGCAGCTCGACTCCTTATGCAGGCCAGCAATAGGGAGTCTGCCAAACCCTATATTACTTCTTTGCATTGGCTGCCAGTAGCCGAAAGAATCCAATTTAAGGCCTTATGTATTGCCCATAAATCAATGTCGGATAGTGCTCCTCCTATTTTAAGATCCATTATTTCTCCGTATCTTCCTAAAAGATCCCTTCGTTCTGAGAATAAACATTTTGCTAATGTTCCCAAAGTCAACCGAGCTAGGAGCGGTGGCCGTCTTTTCTCTGTTATCGCTGCAAAATGCTGGAATCAGCTACCAGATCTTATTCGGCTTGAGGCTAACCACCTTTTATTTCGTAAACGTTTGAAAACTTTTCTGTTCTCCTGATTTTTCCGTTTTTCGTGGTTTGGGCTCTGTCTTTAGCGCTGGGAAGCCTTTGGTAGCCATGTGCTTTATAAGTGTCTATTCTATTCTATTCTATTCTATTCTACACGCAGATAATCACAAAGCACACTATACTGTAGCACAGAAACAACGTAAGTAGCACTAATACACAGTGGGCTCCCGGGGGAGACCAAACCATATACTAAAATAGGGGTATAAGAACCACAACTCGAGTCAAGACAGTGTCTAGAGGATGTAGAATCGCTGGGACCCCAAGGAATCACCCAAGATGAGTAAGTAGGGACCCCACGGAGGACTGGTGCAGTGTGAGAACACGACCTCGTGCTACGTACAATTCAATGGGAGAGTCGCGGTTGCAGTTTTAAAGTTTAAGGACCCTTCCCAGTGGATTACAAAGAAACCCTTTGGAACATAGAAGGTTGGAGAACCACCCCATACGTGGATACCGAAGTACCGGAGTACCCTATCCCATGGAAGTCGGGTGCGTAGGGTCGAAGTGGCGTCAGAAACCGCTGTCGTTCTCAATGGGAGTCTTCAAAAAATTGCCACTGGTGGAAAGAAGAAAAGTGTCAGTTGGAACCCACAGGTGGATTCTTGATGGAAGGAACCTTAAAGCAGAGGGGACAGAGTCTGGGTCACTCAGTAGTGACCAGGGGCTCAGTCAACGAATGCCCACCGATGTCGGGTGCTTCAGGTGTGAAGATGGAGATCTTGACTCTACAGCTGCAGGGACCAGGAGATGTCGAGGACGACCAGGAGCCGGATATGAGCTGCCCCACAAAGGATGTTGATTGCTGAGGGGTCGTGTCCAGTGGGAGCACCAACTAGCCTTGGCAGCGGCGACCCACAAAGAAGGTCAAAGAAGGTTAGGGTCTGGCCCAGCAAGGACCAGAGGACTCACCACAGCAAGGGGAGTCAGGGCAGGCCTGGAGCAACCAGGGGAGCCCACAAACAGCAGTGTTGTCCCTCAAATGGACCCACAGGCCAAAGGCACAGGAGTCGTGAGGGGACCTCTAGCAGTTTCACAAAGTCACAGCTTGCAGGGCACAGAGTGCAAGGAGGCCAAAGTCCTTTGTACGAAATGTGTGCAGAGATTGGGGCTATCGATAGCCCAATGCAATTAGTTGGGGAACGCCAACAAGCATATGCACTTGCAAAGGTACGCAGTGCACAGGGGTTTGGGTTATGCAGTCCCCACAAGGTATACTGGCCTCACACTTGGTGAGAGGGCAGCTCAACCTCAAGGAACATAGGAACCCACCTTCTTTGTTGCTGGAGCCTTCGGAGCCTGCAGGAGCTTAGGATCAGCAGACCAGTCAGTTGCATTACGGTGCCTGCAAATGCAGGGGAGTGACTCCTTCACCCCAAGGGAGATCCCTCAGTTGTCCTTAATGCTCCACAGGTCCTGCACGGAGCCTGTATGGTGCACGGGCACAGACGATGCTTTGGACGGAGAGGGAGACGAAGTTGGGCCAAGTCGAAGTCCAGCAAAGTCCAGAGTGTCCAGATGGTCAAAGGTCAGTGGTTTCTTGTTCAGAATCTTGTCCACATCGAATCTTGGGTCCTACAGCCAGGTAAGCCCTTTTGTACCCACAGGAGAGGCTTGGACAGATTCTGGGACCCTCCCAGGGGAGGGTCAGGACAGAGGGGAGGATACTCCCCTGTCCTTTGTCCAGTTTCGCGCCAGAGCAGGAGCCAATGGCTCCAAGGACTTTTTTGAACTGGACTATGCACAGGGACACCAAATGTGCCCCTCGTGCAGACTTTCAGGCACTTTGGAAGTGCATCCACCCAGCTCCAATACACTAAGGGGCATATTCACAAGGACCTACCGCCGATTTATCTCCACCTTAACGCATCAAAAGTGGAGATAGATTTAACACCCCATTCACAAGCGGGTGCAAACTGCAGATATCACCAGTATTCCCGCGATAACTGCCCCAAAACGTATCCCCAGGGAGGACACCACCAACTAACCCTAATGAGATGCAGAGTAGGCGTTCCCGTGCAAAAACACACGAAAACACCACAACACCACTTTCACAACGAACTGCCAGATCTGCGATGCGAGTCAAAACCACGCAATAAGCCCGGTAGCAGCAGGTATTTAACACCTGCCTCTTGCTGGTGTTAAGCAGGACGACTACCTGCAGTAGGCAACGGAGCCCCGCACACAGCCACACCCGAAGAACAACCGACGCCATGGAGCTACTCATCATGCAGCTCGGAGCCCCAACAGGGCCACAACACCCACCGCCACCACCCCCAGGACTGCCACCACCCCCAGGACCCGGACCCGCACCCCCCCGGACCACCACAGAGGCAGCGCAGAGTAAGACAGCGGACCTACCGAAAACGCACCAGTCTCACAGACCTAACGCCCAAGGAAGTCATCGCCCACTACAGGCTCAAAAGGACAACCATCATCCGCATCATGACCCACATCGCCCACAGGTTGACGGTCCCAACCCAGCGGAGAACCAACATCCCTCCGCAGACAAAGCTGCTGGCTGTGCTGCACCTGTTGGCCTCTGGTACCTTCCAACCAACAACTGCCAGAGTCGGAGGAGTCTCACAGCCAGCCCTATCAAAGTTCATCACACCTGTCCTGGATGCCATCATCAGCTTCATACCCCAGTACCTTCATGTTAGAAATGGGGGTCTCTGGTTGGCAGTGGATGGCCACTGTCCAAGCAGGGACCCTTCTTTCTAAGTCAGAGTGAAGGGCTGCACCCCTTTGACAACCCCTGCTCCACTCTGTGGTAACGTAGCACGAGCAGTTAGGCTAATCTCAGAGGCAGTGTGTTAAGCATTTATGACCATACACAGTAATACAGTGAGGAGCACTACAAAGGGACACAACACAGGTAGTTATCAAAAATAGTTATCTTTATATATAGGTTTATCACAAGACCAAATAACGAAAAAGCCACAATACTGTACAAAAATAATACTCTCTTGATGCTGCAAAAATAGTTCAATTGGGGAAATGCAAAGTTCAGGGCAGTGGTCTCTGCGACCCTTTTACTCACAGTTCCTGGGTGTGGGTGTCAATAATCCACAAAATGCCGCTAAGGCGTGATAGCGATGTTTTTCCTCACGCTCCTGGTCGCGGCAGCTCGCAAACGGACCTTAGCGATGGTTTCGAGGCCCACAAACGTGCGGGGCGATGATCGGGTCAGCGAGCACTCAGCGGCAGCAGCGCGATGGATTTCCGAGCGCTCTTCGGCTGCGGTGGCTCGCAAACAGCGATAGCGATGGTTCCCAGGTTTGCAAACGTGCGGGGCGATGATCGGGGCAGCGAGCACTCAGCGGCAGCAGCGCGATGGATTTCCGAGCACTCTTCGGCTGCGGCAGCTCGCAAACGGGTGTTAGCGACAAAATGGCGATCTGTAAGCGTGCGGTGCGATGATTTGGTCAGCGAGCACTCAACGGCACCCGTGCGACGGATTTCTTGACGCTCCTCGGCTGCGGCGGCTCGCTAACAGGCTTTAGCGACGAAATGAAGTCTACTGGGACTGAGACTTCAGTCAGGAGGCTAGTTCTCTCTCTAGCCCTTGGGTGATTGCAGGCTCAAGATTAAAAAGTTCTCTTACAGCTCGTTTTCCCTCTTCTTTCCAGTCCAATAACAACTACTGCAGGCCAATCCAGGGAACAGCACACAACACAAGGATAGTCCTCTCCTGCAGCTTCCTTCAGTTCCACGGACAGAGGTTGGTCTTGAGATCCAGGGGCAATACAAATTGTAGGGGTTTGGGCACAACTATTTATACCCCAAAAGTCTTTGTTCTTCCAAGCTACCAGGCACTGAACCCAGCCAGAACCAGTTCTGCATCTTCTCTTTCAGAAAAGGGGGCCTGCTATCAGACACACAGCAGGAGGTGGAGCCAGCATTCACCTTGCCAGGCACAGCCCCATTCAGGTCAAGCAGCTGCCCCTCCCCTCACTCAGGAAGGAGACCTCTCTATTCAACCCAGGTCTGACTCAGCCTGCCCTGTCCCTCCAAAACCAGACAGCCAATACACATAACAGCAGAGCACACTGGAAGGCTTAGGCAAGAAAATACCTACTTTCTAAAAGTGGTATTTTCAAACACAGAATATAAAAATAAACTTCACTAAAAGATGTATTTTAATATTCTGAACTCAGGCATACTAAATTCGTTTTTCTACCATGTTCCTGGGGTCAGTTAGGACAATAGGATGTAATAGTCAAACTGCCCCTTCTAGCCTATGGGGAACAGGTAGCTTTACAGTAGTGAAAAACGAAATTGGGTGTAATTCACTACCAGGACATGTTACACACACCAAGGCATGTCCTACCTTACACATACAATGCACCCTACCATAGGGGTGACTTACATGATGCCAAGGGAAGGTTCAGGGGCTGGGAAGTGGGTGCACTTCACAGCCAAGATGGCAGTTCTGGACTGCACGCAGACTCTGCAGTGGCAGGTCTGAGACACACTTTACAAGCTGCTTCTGGGGGTGGCGCAAACCAGCGCTGCATGCCCACCAGCAGCATTTGGTTTACCAGCCCTGGGCACACACAGGCCACTCTACTAGGGACTAACAGATAAACCAAATAAGCCAATCATGGATGTACCAATTCACATAGTCAAATTTACAAAGGGAGAGCATATGCACTTTAGCACTGATCAGCAGTGATAAAGTGCCCAGAGTCATAAAACCAACAAAAGCAGGTCAGAAAAAATACAGGAGGAAGGCAAAAAGTTTAGGGGTGACCCTGCAAAAAGGGCCATTTCCAACACTTCACTTCCCCCACACTGCGCAGGAACAGCTGGAGACAAAGCAAGGCTTCTACGCCTTTGCTAGCTTCCCACACCTATTGGGGGCCATTGACTGCACACATGTCCCACTTGTGCCCCCTGCGGATACTGCACACCACTACCGCAACAGAAAGCACACGCATTCCATCAATGTGCAGGCAATAGTGGACCACTGGGGAATGTTCACCAATGTCCTCGCACGATTCTTACATCTTCCGACAGTCCATCATCAACCAGCGCTTCCAGGATGGCATCTATGGAACTGGACTGCTCGTTGGTAAGTGCCAAATCAACACACCACACACCTCAAAGCCACCATCACACAACGCACAACTGTGGGAATGCACATTGGGGGCATAATACATGCTTCAGCCCCTGGGAGGCATCTGTGGTACCTATGCCCTGGGTACATGTGTACCATATACTAGGGACTGACAAGGGTACCCCAGTATCCAATATGGAGTGCACCTAAGTACATGGCATAACATTTTAGGGAGAAAGCAGATAGACTGTGGTCCTGATTAGCAGGATCCCAGTCAGACTAGTCAAAAACAGTGTAACATCAAGCAAAAATTGGGGGTAACCATAAGAAGCAGATCCTACTTTCCTACATATAGCAATATATGCTTTAGTGGTCCCGGTTGTGAATCATAGATCCAGAAATTCCAGATCATGCCTGATTCTCATTGCCTTTAACTATAAAAAAAAAATAGCTTCATTAAGTTTTATTATGTGGAAATATCTTATGGGGATATCCCAAAAATCTTGTAGGTTTACTACTCTTCTGATCTTACATTGGAAGTCCTTCTCCTAGGCAGTACATGCGTAAGGTGTCCTATTCCTCTGGTCTCAGGCAGTATATGCATCAATAGGCCCAAGCAGTACATATGTAGGAGTGTTTCTTGCTTGTAGTTAGTTAGCATTAATAGGCCCATACATTAATAAGCATTAATGACTCCTCTCAGTAAGGATCACTAGCTTGCTCGTATCATAAGTACAGGTCCACAGCACCATGATGGATAGCAAGTCACTGTCTCTAGGCCTTGGATGGATTAGTACCCCTAGGTGCTGTTGGCCCATGCCAGATGTTCAGCTACTGGTTGGTCGATAGCCTTGGGTGAAGGGTAGCAAGGTATGGAGGTCACATGCACCACAAGCAGCTGCTCTTTGCCTGCTGAGGGAAATTAGTTTACCTGGTCAGCACAAGTAGGTGGTGTTAAAATGTGAATGTAAACACATGTGGAAAGACTTTTTTTTTTTAACAAATGCAATGTCAGAGCAAAGGCTTACTTTTCCCCAGTCATGACAACATTATCTTGTTTTCCAGAGCAACTGCCTGGATCATCAGCTCATCTTGTAAAGTTGTCTCCTAGAAACACAATATTTTCCCATTTACGGATCAAATAGAAAATTAATGGTTCTGTCAAAATAGGGCTGAATCATTGTTGAAAGGGTGATGCAGAAGTACGACGCCTTTGGGGTCCTAGAGGTAAACAATTGCTAGAGGGCTGTGTAGGCCCATTGGAGTGTAGTGCCTTTAAAGGAGGAGAGCAGTTGCATTAAAGGTGTCACCAGTGAAATCAGTGGAGGTGAACCATTGTTGGGAGTGTGATGATGCATTGTGATGCCTCTGAAGTCAATACAGATGAGTTATTGTTGGGAGGTTGATGAAGGTTTGTGCAAAGGTGATCTATTGAGGTCAATGGAGATGAGCCAGTGTTGGGGAATTGGCAACATTTATGCTTTTTATGCCTTCGAGGTACATTGAGGTGAGCCTGTGTTCGCCGTAGGATGCTGCACTACGACGCCACTGAAGCCAGTAGAGGTGCACCATAGTTGGGAAGCTGGTAACGGTCTGTGAGAGTGCAATGCTATTCTAATCAATACAGATAAACCAGTGCTAGTCAATAAGGTAGTTGGATGTTGTTGATGTTGATAGAGGTTAATATTTGCTGTCAGGTTGATATGAAAGTTTAATGTGTCTAGGGGAGTGGGTAAATCATTACTGGAAGATGATGCAGGTAACTGGAAGGCGGTGTCATTGACATCAATAGAGGTGAAATATTTTATAAGAGTGATGCCGAAGTTTAATCTCATTGACGTCAACAGAGGTGAAATATTTATAAGTGATGCCGAAGTTTAATTCCATTGACGTCAATGGAGGTGCATCATTGGTTGGGGGAAAATGCAGGTCTGCGGGAAAGAAATGCCTTTGCAGTCATTCGAGCTGAACCATTGTTGGAAAGGATATGTTAAAGTTGTTTAATTGGATTGCGGACCTGGACATGAGCCAAAGCTGGGAATGCAGTGTTGTATGAGAGAGATCCCACCCTCATGTATGGAGACATTTGGCTAGGTGGAGGATTTTTTTAGTATCCATGACAATGGTACTTTGTTTTTACCGACAATGGCTTAAGCCAGCTGTTCAACTTGCCAGTGCTCATTTCGAGGAGATCGCAAACATATTATTTGCAGTGAATAGAACTGCAGGCTATTAAAGTGTAACCTAAAAACAGAGATATGAGCTAGAGACACAGTTGTGAGGGTAGAGCATTGTAATCCAAACTAATGGGGGCATATTATCAAGGGCAGTATCGCCACTTTAGCGGCACTTTTTGCCGCTAAAGCGGCGATATTTTTATCGCCCTATTAGCAAGCTGTCGCTAACAGCTGTTAGCGCCAGCTTTATGGCGAAAGCGGCCGTTATCTTGCCGCTTTGCATGTCAGCGATAATTATCGCTAATGACATGCAAAGTAGGCGTTCCCAACTAAAAGCGACTGAAAACAGTCGCAAACACAACTTCCCCTATTAGCAATGCCCGTGAGCGATAAAATAATTCGCGCTAACCGCGATTATCGCTGGAATGTAACACCTCTTTAAAACTTGACTTAACCATTCTAGTCAATGGGAGGTGGATTGTAAGGTTAAGTCCTCACCTGCCTATTAGCAAGCTTTTCATTAGCGCGTGGAATTTATCGCTGGATTTCGCGCGCTATTGCTGGGTTTCGCCGCTATCGCTGGATTTTCTATCGCCTTGGAGATGTAATCCAGCGATAGCCGGCGTTAAAAAAAACAGCGCTAAGTGCGCTTTGCGATAATTATCGCACATCCTTGGTAATATAGCACAGGTTTGCCATGAACCATGAACAAGCAACGTCATACAACCCAATGGCACTCACTCTGATGACTTCAGAAGTATGGAACATAGACAGAGTCATGCCTGACTCATGATTTATTCTGCTGCAGAACCTAAAACGCTACAAGTGTGCCCCCATTTTACCTGTGCTGGATCTTTGTAGGAGGGGCATTAACAAACTCAGATTTTCTATTGCACAGTTTGTTATGACGCGTTTTCTGGAAAACATTCACACATGCAATAGAAATGTTTCCCCCCTCATAAATAAACACATATGTAAGCAAAATTAAGTAACACACTGTGTTTTTTTTGGTTTTTGTGCTTGGTATATGTATTATTGTGTCCTTTTTTCTTGGTTTATGTGCCTTTTATGTGTATTATTGTGAGCTATTCTGCGTGGAAAGTACGCAGGGCAGCTTGTTGGTGTGTTCTCTCTCTCTCTCTCTCTCTCTCTCTCTGTCTCTCTCTTCCTCTCTCATGCTTGTTTCTCTTCCTCAGTGATAGTGCTTCTATAAGACAGGGCAAGGCTGGCATCTTAGACACCAGGAGTATGTGATGCCAGATAAAATATAATTGCTTTTTTCATTAGGAGATAAGAGCACGCTCCAAAGACAAAATGCTATTTTGCCTCAAGCACCAAATATTTTTGCACAGTTTCTGCCCTTCCTGCAGACTTTCCTCATTTTTTGCTATTATTATAAATCTTTGCTCTGAAATGAAATTCTCCCCAAGAGTCATAGCCCCAGAAAGAGATTTGTTGTTCATGCAGAGCAAAACGTTTACAAATTTCTAAATCGACCCAAATCTCAATTGAAGATTCGCAGATCTCTGCAGACTACTTTCTAAAAATTTGCTGTGGTATTACATTTTTATTTCAGTGTCTGATACGTTTTCATTGTTTGTTCACTGGCACTATACCTTTGAGCAACAGAGGGATAGTCATAAACCGCCCATATTAGCTAATGTGTTTAAACACTTCATTGAAAGCTAGAACAGCTGACCTGCTAAAATCTGAAGTTCCAGTGATCAACACCAGGGCTCCAAGTGGGCCGGGGCCTGCCAGGGCTGATCCCTGGCAAAAGCAGTAAACGACGGTGAGAGCCCAATAGTTCCCGTGTTCAATTTCTGTCGTTCTTCAGTCGAAGAAATAAAATGTGCCTGTTTGTCATAGGCTGAGGCTGCAATATTACCTGTCTCAATTTGTGAACTTACGATTCTGTTGTTGCTTGCTTTATCTGTTCCCTTTTCTTTAGTCCCGATCTTATGTAACGCGCTCTAATGCATTCACGGGTCATGTTCGTGCTATATAAAACTTTATAAACAAATAAAATAAAAAACATAAATACAATGAAAGATCCATTTGTGAAACAAGAATGAAACACACCGTAGATACTATGGGTCTCATCTACTTTTTTTTTTTTGCCATAGGGCAGCGCAGCAGGCCTTGCTGCTGCGCTGAAAAGGGCAGGATTGCGCCATATCTATTAGATACGGCGCATTCCTGTCCTTTTCCCTTGCGCCGGCGCACAATGGGCTGCCGTGCGCGAATATAGCATGTTACTACGCATGCTATTACATCGCGTTCTATTACAACGCGGTCGTTACAACGACGGCGTTGTTAGAACGCGATACCTTTACATCGCAAGTTATTAGATCGACTTGCTGTAGGGGGCGCGCTGGACTTAGGAATAGTATAATTTACTATTCCAACTCCAGTGTGCGCAACAGTAGGGAAGGTGTTGGAATAGTAAATTATACTATTCCTTAGGTTAGAGCGCCCCCTACAGCAAGCCGATCTAATGACTTGCGATGTAAAGTTATCACGTTCTAACAACGCGGTCATTGTAACAACAGCGTTGTAAACGGAACGCGATGTAATGGCAGCGTTGTAAACGCTGTTTCCCCCGTGCACCAACGCAAGCGCCTTTGCACCATGATGCAAGGTGCCTGTGTTGCGGTGATAATTATTTTTGTGCAGAAAGGGAAACCTTCCTGCACAAAAACAATCACCAGAGGCTTTTTCCTCAGCACACATAGAAAGAGGAAAAACAAGGAGAAATAAAGATATTTCTCCTCGTTGTGCCTCCTTTGCGCATCCCCAGGGGAGGTGTACGTTTTTGGCGCTGCCTCAGACTTACGATTTCTCGTAAATCTGGGGCAGTGTCAAAAAGCCATGGATGTTGCTGAGAACGCCCCCAGCAACACCCATGGAACGTCCCTTTCACGCTATTTTCTGCATGAAAGGGGCACATATTTATAAGGTCATGAAAAGCCACGTAGCGTGGCTTTGCGTGGCCATATAAATATGCAAGTGGCACATTGCGCCACCTTAACGTAAAACGAGTGACGTTCCGGCAGTGCAAAAGTGCAAGTATGGCCTCATAAATGAGGTCCCAAGTACCTTTGATGTCCAAGGGCCTAACATACTATTAAATTGCAACTGAATAACAAAGGCATCCATTTTGTTCACTCGTCTCTCCAAGGGCATGGAGAGTAAACATACAAGGTACCACTTGATTTTAAACTGTAAATTGTTTTAGTCTGTATGGTCCAGGATGATGGTCCTATATACATCAGAAATCTTGCTGTCTGCTGATTTTGGTTGTTCTTTGTCTAGTAAGATTTTATTTAACAATTTATCATGCACAGGATTCTATTTCTCATGTATTAGCCATGCCAGGTAAACAGTTTGCTTTTCTAGATGCACTGGAACCAAATGGTAGAATTTAATAAAGTGCCCTTAACCAACCTTTGCCACTCGATATGTAAATAAGTACATTTAATGCATGTGATGGATGAATAAATGGCTGCATTTATCGTGAAGGGCACCGGGTACATTATGAATTCTAGGATCCGTGCATTGTTTTTATGTGTTTGGAGCCCAAGTAAGGCTGTGGTAGTTTTTGTACATAGAATATTCAATGCACGTGGATTATTAAAATTGATTGCATTTACTTGCAGTAACACTTCAAATGTCATTAAACATTAGCTACAGTGCTGAATGGTATGTTCTAGTCATATATTTCCCTTGACATGCCAGTCATTTTGCATTCCTTTGGCTGCCTGGGTATTCATCTCGGCCACAAGTGAATAATTCCTTCAGAAGTATAAAGTTTTTTTAATTTTTATTTAAAGATGCAAAAGGCGTTCATGGTCATCCATCGGTGTTCATTAGGATGATGGCCTAATTGAATGCTAAATCATGCTTAGCCTTAGGAAGGTGGTAAGAACCCCGCAATGCAGGTTCTCCGGCCGCGCATCTACACACTGTCGCAGCCAAGATAAATCAAGTCCCAGATGGAGCCGTAAGGCATGACAGAACCATCTCTCAATGTCCACTCAAGGTCCTTCCCGCACAGAGGAGCATTCACATGGTTGCCGCAGTGTCGCATCCTACTGCCAGTGAGTGATTGTGATGGTGAACCAAGGCTTTATCGCGTACCAAGGACTTTGTGCAAAAACACACATTTGTTCATTTGGTTGTAATGTAAGGGTGCATGGTCAACTGATGGGATAGTTTAAACGTTTTGCATAGGGTTGAAGGACTTCCCATCTAGGCCAAACCTGTCTTGGGATTTAATAGAGCACGCCTGTTCTGTGATAAACCTTCGCAAAAATCAATCCCATTGGATGCCAGGCGATTATGTCATACACGCTGCCCCAGGATCCAGATGGAGTTGGCGGCAACTTTGACAGCAAAGTTGCCCATTCAGTAGTTAATAATTAATGTAGCACTGCGAGTGGACAGGATCGTGGATTAGTGTGAGGTTTCTTGTATGCAACTAGGCTCAAAAACCATTGTGATTGCAGGAAGTGGCGCATGCTTGAGCTGCTGATTGCATTTTCCATGCCCCCTCTACACCGTGCACTCTTCCTTCCCCTTGTTTGCTCCTGATTTTGCTTCTGTGGCCATAACTCATCTCACATTGAAGAGATCCCAGCTTTCTTCACTCACACTTTGGGGCCGATTCCGATCTCGGCCGGTAGGGCACCGAATCGGATTCGGCTTAACCGGA
Organism: Calotriton arnoldi; assembly: GCA_963921515.1. Classification (NCBI taxonomy): domain Eukaryota; kingdom Metazoa; phylum Chordata; class Amphibia; order Caudata; family Salamandridae; genus Calotriton; species Calotriton arnoldi. Next base: position 1,870,058 of record CAWUFW010002071.1, on the reverse strand, counting down.
TCCGATACGGAGCCCTCTTTCCCGGGCGAGCGAGTACGATGCGAGCGCACGCGAAATCGCCGACCGACTCGTACGCGGGTCTGACCCGCTCAGACCGACTCGCACGGACACGGCTTGCACCACGCAATGGAGACGTTCCCCGGCCGGGCAAGTACGATGCGCGCCTCGAGCAGTCCGACCGACTCGCGCCGTCCGGCTCGAAAGGGCAGTCGGAGCCAGACTTCAGGGGTCCGTGTCGGACCCCCCTGTATGCATAGCCGTGCGAGTCGCACACAGGGGGGACCCATGGGTCCCCCCTACCTGTGCATGTACGGCGCGATTCGCATCGACGCGTACCCGCTGTAGGGAGCGCCCTTGTTTGCCTCGCACCCATTGAGTCAATGGGAGCCCGCGTACGCGTTGTACGACCGGCTCCCATTGACTTCAATGGGAGTCTGACCGAATCGAGTCCGATAGCATGCGTACGCATCGTACTCGTTCGGTCGGGCTGCTAGAGTCCGATTCGGTCGGAAATCTCTCCGGGTCCGGCTCGGTCGGAGTGATTTCCTGCCTGAATCGGAATCGGCCCCTTTGTGTTTTGGCAACCCACAGCAACAGTGTTTCTTCCTTACTAGCGCCAATCGATTGACCCCCATGACCTATGTCAAGTTCACACCCATTTGCAAAAAAACCCAATATTCTCATAGTTTTTATCTTCAAAGTAACCCTGATCCAAGCCTTAATGCAGCTTTCCATAGTAGCAAAGATATCACACTGTGTGGCTGACCATGGCCAGCAGGAGGGTAATCTCCTTGGATATATTGGGGACAGAACCTGACCCTGGGCCTTTGATAGGAGGAAAAAGGTTATTTTTCTACCACTGCACTGCTTCTCTATCATTGCTATTAGCATCTACCTGTTATCAGGATCACCTTTGCTTCTTAGATATCAGTTTCAAGTCATTTCAGTACCATCCTAGAGTTCTCAGCAGAACCCCTCCCTTGCGGCCCATTCATCAATGAGGACCCCCAGTAGCTACTCTGATAAATCTCCATCTGGAATGCTGCAAAGGGGCTTACACAGGTCTCCTGAAATATCACATTTCATCCCTCCAGCATCAGTGAGACGCACTTCACGTGGCGCTGACAGCACTAGAAATAGGGAAATTCACTCCCTTGTCTAATACACTGTCCAAGGCTTCGAGCTTGGAGTTAAATTCAGTTCAAAATCCTCTTGCCGGCTCACAGCATATTTTATGAAACTCTGGACCTAAAGTCTCGATTGATGTCTTAGGCTTCTACCAACTGAAAAAGTAGCTGGGATAGGCTGACAGCTTTTTTGATTTAATTTAAGATGTTCAAACATAGCATTCCCCTGCATTATAGCCAAATCTTGGAATAATATCCCTCTGATGGAGAAATCAAAAGGGCTGTTGTTCCATCACAGGCCATACAATGCTCCCTGTCTTCCTGCTGTTAGCAATCTTTCAGCATCCACGAGTTACTTGTGGTGTCCATGCACTCAACAAGAGGATATAACTCAACATATGAGAACTTTGTTCATGCCTCGACATTTGGAATGCAAGTGTTAAGTACTTTCCATGGTTCCTCTCATCTAATGTTGTCATTTCACAGCAGGATTCTGTCCACACTGTGATACATCCTTGCTCCCAGGCTAATTATTTTGCACACCACACCAGGCTGTGCATTCATGCTGGCTGTGCCAAGTGTTCACAGCTAGGAAGTGAAATGCATAAACAGATCACCAAAGCGAGTAATTTGTTTGAATGATGCTTTATTTTCTAAAGCTGAAAACACATATGTATGCTGCTTTTTGCCTCTGGTGGCTGCCACAGAAGCTGATAGCAATTAGACCTACAAGTAAAATATTATTTCTTTTGAAAAACGAAGGACAGTGAGTGTTCTACCATTTTCACACATGTATTTACAGATACTTTCAGAAGACTGCAGGGGGATACGACACAAAGGGAGCACCATGAGTGGTAAGTTTAGACTCTGCATCTGCCACACTTTTGGGTTGAGTGGTGTCTTAGTAGCTGAACAGTTTGAACACCGCTATTTCACCACCGTAGATTGTGTAAATGGTTTATTGCCAGGGGATTTTAAAATAAACATTTGTTACCATATCTTAAGTAAACAACAGAACATAACACAATAACATACACAAAGCAAAATAACAACGGATTTAAGTAAAAAAAAGAAAATAACTTTTGCAGTACAACACAACAAAATCTCATTGTAAGAAAGCAGCAGAAAACCACAGCAGTATAAAAATCAACAGAACAAATCACCACCACAACAAAATACCATCCATCCAACATGTACAAACATTCTTGTCACACATCACCACTTTAAGAATCCTATTTTCATAATACATTTGTAAAAGGTATTTGGAACAAGCACTGTCTCAATTCTTCATGAAGGACGAGAAACTGCACCAGTCAAAAATGTTTTGTGATCTGGTCCCACATGTCATAATCTTCTGTAGCAAAATTAAAAGTTTGTGAAGTTTGGCAACTTAGAATTTCACCAAAATTTGGAAGGCTTGCAGTCTGCCGAGCTAGTTCACCCAGGGCTACTAACCATTTGTGAAATATGCATTTGATTATATCAGTTTGTTAGACCTGTCAGCCTGAGGGTGGTTGTCCCTCAAACGTTTTGCCTTACTCCTCCTGTTTTTTCTCAATCCGTTTTTGTTGGCTGTAGGACTCAGCACACTTTAACACTGCTAACCAGTACTAAAGTGCTTGTGCTCTCTTCTTCAAACACGGTGAAATTGGCTTGCGCTCAATTGGCTCATTTAATATACTTGTAAGTCCCTAGTAAAATGGTTCTACATGTACTCAGGGTCTGTAAGTTAAATGCTACTAGTGGGCCTGCATCACCTATTGTGCCACCCACTTAGGTAACCCTTTAAACATGTCTCAGATCTGCCATTGCAGCCTGTACGTGCAGTTTTACTGTCATTTCCATCTGGCACAATAAACCTTTTGCCAGGCCTAAACCTTCCTTTTTAATTCATATGTCACCCCTAGGGTAGGCCCTAAACACCCCAGAGGGCAGGGTGCAGTGTATCTAAAAAGCTGGACACGTATTTTTAAGTTCAAGTGTCCTGATAGTGGACAACTCTTGCATTCGTTTTTCACTGTTGCAAGGCCTATCTCTTACATAGGATAACACTGGAGTTACCTTATTACCTTTTATAAGGATATGTTCTAAATGGAACAGGTATACAGTTCATGTTTGGTGTTTTTGGAATTGTAATGAAAAATCCTCTTTTCTGGTAAGTTAGATTTTGAATTACAATTTTGAAAATGCCACTTTAGAAAATTGACGTATATAGGGGTTGGGCCCTTAAGGCAACTGGGTTAGGCCTCTTTGAAACATAAATACAAAACAGATTTCCCTAACTGCAATGCTTTAAGCAGTACTTTTTATATTCTAGGTTAAGCAAATGTATTTTCTTAACCTGTGTATTTAATCACAATGATTTCTTAATCTTCATGCAATTTTTTCACTTAAACATATCCGTTAAACCACATACAGAAAATCAAAAGACGCTTTTTGACATTATAAAACACTGTACAAAACTCTGACGGTACTTACACAGTGATAACATATAACAAATTCTCGACAAGATATACTCTTGTGACCAGTCAAATGATATACAAAATGCGGAGGTTATAATTGCTATTATTATTTCTGCAATGACCCTCTTGCTAATAATGTACCTTTGGGGGTTCTCAACCTGTTCTGTTACAGTAGACTCATTATGGATCATGAGTCTTTTTTGGGTGTCTACTGTACAGCCCTAATCAAATGGAAACACTCCCCAAGATTGTCCGTCGGCGCGTTTTGAACCTCTTAATCCTTTAGGGTTCTCCTCAGGACCCTGACTGGTTGCAATTCTCATTCTTTTTTAATTAAAGCACATTCATTATGCTTTTCAAGGAGTCTTCTTTCATATTCAGTATTCTCCCTTACGTCTTTTTTGTGTTCTTATTTTTTGTGGGATTGTATCAGGGCTCAGCGTCCCTCCGGTTCCTGCTTGCCTCAATCGAATATGAAAGAAGACTCCTTGCAAAGCATAATTAATGCACCTTAATTCAAAAAGAATGAGAACCCAAAATGAATGAGAGTTTTGAAACGCGGCGACGGACAACCTTGGGGAGTGTTTCCAGACTGATCTGTGCTAAGCTACCCTAGGATTCAGAGTTAGGGTGTGCATGTGACTACACCATGACAAGGATTGTGGTTGCTGCTTGAGTAGGGTTTCACCCCCTCAACCAGTAACCCAATTTCTTACACGTTTCCCTATACAGAACCGGAAGCTCTGCTTTTTTACCATTGATGAAACTGCTCAGTACTCTGCCTCTGAGATTCAGCTGCATTCATTGACTCATGGTCTAGGTAGTCAGTGAATGCAGCAGAATGTCTCAGCCCTGGCCCACTCCTCACTCAATGACACAACTTGTGGTTGACACTGTTGTTTCCACTCCTGTAGTTTGCTTTGATGACAAAGAAGCTGCATTTCATATCAGGAAAGACTTATCTGTTCCCTGCATCTTATCTTGGACTAGATGAGGTGCAGCCTCACTGTGCCATGGTACCACTCCCACATTCTGCTCCAATAGGAAGGCTGGCATTCTCTGCACATGTCGCACATCCCAGGACACCCCATTTTCTTGCCTATGTAGTTGTCCATCATTCCCGTTTCCCTGTGCCCATTAGGGCTGCTGGTCTTGGAGATTGTGAATGACACAAATACCAATTCCAAAATATGGTATGACATAAATATTGTGTCAAAAATATCATCACAATAAAAATATCAGGTAACAGAATATCTAAGGTAAGAATATTGTATTTTTTAAATAATTTCTTTTTAAGAATATTATTGTATTTAATATTGTACGATATACTAGTTAGTATATTTTTTTAGGTATTAGTATTGATGGTATAATTATTTTGTTTTTAAAAATATAGTTTGAAATGTAATTTTTTTTAAATTTAAATGTAATTGGTAACTTCTATTGTAGCACCAGGTTGGTGGGTTTGTAGTGGTATAAGTGGGAAGATAATTAAATTATAATTGATTTATTTAAAATGTTATTTTTTTATAGCAAATTGAATATATTTAAATGATTAGGAATCTTTGTACATTTTTTAGTTGTTTAATTGTTATTTGATTTATAGTTTAATTAGTCATTTATATTTTAGTGGCAAGTTGTTGGGTTCTTTAGTTGAATATGGTTGGAAATTATTAAAGTAAAATTTGCTATTTTTTATTTTATTTAAATATTTTATTGATAATTAATTATTCACATTGTTAATTGTTTATTTATAATAGAAGGTATTTGATTCATTTGAATTATTTATTAAGTCATTGATAAGTGTATTTAATAATATTATTTGTAAAATGTATTTTTTTTTTTAAGTTCAAAAGAAGTTTATTCAGAGAATAAAGGTGTCAATGTACAATATATAAAATTAAACATCGGTCATTACATTACAAAAAAGCTTTAAAGGAAATACATGAACTGGAGTAATATACTATTGAGATTAAAACTGAAGAGGGTGAGAAAGATATACAATTAATATCAAAGTAGAACAAAGGAATGGATAGGGGAGTCATGGTGGTTTAAGGACTTCTTGTTGACATGGCAATGGTAGGAGAGAGCGTTTGGCACTTTCATCAATATACAACATAACAGGTGACCATAAATTCAAACGATTTTTCGCCATAGACAAAGGGTAAACAAAAGAAGTATCCAACCTGTGGTTATGACAGACTGCGTACCACCAAGCCTGATAAGAAATTTTTGTAAAGTCTTTCCAGTTCCTGGTGATTTGTTGGAAGGCAACTGCTAATAGTAAATCAATAATTTTGACATTAGATGGGTAATCAGTCCAAATAGGAGAGAGGCTTCCCAAAAACACATGAGTAAATGAAAAAGAAAAGTTAGTGCCAAAAATTAAGTTAACTTGAGACCATTCACGTTTCCAGAAGCTGTGCACAAATGAGCAGGAGAACAGTATATGGAACAGATCCGCATTCGGGGCAGAACACGTCCAACAAGTATCTGTTACCAAGGGAAATCTTTTATTCAAGATAGTTGGGCAAAATAAAAGCCTATTATAAATAAAAAACAATGTTTGTAATGTATTGGCAGCTCTTGAGGATTTGCGTATCTTAGTCCAGATCCTACCCCAGAGAGACACGGGCCAAGATGATCCCAAATCTTGCTCCCATGCAATCTCCATTTTAGATTTTTGTCTGATTTTACTAGGAGAATGTAGGTGAGTGTATAGAGTAGAGGCTTTAGGTCTGGTACGTAATAAGGTGTGGAGGCTATCAGGTGAAACAGGATTATGGACAGCAGCAGGTGTAATGGCAAAGTGAGTGGAGGTGTCTAACACAGCCCTTCGCAGAAGATTATATTTAGGAAGAAAAGACACGGGTAAGCCAAACAGTTGGCTGAGTAAAGGGAAAGGTATAATTTGTGAGTAAGAGAATAATTGATGAACCCAAATTAAACCTTTCTGGCTCCAAGTCCTCTAATAGAAAGGCTTATTGCGTATTAGCAAGGAGTTATTATGCCAAATTGTTGAATTAAAAAACGAGTCAGAATCTCCATGGATTAAAGATGAATTGGAGTTCAGAAGCAAAGACGTGTATTTGATTATGGGAGTGGAAAGAGACTGTGGTTTGCGGGAGAAAGAGAGATACTCATGAAATGAAAAAGGAGATAGAAATAAGCTTTCAACTAAGGTCCATAAAGGGCATTCGTCTATGGAGTCACTCAACCAGTAGGCAGATTGACGTAGAAGGAAAGACTTATGATACAGAGAAAAATTAGGAAAATTAACTCCTCCCTCGGATTTAGGGCGCGTCAATTTGGACAGTGACAAACGAGATTTCTTGTTATTCCATAGAAAGGAGGAAAGGATGGAATTAATTTTTTTAAACGTTTTGGCTGGTATGGGGATTGGAATATTGGAAATGGAGAATAACACTATAGGGGAAAGCATCATCTTTATTGTATCGAGGCGGCCCCACCAAGACAAGCAGAGAGGGTGCCATTTAGTGGTTAAGTCTGAAATCTTTTGGATGCATTTATTCATACATAGGGATACAGTGTCATGAATTGAAGGAGTGAAGTGTAACCCTAGATATTTGATATGATTCGGACTCCACGTAAAGTGAGAGGGTGCAAAATCAGCTTTACAAGTGTATTTGGTGAGGGGCAGGATCTCACATTTGTCTGTGTTTAACTTATACCCAGAAATAGAAGAGAAGCATTGCACTTCCATTAAAAAGCAGGTATAGACTCAGTGGGCTGTGAAATAAAAAGCAAGATGTCATCAGCATAAGCTGCGAGTTTGATGTGAGTCCCTTTGAGATCAAATCCATGGATATCCTTATTTTGACGAATTTTTGAGAGAAAAGGCTCTAAGGCCAAATTAAATAGGAAAGGAGAAAGGGGACAGCCTTGGCGCACACCCCTACCTAAATCAAAAAAAGGAGAAATTAAGCCGTTGACACAGACAGCAGCGTGGGGGTTTGAATATAAAAGGGAAACTAGAGAAATTAACTTTGAGCCAAAACCGAACCATCTAAGGGCATAAAAAAGGTAGGGCCATTCGACCCTATCGAACGCTTTTTCCGCGTCTAACGCAATTGCTGCAAGGGGCTGTTTTAGATGGGAGGATTTGGATAAAATATCAAAAAAGAGTCGTGTGTTGTCTGTGATGAGTCGGTTTTTGACGAAACCAGATTGTTCTTTACCTAGTAAGTTCGGTAAAAAGGAATCTAGGCGAAGAGCCAAGGCTTTGGAAAATATTTTGTAATCAATGTTGACTAAGGAGATGGGTCTGTAATTTTTACAGAATTTCGGAACTTTGCCCTCCTTAGGAATAAGACAGATATGTGCCTCAGAAAAGGAGCCAGTTGAACCTTTTGGGGAACAAAAAGAATGTATCAAAGAGTGTAATTTGGGAAGTAGTAATTTGGAAAAGCAAAGAAAAAATTCAACCGTAAAACCGTCTGGTCCTGGTGCTTTGTCTTTTTAAGGTGTTGAAGGGCCTCAAGAAGTTCCTGCTGTGTAAGATCCAATTCCAAAGGAGCTAAATCCGGGAGAGTGTGCGAGGGTTTTTGAATAGTAGAAAAGAATTGGGAGAGTTGAAAATCTGTTGGATGCGTATCTGCAGTATATAATGATTTGTAAAAGAGGGAAAATTCAGTTAGTATGTCCGCATCCTTAAATTTTAAATTAGAGTGTTCATCATAAATAGAATCAATATTTAGCTTGTTATGCTTGGTCTTCAAGTAATTGGCCAGAATCTTTCCTGCCTTGTTTTGGCCACCATAGAATTTCGCACTGGATTTTAATAAATACAATGAAGCGTTGTCAGTGGATTCCTTATTAAACTTAAGCTTAGCTTTTATAAGGGCAGATAAACATTCTTTCAAAGTAGAGGAATAATAGGATTGCTCCAATCTCTTTATCTCTTGAAGGAGATCATTAGTATGTGCCTGAGCTCTCTTACGCTTCTTAGCAACATATCCAATGATAAAGTTTCTAGCTGAGGCTTTAAAGGCATCCCAGATAGTGGAGAAGGGTAAAGAATCATTCTGATTAAATAAAAAATATTCAGTAAAAAAGGCAGTGAAGGAGGAGGTGAAGGCAGGATCCAAGAGGAGAGCATTATTAAAACGCCATCTCCTAGGAGCATTAACCTTTGGTAGGTTGTCAAGATGAATTGAAATAGGGGCATGGTCTGATAAAAGAATTGAACCAATCTCTGCATTCATAAGGGCTTGGGGAACATTATGAGATACAAAAAAGTAGTCAATTTTTGATTGGGTGTGATGAACGGGAGAATAGAAGGTATACTCACGGGTAGTAGGGTTACATAATCTCCATGCATCCAGGAGTTTATGTTGGGTAATTGTTTGAACAAAAGATTTGTGGGGTTTATTAGGGAGAAAAGGAACCTTAGAATTGCGATCCAAAAATGGGTCCAGGACCTGATTTCAATCACCAGCTAATATAAAATTATCTTCAATACATAAGGTAATTTGTTGGGAGAGTGAGGACCAAAATGAGGAGTCACCACCAGTGGGGGCATAAACAATAAGAAAAGAGACTGGAGCATCACCCAACAATAATTTAACATTTAACCAACGGCCATTTGCTTCGGAGTCTTGTGAAATTAGTTTAAAGGGGAGCGATTTGCGACAAAGTAACATGACACCATTACGCTTGCCATCTCCCGGAGAAAAGAAAATTTCCCCCACCCAGCCCCTTTTTAGTTTCAATGATTCAGCAGCTGTAAGGTGGGACTCTTGAAGACACACTATATCCGCTTCTAATTTAGCAAGCTGGCTTAAAACTCTCTGTCTCTTAATGGGAGAATTTAAGCCCCTAACATTCCACAATATTATTTTCAAAGCCATGAGACATTAGAAAAGGAAAAGAAGAAGGAGAAGAAAATTAAACAGCGATCAAATTCAATCAAAGGACTATAATAAACAGGAAAATAAGAATACAAATAAGTGACCATAATTACCGTAGAGTGAAGAGAAAGAGAGAAGATAAATGATGAAAACCAACAATAAGACAGAAAAAAACAGAAACCTAAATGAATAAAGATATTACACTCGAGAAGGAGTAAAAAGAATGCAAGAAATGACCGATGAAAAGTACTAGGAGTACACAAGGAGAAGAGTGAAAAACGGAAAAGAAAAATATTGAGGACACCTGAAGAGAAAAAGACAGAAAAGAAGTGTAGAAGGAGATAGCTAAGAAAGAGTAACAATAAAAGAATATACAAAAATAACATACCTACACAAAGAAGGTTCAAGGGTATAGGGAAAGGGGGAGGTGGAACTACATGGAACAAACGGAACATCCAAGTTCGACCACAAGGAAGACCAGGGGGGAACACGCCATGAGGATGAGATATCTGTGGAGACGAAAAATAGCAAAAAATGATTAATAAAACTTAGATGTATAGAAGAACATTGAATTCCAACAGGGCGACACAACATACATAAAAACTTGACTAAAATGCTAGGCCTATCTAAATCCTAAGAAAAGCGTATTAAACGCTAAGTCTATCTAAAACCAAAAAATAACATTAGTAAGCAAACAATGCTTCAGAAGAGTAAACAAAACATGAGGAACCTGTGAAGAAAGTATATGAAGTCAAGCGTTATGAGAGAACAGAGGTCCCGAAGACTCCATGGCATCTGTCTTGCAGGAGTTAATGAAGCTTTGTAGGCGCAGCAGATCCTCATATGTAGTTGTTCTGTTATTAAACGTGACCTTAAAAAGACAAGGGTGGAAGAGGCCGTACCGGGCTCCCATTGATCGATGATCAGGCCTCATGTTGAGGAAAGCCTTGCGCCTATTTGCAGTGGCCTTAGCGTAATCTTGTGCAAAAAATAAGGTCGAGCCTGACCAAGTAATTCGTTAAGCAGATTTGACCGCTGATAAAATCTTTAAGAGATCTGTGTACTCTAAAAAATATAGAATAACTCCTCTTGGTCATTGTGAGGACGAGGCAGATGAAGGAGGGCGACCCAATCTATGTGCACGCTGAATATTAAGTGCTGTATCCTCTGGCATGTGGAGTAATTTGGGAAGGAAGGATTTAAAGAAGGCAAGAGGATCCGACCCCTCAACTCCCTCCGCCAGGCCATAAATGCGCAGGTTATTTCGCCTGTTGCGGTTTTCAAGGTCCTCCACCTGCCGTTGGAGCATCGAGACTTGAGATTTGAGGTGAGAGACATTGTCCTTAGTTTCCCCAAGTGAGGACATGTTGTGCTCAACTGTAGAAAGCCTTGTATCAAGTTGAGACCATTGGTCAGTAAGAACTTGTATTTTGGTGTTTGTTTCCTCCACAAAGGGTCGCAAGGCCCTTATTTCTTCCAACAGCAACTCCATGGAAACAGGCGATACTGATTTAGGTGGGGATGAAGGATCCTTTTTTAGGCGCTTAGTGACTGCTTTCCCCGATGATGCAGGAGTGGGATCCATTGTTGCCGCAAAGCTCTGAGATGGTGATGCCAGAGAATCCTCCAGCCTGGAGAATTCAGAAATTGTTCTTGAATTTTTAACAAAAATATGCTTTGGTCTTGAATGCGAAGAAAAAGCTCCTTTTAATCTGCCCATCAATCATAGGAAAGCACCATTCTTAACAGCAATAAGCGTGTGACTGCCCTGTTCGAAAGTGGATGATGACTGTAAATAAAATACATCAAAAAAATCCGTAGGTGACGGATCAAAAGAACCTAGCCAAGAAACAAGGGCGGGTTCACCAATTGGGGTGAAGGCCACCTCTACTGGTTGAAAAGAAAAATTTCTTTTCTTGTGTCCCCTCACTCACCCAGGGTTGCCCCTAGGTGACATGCTTCATCATTGGGGCCATCCCAAACATCTACTGATTGGGGCGTGCTGCGACTTGCGGATTTACGTAGGAGCACTTACCTTGTGAGGCTATGTATTGTGCAGTGTAGGGGGAGTGGTGTAAGTGATGTTTTAAAAAATTTACCTAACTAGTGAGCTATTGTTTTATTCCTGCTCCTAGTTGGTAGGGATAAAAAGGGGTTAACAAAAGGGAAATGTAACTGTTATATAATTATAATCCCTTGTATTATGTCAACATGTTTCAAGGTATCCCTAAATTGTGCTCAGATCTTGTGTGGGTAATACTACACATGATACCTTAATTGTGAGCAGGCAAGGTTGAAAAGACATAATTTAAAAACACTTGTAGTCAAGGACAAAAAACAGGACACACACAACATGTAACATAAAATCAATTTCTTTTTGAAACATACTTATTTTTTGGCAAAAGTGCGCCTCATGGTCTGTCTGGGTGGAGGGGCCTGTAGAAACCCTGCATTATAATAATAGACAAAGGAATGAGATAATGAGGATTTCTTATAAGCCACTCATTGCTTGTGCCTTCCTATGACTGGTTTAGAAAGAGCAAATGGAATTTAGTGAAAAAGGCAAGTAAAGTTATGTAAATTCCTGTAGGGAGAAAACAATTGGTGATGTCCTGTAGGGAGGAAAAAAAGTCTTACTGTGCTCAGCAACCCTCCGTCAATACGACCTATTCAGTCCCAAGGCAGACCACATCTTAGCGAGTCTTTGCCTTAGTGCCGGTATAAGTAGTCTGAAAAACAGCCGAGTCATTCCCTCGTGCTGTTAGAGACTAGAGCGTGTAAAGAGTAGTCTCGTATTGTGGTGTAAACGGTCCACCATGTTGTTGGTATTTTATGAAATGGGGGTGTGATTTTTGAAAGTCTAAATTACTAATTAGAGTGCAGGAGTACCTTATACGAAAAAAGGAGGACGCCCGGTAATTTATAAAAATAGGTTGGGGTCAGTATCGAACCCTGGTCACAGGGACACCGTGAGTTTCTTAAATAGCGGCCATATTGGAATGGTCAAAAAAACAATAAACAGAAAAAGAAAAAGAAAAGGAAAGGAAAAAAGGCTAGGGATGTTTTGTCATACTGCCTTCAGTTTTATCAAGAAAAAAACGAGGTGGAGCATTTCATTGCCTTTGTTCTTGATTTAGATTTTCATAAAATGCCGTTAAGAAACATGCCAGACGGGTTTTTTTAACTTATTTGTTCTCAGATATCGGGGTTAATTTATCTAGTGAAATGGCCCAATCGTATATTCTCGTTCGAAACTCTAATTTTATGAAAAAGGGGTTGTGATTTTAGAAAGTCTAAATTAATAATTTGAGTGCAAGAGTACCTCGTACTAGAATAAGAGGACGCCCGGTATTTTGTCAAAAAATAGGTTGGGTCAGTATCGAACCCTGTTCAAAGGGACACCATGAGTTTCTTAAATGGCGGCCATATTGGAATGGTCAAAAAAACCAATAAACAGAAAAGGGAAAAGGGAAAAGGCTAGGGATGTTTCTTGTCATACTGCCTTCAATTTTATCCCAAAAACAATTTTAACAAAAAAAACACACGGGGTAGAGGATTTCAGTGCCTTTGTTCTTGATTTTGATTTTCATAACATGCCGTTAAGAAACATGCCAGGTGGGGTTTCAAGATATCAGGGTTAATTTATCTAGTGAATTGGCCCCATGGTATATTCTCGTTCAAACCTCTAATATCCGTGCGTAATTTGAAAACCCATCTTTGCTCTTTCTCTAGTAGTATCTGTTCTAAATTTTCACAGGGTTTTATATGTTCCAACACTACCCACCGCATGTCATTTGGGGTGTGTTGTTTCTCGTTGAAGTGTGCCGTCATTCTGGTACTTGCTCTGTGGCATCGGATGTTGCTCCGATGTTCGCAGATTCTTGTGCTCACCTTCCTGGTGGTCATACCCACATAGTGTAGGTCACAGTGGCACGTAATTAGATACACAACTCCTATAGTGTTGCAAGTGGTGAATTTTCGCAAATCCCATGATTTTCCTGTATTGAAAATGACTCTTTTGGTGGTTGTTGTGAGATGGCACACACTGCAGTTACCACACGGGTGGTGGCCCGTTGGTAAAGTACTTAGTATTTGTTGGCTACTTTTATCTTGGGGCTTCGGGCGGGTGTGTACCAGTATATCCTTAACATTTTTACCCCTCTTATGTGAGAACATCGGTGTTGGTATGTTCAAGGTACCACTGTTTAAAATCCGCCAATGTTTCTTCACTACCTTTGTGACTTTGTCTGATGCTACACTGAAAGTTGTAATACAGATGGGTCTTTTCTCTTTCTCATTCTCCTGTCTTCCATACGTTTCTAGAAGGGCATCTCTATGATTATTTTGTGCTCTTTTCTTTGCCTTTGCAATGATTTTAGAAGGGTATTTCCGTTTTTCAGTTTCTCTGCTAGGTCTTTTGCCTGCTTGTCATAATCCGATGTTTCCGTGCAGTTTCTCCTAAGTCTAAGAAACTGTCCAAATGGTAAATTTTCTTTCAAATGTCGTGGGTGGAAACTATCGTACAGTAAGAGGCAGTTTTTTGCAGTTGGTTTAAAATGTGTAGTGGTTTTGAGTGTGCCATCTACTGCATAGATGTTGAGATCAAGGAAGACTAACTCGGACCTGCTCATTGTGTGGGTGAATTTAAGGAAAGGGTTCTGTAGGTTGAGCCATTCCAGGAAGATGTTAGCCTCTGTTTCGTCACCTTTCCATATCACCAAGATATCGTCGATGTATCTCTTCCATATCACAATCTTTTGGCGATGTGGATTTTGGTCTGATAGGATCTTTTGTTCCTCTAAATGATGAACGTACAAACCTGCCACACTCGGCGCGAAAGTACTGCCCATGCTGGTACCGTGTTGTTGTTGGAAAAGGGATTCTTCAAAGCGGAAATAGTTCTCTGTTAGAGCCCATTTGCAACATTCTAGGACCACATGTTGTAGTGTGTGGTAGGGCCATGCTGATCCATATAGAACTTCCTCTAGAATGTCCATAGTTGCTTTGTGTGGTAAGCTTGTCTAAAGGCTTTCCACATCTAGGCCAATCAGGATGTTGCATGTAGGATCAAAATGAAGATCTCTCAGTAGGCAGAGTACTGCCTTGGTGTCCTTCAGGTAGGTGTTAGTGTTCTGTATCAGTGGACGTAGGAAGGCATCTGCAAATTTAGAAAGTGGTTCCAGGATGGATCCGATCCCGGAAACAATGGGTCGTCCTGGTGGTTTTACTACTGACTTATGAATCTTTGAGATTGTGTAGAAGTAGGGTACTGTCGGGTGGGTGTTGATCATAAATTCCCCTTCCTTCTTGGTTACCCAATCATGGGCAAGTGCTTCCTCTATCATGCTTGTAATTCCAATCCTGATCCGTTCTGTAGGATCCTCTCTGATGCGTCTGTAGTTTCTTTCATCCGACAGGAGTCTGAGGCATTCTTGGCGGTATGCTCCTGTACTCTGTAAGACAATCCCTCCGCCCTTGTCTGCCGGTTTTATGGTTATGTCCTTATTGTTGGCCAGAATTTTTATGGCTTCCTGTTCCTGTTTTTTTAAATAAAATTGAAGGCAGTATGACAAGAAACATCCCTAGCCTTTTCCCTTTTTCCTTTTCTGTTTATTGTTTTTTTACCATTCCAATATGGCCGCCATTTAAGAAACTCATGGTGTCCCTTTGAACAGGGTTCGATACTGACCCAACCTATTTTTTGACAAAATACCGGGCGTCCTCTTATTCTAGTACGAGGTACTCTTGCACTCAAATTATTAATTTTGACTTTCTAAAAGCACAACCCCTTTTTCATAAAATTAGAGTTTCGAACGAGAATATACGATTGGGCCATTTCACTAGATAAATTAACCCCGATATCTGAGAATAAATAAGTAAAAAAAACCCGTCTGGCATGTTTCTTAACGGCATTTTATGAAAAGCTAAATCAAGAACAAAGGCAATGAAATGCTCCACCTCGTTTTTTTCTTGATAAAATTGAAGGCAGTATGACAAAACATCCCTAGTCTTTTTTCCTTTCCTTTTCTTTTACTGTTTATTTTTTTTTGACCATTCCAATATGGCCGCTATTTAAGAAACTCACGGTGTCCCTGTGACCAGGGTTCGATACTGACCCCAACCTATTTTTACAAATTACCGGGCGTCCTCCTTTTTTCGTATAAGGTACTCCTGCACTCTAATTAGTAATTTAGACTTTCAAAAATCACACCCCCATTTCATAAAATACCAACAACATGGTGGACCGTTTACACCACAATACGAGACTACTCTTTACACGCTCTAGTCTCTAACAGCACGAGGGAATGACTCAGCTGTTTTAGGTCGTATTGACGGAGGGTTGCTGAGCACAGTAAGACTTTTTTCTCCCTACAGGACATCACCAATTGTTTTCTCCCTACAGGAATTTACATAACTTTACTTGCCTTTTTCACTAAATTCCATTTGCTCTTTCTAAACCAGTCATAGGAAGGCACAAGAAATGAGTGGCTTATAAGAAATCCTCATTATCTCATTCCTTTGTCTATTATTATAATGCAGGGTTTCTACAGGCCCCTCCACCCAGACAGACCATGAGGCGCACTTTTGCCAAAAAATAAGTATGTTTAAAAAAGAAATTGATTTTATGTTACATGTTGTGTGTGTCCTGTTTTTTGTCCTTTACTACAAGTGTTTTTAAATTATGTCTTTTCAACCTTGCCTGCTCCCAATTAAGGTATCATGTGTAGTATTACCCACACAAGATCTGAGCACTAACTAAGTTTGCTTTCAAGGGCACTTACACCATAGCATGAAGTACCTTCTTTTTACGCGCAGCGTAACGCCTTTACCTGCCCACAAGAACGGTGGGCAGGCAGTATGTATTAATTTGCATTTTGCTTTTTCTTCCCAATGAGAGTTACTACGTGTTCAGAAGCAACCGTATGTATATATTTTTCCCAATGCTCACACAATAGGTGTGCATTAATAATTTTTCACTTCACTTTATTATAGGTCCGGCACGGAGTGGTACACAAAGGGCTGGTCCCTTTGTTGTCCTGAAGAACAGGTTTAGGGGATACCTTGAAACATGTTGACATAATACAAGGGATTATAATTACATAACAGTTACATTTCCCTTTTATTAACCCCCTTTTTATCCCTACCAACTAGGAGCAGGAATAAAACAATAGCTCACTAGTTAGGTACATTTTTTAAAACATCACTTACACCACTCCCCCCTACACTGCACAATACATAGCCTTACAAGGTAAGTGCTCCTACGTAAATCCGCAAGTCGCAGCACGCCCCAATCAGTAGATGTTTGGGATGGCCCCAATGATGAAGCATGTCACCTAGGGGCAACCCTGGGTGAGTGAGGGGACACAAGAAAAGACATTTTTCTTTTCAACCAGTAGAGGTGGCCTTCACCCCAATTGGTGAACCCGCCCTTGTTTCTTGGCTAGGTTCTTTTGATCCGTCACCTTCGGATTTTTTTTATGTATTCTGATCACACAGGAGGGTGAGCCTAGCCCAATCCTCCTCCTCCCCCTTTTTCTGATTGATATTTAACAGCGCAAGCTGTGGGAGTTTCTCTCAAAAACGCTTTTACACTTGTACAACTGGACAACACACACATATAACAACATGGCAGAAGTAACTGGCCTGACATTCACTGAGGAGGAAGTGGAAAGGATTATAGCCTCTATGACCCCTCTTGTTGATATACCAAACAGAGACAGTAATGAAGCAGCCCAATGTTGGGATGAGTTAACAGAACTTAAAAGAAATCACGTAAAAACGATCATCCATGGAGTCATGATGACCGAATACCTAAGGATAAATGCAGCGCCAAGGGGATTGATTGTGCGTAATGAGCCATTTATTTTTCAAAAAGATAAGGCTTTTAAAAAAGATTTGTCGCTAATCTCTTGGCATTGCACAAGAGATTGGCTGGTTCTCATTATAAAAACCGCAACACGCCTAGCACATGACATGAAGGAAGAAATACACACCATAGAGGTCAAACTTAAGACTTTCCAGACACCAGCAGAATTTAAAAAACGATTAGATGAGCTTAACAAGACCATGAAAGAATTTGAGATGACACTGAAAGAGACCAAATATGAAAAGTTTAAGAAAGATGGTAAAAACTTCAGCCACGAGAAGGTCTACCCTTACATCAGGGATGACTATCACCTGTCAGGGAGGAACCCTGGATATAACACAGAAACAGATGGGTCGGACACTAGCTCAAATGACTCTGACAGTAGTTATGGGCATAGAAACAACACAAGAGGCCGCCGAAATTTCAGAGGGAGGTTGAGAAATAGAGGAGGACAAGGAGGCTACGGTTGGCCCCCCTACCAACAACCACCTTTCCCAGCACCACCTTACTCCTACGGCCCTCCACAATACCAACCACAACCGTATTCCTACTGGGAGACAGCCCACCAAGGAGAATATTCACCGGTTCCTTTTTTAGGACAAGGCAGAGGGGCTCAAAGAAGCAAGACGAAAAGAGGGCAACAGGTACAATGGGCACAACCATTGGAGTCAGCACGGAGTCACACGAGGAGTATGGGCCCACCGACTCTACCGAGCACCAGCAACAACCGAGTATAGTTGTAAACTTATCAGGAACCACTCTATCTACAATACAACTAGCTGTTTTGGAGAAAGGATTGGGTTTCGTACCTACCCCAACATTGGACAAATTCCTACTAAATTGTGAGCTGAACGAATTCATCAGGAAAATAAAATTGCGTTTTTTTTTCGAAAATAAAGAAACAAGTGATATACAAAAAGGAGACACTGGCCTATACCGAAAGTCAACATTCACACCACCTTCGGCCACCCTACCAGTGGAATTACTGGCTTTTGAGAAGGCGGTCTTGAGGGAAGTTGGAGAGATGGACCCAACCACCATGAGAACATTCCATAATACGACGAAAGAGGAACAGGAACCCATTAAAATTCTGGCCAACAATAAGGACATAACCATAAAACCGGCAGACAAGGGCGGAGGGATTGTCTTACAGAGTACAGGAGCATACCGCCAAGAATGCCTCAGACTCCTGTCGGATGAAAGAAACTACAGACGCATCAGAGAGGATCCTACAGAACGGATCAGGATTGGAATTACAAGCATGATAGAGGAAGCACTTGCCCATGATTGGGTAACCAAGAAGGAAGGGGAATTTATGATCAACACCCACCCGACAGTACCCTACTTCTACACAATCCAGAAGATTCATAAGTCAGTAGTAAAACCACCAGGACGACCCATTGTTTCCGGGATCGGATCCATCCTGGAACCACTTTCTAAATTTGCAGATGCCTTCCTACGTCCACTGATACAGAACACTAACACCTACCTGAAGGACACCAAGGAAGTACTCTGCCTACTGAGAGATCTTCATTTTGATCTTCATGCAACATCCTGATTGGCCTAGATGTGGAAAGCCTTTATACAAGCTTACCACACAAAGCAACTATGGACATTCTAGAGGAAGTTCTATATGGATCAGCATGGCCCTACCACACACCACAACATGTGGTCCTAGAATGTTGCAAATGGGCTCTAACAGAGAACTATTCCCGCTTTGAAGAATCCCTTTTCCAACAACAACACAGTAACAGCATGGGCAGTACTTTCGCGCTGAGTGTGGCAGGTTTGTACGTTCATCATTTAGAGGAACAAAAGATCCTATCAGACCAAAACCCACATCGCCAAAAGATTGTGATATGGAAGAGATACATCGACGATATCTTGGTGATATGGAAAGGTGACGAAACAGAGGCTAACATCTTCCTGGAATGGCTCAACCTACAGGACCCTTTCCTTAAATTCACCCACACAATGAGCAGGTCCGAGTTAGTCTTCCTTGACCTCAACATCTATGCAGTAGATGGCACACTCAAAACCACTACACATTTTAAACCAACTGCAAAAAACTGCCTCTTACTGTACGATAGTTTCCACCCACGACATTTGAAAGAAAATTTACCATTTGGACAGTTTCTTAGACTTAGGAGAAACTGCACGGAAACATCGGATTATAACAAGCAGGCAAAAGACCTAGCAGAGAAACTGAAAAAACGGAAATACCCTTTTAAAATCATTGCAAAGGCAAAGAAAAGAGCACAAAATAATCATAGAGATGCCCTTCTAGAAACGTATGAAAGACAGGACAATGAGAAAGAGAAAAGACCCATCTGTATTACAACTTTCAGTGTAGCATCAGACAAAGTCGCAAAGGTAGTGAAGAAACATTGGCGGATTTTAAACAGTGGTACCTTGAACATACCAACACCGATGTTCTCACATAAGAGGGGTAAAAATTTGAAGGATATACTGGTACATACCCGCCCGAAGCCCCGAGACAAAAGTAGCCAACAAATACTAAGTACTTTACCAACGGGCCACCACCCGTGTGGTAACTGCAGTGTGTGCCATCTCACAACAACCACCAAAAGGGTCATTTTCAATACAGGAAAATCATGGGATTTGCGAAAATTCACCACTTGCAACACTATAGGAGTTGTGTATCTAATTACGTGCCACTGTGACCTACACTATGTGGGTATGACCACCAGGAAGGTGAGCACAAGAATCTGCGAACATCGGAGCAACATCCGATGCCACAGAGCAAGTACCAGAATGACGGCACACTTCAACGAGAAACAACACTCCCCAAATGACATGCGGTGGGTAGTGTTGGAACATATAAAACCCTGTGAAAATTTAGAACAGATACTACTAGAGAAAGAGCAAAGATGGGTTTTCAAATTACGCACGGATATTAGAGGTTTGAACGAGAATATACCATGGGGCCAATTCACTAAATAAATTAACCCTGATATTTGGAAACCCCACCTGGCATGTTTCTTAACGGCATGTTATGAAAATCAAAATCAAGAACAAAGGCACTGAAATCCTCTACCCCGTGTGTTTTTTTGTTAAAAATTTTTGGGGATAAAATTGAAGGCAGTATGACAAGAAACATCCCTAGCCTTTTCCCTTTTTCCTTTTCTGTTTATTGGTTTTTTTGACCATTCCAATTTGGCCGCCATTTAAGAAACTCATGGTGTCCCTTTGAACAGGGTTCGATACTGACCCAACCTATTTTTTGACAAAATACCGGGCGTCCTCTTATTCTAGTACGAGGTACTCTTGCACTCAAATTATTAATTTAGACTTTCTAAAATCACAACCCCTTTTTCATAAAATTAGAGTTTCGAACGAGAATATACGATTGGGCCATTTCACTAGATAAATTAACCCCGATTTCTGAGAATAAATAAGTAAAAAAAAAACGTCTGGCATGTTTCTTAACGGCATTTTATGAAAATCTAAATCAAGAACAAAGGCAATGAAATGCTCCACCTCGTTTTTTTCTTGATAAAATTGAAGGCAGTATGACAAAACATCCCTAGCCTTTTTTCCTTTCCTTTTCTTTTTCTGTTTATTGTTTTTTTGACCATTCCAATATGGCCGCTATTTAAGAAACTCACGGTGTCCCTGTGACCAGGGTTCGATACTGACCCCAACCTATTTTTACAAATTACCGGGCGTCCTCCTTTTTCGTATAAGGTACTCCTGCACTCTAATTAGTAATTTAGACTTTCAAAAATCACACCCCCATTACATAAAATACCAACAACATGGTTGACCGTTTACACCACAATACGAGACTACTCTTTACACGCTCTAGTCTCTAACAGCACGAGGGAATGACTCGGCTGTTTTTCAGACTATTTATACCGGCACTAAGGCAAAGACACGCTAAGATGCGGTCTGCCTTGGGACTGAAAAGGTCGTATTGACGGAGGGTTGCTGAGCACAGTAAGACTTTTTTTCTCCCTACAGGACATCACCAATTGTTTTCTCCCTACAGGAATTTACATAACTTTACTTGCCTTTTTCACTAAATTCCATTTGCTCTTTCTAAACCAGTCATAGGAAGGCACAAGCAATGAGTGGCTTATAAGAAATCCTCATTATCTCATTCCTTTGTCTATTATTATAATGCAGGGTTTCTACAGGCCCCTCCACCCAGACAGACCATGAGGCGCACTTTTGCCAAAAAATAAGTATGTTTCAAAAAGAAATTGATTTTATGTTACATGTTGTGCGTGTCCTGTTTTTTGTCCTTGACTACAAGTGTTTTTAAATTATGTCTTTTCAACCTTGCCTGCTCACAATTAAGGTATCATGTGTAGTATAACCCACACAAGATCTGAGCACTAACTAAGTTTGCTTTCAAGGGCACTTACACCATAGTATGAAGTACCTTCTTTTTACGCGCAGCGTAACGCCTTTACCTGCCCACAAGAACGGTGGGCAGGCAGTATGTATTAATTTGCATTTCGCTTTTTCTTCCCAATGACAGTTACTACGTGTTCAGAAGCAGCCGTATGTATATATTTTTCCCAATGCTCACACAATAGGTGTGCATTAATAATTTTTCACTTCACTTTATTATAGGTCCGGCACGGAGTGGTACACAAAGGGCTGGTCCCTTTGTTGTCCTGAAGAAAAGGTTTAGGGGATACCTTGAAACATGTTGACATAATACAAGGGATTATAATTACATAACAGTTACATTTCCCTTTTATTAACCCCCTTTTTATCCCTACCAACTAGGAGCAGGAATAAAACAATAGCTCACTAGTTAGGTACATTTTTTAAAACATCACTTACACCACTCCCCCCTACACTGCACAATACATAGCCTCACAAGGTAAGTGCTCCTACGTAAATCCGCAAGTCGCAGCACGCCCCAATCAGTAGATGTTTGGGATGGCCCCAATGATGAAGCATGTCACCTAGGGGCAACCCTGGGTGAGTGAGGGGACACAAGAAAATACATTTTTCTTTTCAACCAGTAGAGTTGGCCTTCACCCCAATTGGTGAACCCGCCCTTGTTTCTTGGCTCGGTTCTTTTGATCCGTCACCTACGGATTTTTTTGATGTATTCTGATCACACAGGAGGGTGAGCCTAGCCCAATCCTCCTCCTCCCCCTTTTTCTGATTGTAAATAAAATACGTCAGAGAAGTCGCTTACATGAGAAATGCGGTGCATCCAAAGTCACCTGTTTGACGTCATCTACATAAGGAGCAGAGACACCAATTTCACCAATACCAGCATATCATTTGCGTCATTATGCCCTTAAAAAGTGAAAAAAGGAAGACACAATTGCAAGAACATGGGCAGACTTATGAGCAAAAGTGCTGGCAGCGCAGTATTCACAGGGTCTTCGAATTATTCGAACTTGAGACGCACGGCATGAGAGTGGGGAAAAATTCACAAAATGGCTGCCCTAATAAGTTCTATTCAGCTACCTCAGCACAATGCAGGGGTTTTAAAAAGTCTCGCCAATTCTGAGCACCACAAAGGAGACATGGAATAATAACGTTGATCCAAATCAATTGGGAGTAGTTTGAGGCATCCGTAGAACGGTAAACCATCATGCGGGGTGAGCTCCGTGAGGCAAACCGTGAAACAAAATGGCGGCCGCGATATCGTATCGCCGCTAGGGAGAACTCACTTGACAAAAAAAAGCCACTTCGCCGCTGCAAGCACGGACAACGAGGGTCACATATCGTTCAGAGGACCTTCCGACGTCTGCAGCATTCAGCGTCGTCGCAGGAAATGACCATTTAGCGTGAAACCCCTGAGTCGCACCGGAGAGCCTCACCCGGACGCCGCCATGTTCCTTGGGCGCCAAGCCACGCCCCCCCTGTAAAATGTATTTTATATCCATTATTCTGTTAAATGTACTTGCTTAATTTAAGTAGTGTTTTATTTTAATATTGTTTTATTTTTAATTTTTAATTTTTGGTGTTTGCGGTTTTTGTGGTTAGTAGGGAGGGAAGTGAATTTTATTTTCATTAATGTAGATATTTAATTTATTTGAAAACGTATTTTGTAACTTACATTTTCCTTTTTTTCACATTTATATTGTATTAATATTTTATGTACAACATGATTTAGTAATTTTATGTTGTTAGTTGTTTAAATGTTTTGGGGAAAACTATTATGAGTTCGAATGATATATGTGATCCCTCCAAGCTCCAACACTTTCCCTACTTTTGCTTAGACCGGAGTGGGTATAGTAAATGTAACCCCTCTGAAGTCCAATACATTCTCTAATGTTGCTTAGACTTGAGTGGGAATAGTCAATCTAACTGCACCCGCCCAAAGTTAAACAGTTTACCTACTGTTGCTTAGACTGGAGTGGGTATAGTAAGTCTCACTTCTCTGAAGTCCAACACTTTCCCCACTGTTGCTTAGATTGCAATGGGAATAGTAAATCTAATCCTCTGAACTCCAACACCTTCTCGAGTGCTACTTACTTTGGAATGGGAATAATAAATGTAACTATAAACACTATAAACTCACAATAGCCCTACATGTGCCCTGCTGGCAGTAACCTCTTCTTCTGCATTTATTCTCCACCTGCTGATTGTGAGTCCAGAGCGGCCTTTCTATGCTGCAGATAACAGACTACCACTGTCCAGAGCTGCCCGAATGATGCTGGCCTTGGTCCTATCCCACAGGTACAAACTACACTCTCAAGCGATCCAATCCTTCCACTACTAGCATGTATCTGTGCAGTTCCACCCTCACACATGAGGCCTACCCTGCTGACCCCAGCAATTTCAAGGAGAAAAGTAAACAACAACAGCCCCCTTTCGTGTCAACTAGTTGGTCACACCACTAGTTCAACACACCAAGGGAGTACACAATTTCTAGAATTCCATTACAACAAGCACTTCTACATGTGATCCCCTTCTTATCTACATCAACACCTTCTCCTTCTGAGGGGACTGGTACCTGCCTCAGGTTGTGGGTACAGGTGGTTCTGCAGCTGTGCATACTGAAGGGAGACTAGTTGGGTAGAAGAGGCAAGAAGGTGCATGGGCAGCACCAGGTTCTGTTACAAGTCCCATCCAAACCAAGACAGTCCCCCTCCAAGCCTCTTCCATTTACCAGCTATAGCTCCTTTCTTTCGTCTTTTGAGTTCTCTCTCTCTAACCTCTTCTTTATCCAATGTTCTCCTTTCTGCTATGCACTCCATCCCTCCACTACTCCATTTTTAAACTTTCCCCTTTTTCTCTAAACTCCATTGTCTCCCTTAACTTACATAGCTCAGTTCTTGCTTCCCACTCTACTTGCTCCTTTCTCTTCTCTTCTCTTCTCTTCTCTTCTCTCCTCAACCTTTCCCTTCTGTGTTGTGTTATGTTATGTTATGCAGATTTGTAGAGCTCACCCCGGAGGGTATCCTGGTGATGAGCAGGTGTGAGTTTAGCCAAGCCTAGGGCCTAGTGGGACTACTCCAAAGCTATGTCTTCAGCTTCTTACTGAATTCAGGAAGTGAGGAGGTGTCTGTGTATTGACAGGTCGTTCCATGCTTTAAGAGAGCTGTAGGATAAGGCTTGACCACCAGATCTAGTTTTCTGTATAAGTGGGATGTGTGAACGTAGCAGCACGGATGTGATGGGGTTTCTGGAAGGTTTGTGAAAGCAGATGTGATTGTTGCGGTATGGTGGGCCAGTGTTATGTAATGCCTTGAAAGTGTGAGGGAGGAGTTTGAATTGTGCTTGTTTGTGTATGGGGAGCCAGTGGAGCTTCTTTAGGTGTGGTGTAATGTGAGTGCGGAGTGGGAGGTCGAGAGTGATTCTGGCTGCCAAGTTCTCAATGGTCTTCAGCCTTCTTGTGAGTTTTTGTTTGCTCTGTCATAGAGGGTGTTCACATAGTCCAGCTTTCTTGTCAGAGTGTGTATTACAGTTTTCCAGGTGCTTATTGAGAGCAATTTGAAAATATTTCTCTGCATCTTGAGGGTATGGAAGCATGTGATGGAGATGGTGTTGACTTGGTCAGTCGTGTCAAGTTTGCTGTCAATGATGATCTTGTGGTGTTCTCGCATTCTTCCAGGCCTGTGCTCTTTTACTCTCTTCTCTTCCATTCTTTTCTCTTTCCCTCTTCAACACCCTATGTTCACACTTGTAAGGGCACTCTGTGTTAGTGCTTCAGAAGTAAGCACATACGTCATCAGCAGGAAGGCACGTTCTAATTGAGCCCATTAGATTCAAATATCTGCATGGAGCCCAGTTTGCAAAATGGATATTTGGACACACCTACACACACACACACACACCCACACACCTCTCTCTCTCTCAAACACCATAACAACTCACATCAAATCCCTCACATATGTACATAGAGAAACTGGGCACCCAAAACAAATTCCACATAGACTACACTTGCAACTTTCACTCTTACCATACAATATTTAATTACTGCCCTTTTGCAACCGCTCAATTTTTAGACATTTTATGGAAAAAATGTGTTGCACCCTTGGGCCCAGTTTTTTCAAACTTTTCTCAGGAACAAAAGTCTCAGAACCCCCCTAAAGGTCATCAAACTAGCTTGCTTATTCACTCTTCCCGATTTGGGGAACAAAGTTACACCTGTGTCTTTCAAAGTTCACCAGTCACCACTGGATTATATAACAGCCTATGCTACTGCATGCTTGTGCTCCAGATTCAACAGGGATATCTAGTAACAACTTGTGCATCTGCACCTTTGTGCTACTGATTCTACAGTGACATCTAGTAAAGGCTTGTGCTACTGCACGCTTGTGCTTTTGAATCACCAGGGATATCTAGTACTAGCCAGTAGTTTTGCATCCTTGTGCTACTGATGTAACAGGGACATTTGGAAAAGCTTGTGAAACTGCACCCTTGTGCTGCTGACTCCACTGGGACATCTAGCCACACCTTATGCAACTGCACAATTGTGCTGTTGACTCCACAGGGATGTCTAATAACAACTTGTGCAGCTGCACCCTTATGCTGCTGACTCCACTGGGACATCTAGCAACACCTTATGCAACTGCACCATTGTGCTTTGACTCCACAGGGACATCTACTAATGACTTGTAAAACTGCACCCTTGTGCTGCTGACGCCACTGGGACATCTACTAACGGATTGTACAACTTCACTTTGTGCTGCTGATTCCAGTGGGACATCTAAGAGCAGACTTATCAAGACTTTGTCTCACCGCAATGTGACACAAAGTAGTGTAACTACTTGAAAGGGTATTTACTTTCCAACACAAAACTTTTTTTCCGCTGAAAAAATTCCTTTTTTTCCGCACAAATAGCGCTTTGTTCTGTTTTGTGCCACTTTGCCACTAGGGGCCATTACATGGGTGGTACTTGGACATTCCAGTGCAAACACCCGTGTTTTTGATGCAAATCCCTATCTACTAAAATTGTCACATCAGCTTTTGTGCTTTGAGGCAGGCACAAAGTTGGAGAAATATATTTCTTTCTCCAAACAGTTCACACATTGCAACTGTACTGCACTGTACACCAAATATCCAATTTGTGAAAAGCTTTACAAATAGCCTGTATGAAGGATTTGGTACTGGAATGGTATACTTCCATACCAAAAACTATGCTGCACAATATGCACAAACCATTGCACCATGGTGCTAGGAAGCCTATTTGTGCACCAGCGCTATGTAAGAGATCAGCAGCAGGCCATATTTAGTGATTGTGACTCTGCGCTGCAGTCCCCTTTTTGCCCAACAGATAGCAGTAACTTTGAGCAATATTTTAGTAAATCAGCCCCCTTGACGGCTTGTACTACTGAGCATATCAGAACCAGACCAACTGGCTTTCCCAGTGCTTGCTGTCACTTCATATGGCATCATTATCTGAATGTTTTCTAATAATGCACATGAGGGGTTGAGTGTCATGAGTGGCTGTCAGTGAGACAGCATTTCTCTACTATAGCCACGTCTGAAGTTCAAAGTTCTAAAGCCCTGTTTTTGTTCATAAAGTGCTGCTATGAATTAATGCCACTGCAATATGCAGTTAGACCAGACATAGATTTAACAAATAAACATACAGGCACTCATTTACAAAAAATTGGTGTAGGGCAGTGCTTCAAGTCTTTTTGCTGCCCTGCCCTACGCAAAAGTGAACGGGCAGGAATGATTGTATTTACGAGATATGGTGTATTCCTGTCCTTTCTGCCTGCGCCGGCACACAATTTGTTGCCTAGCGCCAACGCAGGTTGCCATGCACCATGGGGCAAGGGTATCTGCCTTGATGGTGATGGAGCAGGGAAAATAAAAAAATGTAACCCCTAACAAATTTTATAAATTATTAATAAAATGTTCGTTTAAATGTATTAATCAACACTGTATGTGTGGGAATGGTAATATGCCAATGTGTGTGCTAAATAATCTATTAATGAATGTCCGTGTGTCTAATTATAACGTAAAATAAATGCGTACTAAAAAAAAAAAAAAATGCATGTTATTGTGCTTCATAGAAATAAAACGTGTCGTTGCAAAAACAATAGTGATGGTAAGTAAGGAACAGCTTTAATGTTGCTTTCTGCTAGGTAATAACTAATTGGGGTACGTAGATGACGGGAGGGAAACGAAAGGGCTATTTTTCTCTATTTTAATTATGTTTTGTTTGCCTCAAATTAGTGCTTCTAAAGTATAACCGAGTGGCGAGATAAAATGGCCGCCAGTGGGAAGATGTGCGCAGGCGCAAGGGAACACATGACACGGGATGAAATTGGAGAAAGCTCAACCTCGTGGTGTAACAGAGAGGCTAGGATGCAAGAAATGGTCAAGGCTGATGTGACCTAATTGAACTGATAGCGTGCCGTGATGATCAGCAAGAGTCCCGTGGGAAACCAGTTTAAGAGAAAGGACAATGACTGCGCAGTTCTAGAATGTATCGAAAGAAGTTACAAATGAACTGATCGAAGCGGACGAAAACATGTTTGAGCGTATGGGAAAGGAAATGATCCAAGGACCTTTGAATCCAAGAGAACTTGATTAAAAGAATGAATATGATGACATGCATGGACCAATGGAAGAAAAGCGTGATATTAATGTGCAACAATTAGTTAGCAAAGTTAGAATTAGGGTATAAGAGGGCCTACTCTTAGTGGGAGGGGGTCAGTTCCAGTCCATTCCACAGTCGCAGAGAGTCGCAGAGAGTCGTGTTGGTGGCTTCCAGTGCTGAGTGGTCCTGATCGATCCCTTACTGAGCGGGAGATGCTGAAAGACTGTTAGATGAGACGGGTTGCAGATAGCTGATGCTGACGAGCTGAAGTTGCTGTTGCTGTCTTAATTTTCCAGTTGAGTATGAGAATCAGGCTATTTCTAATTCTTAACTTAGGTTAGAAATCATTAGGCTAAATTAGGAAGTTAGGCAGGTAATTAGGCTTCATGACAAAAATTTCCTTTCCGCAATAAATTGATTATGTTTAATAAAATTTTGAATTAATAATGAATGATTTGATTGAATAAAGCTTAAATTCTTTTTCATGCTTTTAAAAATTATATAAAATTTAAGATTCTTTAAACCAAAAATGACTCAGTGGTTATTTTCCTAAGTAATTGTGACATCAGAAATTGGTTATTGTGATTCAGCTGGTCTTAATCACTATGAACTAATTTTTACCTGAATGATTCATCGACAAAACAATGAGCAGGAATATCTTAAGAAATAACTAAGAGAAAGCGACAAACTAAAGTAATAAGATATCCCGGCTCTTCCAGCGGTACATAAAATGGTGTTCTCCATTTAATTCTCATGCTTCTCCTAGGAGTACAAAATTTCATCAAGGTGTAAAGGAAATCCAGGTGTGTGTGTGTGTGTATTAGGCGATGTTTATGGGCCCCATCGTCATGTGGATGTGAGAAAATATAGTTTTGCCCCTGGATGACCTATAAGTAACTTAGGAGGAGAATAGTTTTTATTGTACGCGCTGAATCAGATTTCTTGGTAGCAGAGTTATGGTTTTCTATAGATTAGTTTAGTGATTATTGTTTATTGATTATTGATTATTTTTTGATGACTAACACTATATGTTGAGTCGTGTTATGTTATATGTGAGTTTTCACGCTTCTGGGATGTAGGAAGTGGAACACGTGTGGCAAGAGAAGTCACATGGAATTTGGTACATGGTTTGAATTCATTTTGGTAATAACGCAGGTTGTGTTATGTTAGGGATTTCTGTGTGAAAAGTGTGTAATTGGAATAGCAAATCACGTTTACTTGTGAAACTTTGGCCTTAATTCTCAGGAGCCTAGTCTCCACATGTGTCTTATCCCCAGAGAAACGAGTAAATTGTTTGTTTGAAAGAAGGGTAAGGTAGAGGGAAGTGCTACTTTATCAGCGAGAGTACATAATTCTGTGGTAGGGTAGAGGTAAGCGCTGCCTACTGGAAAAACAGGATTCTTGTGTAAAAGGACAAAGCTGTCACTTTTGTTTAGCGAATCAGACTATGGAATTGTTTTAATTGTTGTAACTAACGAAGAAACGGCGAAAAGAAAAATTGCCGATAAATTTTGTAAAGGAGGGGTAAAGAGTAGAAGTGACGTGGAACAGTGCCGCGCTAGGATTGGATAGTGCGCTAGTCACGTGAACCCAGAGCAGGAGTGACGTAGAAAAGTGCCGCGCTAGGATTGGTTGGTTCGCGGACGAAGGGAATTGTTCTGATTGGTACGTTAGTGTGAGTCGCGCTGTAATTGGTTGAAGTTCCGTACACAGAACAGCGTTAGAGTAAAGAGAAAACAAATAGAAAACATGCCGTATTACGAGTATGAAAGGGAGAGAACGTCATGGACGACAAAATTGAAGAATTTCTTTAAGAAAGACAAAAAGGTTGTGACTAGAGAGGGACAAGTAATTCCTCCGCCGAAATCAGCAGCTTCACATATGATGCTGAAATATGGATATCATACGTGCATATGGTTGGAAAACTGGGCAAAGTATACGAAGAATGATGGTGCTTTAGCTTTCCCGGAGAATGGTTAATTTAGTGTAGCGGTTTTGCGAAATTTGCGAGAAAAAATGTGTAAGTTGGAACCTAGACCTAGACCAACACAGTTTGAGGCTTTGACGGAATGGGAGGATGAAATGTATGAACGGGAGAGATTCAGAGGAATGAGAGATCATGAGTTTATGCCTGGAAGATTGTGGGGAGTAAATCATGAAGACAGAATAAAACGATGGAGATGTGCTAACATGACAGGAGGTTTGTTTCCAGCTTTTACAGTTGAGGAAGGGACTAAGAAAAAACGGATTGAGAAAAAGAAACATATGGAGAGGGAAAAGTATATGCATGAGAGCGAAACGGATGACGAGTTGCTGGAAGATATTTTAAATAGAAATCCACCTCCGTACCAGCAGAGTTCTACAGTGGTGACACCAAATGCACCGCTAATAGAAACTATGCGAAATAAAAGCCCGGAAAAGAGAATTGAAGTAAATAGGTCACAAGATCAAAAGAAAATTTCTCAAAATGAAGGAATAGAAAGCGACAATGCAAGCGAATTAGTTAAGACCACAAAAGAACTAACTGAAAAGATTAGAGAATTAACGAGAAATATGGAAGCAGTTACTGTGCCTGTAACCATAGGTCCAGTAATACCCATTTTTGAGAATCAGAAAATTGATGAACGATCTTTGGTAATTCCCATGAGTTCACAATTTCAGAGAGAAAAAGAAGGAATGGAACAAAGTCCAAGTACAAGTAATTTGGCTAGTACTTACAGACCAAGTCCACCTACAAATTTGACGGTGAATGAGTGCAATGGTAGGAAAATGCATATGGTAACAGAATCTGCAACAGAAACCCCTGAAAAGAGTGGTAATTGGATAGAACTAAATAATACACCCATAGGTCCGACTCCTGATGAGTTAAATGAGTGGATGAAGGCATTTAAAATAAAAGAACCAGAAGAAAAACCATTAGATGTAATTAGATTAAAAATTGATATGGAAGAATTAATTCTAGGAACGATTGGTACCGAAAAGATAAAAAATTACCAGGATGATGAAATAATGTTTCTGTGCAAAAGTATTACATGGAGGGCGAAGAATTTACATGACAAACTAGAAGAAGTAGCCAGTGAGATTGGAATAGACTTTGCGAAAGTGAAAACGTTGCAGAAACCATACAGAGTAGACTTTTGTGAAAAGGATATTGAAAATTTGAACACAGCAGGAAGGCTGACACAGATAAAGGAGTTAATTGTGTTGTTAAGAAAATGGGGTGATGTGGACAGATGGAAGGTTAGATGGACAAAGAAGAATGAGAAACCCACAGACAAAGGTTCATTGGCTTTTATGATAACTGAAAAAGAATCTGTTGCCAAAGAATACCCCATGAGAGAAACTCCAGGTGGTAGTTATGTGCATGTTCCCTGGACTAGGCAGGACATACTGTCATTTACCAATGATTTTCCAAAGTTAAGAGAGAAGCCAGTTGAGTGGTACCGACAAGTAGAGAGGTTTGTAAAAGTCTCAAAAGTGTTGTGGATAGATTTAGATGGATTGTTTGACATAGTGGTACCAACAGATTTGTGGTCAGAATGTAAGATTACAGTTGACTGGCCAACTACAGAATATCCAAGAGATCCTAAGACAGGAGCTCCAGGTCCTGATGTGATGAAGAAGTACGATAAGGTGATTACATTTTTGAAGAATAAGATTCCTCCTAAAGAGACAGATTGGGTAAAGATCGATAGAACTACACAGGAAAGTAAGGAGTCTGTACATGCATATTATGAGCGATTGTTATTGGTTTTCAAGCAGTATAGTGGTTATGAGGAATTGAGTGAAAAAGACATGAGTCATTTTGTATACCGATTTGTGTTTGGCCTAAAACCAGAAATAAGTGATATGATTAAACAACACATGATAAACTGGCAGAATGGAAGTGTAGATAAGGTGCTGAGGTATGCTAAGTATTGTAGTGATGAAATAGAGAGTAAACAGCGTAAGTTGAAAGAGAAAGCAATGTGGGCACAGGTGAAGGTGGCAGAAAAACAAGAAGCTCAATTGGACAATAATAATGGGAATGAAACAGGACAGAATAAAATGCGACCAAACATAGGTAAAGGAAAGGGTCAAGTAAGTCTAGAAGAAGCAAAAAAGAAATGGCCATGTCATAATTGCGGAAAATTAGGGCATTGGAGAAATGAGTGTAAGTTCCCACTTAAACCTAATCCGGAACATCAATCATTAACCCCACAGGTGCAGAATGAGGTAGTTGTTCAACAAAGTCAGGTGCCGCAACCACCACTTCCCAACACTGTTAACCAACAAAGATACAGTACAGAAACAGGATTCTACAGAGGAGAGCAGGTAACACAATTGCCACGAGCAGCAAATATTTCTCAGTATTGGTTGCATCAGAGTGAGGATGACCCGGATGAAAGATTCTGATGGTGCGCAGGAGAGAGGAAAGAGTGCGTGCTTGGCGCAACTCTAGAGGTAGATCAGTCTGGTCCCTTTGTGGATGGAGAAGTGAATGGTGCAAATGTAACATTCCTTGTCGATACTGGAGCTACCCGTTCTACTGTCAGATCAGTGGAAATTCCAAACCTTCCTCTCTCAGGTGAATACATCCAAGTAGTAGGAGTAGCCAATCAGCAGATTAAAACCCCACTTACTGAATTGGTGGAAGTAAAAATTGGTACTTTTAGCAAAATGCATAAATTTGTAGTGTGCGATTGTAGTCCTGTAAATCTTTTGGGTCGTGACCTCTTGTGCAAGATGAATTGCACAATTTATTGTACACCAGATGGAATTGGATTTCAGACTTCAGATGAGGATGTTTTGTATAAAGTAAATTTGATGAATCAGGAACCTGAAACGAATGGTTTGTTTCCTGCATTTGATGCAGAAAAGCTTCCAGAAGAACTAAAAAGTGCAGTAAAAGAAAGTGTGTGGGATTTTACAGGAGAAGACATTGGATTAATGAGAGAAGTGGATCCCGTAAAAGTGACAGTGAAAGAAGGGATAATTTACCCAAATACGCCACAGTACAAATTAACTCCAGAAATAATTGAAGGAATAACTCCTGTGGTAAATAAGATGATCGAACAGGGAATTCTAAAAGAAATCATGAGCAGTCCATGTAATTCACCTATTATGGGACTGAAAAAGCCGAATGGAACATATAGAATAGTACAGGATTTGAGGAAGATCAACAAAATAGTTGTACCCTGTTGTCCAATAGTGCCAAACCCTGCAGTGATTTTATATCAAATTCCACACGAAGCTGAGTGGTACACTGTGATAGATTTGTGTCACGCATTTTCTCTATTCCTTTGCATCCAGATAGCCAGCCATTATTTGCGTTCCGGTTTGGAGAGCGTATTTTGGCATGGTGCCGAATTCCTCAGGGGTATACAGAAAGCCCCTCGATCTTTAATCAGATTCTAAAGAAATCTCTGGAAGATTTGAAAATGCCAGAAAAATCAGTGATGGTGCAGTATATTGATGACCTATTGGTGGCATCAAAAACCAAAGAGGCATGTGTAAGTGACACAATTGCCTTACTGAACCATTTAGAGAAAAGAGGACATAAAGTGTCTCCTTCAAAATTACAGTTTTGTCAGAAAGAAGTCCAGTATTTAGGGCATAAAATTGAGAAAGGAGTGCGAAAAATAGCGACAGAAAGAGTAAGAATGATTCAAGGAATGAGAGCACCAATGACTCAGAGAGAGGTAAGAATGTTTTTGGGAATGGTTGGATATTGTCGACAGTGGATAAGTGGTTTCTCTTTGATTGCAAAACCATTACAAAAATTGACCAAGAAAGATGTAAAAGACCCTTTTGAGTTAAACAAGGAAGAAATGAAATCTTTCAAAGAATTGAAAAAGAAACTGTGTGAGGCCCCTGCTTTAGGCATGCCAGATTATGAGAAGGATTTTGAGTTGTACTGCAGTGAAAGGGATGGATGTGCATTTTCAGTACTAGTACAAAAACATGGCATGATGAAAAAACCAATTGCTTATTTTTCAGCTGTTTTAGATCCTATAGCAAAAGCATTGCCTGGTTGTCTGAAAGCAGTTGCTGCTACTTGTGTAAGTCTGGAACAAAGTGAAGGTATAGTGATGGGGTATCCACTGAGAGTATATGTTCCCCACTCAGTAGAAATTCTTTTGACAAGAACAAAAACACAGTACATGACACATAGTCGGCTGACTAAGTACGAAAAAGTCATCTTGAGTGCAGAAAATGTGACCATAGATAGATGCATAAATGTAAATCCTTCAACATCATTGCCAGATGAGGAAAATATAATTGAACAGGATGAAGTAGATCATGATTGTCTGAACGGGCTGGAATATTGCACGAAACCAAGAGCTGACATAAAAGATGAACCGTTAAAGGAATCTGATTATGTCATGTTTGTGGATGGCTCATGCTTAAGAACAAAAGAAGGAGTTTTAAGCGCAGCTTACGCAGTATGCACAGTGGCAACTGTGATGGAAGCGTCTTATCTGAAAGGAATAAGGTCTGCACAAGTTGCGGAACTGATTGCTTTGATTCAAGCATGTAAATTAGGAAGAAATGTACGAGTCACGATTGTGACCGATAGCCAATATGGTTTCGGCATCGTATATGACTTCGGTCAGATTTGGTCACAAAGAGGATTTTTGACATCTGCAGGAACACCTATCAGAAATGGAGATTTTGTTAAAAAGCTGCTTGAGGCGATACAGTTGCCTAAACAAATAGCTGTAGTGAAGTGCAGAGCGCATAAGAAAAACGAAGATTACATAGCCGTCGGCAATAACTATGCCGATGAGATTGCTAGATATTGTGCAGAGAACATGGCGTCCCTGAACAAAAATAGAGAAAGGGAGCATGTTTCTTGTCCTTTGCTTTTCACTAATACTGTCGAAACATGGGATGAAGTAAGGCAGTTACAAGAAACAGCAAGAGATGAGGAAAAAGATTACTGGATAAAAGCAGGATGTAGAAGACAGGAAAATAATGGTGTGTGGGTATACAGAGATGAAAGACCAGTTATGCCTGATAGCATGATTGCAGACATGGCACGGATGTACCATGGACAAGCTCATATTGGGAGAGATGCAATGATCAGACTTTTTAGACAAACCTGGTATAACCCAAAATTCAGAGCCATTGCTGAAAGTCTTTGTCAAAGATGTCTTATTTGTCAGCAGTTTAACCCAGGAAGAAAAACAGTAGTGAGTCTAGGAACAATAGGACGAGAAGGAGGTCCATTCACTAGAATGCAGTTGGACTTTATCGAGATGCCCCCTAGTAACAGACTAAGATATGTTCTGGTGGTCGTCTGTTTGTTCTCTCGTTGGGTGGAGGCATACCCCACTAGAAGGAATGATGGAACAACAGTGGCAAAACTTATGCTGCGAGAGTTCATTCCAAGGTATGGTTTTCCAGTCACGGTTGAGACAGATAGAGGAACACATTTTCAAAATGAGTTGATCCAATTGATTTGTGAAGCATTGAGTATTAAACAAAAACTACATTGTGCTTACAGACCAGAGGCTTCTGGGGTAGTAGAGCAGATTAATGGAACAATTAAAAACAGGTTAGGAAAAATGTGTCAAGCTACAGGACTCAAATGGCCAGATGCACTGCCTCTTGTTCTGATGACCATCAGAAGCATCCCTGAAAAGAAAACTGGACTCAGTCCCCATGAGATGATCATGGGACGAGCAATGAGACAAGCACACGTACCTGTCAACAAGTTATTAACTATAACTGATGATCTAGTACTGGATTATTGCAAGGGACTGGCTGATGTGGTGCGTTCTGTGTTTCATCAGGTTGGACCGGATGCGACCACTCTTGAAAGGAAACCAGCCCACGACTTGAATCCAGGAGACTGGGTCCGCATAAAAGTCCACAGGAGAAGAAACTGTCTAGTTCCTCGTTGGGACGAGCCACGACAGGTAATCCTGGTAACAACAACTGCTGTCAAGTGTGCAGGAGTGAAAAACTGGGTTCATGCCAGCCACACAATCAGAGTTCCAGAACCTACTGATCGACATGTGAGTCGACGACTGGAAGTGTGGGATAAAAGCTTAACAGCTGGGACAACAAGGATAAGTGAAAGGGTACCAGAACTTGAAGATCGACCTGAAAGTCGACATCTGGAAACCCCAACGGCAAACACCTCTAGAGAAGAAGAGGAACAAGAAGAAGACGAAGAAAGAGATTCAGAAGTTCCAGAATTTGAAGATCGACCTGTAAGTCGACATCTGGAAATATCTGACACAACTTCAGGATCTGATGATTCAGCTGCAAACTGGGAAGAATTCCGAAAGAGAACTTGGGGTTATAAACCAATTAGAGAAGAAACTGAGCAAGAAATTGAGTTAGATGAACAACCAAGTACAAGTTATGGTGGAAATCCTTCAGAAACAATATTAATAGATGAAATAGGGAAAGAAGTACACAAAAGGTTAGAAAATCGAGAAGAACCCCGAGGAGCAATAGGGACAGATAGAGAAACAGAAGAACAGGGAAATTTAGAAGCAGAAAGGGAGGAAAACACCAAATCGGAAGAACACCGAGGAGGGACAGTAATAAGGGAAAACAAGAAGGAGAAAACAGATCCACCAGTAGGAGATGACGAGATCATAAGTTTCAAAATAAGAGACAATAGTGAAATAGTTGAAACAGAAACTGAAGAAAGTGGAGAAGAGGAAAAGGCAAAAACTGAATCAAGAAAAAGAAATTGGAAAACAGAAAGAGAAGAAAAAGAAGGTGAAGCCAAAAGGCCAAGAAAAGGAGATAATTGGCCCAACAGCTATATAAGAAAATTGAGATATAGAATAATAAAAACAGGAGACGAAAGTGCCGAACAAGTGAATGAGGTAACAAGTCAAAAGGGACAAGGAAAACCCAGTGGGAAAAGATTACAGAAGTCCAATAGAACAAAGAAAGTGAATGCGAAGTATAAGTCACCTGAGTGGCTGTATATTGCACTAACAGATTACAAAGAAGAAGAAAACACTCACGAGAACCAGAGACTAAGAAGTCGAATGGGAAAAGGTGAGATGCAACAAACCCTGAAGTGAAAACTTATAGTGCTTCTGCCGGACATGACAATTTTACTGGATGTGACAAATCACCGGATGTGACAACGAAAGAATTCTGGAGAGAATTAAAAGAAAGTACCAAGCAAAGACTTTTTGAAAGCAGAGTGGCATCTAAGTCATTTCTGAGGTGTAGTGACACAATTTTCTGAAACTTAACAAATAGAAAAAGCAAAATGGAAAATAATAGGGATAGAAGAGATAAATGTGAGTTTATAAAAAGATGGTGCAAAATGTGCTGCTTTTGTACAGGGTTATTAATGACCATATGGATAGTTTTAGCAATCACAATTCCTATTAGTTTAGCTGTGATAGAAGCAAAGAATGATACTAAATCAGAAAAAGAGACTAATATTAAAGAACCAGTTATCCTAAGAAGTAGTGCAGAGTTACATAAGGATAAGTCAGTAACAGACTTTTCAAAAAATGTTTTTACAAAATTGTTGTATGAATATGTAGAGACAATGGATGTAAGAGATTGTTATGTTTGTATGCAGTTGCCTGCATCAGTGTCAGAGGGTGTGACCTATCATCACTTACCTCTAACTTATGGAATAACATGTAGCGTAATAGCAAGTTTATTTTATAAAACAGGTAGATTAGAATCTTATTATACTGACATAGATAAGATTTTTGCAAACATTCCAGTAGTACCAGAACTTAACAAAGTAAAACAAGCAAAAGTTTTAGAATTTTTTCTAGAACATAGAAAATTAACCTTAGAAGAAATAGTTAGTAACAACCTTACCTGTGAGTTAAAGAAAGAAGAAAAAGTATTTTTAGAAATGGTTGAAGAAAGAAGAATGAAATTTCAAAAAGAAGCAATAAAAGAAGAAGGAAAACGCTTATGGACGTTTGAGGAAGGAAATCATGAAGGGAAAAAGATAAATGCAGCAATGACATTAGATTGGCCGCAAACAGGAAAGTTGTGTATTAGGAGAAATAAGACAGTCTATGACAATTACTTTGTAGGTTCCAGTATCTGCCATGACAATTATCAAATTCTGGGAGGTTGGGGATTCAAAGGTGGAAAAGATCCAATATTTCCAGGTATCTATTATATTTGTGGGAATAGAGCTTATTACAGGTTACCGGACCATTGGTATGGAACTTGCTATGTAGGCCTGGTCTTTCCAAAAATCTTTCATATGGACAGAGAAGAAAAAGGAACATACAAGATGATTAATAGCTTTACACGTAGAAAGAGGG
Source organism: Calotriton arnoldi (assembly GCA_963921515.1). Lineage (NCBI taxonomy): Eukaryota > Metazoa > Chordata > Amphibia > Caudata > Salamandridae > Calotriton > Calotriton arnoldi. The sequence goes on along the minus strand of CAWUFW010002071.1, from coordinate 1,831,474 downwards.
AAAGTTTTTCAGAAATTGTAGGAGATATTTTTGGAGCATTAATACCAGCAGTGGGAATATCTTTGAATGCATTTAAAATTCGGAAGTTATCCACAGTAGTAGATCGTTTGTCTACAGATACTGCGGGAGGGTTCTTAATGGTAAATACCGAAATGGTTGCCATGAGAGCTATGGTGATGCAAAATCGGCTTGCCCTTGATATTCTTTTGGCAAAAGAGGGTGGAGTCTGTGGAATGTTGAAAGTCCAACATTGTTGTACTTACATTCCTGATAAAAGTGAAAATATACAGAAGTATATTACAAATATTACAAATTTGCACAAAGAACTAGTTCCACTGGAGGTTGAAAGTGTTTTGGGAAAACTTGGTAGAGGGTTTTCTTCAGTAGCAAATTGGTTTACCAGAATGGGTAGACTAATGATAGGGAAAGTTATAATAATAGCAACTGTAGTAATATTGTTAGCCATGGTATTGAAAATAGTAATAACATGTATAAAAAGAAAAGTAAGACAAAATAAGATAAAAAGAAATAACAGAATAATGAAAGAAAGAGAGAGAGAAATGGGTGAAATTGAGTTGGAGAAAATGAAAGAAAGCATGTATCAAGAGACTAAAAGGCAAGATGAAGAAGAAACAGATGTGTAAATAACAGAAAGCAAAGGACAAAAGACAGGCTGCCTGAAAAGAAGTATAACTTGGGTTTTATGTGGTGATTTAAAAATCACCAAAGGGGGGATTGATGGAGCAGGGAAAATAAAAAAATTTAACCCCTAACAAATTTTATAAATTATTAATAAAATGTTCGTTTAAATGTATTAATCAACACTGTATGTGTGGGAATGGTAATATGCCAATGTGTGTGCTAAATAATCTATTAATGAATGTCCGTGTGTCTAATTATAACGTAAAATAAATGCGTACTAAAAAAAAAATAAATGCATGTTATTGTGCTTCATAGAAATAAAACGTGTTGTTGCAAAAACAATAGTGATGGTAAGTAAGGAACAGCTTTCATGTTGCTTTCTGCTAGGTAATAACTAATTGGGGTACGTAGATGACTGGAGGGAAACGAAAGGGCTATTTTTCTCTATTTTAATTATGTTTTGTTTGCCTCAAATTAGTGCTTCTAAAGTATAACCGAGTGGCGAGATAAAATGGCCGCCAGTGGGAAGATGTGCGCAGGCGCAAGGGAACACATGACACGGGATGAAATTGGAGAAAGCTCAACCTCGTGGTGTAACAGAGAGGCTAGGATGCAAGAAATGGTCAAGGCTGATGTGACCTAATTGAACTGATAGCGTGCCGTGATGATCAGCAAGAGTCCCGTGGGAAACCAGTTTAAGAGAAAGGACAATGACTGCGGAGTTCTCGAATGTATCGAAAGAAGTTACAAATGAACTGATCGAAGCGGACGAAAACATGTTTGAGCGTATGGGAAAGGAAATGATCCAAGGACCTTTGAATCCAAGAGAACTTGATTAAAAGAATGAATATGATGACATGCATGGACCAATGGAAGAAAAGCGTGATATTAATGTGCAACAATTAGTTAGCAAAGTTAGAATTAGGGTATAAGAGGGCCTACTCTTAGTGGGAGGGGGTCAGTTCCAGTCCATTCCAGAGTCGCAGAGAGTCGCAGAGAGTCGCAGAGAGTCGTGTTGGTGGCTTCCAGTGCTGAGTGGTCCTGATCGATCCCTTACTGAGCGGGAGATGCTGAAAGACTGTTAGATGAGACGGGTTGCAGATAGCTGATGCTGACGAGCTGAAGTTGCTGTTGCTGTCTTAATTTTCCAGTTGAGTATGAGAATCAGGCTATTTCTAATTCTTAACTTAGGTTAGAAATCATTAGGCTAAATTAGGAAGTTAGGCAGGTAATTAGGGTTTTGGCTTCATGACAAAAATTTCCTTTCCGCAATAAATTGATTATGTTTAATAAAATTTTGAATTAATAATGAATGATTTGATTAAATAAAGCTTAAATTCTTTTTCATGCTTTTAAAAATTATATAAAATTTAAGATTCTTTAAACCAAAAATGACTCAGTGGTTATTTTCCTAAGTAATTGTGACATCAGAAATTGGTTAATGTGATTCAGCTGGTCTTAATCACTATGAACTAATTTTTACCTGAATGATTCATCGACAAAACAATGAGCAGGAATATCTTAAGAAATAACTAAGAGAAAGCGACAAACTAAAGTAATAAGATATCCCGGCTCTTCCAGCGGTACATAAAATGGTGTTCTCCATTTAATTCTCATGCTTCTCCTAGGAGTACAAAATTTCATCAAGGTGTAAAGGAAATCCAGGTGTGTGTGTGTGTGTATTAGGCGATGTTTATGGGCCCCATCGTCATGTGGATGTGAGAAAATATAGTTTTGCCCCTGGATGACCTATAAGTAACTTAGGAGGAGAATAGTTTTTATTGTACGCGCTGCATCAATGGCAGGATTGTTTTTGTGCTGTAAGGGGCACCTTCCTGCACAAAAACAATACCGAGAGGCTTTTTCCTCGTTCTATGTGTGCTGCAGAATGCAGCACACATGGAAAGAGGAAAAAATAAGGAGAAATTTAAACATTTCTCCTCGTTATGCCTGCTCTGGGGGGGGGGGAGTAAAGTTTTGGCGCTGCCCCAGGTTTACATGATTAAGTAAATCTGGGGCAGTGTCAAAATCCATGGGGCTGTGTGGGAAAACCCACCGCAATGCCCATGGAACGCCTCCTTGATGCAGAGTAAGGCAAGGCAGCAACTTGTACTGCTTTGTCTTACTACATATCAGAGGCCATACAAAGCCATGCAGGGTGGATTTGCGTCACCTCATAGATATGAATGAGAGGCCTGCTTCACCGGAGCATCAAAAAAAGTGACGCTCCAGAAGCGCAGGCCTCTTGTAAGTAAGCCCCACAATTTTCATCGACCATCACCTCTAGGCGCTCGACCGTTAATGACATGTGAAAGTGATAAACAGCCTAAAAGTGCGAGAATCAATAAAACCTTATAAGGTACAATGTACACCTCATCTACCCTTTCATCCTGGCCAGGACCCGGGGACACTCTTTGTAAAAGCAGAACTAGTGGCCGTACTTAAAGATGTGTGTCTGTTCACTTGCCAGTGTGCCATCTGTAAGTCTCTATACCAGTGCCACTTCACCTCTGGCACTAATGGTAGCTACGCTCCTGCAGTGGTCCGGCACGGTGACTGTGGCAGTACTATAACACCACCAACTTCTATGAGTCTGTGTAAAAGGCCATTCCTATTCGAAGGCTCACAGGCATTTGTGCCCCTTCAAGGCACACCGCTCTAAGCACCATTAACACATAGCCAAGCCATGTGCTGCAGTAGTTTTGAGACAGCTCGCATGAAAAACGAAAAAATTGGGGTACAAAAATTGCACCCTGCTTTTGATGACAAAATAGCTTGAGCTGGCCCTGCTGCAGAGTACTTAATAAAAGTGAAGGCTCCTATTAATGACAAGTGGTGTGTCGGTTGGTGGGGGGATGTGGGGAGGGTGGGGGTAAATACAAATAAAAAAATAAAATAAAAAAGTACTTGCCAGCTGCCATTTCAATGTTCTTCTGCTCCAGTCCTGACTCCCGATTCCCACACTGCACATGTTCCCAGGCACCAATCAAGATGCTGCTCTCATGCTGGTAATACTATTTACCAGCATGAGAGCAGCACCGTCATTGGCCTGAGTGGGCTGGTTTAACGCTTGCTCAGGGCTTGGGAGTCTGTGCCTCTTCCTCACCCGGCTGTGCAGCACAGCTCGGGTGGAGAGATCTAAGTGTGTATGTCAGTTTGGCCATCCTTAGACAGCCTGCCAAACTGACATGCGCACTTACAGTGTGCACTACTCATCCTCCCCCTGCTGTTATCATGGCCTTGCCCCGCCCTAGACTCGGCTGGCTCTAGCGCCGTACGAAAAATAAAATGATAATAAAATGGTTTTATTATCATTTTATTTTTCACTTTTCCCTCTGCTGGCTCTCAGCGGGGGGGGCAACGCTCCTCTGCCATAACGGAGGAGCCGCCACTGCTTAATACCTGGCCATTCTTTCAAGGTGTCCTGGTGTGCCAGGCAGAGTCTTCAGTGCTCAACCTCACTGGTGAATCCAGGCCCATCTTCTCTCCCTGATGGCTGGGGAAACCATGAACAGATCCAATTGATTAGATCCAAGGCAGTGAGAGATCCCCCTTCTCCCCCATCCTCTAGGGATCAATTTCATATTTCGAATTTTGACTCCGCTAAGTAAAGTGACCTGCTCCTTGTATGCTGAAAGGCAAATCACACAGTAATATGCAAATCACCCGACTGCTAAGTAAACTGCAGGGGATTATAATTTGCATGTTATAATATATTTACAGCAGCAGAAGCCCTTGATGGGATTAACCATGCGAGGAAAGGTCCTTAGAGCAAAGTCATTCATAAATTAACCACACGCGGTTTGCCAATGACTTTGACGGCACAGGGTCGGCTGCCTTAGTCGTCCACCTCTTCTTTAACAGAATCAGACATTTCCGAGATATTTAATTTTAAAATTGTTTTCGGTTTTCATCGAGCAATGGGAATTCAATGGCAAATACGTGTAGGAATTTGGGTGAAGTTTACATAAATGAAGCAAGCCACAGGACAGCTAGTAAAAAATTCTGTAGCCACAGAGCAGCTGAATATAATAGAATTTCAGTGAGTAGCACAGGAAAGCGGTGAATTCAAGAGAAACAGACCGACAGCAAGAAAGCAGTAGTTACCTGAAACCAGACTAACAGCTCCTCGTCTCGTCTTTGGAGTGTTCTTCTCCGGAACACCACCATTGTTGCCTATAAGGGTAGGTAAGCCACCTTAGACCCTCATTAGAAATGTGCTTTAATACTAATTTGGGTGGCAGCAGAATTTCCCCCCATATCTGTATTATCAGACCCCCTAGTATTACCACATGCAATAGTACTCCATACACAGATACTGCATTAATTTCTGCGGGACAACTCCGCCGGTGGAACCTGGAAGAACCTGTTACTAAATTAAGACCCTAAACTAGGGGTTCATATGCAGCTCTCAGTAGTGTAGCTCTGACTTCCAAATGTGGTGCCCAGTGCTAAATTTGAGCCGGGGGTTTCTGGTGCTCAGCACACGCACTTATTCATCAACACCAGTGCTTTTCATGAGCACCAGTTAAGGACACATTCGTTTATGGGTAGATTGAGTGCTTTTGCCCAGAATCACAGGATGTTGAGCCAACATCGAGACTCGAACCTGGTTCCCCAGCTCCTCTGGCTATTAGGCCACATTCTCTCCCAACTTTCAGGGTTAGTAGTTGGTTCTCTTTTAGGCGGCACCAACAGGAGAAATGGGCTGGTGCAAGATGCCTCCTGATGAGAGCCCCGGCACTTGTTTTTGTTTACAAATTAGCCGCTGGTGCTGCCGTACAACAAAGGTGTAGAGGGGATTAAATTGTAACATTGCTTCCACCAATAAATGATACCCTGGGTATTGGTGATTCCTTCTCTTCTATTAGGCGATGCAAATTCCAGGTGACTCACAGTTCCTCAGCCATTCCAGAACCTCAACACATACCCCCAATACATAACACCATCACAAACGAAATGAAGCAACTGCAGAACATTAAACAATGGAAGGCCACAACAATCGAGTGCTCTTGGTCAAGCATCTCAATCCCGAGGAGTCCAGGGCTCATGAGCCATGTCCCACAGGTTCACTAAAAACCAGAGGGGAGTGCAGTGGCCATACCCTAATCCCACCAGACTTACCTTGACAGGGATTCTTTCCCACATGTGCCATCATCTCATGATAATCTATCCGTATATGATCCAGCCTTAGGGGCTCCATCAATGTTCCCAGGATCAGATGTCACCATCAAAGACCTCAGCCTCCACCACCACAACACAGCACTCTTGCAGACGGTCAAGTGTCATCCATCACCTCACTGGACTAACAGGTCTTAAAGCAGGTACCCCAAAGCCCATCCCCCATTCCAGACTACTTTAGTCCCTGAGGCCGTCTTCATTTTCTTCCATCAAGCCAGACCCACACCATGTCCGATGAAGCAAAGAATTGTGATTTCTATCTTTAATTAGATTAAGTTTCACAAGAAACAGGAGTATACACTTTGGGGCAGATTTTCAAAGAAGGCATGCAACGCAGCGCAGCAGCCAAAAATGCAGTGCTGCATTGTGTAACAGGGATTGAGCAGGAGAGCACCATATCTACAGAGATATGGCTCTCTCCTTCCCTCTCCCTAGCACCCACACTGATTTCAGCTGCTGTGCGCCAGGCACACACCTTAGCACCATAGCACTATGGTGCATGCCTGAATCTAGCATAGGTTTTGTACAGGAAGGGTACCCTTCCTTTACAAAATACTGTGCTGCTTATATGCAAGCCCCTGTGCACCGCCAGAATGTCGCTTTTATTATGTTCCGGCCACACACAGTGCAGTGCCATATCTACAAGGCCACGTAAAGCCACCCTGCGTGGCCTTTGATGGCCTTGTAGATATGGTGTGAGGCAATGCAGCGAAAGTAGCTGCGTTGCCTCACACTGCGATGGGGAGGCGTGCCATGGGCCTTCCGGTGGGTGTTCCCAAGTAACACCCATGGCATTTCACACATTCCCAAATTTACAACGTTTTGTAAACCTGGGAATGCGTCAAAAGGCTACGCCTCCCCAGGGGAAGCGTAAGGGGGACTAATAACGTTATTTCTCCTCATTTGTTCCTCTTTCTATGTGTGCTGCATTCAGCAGCTCACAGAGAAGGAGGAAATTGCCTCCATTTGATTGCTTTTGTGCAGGAAGGCGTCTCTTCCTGCACAAAAACAATAATTCCCACAACGCAGAAACCCTTGCACCAGGGTGCAAGGTGGCCTGCGTTGGCGCATGGCAGCCAATTGTGCGCCTGCGCTGGGTAAGAGGACAGGAATGTGCCGTATCTCATAGATACAGCGCATTCCTGCCCTTTTCTTTTGACGCAGGGCAGCACAGCAAGAAGGCATGCGGAGCTGCCCTACGCCAAAAGTTTGTAAATGAGGCCCGCTGCCTAGACAAGTTCAAACACTTTTCCCACTTTAAATGTGTGCTGCACAGTTCAGCATGCATGCATAGTAGGAAAAGAAAGGAGAAATGAAAACACTTCTCCTGTTAATGCTTTCAGATGGCGTTAACTTTTGGCGATAAACTCTGTCTACAATTGTTTGTAGATAGGGTTTCCCGTCGAAATGCAAGTGTTGTTGCATGAGAACGCCCATGCGCCACCCATGTAATGCCCCATTAGTACTACGTAAAACAAAGCAATGCTTTGCGATGCTTTGCCTTACTCGTAAAGTACTTTTAAATGCAAAACAAGTTTTGCAGTGCAAAGTAAATTGTCAGAAAACATTTTGTGCTGTTAGTGTGACTTTTGTGATGCTAACCCAGCGCAAAATGTTTGAAAATCTACCCCTTGGAGACTGCATGTCACTGTATCGTAGGGTTGTGTTGCCTCTGCACCACTTCGACTATTCAAACAACTAGGCCCACTTACTGAGCACTAGACCCGGGTCAAGCACTCTGCAGTAGGATACTTCTATTTCAAAAATTCGGGTGATCGGCAATACTGGCACCTGGCGGAACACCCAATCTTGGAGCTGGCTCCAGCGCTCAATGTGTCCATTCTATCAAGAAGCATTTGGGCAAGCCTTTATGTTGCAGTGTGTCGAGGACCCATTATTCAAGAACAAGGTTGACTTATTTGTTCTCAGTTGCACAATCCCACCAGTCACAGATTATTACAGTGGGAGCCCCCCTTCTGCGTCTTCAACTCTTGCCTCCAACCTCCTGGTTGTTTTCTGTAACTTAATTATAGCGCATCTCAGTCACGTTGTGTATAATGGTCTCAACCGCATCCTATATCTCCTTAGTACTTGTGGCTACATTTCATAGATCCACGCAGATTAAGGGAATTTCCACAAATAATGTGGGGCTTATTTACAAGCCCCTTGCGCCGGCGGTCCGTCACTTTTTATGACGCACCGGTGGCGCATTTTGCTGCCCCATATTTATGTGGACAGGAAAAGCCACCCTGCGTGGCTTTTCCTGTCCTTGTAAATACAGCCCCTTTACACGCAGCACTTTGAGTGAAAGGGGCGTTCCATTGGTGTTGCTGTGGGCGTTACCACACAACACCCATAGAACCTGACACATTTCCAGCTTTACGAGAAATTGTAAACTTGGAAATGCGTCTGAATGCTACCCCTCCCTAGGGGAGGCATAGCGAGGCGCATTCTGCAGCACACATAGAATGAGGAAATCACCTCTGTTGATTGTTTATGTGCAGGAAGGTGTCCCTTCCTGCACATAAACAATCATTAAAAAATGACGTTTTGCAAGTACTATGAGTGCTGATACAGCACACATAGAAGTTGAAGAACGCCATTTCAGATTGTTTATGTGCAGAAAGGGACACCTTCCTGCACATAAACAATCATCCCCGTGATGCAGGCATTCTTGCACCATGGTGCAAGGGTGCCTGCATCAGCGCATGGCAGCAAATTATGCGCCAGCGCAGGGGAGAGCAAAGGGATCCGTCATAATCTTGTAGATATGACGCATCCATGTGCTTTCAAAGTGCAGCAGCGTAGCGCAGCCAAAGGACTTGCGGTGCTTCGCTGTGGCACTTTCTTGTAAATGAGGCCTTGTGTCTATTTCTTGTTCCAACATTGTTTGGGTGTCGCAGATGGCCTTCAGCAGGTCAGCAGCGGAAGTCTCGGCTCTGTCATTTAGTACCTGCGAGGACGTGCGGTCCAGCTTTTGTATTGTGTCCCAGTTAGAAGTTGTATGCTGAACAATTGTATTGGCCTGCACTATTCTGCCCATCTTATCCTCAACCATTATGCCCAATAAATGCCCATTCTCAAGAAGGGCAGACTACTCCAGCAGTAGAGTCAAATCATATCCTTAGTGATTCGGCACTCCAGCACAGACACTAGGCAGCATGACACATAGCTGTAACTTAGATAGTCTACACTGAGGGGAGTTCTAAATCCAAAGTGTCCCTTACTGGTGCCCCTAGCACATTTGCCTCTATACTCTGCATGCCAAGTTCAGTCTTACCAAGCGCAAAATCATTCAGGGTGTTGAAGGCTCCACACAATATAGAGGCCAATTTTCAGTGTGCCTATTGTCTCCTGGTAACTGATTTCCTTCACATATTTAATAATTTAGCATATTTCTCTGAGATTGCCTTAAAAAGAGTCATTCTTTGAACTGCCCAACTGGAAGAGTTGATTGACTTGTTGCTCAAGCTGGCAAATCAAAGAACCCCTAACAGAATGGGCCCATCCAAGGGAGATCAGGATTTTCCTGCTAGAAATGGTAGAAGATTAAAATACCCTTAGCTATTACCAGCACATCCCTATAAATTGGTTTGAATACAGTTCTCACAAGGAAATCACAGGTGTAGAGAGGGCAGGCAGTAGTCTGGCTCCAGTCACCACAGGATGTTTCTTTGAAGTCATGGAGAGAAGAATCCATGCCATAGTGGTTGGAGATAGACTTTTAGTAAGAGATGTGCCACAATTGTGGAGGGATTTGTCATTTGAAACCTTCCCAAAGTGCAACACAGGGATGGGACAAGTATATCTGTGGGTTACTCAAAGGGATGGAAGGATGATGTAGCACCACTGGGTTGGGTGGGTGTCCCACCAATCACAGGACACTCCACCTCCTTTTTAAGGTCCCGAAATTATCTCAGAGAGCTGAGAAGGAGTCTGCAAAGGCAGAGGATGGACCAGCATGAACTGCACCCCAGCCAGGAATCTGGAGGTCCCTAGCTTGTACACAAAACTTTTAGGTACTCTCTCCAGTGCAGGTTGCTCGACTTTTTTGACTCAGTCTCAGGACCTGGACCTGGACCTGGACTTGCTGAGGACCCTGAAGGAGGGAAGCCCTCGACTTCTGCTGGACTGGTCCGGTAATCATGCCTTGAAGAGTGGACACTGTACATTCTGGCTGTGACACACTGTCTCTCTTCGAAAGGCTGCAGAGACCTGCTTGGCCATAGTGCCGGTGCAGCAATGGGATCTGCTATGGAGGCCTTTGAGAGCTGTTGAGCAGCTGAAGAGCCCTTAAAATAGAAGATCTCCAAGGTTGGGTAGGAAGGTAAGCCCAGAGCCGTACAGTAAAGCTGTAATTAAGGAGGAAAAGCAGCAGTGCTAGAGACTGTGGAAGTCTGAATAAAGTCCTCAAAAAATTCAAAAGGATAGGAGGCCCCTGGAGTCTGCCGTGGGAGACTGTAGCGCATCACCTACAGCATAATATTGCAAACTCAGCTTGAACCCATCCAACGGAGCCCTAGATACCCTTCATTGGAAGCGCCATTCATGGTCGATGTGGGAAAGGGTGCAACACATGACCAGTAGCCGTGGGCACCTGCCAGCTATGCTCAACTCCAAATGTTATTGCGCTTTCTCTGGGATGGAGCCATTTTTTTGTCTGGGTTCAACAAAGCGCTGTGAAAATTCGCCCATATTAGAGATGGGGCAACTTCATTTCAAGACGCTGTGTGTGGGCCTCGATACACGTCACATTTCACTCTTCATGCCCATGTCAAAGGTAAAAGATATGAGGAGAGTAGGAAACAGCTGACTTCTCCCACCTGGTTGGAGCTGGAAGGCCGGCCAGCTGTTAGAAGCTGAGGGACCAGTCACCATTAGAACTACTTGATGGTCTAGGAAGAGGAGTGTGGTGTTACCTGGCGAAAGGGCAGGGCCATTCACACTGCCAGTGTGCCTCTTCACTGCATCAAAAAGCAGCCTTTGGAGCCCATAAACCCTATTGACATGCAAAAATCTGCATATTTTGAATGGGTAGGCTAAATCAATAAAGTAGTATGTATCTGTAATATAAAGGGGGGTTTCTGGTATTACCACAGGTCCATCACCGTAGCTTTAAAAAAACTGCATCTTTTCTGCAGTGCAGCGTGAAATTATGGCAAAGTATTGAGGGCCTCATTTATGAGGCCCCTTGCGGCAATTTTGCTCTGCTGGGACGTCACTTTTTTGACGTTCCGGTGGCACAATGTGCCACAGCATATTTACAAAGCCAAGTAAAGCGGGTTTGCGTGGTTTTTCATGGCCTTGTAAATATGTGCCCCTTCCACGCAGAACACTGGGTGAAAGGGGAATTCCATGAGTGTTGCTGTGGGTGATCCCACGCAACAACACCCATGGATCTGAAGCATTCCCAGATTTACAAGGAATTGTAAACCTGGGAATGCCTCAGATTTTAACGCCACCCCAGGGGTAGTGTTAGGGAAGCGCAATGAGGAGAAATGTTTTCATTTCTCCTCGTCTTTTCCTTTTTCTATGTGTGCTGCATTCTGCAGCACACATAGTAAGAGAAAATCACTTGAATTGAGTGATTTTGTGCAGGCAGGTGGCCCTTCCTGCTCAAAATCAATCAGCTCTGCAACACAGGCACCCTTGCACCATGGCGCACAGGTGCCTGCTTTGGCGCATGGCAGCTCATTGAGTGCCAGCTCAGGGGAAAAGGACAGGAATGCACCATATCTCATAGATATGGCACATTCCTGCCCTTTGGTTTCTACATAGGGCAGCGCAGCAAGATTCATTGCTGCGCTGCCCTGCCCTGCACCAAAACATCATAAATGAGGCCCTGAATGTATGGTGAATGACTGGCCGTTCTTTTCAGCTATACAATTGTTGCTCATGAATTCCATTAGAGGAAGGAACAGCCAACCAGCCAATAGAAAAATAGACTAAAATATTCCTTTGCTCTGATCCAAGATTTGACTGACAATGTTTTAGGTCAATGACTGAAGGCGGCTGTGCCAAGCAAGTCAATGGTTTGAATGGGGTTGACCTAAAGTGCATTATATTTATTGAATACAACAGGTCTGCTGATGGCTTCATTAAACCTAAAAACATATTTCTATTGGAGTTCACACTTTCATTTAAAATATATTGTCTGGTACCATCCAAAATGTCTGGAAGGAACAGAGCTGCTAGAATTCATGCAATTTAAAAGCTGAAACATTGTTACATTGTAGCGTCACTAGTTTGTTTGGTGCCTCCACTAGAATGAGGAACAGATTGCCCTCTCCCTTCAGACTTACATCAAACTTTCTGTGTTCCATCATCATCACGGTAAGTGTGGATTACTGATCCTGTTTCATGCAAGTAGTCGGTGCTTCTCTATGACAGACTGGTTGGGGGCAGGAATAGACTTCTTTTCTCCATTGTCTCCTCTGGTCTTGTTTTTTAACTTTAGTCTTTTCTGAGCTGTGTGCTGGAGAGGCTCAGGAGGCCTGATGGATTCATCAAGTCTGGTATTAGCCAGGACTTTTCGTTTGCATTACCCAGTGGTGTTCGCCACTGAGTAGTTATAATTAGGTTAGCTGTTCCATAAGAAACACATTTTTTGTGTTGTCAATAACTTCGGCCCAGTTTGAGGAATCTCCAGAAGATTTTCTAAAAAGATGCTACTTTTTGACTAGTTTGTGCATGGAAAGTTTTGGGTGATCCATCAAGTGGGGTCCGAGAAAAAAACGGGGGTGCTAATATACAAAATCGCCATGCATTTTCCATAGACTTCTTTAGACAGGCCTACAGCAAAATTTACCAACTGGAATTACACCAAATTTGGCAAGAAGCTAGATCTTGGCACGCAGGTTGTGTTTTTTTGTGATTTGGTGTAAATCTGTTCAGTGTTTTTTGAGAAATTAAAGTAAACAAATATATAGATATCTGGACGGTTGGGTCTGCATGAGGCTTGAGAGACTCTCACAGGATTGACAGTTTAAAAATAGAGCATTCTGATTGGCCCACTGAGCTTTTTTCCCTTGGGCCAATTCGCTCCCACGGGAGTCAGACTCTCACAAAAGCGAGTGCTCTAATTGAATGCCATCAACCTCAGAAAAAGGTTGCTGGCAGCCATTACAGGACTCAGGCTCTTAGTACCCTGTCCTGAACTCAGCCCCCCTAGGCCCTCGGGGGGAGCCCAAAACAAAATCAGCAAAAATTTATGCAATAACGTGGGAGTCCAGCGGGGTAAAAACAAAATAAACAAATGGCGGCCGGAGCTGCATTCACAAATTATAGTCCCCGGGGAGCCCACCTCATGGCCGTATTCAATAAGGGGGGTGCTCTCCCCGAGCCATTAATGGCCCCAAAGAGTACTTCTCAATAGCCGAAATCATGAAAAAAGGGGAGCGGGGCCACACAGCCCCCCTCCCTCAGGCAATAAAGGCCCCAGGGAGCCCACCATCAGAGCTGAAATGTGCATAGAAGGGGCGAGGAGCCCTGTGGCCCCCCTCCCCGAGCCATCACAGGCCCCAGGGGGCCCACTCTCGGGACCAAAGTTTCTCAAAAAGGGGAGAGGGCAACCCAGCCCCCTCCTCAAGCCTCTAAAGGCCCCGGGGAGCCCATTCCGTGGGGCCACTAAACTCTTTAAATGGAGGGACCCATGTGGCCCCATCCCTGAGCCATTACTGGCCCATGGACCCCATCCCCCAGGGCCGGTTCTTTAGCTATGTCCCAGGGAACCCACCCCTGGTACGAACAAAAGTTACTTACCTGTAAACTGTGGTTCTCCAGTATTGGTATCTTTCATAGATTCACATGCTTGAATCATTCCCCGTCGTCGAAGTGTGAGTCCCACTGTACATAAAAATAGCAATATATCCATAAAATAGCTATAGCATAGCTAAGAGAGTAACAGGAAGTAAAATTACATAGAAGTTAATAGGATAACACTTTTCACTTTCATGTCTCGTCCAAGTCATTATATATAGTCCAAACTACAGCCAATCAGGTGACAGCATCTCCAAGAACCTTCTCCTCCAAGGCTCAGGCTCTCAGATTTTCCAGCACAAGTGTGATATAAGAGCCAAGGAGAAGAGGGGAGCCTCTGAGGGGAGGTGGGTGGATCGCATGTGAATCTATGAAAGATACCAATACTGGAGAACCACAGTTTACAGGTAAGTAACTTTTGTTCTTCTCCAGTATTGGGGTATCTTTCATAGATTCACATGCTTGGATCAGAGTAGAAAGCAGTAATCCCATAATCATGCTTGTGAAATCATCAGAGAAGCATAACCGTGTACACAAGAAGAAAACTGTATGTAAACTGAAAGAAAACATACTTAAATATATATATATATATATATATATATATATATATATATATATATATACATAATCAAGTACGAATAAATATAATTATATATATAAAATATACCATCAATGCAGGAGGAGGGAAGAAACAGAGGCTCACCTTATTGAAAAAGATTGTGCAGAACCGCTTGTCCCACAGACGTGTGGGCATTGCTGGCAGCTTCCAGACAGTAATGTTTGGTAAAGGTGTGTCTGCTGGACCACGTTGCAGCTCTGCATATCTGATGAAGAGGCACACCAGCAAAGAGAGCAGTAGAAGAGGAGATTGCTCTTGTAGAATGCGCTCTAGCAGTTGCCTGTAGAGGTCTACCTGCTTGCTGATGACAGAAAGAGATTGCAGCAGAAATCCAACGTGCGATGGACTGTTTGGATACTGGATGTCCCTTACGCATCCTGCCGTAGGCTATGAAAAGCTGATCAGACTTACGTATTAAGGCTGTCCTTTGCAAATAACATTTTAGACATCTCTTGACATCAAGAGAATGTAAAATCCTTTCCGCAGGTGATTGTGGATTAGGGAAGAAAGTCTTTAAAACGACCGGCTCATTCAGATGGAAATCAGAAGGCACTTTAGGAATAAAAACCGGGTTAGTGCAGAGCACTACCGAGTCTCTGGTGAATTGGAGGAAAGGCGGTTTTATAGTGAAGGCTTGAATGTCACTGACCCGCCTAGACGATGTGAGGGCTAACAGCAGCGACGTTTTCCAAGAAACAAATTTCAAATCAGCCCTATGGATAGGTTCAAAAGGGTGTCGCATGAGTTGTGACAGAACAATGTTAAGATGCCAGGGCGGAGGTGGGCGACGTATGGGAGGAAACATACGAAACAATCCTTTGAAGAGTTGTTGAATGATCCTAGAGGAGTAAAGAGAGTGTGAACCATCCTGTCGGAATCTTGAGATAGCCGCTAGGAATACTTTAAGAGTAGAGTGAGAAAGGCCTGACCTTGCCAGATGTAAAAAGAAAGGTAAAAGTTGTTCTGGTTTTGCATGGATTGGGTGGACGTTGGAGGCTTGACACCAAAGGCAGAAACGTTTCCACTTGAGCATGTAAGTTTTTATAGTGGAAGGCGCTCTGGCGTTAGCTAAGACTTCTCTACCATCTGAAGGAATGTCTAAGTGAGCAAATTCAAGGTGCTCAGGCGCCAGGCCGCTAAGCGCAGAGATGCAGGATCCGGATGGCAGATCTGGCCGTTGTGTATGGAGAGGAGATTCGGTATTGGTCGTAGCTGAATGGGATCGCATTCGGACAGAAGAAGGAGTTCTGTAAACCAGAACTGGCGAGGCCACTTGGGAGCTATGAGAAGCAGGCGACAAGGCTCTTTCCTCATTTTCCGGAGAACCCTGGGGACCAACGGTATCAGCGGAAAAGCGTAGGCATTGATTTTTGACCAGTTCATCAAAAACGCATTTCCGCACGAGTCTTGATGGGGAAGCCAACTTGCGTAGAATGGGCATTTGCGGTTCAGGCTGGTCGCAAATAGGTCCAAATTGGGTTGACCCCACTTCTGAAAGATGCGGTCTAACGTTGGTTGATGGAGTTCCCACTCGTGGTTGGATGAGGTCGACCTGCTGAGGGAGTCCGCAAGGATGTTGGACACTCCCGGGACATGGATGCTGTCAGAGTTATTTGATGTTGGATAGCCCAATCCCAAATTTGCTGATACAGCAAAGTGGATCTTGTGCCCCCTTGTTTGTTTATGTAGTGCATGCTCGTTGTGTTGTCCGTCCGGATCAACACTGACGCTCCGAGAATGATGGTGCGAAAGGATTTCAGAGCCAGGAAAATTGCTAGCAACTCCAAAAGGTTGATATGCCAAGTCCGTTGTTGAGTATCTCATTTGCAGTTGACTGTGAGGCCTTGAAGATGCGCTCCCCACCCTTCGAGGGAGGCGTCTGTGGTGATGACGAAACTTGGAGCCTCCACCAAGAACGAGAGGCCTGCTTCAACGTTCCTTATGAAAGTCCACCAAAGCAATGCTTTCCGTATCTGAGGCGTGATGCGGATGAGATCGTCGAAGGACCCCGAAATCTGTAGCCACTGTTTGTTTAGCTCCTCTTGCAAGGGTATCATCTTGAGACGACAATTGGGGACCAGGGGAATGCAGGATGAGAGCATTCCCAGAAGTGACTTGAACTGTCGGACTGAAATGCACCTTCTTGAGCGTAGTAGCTTGGCAAGCTTGCAAATCTTTTGTTGCCTTTCGTTTGAGACAAAGGCTTGTGTCTTCAGAGTGTCTATAGTAGCTCCCAAGAACGTTCTCTTTTGCGAAGGAATGAGTTGAGACTTGTCCAGATTGATGGAGAGGCCTAGAGATTGGAAAAGGGACAGACATCTCTGAGTATGGGCGGTTGCGACTGCGAATGAATTCGCCTTGATAAGGCAGTCGTCGAGATAAGGAAATATTTGTATTCCACTTTGTCGAAGATGTGCCGCCACCGGTGCAAAAACCTTGGTGAAGACACGGGGCGCGGAACGTAGTCCAAAGGGAAGGACTTTGAATTGGAAGTCTCTGCCAGCCACTCTGAACCTTAAGAATTTTCTGTGTCTGGGTGATATCGGGACATGAAAGTATGCGTCTTGGAGGTCAAGGGTGGTCATATGATGTTATGTTATGTTATGTTATGTTAAAAAGACTTGTTGAGCGCACATACACCAAACGGTTTCTTGGCGCTGAGCCGAAGCAGTTACAGACACTAGACGATGAATTCAGTTGTAAGCCTGGGAGAATAGCCATATCCTCCGGAGTGAGAAGCTGAAGGACTTCTTGGAGAGTCAACATCCGGAAGGATTGCTTTTTGAGAAATTTGTTGAGGGAACGAAGGTCGAGAATGGGGCGCCATTCTCCCGATTTCTTTTTTATCAGAAAAAATCTTGAATAGAAACCTGTGCCTTTTTGTAATCTTGGAACCACTTCGATCGCTCCTTTCTTTATCATTAGATTTATTTGGGAGAAAAGCTCGTTGAGATGAGCTGGAGGCGGGCCTTTGGGAGGAGAATTTGGAGGAAGTTTGATGAATTCTAGGACGTGGCCCCTGGCGACTATGTCCAAGACCCATTTGTCTGTGGTTATGGCAGACCAGGTTGAGTAGAAACGGGAGATCCTTCCTCCAACTTTTGTAGGATTGAGCGGTAGAGCGGGTGGCAGGTGGCAGTTGTCACTGCTTCTTAGATGTATCACGTCCCCCGTAGGAGGACTTCCTTCTGTTCTGTGCATACGATGCAGCTGGTGGCTGCCGGAAGGATTGTTGGCGTTGAGAAGAGTAACGTTGGTTCCCTTGATAGGACTGGTACTGTCTGGACTGATTGTAACCTCCTCGAACAGACAAGGATCCACGACCCCTAGCACCTCGAAAGGGCTGCTTCCGAAATTGAAGAGTACCGAGAGATCTTGCCGTCTCGGTATCTTTTTTAATAGCTTGAAGGGCGTCGTCAATGTGTTGACCGAAGAGAGATTCGCCGTCAAAAGGCATGTCTATTATCTTCGTCTGCACTTCCTGACGAA